>JABTXL010012544.1:10299264-10332325 GCA_025134845.1 Neodon shergylaensis | reverse complement strand
CCTTCCTTCCTTCCTTCCTTCCTTCCTTCCTTCCTTCCTTCCTTCCTCCCTCCCTCCCTCCCTCCCTCCCTCCCTCCCTCCCTCCTTCCCTCCCTTCCTTCCTTCCGTCCTTCCTTCCTTCTTGGATTGGTTGTGTGCACGTGATCACACCAGTCAATATTGTAGCTTGGGGAGAAGAGGGAGGGGAAGGGCTCAAGAGCTCCTGCCCAGAGCAAAGGAGCTATTGGTAGTCCATTGGGGTGGGGAAGACTCTGTTTTCTTTAGGGGTGTGGTCACTGTCAACAATGCTCCAGAGGATGGCTCCACACCAAGGAATACAGGGGCAGCACAGGTTGAACTCAGTGGGCTGTAACAGCGGTTCTCAGCCTCAGGTTGAAACTCCTTTGGCAAACCTCTATCTTCAAAAATATTTCCACTGAAATTCATAACAATGGTAAAAGTACAGTTACAAAGTAGCAACAAAAATAACTTTATGATCTGCTTGCCTCTGCCTCCTGAGTGCTGGGATTAAAGACATGTGTCAACATTGTATTTCTGATCTATAATGTTGGTATACAATTGCATCTATTCCATAGCCTAGAAGTACCTGCACCATAGGGTTATTGTGAAAATTTAATAAGATAATGATACAGATAAAGGCCGTTCATGTATACAGTACTTTAAAATATGTATGCACAAACACCACACACACACAGTTAGACACACATAGACACACGGATCCATACATAAACATAACATGGCTTTTAACCCTGCAGCTAGAAGGAAGGTTGATGGAAAGGTCTGGAAATTGTGCACATATCTTTTCTCCAGATGATTCTGATAAACAAACATATTTGAGAACCATTGATGTTGAGCATTTGTTGTTGATGATGTTTTAAAACAGTGCTGATTTTTAACTTTGCAGAGAAGTGGAGTCCAGACACTTGCCCAGAAATCTCTTCCAAAGGAATCTCATTACTCCTTAAGTTGCCTTTTCAGATGGTCCAGTGAGCCTGAAGTTTTCACTATTGCCTGCCCTGCAAAGACAAGAATGTGTGACATGGAATTCCACTGCAAATGGATATTTTATCCTTGGACCTCAGTCTTGACTGTGAAGTTTAGTTTAACTCTGAGAAAATGCCTTATTTATGTAGATTGTCTGCATCCTTGTGGGGTGAATGTAGGGACACTGCCATTGGAATTTCCAGGAAAAGAAAGTTAGCCAGGGATTCAAGTAGGAGAGCATACACAAAAATCAATGGCGGTCTCCTCCTTGTTGTTAAATTAGGTGGTAGAAAACATCACCGATTCTCTGGTTTTGTGGTTGGTTTGATTGATTTGGAACACAGTGGGAAATCTCCCAGAGATTCCTTCTTCCTTTCTTTGCTTTATGTAGTTCCATGATGCAGGTCTGTACTCTTATCAGTTGGAAGTGACCATAAGCCAACTCCTGTTAGCATTCAGAGACCCAGTGTGAGATTATATCTCAGTTTTTACGATGGTTCAGAGATGATCGTGTTCACCTGTTTTCTGCCATAGCTAGATCGAGGGGTTCACAGTAAATCTTTAACACCCATTTAATTCCAGGTTATGTTCCCCCTTTTCTTTCTCAGTCTATCTTTAACTGCTCCCTCTCAGCTGTGCTATTTCAGCTAAAATAGGCTTCTCTTTCCTCACAATTTAAGCAATAGTTCCAGGATGGTATCTCATTGGCGGCAATCTGGATCCATTCATGACCTCACCTTATCTGCACAGCCATCTACTGTCATGTAGTGATTCGCCAGGCCTGAGATAGCATGCCAGTTCCTCAAAGAATGGGATCGACCACATCCTAAGAACACTGGGAAGTCAGAGACTTGCGATTTCTGTCTTCCACTTACCAATCTTAAATACTGCTTTCTCCTGCTTCCTCTTCAATCAATTTATTCTTTTTTTATGGAATAACTTGACTTTCCAGATGAGCCGCCTGTGGACAGCAGGCTACAGGGGAGATGTTAGTTTTTTGAGAGGTCTGTGCCAATAGGTTCATATATAATAGTAGTCTGTAGAATAGTTACCTAAGGCCTCTTCTACGGAGCAGGAGACGGTTCAGGCATTCAGGCATTTGTTGAAAACATTCTCTTTGTGGAAAAGCCTTTCACTTTGACTCCTCAGCTCCCTCCAGCAGTCTGAACCTCAGGAGTGAATGCTTCCTAATTCTCATCATCCTGACTTTCTGAAGCATGCCCTAAAAATTGCCAGAGTAAAGGAGGTTTGTGAAATTCGGTTAAAAAAATGTTTTGCTGTTGTGCTTTGAAGATATTCATATTTCCAAACTCATGAATAACATGATTTCCAAATTTGCTTCAAACGTTGTGTTCTCAGTGACCTGTCTCTTAGGACCCCTTTCTGTGAGGCAGTGGTGAGCAGAGGGGTGACAATGGCCATGCCTTTCTGGCCGTGAATGGTTCCATGGGAAAGGGAAACGTCCGCTGGTTGTCCTGCTGTATGCAGCCCTGCGCACAGTATCAAGACTGAGCATACACCCAGCAGAATCCACCTCTGTGCTGTGGGTGCTGGGACTTAGGAAGGAATGCACAATGCATAGGGACAAGTGTGGTGGTTTGAATGAGAATGGAACTCTCTAGGCTCATATGTTTGAATGTTTGGTTCCCGGTTGGTAGGCTGTTTAGGAAGGATTATGAGGTGTGGCCTTGTTGGAGAAGGTGTATCACTGGGGTGGGCTTTGAGGTTCCAAAAGCCTGCACTGGGCCCAGTCTTGCTCTCTCTGCTATGTGAATGAGATCAAAGCTCTAAGCTACTTCTTCAGTGCCGCACCTGCCTGCCTCTTCCCAGGCTTCCTGCCATGATGGTCATGGACTTGCCCTCTGAAACTGTAAGCCAGCCCCAATCAGATGCTTTCTCTTATACGTTGCCTTGGTCATGGTGTCTCTTCACATGACTTAGATCATGACTAAGGCAGAAAGCAGCAGACATTTTGAATACTAAACCTACCCTGTGCTTGGAAGTGGGGCTTCGCAAAAACTCCTTCCAGGAAAATTTGTCAATAATTATGACATTTAAAATACGAGGTCTATAAAGGGCCAGTGAGATGCTGTCAAGTCTGGTGACCTGAGTTTGGTCCTGGAGACCCACATGGTGGAAGAAGAAAAGTCACTTCCTGAAGTTGTCGTCTGACCTCCACACTTGTACTGTGGTGTAGAATGGCACCATAGAAATAAATACATAAATGATGTTTTAATTTATTAAGATTTAATACAGTGCCACACAAGACCTAATATATAATAATCTGCGATTGCATAAAGAAATTCTAAGTGTGATATAAAACCTTTAATTTCAGAAACTTCTAAACTGCATTAAAAAAAAATCTCTTTCTGCACGATGAGACAAATAGCAGAGGAGGAAGACAAATGGCAAACTGTAATTTATGATTCACATACAACCTCCCACAAATCAATGAGAACGAGAATAGGAAACAAATAAAGACACAGAATCTAGTCAGATCATAAAGAGTTATAAATTGATTTTAAACATATTAAATATGATGATTATCCATCAGCAGATATGCTTAGCTTAAAATACCATTTACCCCACCAGACTAATAAAGATAAGAAAATGTCCTAAACTAGTGTCTGTGTCTGATAGGGGACATGTTGGGAAACGGTCATTTATACATCCTGTTAGGGACATAAATAGAATCTTAGAGGGCAGTTTGGCTATAGCTATGTTTGAAAATTTGTATGATTGTTTTATTTCTGGATATGTATCCTCTTTTGGGCATCTGTGTGGTTTTGCTGAATGATGTATCCACATCACTTATGTTGTTTGATCTTGCACAAAACTCCAGCGATCCAAAAATCTGTGAAAGGGGGATCCTTGGAATATGGTGTGAGCCTTGGCAAATGCTGTCCAGCTGTGATAGGGAGGAACCTCCCTGTGTGCTGACATGTAGCCATGGCCACGACAGAGGGCGTGGATGAGGAAGAGGAGAGTGTGGACTGAGTGTTTCCAGGTGTGGGTTAGACCAGCTGATGCCCCGGGTCCCAGGCAGGAATGGGAGCTGAATGGCTTTCAGACAATTATGTTCAATAGAGTTACCTTTTTCCTAAATACTCATGTAACTTTTATAACTGTAACTTCAGAATTCACCCGTCTTTCAGAAGGCAATGTATTTTAAATAAAATAAAAGTAACCTATGGATTAATGCAGCACTTCCATTACTCGAGATCCATTCTGGTTATAAAAGAAAAACACAATCCATTGGCAGCACAAATAGAATCCCTCCTGTGGTTGTACAGAATATGAAATGTTTTCTAAGACACTTGGCAATAAAGTAAAACATTAAGTTGGGCATGGTGGCATGTGCCTTTAATCACAGCACTCAGGAAACAGAGGCAGGTGGATTTCTATGAGTTTGTGGCCAGCCTGGCCTACAAAACAAGTTTTAGGACAGCCAAGCCCTATCATGGAAAACAGAACAGAACAGAACAGAACAAAATGAAAAAAGAAAATCGACAGTGGGCATGGTGGTGCTTGCCTTTAATTCTAACACTTAGGAGGCAGAGGCAGGTGGATTTTTGTGAGTTTGAAGCCAACTTGGGCTACAAAGACAGACCCTGCCTCAAAAATAAGTTTAATTAATTAATTAATTAAAGTAAAATACAAAATAAAAACCGAAGCCAGCAAGATGGCTCAGTGAGTAACATTGCAGGTTACTGTGTTAGCCTGATCGCTTGAGTTTGATCCCAGAAGCCCCAGTGAAAGGGGAAATTCACTTTCAAAATTTGTTCTTTGATATTCACACATGTCATAGCGTGTATGCCCATACTCACACATATTATACAGCAAAAGCACAAAAATGTTTAAAATTAAAAAATGAAAATAGAAAACAGCAGAAGCAAATTCTAGAAAAAAATATGTTCTGTATAATTTGTGGCAAAAAGAAATATAAATATTAATGCAATTAACATACCATATATATAATACTTGTATATGCATGGAACATCCATGCATGGAGAAAGACATGAAAATTATTTGAGACAAGAAAGTCTGTAGTTAATGGATATAAAAAAACTTATTTTGCATTGTAACCCTTTATGTACCTTATTATTATGGTTTAAAGTGTAAAATATCTCCACAAACTGATGTTATGGAATACTTGGTCCCCAGTTGGTGACATTGTCTTGGGGATTGACGGAACCTTTGGGAGGTTAGTGAGAAAACTTGTGGGTGAACCTTGAGATTTGAAGCTCTGCCTGTTTCCTGTCTCCTTTCTGCTTCCTGATATTTCCAGCTGTTATAGCCTTGTATTCCTGCTTCAACAGCTGGAGCTGCTCCTGCCACCAGGGCATCCCTATCCCTTCCCTGATGGGCCGTACCCCTAAACTGGCCCCAAATAAACGTTACCATTAAGTAGCTTCTGGTTTGGAATTTGGTTATAGCAAGGAGAGAAGTAATTAATATACTCACGCATTCTAACTTCGGGTGTCCAGATAATTCCAACAGAAGGGGAAGCGTAAAGACAGGGATGAACATGCAGCTTGGCTGGGCTGTTAGCAGCTGAGTGGGCCTTCTGGATGAGGAGAACCATGCGAGTTAAAACCGCAGTAAAAGAAGAGCCAAGCTCATGGTGTGTGGAGCTGGAGTCCCACAGACACATTTGGACCCTCTGTAACCCCAGAATGGCCCAACAGACAGAAAACGCAATTGCAGAAGACGGATGGCTTCGTACTTGGAGCAACAGTAGCCTTATTTCAAATAAGACTAATTTTTAACATTTAGTCTTCATAGGAAATGTTGGATTTTTATAGCATTTTCCCGGGAATTTGGCAGGCGCAAAAAGGGAAATGTTGACTTTTAGGTGCTGCCCGTTATGCAAAATTCTGAACTATTCAGAACATAAGGGAAGCATGCTTCGAGCAGGGTGACCTTAAAACTGTCGCAGACACATGCATCAGGGTCCATTGCCCATGGCCCATGTCCTCGGTCAGCGGGCGGGTGTGCAGCTGGCCAAATGCCTTGCAGCAGCCAATCCAGGGATGCATGTTAGCTTCTGATTTAAAGAGAAGTGGGCAACGGGGAGGGGGGCAGGCAGACACCGCTGAGCTGGTGGTGATGACAGTGGCTATGAACTAGACATAGCTTTCCTCATCTTAAATATTTTTGCCCTTAGTGGCTAATTAGTGCTCCTGACAACCCGATGTGAAGTTAGGAGTCTAACTCACACTAAGGGAACTAAGGCTCACAGAGGTTTAATGACTGACTTAGGGGCTGTACCTGAGTGGAGAAAGACCCATTCTGAAACTCAGGATGGTGAATTTCATGTTCTTTGCAGCATCTTTCAAACGTGTCTGGCATGATTTAGAGAACCTGGCTTCTTTCCTCTCACGACTGGGCTGTTGGCTCAGAAGACCTACCACCTTCTCTGAAGACATGCACGGGGGATCCTTCAGACTGTATGAGAAGCCCCAAGGAACAGTAGATAAAGCTTGAATGACCTCAAGTTACTGGAAAGCAAGAGGCTCCTCTGCCCCTGAATCCTTCCTGCCAGAGCACGACTTTCTCACAGCTACAAACAGGCCGGCCTGAGTAAGGAAGGCGCCAAGAGGCGAGGCCTATGTGTGGACATAGCGGAGGGAGACGGAGGAAAAGCACGGATGGTGACATTTCCATTTCTGGTGGCCCCATTGCTATGTGCCAGAAATAGGCTCAGTCCAGTGTCCTCTGCCATCCAGTTGTCTCCCTTCCCTCTTCTCCCACTTGCCTCATGTTTGGTAACTGTGGTTTCTACTCAAGTAGGATGGACATAGCAATATGTTTGTTGATGATCAATGGAAGAGCTGTCAAGTACTGAAACATTATTGGAACCAGGAGCTAGACGCCATTAGGTGTATTACTGGAAAAATGCAATCTCCAGTTGACCTTCACTGTCTATATGCAGACCGAAGTTTTTCGACACCAACCTGATCCCAACAGTGAGGTTAGAAACGTCTAAGGGGCAATTGCAGCAGTTTTCTGTTCTTTAGTGAAGACTTTCTTTTTCTCTTAAAGGATTAACTGCATTCTTTAAGAAGTTTTCAAGTTAAGATATATCCAATAAACTGTTTTTTAAAGTAAAAAAAAAATCAGCATCTACTACCCGCAAGGGAATTATCAGTAGCTCAGGCTATCCTGCCTCCTGGAGGTTGGCAGGTCCTTAGTGAGTTCACGCGAGCCCCCTCCTCTGAGCCTAACCTCTCTCCCTCTCTCGCAGTGTGCTGTTTTTCCTTCCTTGGGGCCTGGCAGGTAGTTTGTCATGCTGAACTTAATCAGATCACTATGTAATTACAGAGGGACTGTCAGGATATTTTTGGTTGTCATCTTCTAACAAAATGCAGATTGCGTGGCATGTATACATAGAATTACTCTATAATTTAAAGTAAATTGACATTTAATTTCAATTTAATTACACAGGAATTACAGACATGACAGATAGAGTCTAATTAGGAAGAAAGTATGAGAATCTGTTTATGGAGTAAAAAATCCATCTCATGTACACTTTTAACAGAATCAAAATAATTTTCTGAATTTTTGTAGAGTATGTATAATAGCAACAGTAATAACGAATACCGCATTTGGGCCGTTCATCATTTGTATATATATTAGCCCAATAAAACTAGCTGTGACTCTGTGAAGTGTTGGTGATGATTCCCATGTCACAGATGGGAAAATTATCATCAGATGAGATGAAAGAGGTAGACAGTGTCGTTCAAATAGAATGGGGTCAAGGTAAGGTTTAAAGTCAGCAACACTGGACCTTAAACGCATTTTCATCCATTTTCCCCTCATATGAAGCAAAGGAGCATGGGATGAAATTCCAGGCCTTCTCAGTGGCCTGTGCTCTTCTGATCACTAGCTTGGAAAATTGGACTTTTTTTTCTCCATCCCTTTCTCTCTTTATCTTCTATCTTTCCTCTTTCTTTTTCTTCATCTAACAAATGTTTATGCTGATGGATCCCACTTGTTGGTATTGCTCTGAACGTTGGGAGTTAAGGGATGGGGGAAGCCCTACCCCCTTCCTCATAGAATATTTGCGTGGAGGGTGAATGTGGGCACAGGCATGTGTTAGTCAGCCGACAACTTTCCGGAGCCGTCAAGGATTTCTCTTCAGCCACTCGCTCTATCACTACATACAACTCCTTGAAGAAGGCATACTAATATTTATACATGAGCACACGGATAGCCAGAGGTGCGTTCCACACTTCTCGCTTTGGCTTGTCTCGGATCCATTTCTTCTAAGATCAAGGCCCATTTCTGTCTCAGGACTTCTTTTTCTGAAACTCCCTTTTTTCTTTCCTGTTTTTCATCTCAATTTTGAGAACTTATACATGTCTACAACTAACTCTTCCAGTTGATTTAATGAAAACACTTGAACACATTTATTTTACTCTGTCTCTGTCTCTGTCTCTGTCTCTCTCTCTCTCTCACACACACACACACACACACACACACACACACACGGGGGCATGTAGGTGCCACCGTGTGCATGTGATGGTCAAAGGACAACTTTCTGGACTTCGTTTTCTTCTTCCACTGTGGGTTTCTGGGATCGAACTCTGGTTCTCAGGCTTGCGCAGACAGCTTCGCTTTAACCCACTGAGCCATCTTGTGACCCAGCATACTTGTTTTTGAAAGTAACTTTACAGCGTCCTCTCAGCTGCACACCCTGCCTGACCTTGTCGGAAGACACGGTAAAAGAAGGCTCAAACATCGCAGAACTGGACGTCCTCCTGAGATCAGAACTGGCTACCGCGGCTTGCAAAAGGTTCCTATCGGGGCGGCATCTGTTTGGAAGAAGAGCGAGAGGGGCTGCTAAATGTCCGTCAACACCGAGTCAACCTGCTTCTTATTGTGATCGGCAGCGCTGAGAGAGAGGGAATTGAAAGCGAACACAATTTTCTCTGCATTCAGCGGGTTTTGATGTTGTTCATCCCCTACTCAAACCACGTGAAATTGCGCCGTGGGAGACGGTGCTCGGACCCACTCACTGTATTTCACATGAACTTGACTTTTCTGTACCTACAAAGGATGATCACAGGTCGTATGGTGACCTCGAGGTTTTATGACCCTGACATTCAGCACAAGGACCCTGACAGCACCACAGGCCAGAGATGAGGACCCAGTCTTTCTGGGCCTTTCCTTAGCCAATGGCAGGCAGGGGGCCAAGGTGTTGGTGCTCACTCCTACATTCACTCTGGAAACTTCTAGAGTACTGTCCTGGATGCTACAGAAAAATAAGCTTCTTACAAAAGCAAACCCAAACCCAGCTCTCCTTGGTTTAAAGAAACCTAGGTGAGGCAGCTTAACCGCCTCAGACCCAGACAGCTGCTTCCCATCAGACCTAAGGATCTGATACTGTTCGCTTATGAACAAGCAAGTTCCCTATGCTAAGAAAGGGGACATTTTGAGAAGGACACCTACTGTCTCCTTGAAAACACATCTTGATGAAATGGAAATGATGATGTAAATGAATCCAACCCAACGGATTAATCAAATCATTAACATATCAATCATTAACAAGTAGATATGATACAAAAAAAAAAAAACCAATGAAATTGCTCCTGCAGGTCGATGAGAAATCCATATATTACCCTGCCTTAAATTCTTTCTTTTTCTGGAACAAAACATTATATAAATAAACATAAACATAATAAAACAGCAACAACCCTGTCTGTCATGGTAATTTCCTATTTTGAAGTAGAGGAGAGAGGTACACAGGAAAAGATACTTCTGTTTGAACACCACCCGAGAGTTCTACATGGCTAATACACGGCCACAATTGCAGTTCCTGGAACCTGTACACCTTGTTCAATTGCTTTCTCAGCTTTATGAAAATGAAATCTAGGAGGAAGCTAGCCACTTCTAAAACCACAGTTAGAATTCATCTTCAGTCTGCAGCAGATAAAAATCAAAGAGCTGTCGTTTTACCTTTGCCTCCTCGTTGGTTTGTAAAGACTACACGCACGGCAAATCTGAACACGCAAGAGGCGAGTTAATAAAAAAGAGATCAGAAGACTAAGGGACTTTCCGCCCAGAACACGGCGGCTCAGGCGTACATAGGAGCTCTGCAAAGGGACACTTTGTCATGAGGCGGCGAGGATGGGGACAGCGGTAATTGAGAGAGCGTTTTCCCAGTGGGAAGCTATGTGGGTCACACGCCCTCTGAGTCTGGGATTAGGAGACATATTTACCATCGTACCCTGCACCAGAAAGAGGGGGAAACTGGCTGCCTTTGGGCAGGGTTTAGGGCAGGGTGTGCTCCCTTTCTGGTGATGCAGAAGGCTTAGGCTCTCAAGCAAGCGGCAGCGCTGAAAACTCAGAAAGCTCACTGGGCAAGTTCGTGGAGCAAAATTGCTACGTTCGTTCACATATTTATAGCGCTGAGGATTGAGCCTAGTGCCTTGTGCATGCTGAGCATGCGCCTTATTTCACCAAGCCACTCCCTCAGCCTCTCTTTCTTGATCCGTCCCACACTACCCTCCTTAACGCTCACTCAGTTGCTTGGTTACACTAAGAAGATGGTCCATTCTCCTCGGACCTGAGCCCCTTCCCTTCCCTCACCAAAACGTACCCTTACCTGTCTTAGGGCTAGGAGACCTAGGGTCGGGGGCACGCAGGCTCATTGGGGTAGATGAGCAGGTGAGCCATGAGTGTTGTAGACTGCAGCAGCCGGGCTTCAGGTGGATGGGACAACAGCGTCTAGAGCCGTTCAGTTGGAGAAGCTGCTATCTATAGAGATGGCCCAATAAAACACTTCTGCGGGGAAAATTCCATGGCGGGGGCTACTGGTTTGATCTCTAGCCGGGTCTGACAAAAAAGCTAATGGAGGCCTCGGCATTAGGGAGGTTGTTTTTGTTTTTGTTTTGT
Source organism: Neodon shergylaensis (assembly GCA_025134845.1). Lineage (NCBI taxonomy): Eukaryota > Metazoa > Chordata > Mammalia > Rodentia > Cricetidae > Neodon > Neodon shergylaensis. Next base: position 10,321,441 of record JABTXL010012544.1, on the reverse strand, counting down.
TTTAAGAATTAAAAAAAAAGCTAATAGAGGCCCTGGCATCAAGAAATCGGTGGTTTTTTTGTTTTGTTTTTTGTTTTTGCTTTTGTTTTTGTTTTGTTTTGAGATAAAGTTTCACAGTGTTGCTCTGGCTGTCCTCGAACTTACTTTGTAGACCAAGCTGGTCTTAAACTCATATTCAAGTGCCTCTGCTTCCTGAGTGTGCCACCATGTCCCGTTTAGTTTTAAAGTATAATTAATAATGTCTTTTGCCTCCTTTTATATTTAACCACCTCCTTCCCATCCTATCCCCCACACCCGCCCCCCCCAAAAAAAACAGAAAAACAATTGTACTCTGAAGGTTGTCCTAATTCCTGAGGACAGGACAATGTGTAGCACAAACGTTTAGGGCTGGAGACGGGCAGGTGAGGAAATGAGTACCGCCAGGACATAGATAAGGCATGTCAAGCAATGCCACAGATGACACTCAGGTCATACACCCATTTCCTGCATTGTACACTGGCTGACCTTCATGGCGCTTTGACCCACTGACCTGAGAACAGTCAGCCAAGGGCTATTCCTGGCAGGTAGTCATTGCCTGTTCTCTGGAGCTCAAGTGGGAGATATGTAATAAAGGCAGGTGTGTGTGTGTGTGTGTGTGTGTAGCTGCCTGCAGAGGCCCCGGGAGGATGTAGGATCCCCTAGAGCTGGCGTTATGGGCAGTTGTGAGTCACTCAGTGTGTGTGCTGGGAACGGAACTCTGGTCTGTTGAGTCATCCCTCCCTCCCTGGCATCTCCCTGATGTGTAGAGCAGGTGTTGTTTGAGGGCATCAAGGAAGAGGGTTAGGCACTCTAGAACTTTTTAGAAGGTCATTTGACTGTGAGGCGCCACCATGGAAATCGAATGTCGGCACACCTCTCTATTACAAAGACAGCCATGTTGCCTGTGGCCACTAGATCCTTGATGGGAAGAAAGGCAGATCCAGATGGCAGGTGTATTCAATGGGTCTGCTCCTGGAATCCGCGAGCCTGGGTTCTAGGGTTACCACCTCCTTGTGTTAGAGAAGGGGCTGTGTTTAAAATGAGTTTCTGGAAACGGATACCGTTCTTGTATGATCGAAGTCCACAGTTGTGGCAAGGGTGGAAAAGCGAGTCACTAAGCAGCGGTGTACACACTTTTAATCCCAGCACTCGGGAGGCAGAGGCGGGCCAGTGTCTGAGTTCGAGGCCACCATGGTCTACAGAGTGAGTTCTAGGACAGCCAAGGCTACAGAGATAAACCCTGTATCAAAGAAACCAACCAACCAACCAACTCATCAATGAAAGAAACAATCAAATGAACTACATCATGTAGTTGTGTGCGGCTCACCATGAGATGTTGAAATAAGGAGCGGCGGGGGCTGCGTCCCCAGCACCCCAGCCGCCTGCTCGGCTAGCTTATGCCCCGAAATAACAACACACAAACTGTATTCCTTTAAACACTGCTTGCCCATTATATCTAGCCTCTTCTCGGCTAACTCTCACACCTGGACTAGCCCATTTCTAATCATCTGTGTGAGCACCCCAAGGTGCGCTTACCGGGAAGATTCTAGCCTACGTCCATCTTGGATTGGAGCTTCATCGCTCACGTCTGTCCGGGAGACTGGAACATGGCTTCTCTGCTCTCAAGAGCAGAGCTTGTCGAGTCTGAGCTCACTTCCTCTTCCTCCCAGTATGCTATTCTGTTTTCTCCTCCCACCTAAGTTTTAACCTATGAGGGCCAAGCAGTTCCTTTATTACTTAACCAATGAAATCAACAGATTGATATATGACACTCCCACATCAATGAGAGGCTGTGACTGTTCCGTGCACACTCAACTTCACGCCTGTCATTGTTTTACTCTGCCTGTGTCCAAGCCACGGACGTGGGAGAAGCTTATTTCTAGAATCCTCCTCAGTCTAGTGTGAGGAAAATCAGTTGTAAAACTATTTAGCTTAAATAGCAGTTTCTTTAAAAAGCCCAAACACCAATGCTACTTGCTACACAAGTTGATGGAAATAAAATGAAGGCTGCAAGAACATTAAATGTTTGACTGATTTTTTTTGTTGTTGTTTCCTCTTGGGAAAGACTTAAAAAGCGGCTGCGTTCTGTTCCATTGTCCCGTGCCTATCTGGGCATCTATGCATAAGGATCTCTTTCCATCATCAAAGGTAATTTCAGGTTCAGTAGGAGGAAATATTGTCACTTTGTTGCCACTCTGCTATACCCGTGTTTTAATAAACAGAATTTACATTGCTAGGTCCTTGCAAAACTAGGAATGATAAACATATGCTTTGCAAGAGAAGTAGTCATTTGCCTCGCTCGCATCTAGGCTAAAATATGATGATTTCCCCAGCAGAGAGAGAGACAGAACGGCTGCCCCGTGTTTAGCAGTATTTGCTAAACCCTGCCTGGGCCAGATGGTAGCAATGAAGGAAAAGGGGGAGACTCAAGACTGGGCACTGAGGAATGGACCCCAAGGCTTTCTCACTTGTAGGGGGCAAGCACAGTACTTTTAATTTATTTATTTATTACGTTTTTCGAGACAGTATTTCTCTGTGTAGTCCTTGCTGTCCTGCATAGCACAAATTATAATTGGTCTTAATAAATAGAACCCGGAGTCAGATATTAGGGGGCGAAAGGTGAAGGATCAGAGAAGCAGTGTGTCCAGCCACTAGAGAGACCTTTAGACAGATTCAATCCTACGTAGCACAGGGTGCCTTTGAACTAACAGAGTTACCTTTTCCTCTGTCTCCTGGGATTAAAGGTTTGTGCCACCACTCCCTGGCCTCTAGTGGTGATCTTTGATCTTCAGGCAAACTTTATTTGTTAAAACATAAACAAAATATCACTTCAGCCGGGCAATGGTGGCGCACGTCTTTAATCCCAGCACTTGGGAGGCAGAGGCAGGCGGATCTCTGTGAGTTCGAGACCAGCCTGGTCTACAAAAGCTAGTTCCAGGACAGGCTCCAAAACCACAGAGAAACCCTGTCTCGAAAAACAACCCCCTCTCCCCCCCAAAAAATATCACTTCAGTCCTGGAACTCAGAGATCCATCAGCTTTGCCTCCTGAGTGCTTGGATTAAAGTCATGTGCCACCACTCCCAGCACAGGTACTTAAAAAAAAATTATTATTTTATTTATCTCCATGTGTGGCTGCCCATGCCATTGCAATGGTGTGGAAGGCAGAGGACAACTTTTGGGAGTCAGTTCTTTCCTTCTGTACTGTGGGTTGCAGGAATTGAACTCGGGTCATCAGGCTTGCTGGCAAGTATCCTTACTCAGCCACCTCACTGGTCCAGGTTCCGTTCTTGAGTTGGGCTTTAAGACTCTTTGAGATCTTTTGAAGTAAATTAGTTTTTTTAAAGTCAATAATTCCATTAAATTGTATTTTAACTTTATGACTTCAATTCCAGATTTGTTCTCATCATAATTTTTGTTTATTCAGAGAACCTTTGGTTTCAATTATCTGTGGGTCCAGCACTGATTATCCACCAGAATAAGGTGTTCAGTGAGTTAACTCTCTGGTTAAATCTTATCAATGAAGTGATGATTTGAATATACAAAGCGACTTCCCTCAAGGCGTGATGAATCCTTTAGAATTTGTCACTTCTAAGTAGTAATTATTCCTGACTTTCATAATTACATATCTAGAGCGAAGCTAGAAACATACCAGAAAAAGTTTTCAAATGGATATGAAAGTGTTGCACAACAAATCAAAATTCTGTTTATAGTGTGGCGTCACATCACTGTCACCACTGGAAAGGGACTACAGCCTTTGTTTTAATGCAACAAGACAGGTAAATCTCTAAGGAGGGTCTGAAAAGAGAGGACAGAGGCAGATTCCCAGGATGCAACATTCAGATATCTGCTTTCTGAGAACCGCTCCACCCAGTCTATGGCCCCAAGAAGCGAGAAAGTGTGTGTGTGTGTGTTTGCATGTATGGATCTGTGCAAGCATGCACAGATTATTGCATACTTCCATTGCTACAAACACTGTATTTTGTGTGTGTGTGTAGCCTGGGGCTTTGTCTGTGATTGTATGTGACTGCAGGCACACTGAGGCCTGGGCATTTTCCCCTATGATGGTGGAAAGTGAGACAGAGGAAGAAGGCAGTTTTTTTTTGTGTGTGTGTGTGTGTATGTGTGTGTGTGTGTGTGTGTGTGTGTGCTTTTCTCACTTCGGATCAACTTCTGCAGCTGCAAAGACCGTGATATCTGGCATGGTGCTTTTAAAACTACAACAGTCCCCACCCTTGCAGATTTAGAGGCAAGTCAAAGGATGAAAAAAAGATTAGCAGATTTGGTAGAAGGTAGGCTGCTATTGCTACATTGTATAAAGAAGCTTTATGGAGAAAACATCAGGAACAGCTGGTGTTGATTATGAGGCCATGTCCTGGAGGGTTAGGGCTATGCACCACCCTGGAAATTTGTAAGTTCTTGTGCTACATGTAAGATGGTCAACACTTTCCTGGAAGACAGCAGGGCAGTGTTGAGTGTCCCAACTGAGCTTCCCAATGAGTCTGCCTCTTCATGCTATAGAACCTCAGCTGTGTTCTTGCAATATGGGATGGAATCCGTGGTTCCATCACTTACTTGTGGTGGGACAAGTTCCTCAACTTCCACAGGACCCATCATTCCTTCTCAGAGTGAGAAATGAAATGACCACACCAGGGCTCAAAAAAAATGTCTTCTCCATTTGCTTGTGGGTTCTGTCTTTGGTGAGTAGTTCTATGAGGAATGCCTACTAAGAAGTAGTCTTGAACTTGGAACCAATTGAGTGGTTAAGAGCAGTTGCTGCTCTTCCAGAGGATCCAAGTTCAATTCCCAGCAATGACATGTTGACTCACAACCAGTTATAATGGGATCCAATGCCCTCTTCTGGTGTGCGGATTTACATGCCGACAAAGCACCTATGTACAGAAATAAGTAAATCTTAAAAAACAAAAGAATATAAGAGTTGAAATGGTCATGGTGTCTCTTCACAGCAATATAAACCCTAAGGCAGGGATGGACCATGAGTAAAGGATGCCAAGAGACATGGCATGTTGTAGCTCCAGGATCAAGAGGTCCCAGTGGTCCATCCACTCCTGATTGTTAACTTCTCCAGTCTCTTGTGTACAGAACAGCATCAGTGACAGAAGACATGACTTTCACCGCATGGGGGTTAGGAATATCGATCTTCCCCTTAGTCTGACTTGATTCTGAGATACCAGCTAAGCGAATTTACCAAATTGTTTAGTCTCTCTGGCTTTTTGTTTCCTTATCTGTAGAGTTACACTCATGTTTGGATGCTGTTGGGAGGATTGAATAAGTTTATACATGGAAACTGGCTGGCTCATGGCGATGAGTAAACACTGGCTTTGACTGTTAGATAATGATGAATATTGTAAATAAATAATTCCCTAAGCTGGATTTAAGCATGTCCTTGGTCTGCTGAGCTCATCTAAGAAGCTATGGATGTAGGAGGCCTGGAACATTTTGGGTAATGAATCCAGTTGTTCTACAGCCAAAATTGCTCACAACTCTCTAGGCCAAGAGCCTTACAAGTAATGCCTAGACAAACTGAAAGAAAAAATAATAATAACAAAGAGACAGGCGAGTTCTATTTATTATGACACTGGCAGTTTCAAATTTTGTCTTCCTAGGTATGTGGGGGGGGAGAGGGTAATTTTCCCTACTCTCTTACTTCCAAACACTTTCATCTCCACAGTCAAATTCAGTCAACACATGGATGAAGAACCCTACTGCCAATGACGCTGAGAACATGTGTTCCTTTTACAATCAAGCTGCATTGTCCACAGTTTGGCAGTAACTGTGTCTGAGCCTGATTTGAAGCCAATGGCCTGAGCTCTGAGAGGCCATTTGCTCATCCCTCAAATGGTGTGAGGGCGGTGACTGTCTCAAATTCAGTGGTAGAGATGATGTGATAAAATGCCCAGAAAGCTTTCAGAACAGGATCTGGGATTTACTAAGCATTCAAGAGGTAGTCATTGCTACAATGTTTCAGAAACCCTTGCCAAGGAGGCTTGGGAACTGGAAGCCCACAGTGGGGGAGAAAAGGTGCCAGTTTGGGAAGTCTAGTACCCCCACCTACTACATGTCTACTACAAGCCCCGCTCCATGTTTCAGCAGAAGTTATCCTTCTCAGCCTGACCTCTCCTGGGCCAGGACCTCTAAGGAAGAGTGGAGCCCAACTATCCACCCCCGTCTTTGTCTTTGTTTGCACACTGTTGCCTCTGAAGCCAACCCTAGAAGGCCCTACAAGGATCGAGGGAGACTGTAGAGGCGAGGAGCCAACATTAGACCTACCTCACAAAAGTAGTTATCTTGCTTCAGGTATTCTATGTGGTACCTAAGTGGTACCCTGAGCAAGACACCCATTTTATAAACCTGTCATTGAGAGCTCGTGTTCCTCACTGGGTGGAGGGGAGGGAGGCCAGGCAAACAGCTGCTCGTTTGTTTAGCTCGGTGGTAGTTAGAAATGAGGCCATCATTTAAGGGCCACAGTACAAGAAACAATTTACGGGCTGTGTTCAGTGACATGTGCTTTACTGCTCTATTATAATACTGGCTTATTAGAGGAATAACAAGGACATGTGAAAGACACCTTGGAAGGGTTTCACGTTGCTGCCTTGACTCCTAATAAAGCAGGCTGTTCCTACTAGTCCCTGGCACAACTTCCCTCAATACATCAGTCTAAGGAGGCAGCGGTAGGCTCCCTGCCAGGGTCTCCACACTCACTTCATCTGCTGTGGCTTAAACACCAACACCGGTTCCCCTCATGGCCTCCAGGCCTTGCAGCAAATTCCTGGCCTCAGACTGAAGGGGAGCAAGGCCTTTGTGGGAAAACATGCTGGGAGGGGCGGGAAGGCTTCTGGGGTTGGGGAGCAGCCGAAGGAGGGGCTGGAGGCAGGAGATGCTGATGGAGTGAGATTGGGCAGTGCGCATTATTAATCAACACACAGCCAAGTCTCCTTGCCAAGAACACACACTAGCTCCTAAGCTGCCAAGAGACCCGATGGAGGAGCCGCTATCAGAACTCCAAGCAGTACTCACTCATGCAACTAGTTAGAGCAATTAAAACCAAAGTGCAAGTTATCGTGGAGAATAATGTATCGTACAGTCCAAAGGCCTCTCAAACGCCAATGATTGATGATGTATTAGTTCATTTGTGTAGGATGAGGGATGGTTTTCCAGTTCTGCAGCACACAGAGCTCCCCGCTCCATCTTATCCCAAGAGTTACAGCAATAAAGAAATATCCCCGTGCCTCCTTATGTCATCTTGACACCTGAAATGAATTGACAAGGCTGCACGCAATTCATCTCTCCTCTAATCCGTGTTTGCAACATCCAGGGGATTCGACTGCGCAGCTGTGTCTGCGAAGGTCGTGCGCGGATCTCGGTTTGCCGTGATATGAAATCCAGGTGTGTGTGGTTCTGGTTTTACATGGCTTGCATTTCTTTTTTAAACAGAGTTATGCGACATCTGTGTAATGCAGAGTTGAGCTGGAAAAACTTGACTGTAAACGAGACCTGCTTTGAAGAGCAGTCAGGTCTTCCTGTGGAGAGGGCACTGGTACCCAACACAGGATTGCCACCATGCAAACCTCCTCATTTACCATGTTCTCGCTTTGTCTCTGAAGCATGTTCAAGAGCTTCCAAGAACTTTTACTCCCGGTGAGGAAGAGCAGGTGAGCGTTTCTGAGGCTTGCACTTGCAAGCCCTGGTTGGTTAAGATTTCCAGGTCTGCCAACAGTTTAAGAGAGTTTGCCCCAGAAGTTCTTGCTCTCTGCACACAGGTGTTTCTGGTGGACACAGATTCTCTAAGACTCTTAGAATGCTTCCAAGTGCAAACACTCGAGAACATAACAAATGCGGTGAACCTAGGCAAGATTAGCTTTTAAATTATTCTGTGTGTCAAGGTTGTTTGATGGGTTCCCTGCTGAATGATTACTTAAAAATTTTCTTTGCATCGGTTTGAATATGCAAAACTTAAACGTTATCACCTAAGCTTGTATAATGATGATGATGATATCATAACTATTAAGCATTGTGAATTTTTGTTTTTCAAGACACAGTTTCTCTGTGTTGCCCTGGCTGTCCTTTTCTGTAGACTGGGGTGCCTGGATCTCAGAGACTGCCTGCCTCTGCCTCCTGAGGGCTGAGATTAAAAGTGTGTGCCACCACCAAGCAACATTTTTTTTCTTAAACTTCATAATCTGTTACATATAAATGGTGATAGAATATATGTTTTAAGAACTTAAAAATCTTTATTTTATAAGCCAGGTGGTAGTCTAATCCCAGCACTCAGGAGTTTGAGGGCAGCCTGGTCTTCAGAGTGAGTGTCGGGACAGTCATGGCCCTGCTACACAGAGAAACCCTGTTTTGAAAAACCGAAAAGAAAAGCAAAACTGTATAATATGTGTAAGGATGTGCACAGGTATGTATGTCTGTGTATCAAGTACATGCCTGGTCCCATGGAGAGCAGAAGAGAGTTTCCAATCCCCTGGAACAGGAGGCTACAGAGGGGTGTGAGCTGCCATGTGGGTCCTAGGAAATGAATCTGGGTGCTTTGGAAGAGCAGTCAGTGTTCTTAACTGCTGAGCCATCTCTCCAGCACCCTAGTAAATAAGCAAGTGTTTGCTGTAAGAACACAGGAATTAGGAAGCTTAGGCCATTCCATGCTACTCTCTAGCGTGTTGGTAAAGTTGACCGAGAGTATAAAAGGGGTCAGGTGACAGGGAAACACTAGGCCAGGCTCTGCTTGCTTCACGACCTTCAGGCCAGTTCTTCTGACCTCAGGAGCATCCTCAGGATCCTTCGGACCTGGGAGCTGACTCTTCATAGGATGGTGCATACTATAATTTTACTCACACAGAAATATTTTAATGCCTTCTGGCCTTTGGTTACTTTAAACAACGTGTAAATGATTAGCCTCATGTATATGCCTTTGTGAAAATTTTGAATCATAAACTCTTAATAGAGCCAACTTCCTGTTGAGTCAATGTGTAAAATGTGTGTGTGCGTTCAAAACTGCCAATTTTGCCTTCCAAAGAGATTGTGCCAATTTATACACCTGCCAGAATTTCATGAGATGAATATGCCAACATAGGCATATTCAACTCTTTGGCCTTTATTCATCTGTTAATCAACAATGACTTCTCAGACTAGTACTCATTTACCTTTATTTTCTTAGGAGTGGAAAACACACACACACAGCAAAAACCCTATTTTATAATAAAAAAAGACTATTTTGTATTTATCTGTAGCTTTGTATTCTTCATTCTCTTTAATATTTTTGGCCTCTCATCCTTTCTTATTGCTTTTTGTTGTTCTTTACTATTAATAAGCATATCCATTTGCTTATCATGTATGTTACAAATACTTTCCCCATTTCCCTTTGTCTTACGGTGCAGCCCCTTGCTCTGTTATCAGACGCTGCAAACTTCCAGGTAGGAATGTTTTGGATCATATGGGTGGCAGGTTTTCATACTGCTCTGAGGACACTGTGGCATAAAAATGGGCAATTGCCAGGTAGGCACCCAGTGCCCTCCCATGGAGTCTTGGTGTGTTTCCCTTGCTCTTAGCATGTTTCCCTCCACTTTAAGATCTCTAGAAACAGCCTGATAGGGTCTCATGACAACTGAGGTTTCATATGCCAGCAGCCATAGTGCCCAGGTCCCGTGTGCTGGGTTCCTTAAGAAAAAGATGCTGAAGTAGCCTTTTGTATGAAGGAGGCCCTTGGGGGAATGCTTCTGGGACAGGACTGGGGACAGTGAGGGAAGCAGGGGACAGGGACAGAAATGGCCGCAGCAGCCGTCCCGCAGCACCCGTAGGAAGTTCTGGGGTAGGGTAGGGTGGCTTTGAGTATGGCAGTTCCTTTCAGCTGGGATAATACTTTAGGAAGAGTCTAGGGGTTGTCAGTGGCTACCACCCACAACAACTGACAACAAACCTTGGTCCTCCAAGGGAGCCCCGAGCCTCATCCTACTCTGCCAGCCCAGCTATTTGGCTTTCCTCCTCTCAACTTAAATCTCACCCTGATCCCTTAGGCCTCGGTGCTCTGCCAACTCATGCTCCCTGTAGCTTAAGCTCTCTGAGCATCTTTTCAGTGGCACTGAACAAGGGCCAGGAACAAGCCATTGGCTCAAGAGCCTTTTATCCTCCCTTTTCCCCACTGGCTCTTTCAGATTCCTTGACACCTTTCACGGAGACGGGGAAAATACTGTCAAAAGCTCCCATGCTTGCAAATACAGGGAACAGGCGCCGTAAAGAGAGGGCGATGGCCGCACATTTACGTGTTTTTTGAAAGATTTCAGCTTCTGCGTTTTTTGCGGCAGCAAAGGAAAGAGACAGAGGATTGCATTTAATTAGCCCCAGTCCCAGGCGACTCTTGATTTTCCATGCCTGTTAGCCACTGCGCACCAGCATGCTGCTAGGTTGGAAGCGCCTTTCTGGATGGTTCGATAGGCATTGCGCGTCCTCTCAGAGGACCCCTTTCACAGCCCACAATAGCCCGCCTAGCAAAACATTGCCACATGTTCACAGCCCCACATTCCTTTTTAAGGCTGCTGTCTTACTGGAATCAGGTTTTCCCCGGTGTTGGCTTTGGCTCCCAGCCACCAGCTGCTTCTGTGCCTGGAACAGGGCAAATGATGGAGAGTGGATGGTTGCAGCAGATGCTGCTGGTACCCTGCCCACATACCCCCAGCAGGCCCTGTTCGGTAGGCTCTCCACGGCTTTGATCTGTACTCAGAACCAAGGACCCAGGAGGCAGCCCTTTTCAAGTTTCCCTTTCCTGGAGCAGGGGAACGCTGAGGCTTGCCGAATGCAGTTGCCCAGAGGCCCTGGTAGGACTGGGTCCCAGAGGCTCACAGTGAAAACCTGCTTATTAAGGCACCGCGTTCTGGCTCTCATTCCTTTTCTCATCTTGCTTTCCTACTCCCCTACCGCTGTTTCCTGGGATTCCTTTCCAACTCAACACGGCAGCTCCAAAGCCTTCTCTGCCAGAAGCATACAAGCACTAAGGTGTTGAAATTGCCAGGCGAAGGACACCACCTGGGAAATCATGGCCCAAAGTTTATGTCCTGCCGTCTCCCCCTATGCAAAGTGAAAACAAACAACAGAAACAAAACAAGCAAATACCAACAACAATAAAATCTAGCAACATCTGCCACATTGTCGACAGAGGCCGGGTCCTAATTATCTGAACTGGTCTGTGCAAATGGATTAGTTATTACATGGCTGGCTTTAGATCTGCTTCCAAGGAGGGATTCCAGCCATCCTTCCTACTGACTCTTAATTTGAAGTTTTTATATATGCTTTCTAATTCTTGACATCATACCCGGCACATTGACTGGGAATTGTGGAAAAGAGGTTTTTGGGTGGGGAGTCCAAGCTACCCAGAGGCTAGTTCAGATGAGTTACATCTAATTTTGATTGTGCAATTATTTTCTCCATGTCCGTATCAATACTCTGAGATGATAAAGATTAAAAGGGGGGGAAAAACAGGGCTTGAGAATTTTACAACTCCTGCAGGAGTTGAGATGTGGTGGCTTCCTATCTGTCGCTTTGATTGGAAATTTAAATCATACCACATTGCCGGCAATTGGGAGCCTCATAGGCTACACAGAACTTGACAGCTTATAGCTCAATCTGTGACTTGCTGACTTTAAAGGAAAAGTAGTAAAAATTAAAATGAAGGGAAACAGATGAACGTCAAACCCCTGGATCCTGAGACAGTGCCTTTTGTGATGATCAGAATTGCTGGGAAGAACCAGCCCTGGAAGGTTGCTGGCCCCACAGGGATGCTTGCAGTGTGGGTGAGCTAGGCAGGGCAGGATGAGCGATATAGGATTTTGTATAAAAATGTGACATTGTACACATGAGTCTGACAGGTCCTCCCCCCAGTGTTCCTGCTGCAGTTATTCTGCATCTTCCAGCCACAGCTGCCCCAAGGGGTTGGCTGCCTTGTCGTAGATCACAAAGGACGAAGGAAACGACGGAGACAGCAGGTGAGACTGGGGTCTGGGGGCGGGCATGGGAGCGTCTCCGGATTACAGATTTTGATATTCGTTTTTTTGGGATGATCCTGTATGCTTGCCATGTCACTGTTCACGGTTCCATGAAATTATTTAACCTTATAGAGGGAGTCAAGGAGGCAGCCTCAGTGGTAATATATTAGCCGGATTATGTAGCAAGTATAGAGCCCAGGCTTCCTGTGGGGTTTTGCTAACAAATGTTGTAAGTAGACACTATTTTATTGTTGCTTTTAAACATTTTGCATGTGTATGCATGCATTTAAATATGTGTTCAGTGTACATGTAAGGGATATGTGTGTATAGCTGCAGTGTATGTATATGTGTGTGTATAGTGACAGTTCTCAACCTGTGGGTCGAGACCCCTGGGTGATTCAAATAACCCTTTCACAGAGGTCACCTACGACCTTCAGAAAACACAGATATTTACATTATGATTCATAACCATAGGAAAATTTCAGTTATGAAGTAGCAACACAATAATTTTGTGGTTGGGGGTCAGCACAACACGAGGAGCTGTATTCATGGGTGGCAGCATCGGGAGGCTGAGAAGCACTGGTGTACAGTCGCATGTCTCAGAGTGCATGCGGAGGTCAAAGGAGAACTGGGAGGTCAAAGGAGCACCACCGTGGGAGTCCTTTCTCTCCTTCCACTCTGTGCATCTGGAGCTAGAGCCCAGGTTCCCAGGCTTGGTGGCAGGTGCCTCCACCTGCTGAGCTGTTCCTCTGGCCCCACATTTCCATTTTGACGACAAGGAAGTCAAGGGTGCGGAGAATATAGAATTTATGCTCAAATGAAATGGAGGCGATCGGACTTCATCTGCCTTATTCTGATTTGAGTTTGAACCAGATCCAGGCTTTCAAAACACTTTCCCAACCCACGTAGAGAATGGAGGGCGGAGCTTCCTTGTACCTTCCAGACCCCTGCGATGGTTTGGCTCCCATCCTTTTTGATGGCTGCTAAGGGTTATTAGGCTTTAAATACGTAGAGTGCTTGGCAGAAATCTCTCAGGCACACTGACCTTTATCCAGGACCACTTTCTATAGTCAATGAGCTCGAAGGACCACATCAGGAGGGTTGGAAGACTAGAGTCTTGTGCTTGTTTGAGTTTCTCCTTATGCCAATTCTGGATCGAGAATATATACTGGGGGGGGGGGGGTGTATACTAGTGACCGGGTGTGGTGGCATATGGCTTTAATCCCAGCGTTCGTGAGGCAGAGGCAGAAAGATCTCTGTGAGTTTGAGCCAGCCTGATCTACACAGTGAGTGCCAGGCCAGTCAGGGATACATAGTGGGTCTTTGAGTTATAAGAAGAGAAAGAGGCACTGGCAGAAGACTAAGGAGCTAAACCAGGGAAAGGAATGCGGCCATTACAACTTGTTTTATCCAGCTACTACCTCTGAGGGTGGCCCCTGCTAAATAATCATGAGGATACCTTGTGGAGATTTTTTTCTAGTGACAGAATGCATGCTTCAAGATTGCCCTGAAGGGACAAGGAAAGCCAGGCTCCCATGGTCACAGTTGGAAGATGGCGAGGGTAGAGAGATGCAGCCTTTCCTCTTCTGGCCCACCAGTCAGGCATGAGGCAGGCTTCCACATCCTGTGGTACAGAGATGTAGGATCAGGTGCCTGGAAATCACTGGACCTTAAGGGCAAAACCAACCAAGGACTATGTGGCTGTGGGCTCTGTCTGAGCTGCTGTGAGCATCTCTGGAGCCCTGGAAACCACCAGCCCTGAAGTTAGGAGTTCCATTGTGAATGAGCATCTATACTGGCTTCCAAAGATGCTAATGTGTTTCCCTTTGGGATGCCCAGATCGTTAGGAAAAGTAATACTGCATTCCTAGCTCCCCATGGAAGTCTGTGCTTCCTCTGTGTGTGTGTTCACTAGTGCAAGCCCATGCATGTGAGTGTTGGTGAGGGTGTTGGTAGGAATAAGAAATAAATAATAAAAAAAAGATACCAATTTTGTGAGGCCTAAGTATTTTCTACAGTTTCTCTTTTCTTCCTAAAAAGCTTTGATTTAAAGGCCACAAGCTCCCGTTATTGCCTCTATGTCTTTGTTTAACAGAACTGAAACTGCTCCTTGCTCTGCGTGAGGGTTCCCAATCCTAGGTACTCCACTTTGAATGGCAGTACTTTATTCGAGTGACAGTACCACAGGCTCTTTGTGTTATTCTATATGACTGCTTTAAATGGCAGTCACAGCCCTGTTTGTATCCACTCATTTCAATGGACCCTTTGTGCGCTAAATGGGTAGAGAGCGCCCTGCACACAAAGAATTTCGTAGCCTCTTTAGACAATTGGAATGATTTTTTAAAAAAGAGGTAAGATAACTAGTTTGTTCTCCAAACTCTTGTTTTAAGAAAGAGCAGCAGCTGGGCTGAATTTGAATATTACTCCTTTCTGCAAAGTCTACGAATGTGTGGGTGTGTGATGCAGAAAGATTGTTCTAGTTGCTATCAGTTAACAAACAGGCTCTCGGGTTGATTTCTCAGTAGGAGAGCTGTCCTAGACATTTATGGGGATTTGGAAGAGACAAGTCTTTCTGGGGTCCATCTGCTTATTTTTGTGAGACTGTAGTATGTGGCTACCTGTAACCTGCCCTTCCTTTCCATTACTACCGTGACCCAGAACAAATACGAGACCTAGGCCAGGCCAGTCAGATATTCCCGTTAGGACCTCACACGTTGAACCAGAAATGCAGAGACTGCTTTGGCACACATCCTAGATAGGAACTATGGGCTGGGATGATGGATGGTGACTATACCGTAGTGAGAGTTACATCGGTCTGGTAGTGGTGACATTCAGAATTATTCACTTTCCTTGGCCCTCTGGAGTTGCTTCTACAAGTTCATTTAAATTGCTCATTGAAAGGTTGCTCCATGTTGTCCCCTGTCATAGATGCTGGGGACACAGAACAAGACCAAACTGACAAGTCACACGTGAAAATAAACACATATATTCCTCTCCCTGTATCTCGGGTCTTGCAGAGTAATGCTACAGGTCCTACTAGCAAGAGGTAGCAGCTTACCTTCTAGCCCTTTGAATCTGGGTTGGCTAATTGGACTGTCTATTGGAGACATGAATTGTATTTATGCACTGGACCCCCGTGGACCATATTATTAAGCCTAAGCTAGCCCTTGGAGAATAAGATATCACCCAGAAAAGGAGATAGCCGCAGCAGCAAGAGCCAGACTGTCTCCTCTTGAGCTATTTGATAAATGCAGACACACGAGTCAGTGAGCTCCAGTCAAGACCAACCAAGCATGCTTCAGACCAGAGGGACCACTGCTGCCCTGGACACAGATGACCAAACCTGGATATTATGAACTAACAAGTAATATTTTAGCCACGAGGTTTTAGAGTGGTTTAGTCTTCAAGAATTATCTAGTAGTGGGGAGTTCTGTACAGTAATTTTACATTTTCTTTTGTATGTATGCATATATATGTATGAACTTTGGGGAAAACTATGGGAATTTTTCAAAAAAAAAAAAAAGATTTAGTATGCCCTGGGCCTGAGTGTGATTCTTAGCTCAGAAGAGAGCTTTCTGAGAAGACTAGGTGAAGGAGGTATGAGGTGAGGGGTGAAAACTCCAAACCTGGGGAACACCTCTTTCAGAGAGGGGGCCCAACAAGGGCAAACACACAGAGGAGAGAGCAAGCTTCATATATTCACGGGGAGATGAGAAAGCCAGTTGTGAGCTGGGGAGAAAAGGGGTGAGAAATGAAAGCGGGGGAGCCAGCAGGGAGCCAGTGCTCAGCGCAGAGATGGAACAATGGGTCCATTTCTGAATGAAAGGATGTGCTGAGACAGGTCGAGATGCCCGAGAACCACTTGCTCAGGCCGAAGAGGAAATGAGCCGGGAAGCCGGGTGATCAGGGCCAGCCATCTGGAGGGGTTGAGGGTGTGATGTGTGTGAGGGGCGGGGTGGGAAAATTGAGAAAAACATGCAAAAGATAATGGGGAAAAAGTTTCTTTCTTTTCCATTAATGTTTTGTTTCCATGCACAAATCATCAAGTTGGTAGATGGTCTTCTAGGAATCTAAAATCCCTTACCAGCGGTTTGTCTTTGGCATGCTTCTCTCTTCTTCTTTCTCATGTCTTCTGCGCTGAGTGGTAGGTAACCCAGGCCTTCGCTGTTCATGTTAGCCCAGGAATAAAGTAATTAGGACCATACGTCTGTGATGTGAGGGGATCAACCATTTCACTCATTTTAAAGTGTTGAATTTTGGAAAGAATCTGAGTCATTGGACTCGTCTGTAAGGGCTGACACTTAGTTTTCTTTGTTGTTCTCAGACTGGAAATGATAAAGAAGAGCAATGACATAATCTACATAACAGGGAGCTCGTGTGTGGCAGAAGCTCAGTTCTGTATGGCTAGCTTCAGTTGTCATAGAATGTTATGAGCATGAATCCAGATGCAGTGTAGTCACAAGATATACTTACCAAAATCCTGATGATCTTACTTAGACGTGTTTATCTAACTTGGCCATTTTCTGGTGCTGTGGGTCAGTCAGCTCCAAGAAGCAGATGTAAGTCAAGAGAATGCGCGAGGTAGATTATGGGAGCGTGTGCCGGGGGCTGGTCTGGGCAATCTACTTTCAAGTAAAGGAGCAAGGCAGAAAAGACTCAGATTGGCTGGTGGAAATTAAATGTAAGAGTCATAGTAAAAACAGAAGCAGTAAACAGTGGGCTGACGGGTAGTTTGAGGGGGAAGGTGGGGCGAGGCAGTCACCAGAGCCTTTTGTAGTCTTCATTTAGTATCCGATGGATAAGATTTCTAGAAGGAGCTAAAGAAGCTGAAGGGAAATACAGGTGCTTTCTCAGAAATGGAATCCTGAACAAACTTGGGTCTCTATCCATGGTTGAGGAGTTTTCAATGAAAGGCCAGTATAGAAAGGAGGAGGGATCACCAGCCTCAGGTCTCAGTCTCCAGTGGAGAGGAGGTCTGGGAGAGTTCCTGATATGTGGGGTAGTGACTACACTGGTACTGTGCCCTACATACCGCCAGCTTGCCTTCCAGTACATGGTTTCAGTTTGCAAACGCGATGGAGACCATGTGGGGTTTCTGTGATGATGGAAGTATCTGTAGCCGTACTACCCATCAAATGCTTAATTAGTGACGAATTAAAAAGTTTACTTGGTTTTTCTTGGAGTGGATGGTAGGGATTGAATCCTGAGCCTCGTGCATACTAGGTAAATATTCTAACACTGAGTGACATTGTTAAGAGAAAATTTTAATTTGAGATGCTGGAGAGATGAGTACTTGCAGATTAAAGAGGACCTAGGTCATGCTCCCAACATGCACACTGGCTAGCTCACAACTGTCTGTAACTTCAGTTCCAGGCCCTCCTCTGGCCTCCAAAGACAACAGTACATATGCTGAATAAACACACATGTAGGCACACACACATACACATTAAATAAATCTTAACTTTTCAATAGTTTTGAGTCATCGACCGGTGTGGCGGTGCCTGCACTACTTAATCCCGCACTTGGGAGGCAGAGACAGGCCTCTGTGAGTTCGAGGCCAGCCTGGTCTACATAATGAATTCCAGGACAGCTAGCAGTATGTTAGAGAGATCCGGTCTCAAAAAAAGGCAAAACAAAACAAAATAAAATATTTGAATAGTTGTGCTAGTTGGAGTTTCTATTGCTACGATGATCCAAAAGCAAGCTGGAAAGGAAAGGGCTTATTTGGCTTGCATTTTTCACACCATAGTCGGTCATAGAAGGATGTTAGGACAGGAACTCAGGAGGAGCTGGATCCTGGAGGCAGGAGCTGATGCAGAGGCCACGGAGGGGTGCTGCTCATGGGCTTGCTTCTCAAAGCTTGCCCAAGCTGCTTTCTTACAGACTCAGGGCCACCAGCCCAGGGATGGCCCCACCCACAATGGGCTGGACCTTCCCTCATCAATAACTTCTTAAGAAAATTCCCTACAGCTGGATCTTAGGGAGGCATCTTCTCCACCAAGGTTCCCTCCCCTCAGATGACTTTAGCTTGTGTCAAGTTGACATAAGACTCTTCGGCATAGCAGTCATATGTACTCATGACCATAAACCTTACTGGCTAGGAAAATTTCAAATTATTTGCATTAATAGGGATGTTATGGGAAGTCAGAGACTTAATGGAAACAAAGACTTTATCTGTTTTTTTTTTTTTTATGGGCCCTAAAACAAAGAATGATACAGGGTTAGTGCTCAGTGATCCTTTGTTAAGAATATTGATTAATCTAGAACGGGTGAGAAAGACAATCACATTCGAAACTCTTAGGGCAACATTTGTCCTCAAAATTTGCCAAATTGTTTCCATCTTGGTTCCCACCTGGGTTTTTTTGGTCCAAGATGACCTACCCCAAATTAGCTTTTCTTTGAAAGATGTTTGTTGAGGGAAATGACAATGGGTGTCCATTCTCCCTGTCATTTAAATGATTCTCTCATCTCAGCCCTTACCAGTGTGTTTTTTATGCTGTTTATAACAAATTAAGGCTGAGAAACTAAATTAGTACATTACAAATGATGTCACTCCTTACAGTACCATGGGCAAGGTTTTAAAAAAGATTTACATTTTTTTTATCTTATGTGTCTATGTGTTTTGCCTGCATGTATGTATGCACATCATATGCACGCCGTGTCTGTGGTGGTCAGAAGAGGGTATCGGCTTCCTAGAACTGGAATTACAGAGAGTTGTAAGCCACCGTGTGCTGGGAACTGAACGTGGGTCCTTTTCAAGTATAGCCAGTGCTTGTGTCTGATGAGCTATGTCTCCCCTACCCCGCCAGCCCCCAAGATCCTGGTTTTTAGCATGTGAATACAGTCACAGAAATTAAATACCTATTGCATGCTGGACACAAAATTAGGCACTTTGTGAGTACCAGTTCTAAAAGTCACAGGAGGAAGTTTCTAACACCATATTAGAAGTGAGGGAACTGATGTTCAAGGGATTTTCACTTTATTTGTCTTAAACCCGCCTTCCAGACATTTGGGCTGCATGTCCTGCTAGAGTTGATGCTCTCCTAGCTACACTGTCCTGTCTTAAGCACTGAAACTGCGTTTGCCAAGGGACCCAAGAGAATAAGAATATAGAAAAGCAATAAAGTTCACTGCAAATTGCTCATTTCATAAATATATAACTAAGGGGAAAATAACCCATTATTACAGCAGGCTCTGAGTTCCTTGAGCCCCAATTTCATTATGAAAATCACCAAAGCCCAGGGCTGCCCAATGGAAGAAGTTGGTATTTATACCAGATGATGGATCGCCCCACACAGGTAATAAATCTGAGAGCGTTGTGAGGAATGACGACCGAGAAGAAAGATAAAGAGTTACCATTGGGAGGGAGAGGACAGGGTGGATAATTACAATGGGAAGTTTATTTATGTTGCCACTTTGGGCTTTTATGGGAAATCCTAAAAGCCGCATCTCTGGAGTTGGAAAGTTGGCAGGAAGACAAGAGAAAATGTCCTGTTTCCCTCTAAGGGGTTTAGTAACATGGCAGTCATGGGAGTCGTTTTCTTTCAGGGAATGATTGAGCCTGGTGGGTTTTGATCACGAGAGAGGAACAAACCTCGCCTGTCTCACCTTGGTTGACCTGCAGCACCTGCTAGGAAGGGCAATGCTGGGCTTCATTTCCACCGGGACTCAGCCAATGTGCCAGTAAGCCATATGAAGCCAGACCTTGAGCAGCATTATTGAGAAATGAGGACACAAAAGGAGAGGCCTTCAGGTCTCAGGCTCAATCCTTTCTTTTGAGTGGTTTAAAAAGGAAATCCAGGAACTGGAATGATTTTCCCAAGGACTCCAAGCCAGTGTGAAGAGTGCCAAGCCGGTCTTTTATGGACAATGCTACTGTGCCCTTTGCAACCGACCCACCTGTAATCTTCGCTCCTGTTGCTTTACTCCATTATTTTGTTGTGCCTTTAATTTTCTCAGTCCTTTCCTGAAGTCACAGTTCTCCCTGGGTTCAAACACAGGTGAAAAGCTTGTCTATTTGTCACCGTTAGTGTCCTTTCCTGGTCACTTGCAACCCCCGAACACCTAGCAGAACCTGGTTGCTTAGAGACTTGGATGGCGTGGGAGCCTGCAGAGAAATATGGATAGCAATTACAGGGCATGTTCTTGCCACAGAGCTCAAGAAACTAAATACGGTAGGAATTTTAGTAGAGACAGAATTGCTAGGTACCAAAGCTGGGCGTGGTTACTGTTATCTTTGCTGTGACATCTAACAGTTATTGAGTACTTACCAGGTTTAATGTTGAAACATTTTAGAATACTAAAATACATTTATAATCATTGTTGTAGTCTGAGGCTCAGGATCAACCCAAGCAAGTCTCAAGAGGTTACCACAAAACAGGATTTAATACAGGGCAGCACAAAAGAAGAGGGGGATGGGGGGGTTGGCTGATCAATCAGGGCCACAGAACAGACTTGGGAACTGAACTGCCACCCTAAAGAATCCAGATGTCAGCAAGTATTTAAGAATAAAAAATCATAAACATTTGTTGCCAAGTTACAACCTTTTCACCAATCAGAATTCAATGATTTGGGGGTTTTCCTTAAATGTTCCACTATTGTCAATTGACATACAAGGCAAGCTTTTTCGTCTAACCAATCAGATTCATTTGTGCCTTCCGTTGTTGAGAACAGTCATGATATTTCTAAAGAACTAAAGATGCATGACGACTATTTCTATGGTGTAGTGGGGGAGGTGAGTCAGCTATTGAAAGGTTCTCAGCTCCCCTTGGGCTTGGGAACCTGAACTTTGTTTTATCCTACAGGCAAAATGGAGTATGAAATCAAAATGGAAGCACTTAGGACAAGGTGCTTTTGCCCATTTCAATATTCCCTCTTAATTCTTGGGCTATACCTACAAGGTGGCTGTGGATGTTATTACTTTCTGAATAAGGAAATAGGAATGTTGAACAGAAAAAGATTAATGGTTTGACCACAGTCACACTCTACTGGGTCTTATTCAAGGCTTTGCGTGTTCCATCACTGCATCCAGAGCCTCGTGTACCCAGCAAGCATGGGCATTCTTGCACTTGGGACTCTGTAATAATATGAGATTTGCCGTCCTTCTCCTGAGAGCTCTAGAACTCTTCTAGAGCCGTATGACAGAGTAAGGATGTCCAGAGTCCCTGGTGCTGCCTCGGTCTTCAGTAGCCCCTTTGATCCATTGTTCCTGACCCAGAGAGAGCATATTAGTGCATAGATACAGATGAAAAATGCCTTGCATGAAATATAGCCATCACCTATTGAGAACGGCTTTAGGGAAGACTCCAAGGTCAACATTATCCTCCCCTCAGTCCGTAACCATGCTTCAAAATCTACCATTAGCTCCACAGCCCAGAAACTCTGCAGCTTCTCCCACTATCTTTAAAACACCAGGTTAGGCTCAGTTCTAATTCAGAAGCCAGCAGGGTCTCCAAAGATTGCTTAGTGTTTGTCACTTGAAGTGCACTCTCCCACCAGAACCAGGCTATAAACGTTGGTTAGATTTCTATTCTGGCCCACAAATCCTTAGCTTCTTAGCTCTAATGGACCTGTCGTTTGGTACCAGTGTTATTGTGGTGCTGTTTCAGCTCCATTGAACTCCTGACGGAAACTGTTTCAGTGGGAAAATGCAATGAGCTTCACTAGAATGCCAAGCACTTCTTAGCAGTGGACTGTGGACTAATTTCCTGTGTCCCCATGAGAGTGACAATAGCCATCTTTTGATAATGGGCCCTGAGTGCCCATGGGAAAGCTACCGCTGTGTGTGGAGCTGTGAAAATATTCAGAGAGACAATGTTTATGGGAAGGTAAACCAAAATCTAGATGCATTGTCCAGTTCTATAAGCCAGAAAACCACACATATCTGCTTTTTTATCCAAAACTTTTTAACCCAAATGCCTACAGAAGTTTACCCTGAGAAATAAAAGAATTTGCACACACACATACATACACACACACCAGAGAGAGGGGAGAAAGAGAGAGAGAGAGAGAGAGAGCTCATGCCATTTTTGTTTAGTAGGAAAATATAGAAAACAACCTATGTACACTAGGAAATAAAATTTGGCTTACATTTAATATAAAATAGTATGCTTTTATTATCTATCTATCTATCTATCTATCTATCTATCTATCTATCTATCTATCTA
>JABTXL010012544.1:10269766-10292500 GCA_025134845.1 Neodon shergylaensis | reverse complement strand
AGAAGGCCTCTAATGTCAATGAGACTTGTATTCTGGGGTCCTCAGGCCCCTGGTGACTTCGTGTGGCTGAGTGGGGACCGAGAGTCTTCTGGTGAGCTGGGGAAAAGCCAGTGCTGGGTGACTGTGCTTCCCTCTGCCTCTCCTGTCCCTGCTCCACAGGGCTATGAGCGACAGGCTAGCAGGAGCCCTGAATGCCACCTGCCTTGTTGTCTGAGATTAATGGAATCAAGTGAGGTAACAAAACTGCCACGACAGAACCTTCTGCTTGCAATCTTCTCAGTGTCATTTAGCCAAAAGAGCCCTCAAACCAAACAAACAGAAGGAAACAGCTGGTTGCATAATCCCGTGCTGCTCCTAAGAATGATGGGGTGGAGAGGGTCCTCTTTTTCACACTGTTGGGGGTCTTCTGGTGGGAACTCTTGGAGTCACCTTCGTGTGTACAGTTGGAGCTCCAGCATTCTCACGAAAAGTTAGAGCTGGATTCAGTTTAAGCCCTTCCCTTGCCGAGGCGGCCCTCTGTGACCTTGAGGGCTGTACTTTAAACAACTCAATTCCAGGGATTTTATAGTTCTTTATGAAGGCGGCAGCCAGGAGCGCATTCTATTTGCCCTGCTCCAAGAGAAAAGAAACCAAGGCACTGACTAAACACACCGTCCGGTGTGGTCGAGGACTGAACCTACAGGAGCGCCTGACATCTACATTTACCTCCGCTGGTAAGCGGCTCTCAGTGGCTCCTGATGAGCCTCACATCTTGCTCTTGAGGAAGGAACTGTAGTCATGTGCTCGTTCCAAAGACAAACAACCAGGCACTTAAATGTGGCCCCCAGTCATGTGGAGTCTGAGGAGGACGAGGACAAATGGCAGTCTAGGATGTTAATGGTTTCAGCAGAGCCGTGGGTTCTGGGCTTCTCTTTTGAACTCTCTGCTTACTCTCTTCCAGGCATTATAGTCCCATCCAAGGTAGCAAATGGGCCAAAGTGTACAGCACACACGTTGGCCTCCAAGTCTCAGCTGGAGGAGGGTGTCGTGTTGTGAGAACTGTGTCCAGAGCTAAGTGGGCCTGGTGAGGTGGAGAATGTGAGAACAAGAGTCAGACCGAGTCCAGGGTAAAACATCCCCCGTCAGTGACGGTCACAGTCTAAGCGTTCAGTTCTGCATTTTCAGAGTTGCGGACCCACCTTAAACACTGACTGAGCTAGTATCCAGGTCTTCCCAGTAAACATGACTAGGGCCTCCTTTTTATGCAATGAACAGTGGTTTATAAGATCTTTTAGACATCCAAATGCCAGAAACTTCAGAGACTTAACAGGAACTATGTTATTGAAGTTGGAAAAAGCTGACATTTATCCATTGTTTTCTATGTGCTTGGCCCTACACTGAGTTAGAACTTTATGTAATTTATCAAATTTCATCTTACAGCTCTATACAAACATTACTGTCCCTATTATGTGTATGAAAAAAAAATGACAGGGTAGTTTTATTAAGAGAAAAATCGGTTGGGTATGGTGACACATGCCTTTAATTCCAGTGCCGGGAATACAGAGGCGGGTGGTTTTCTGTGAATTCGAGGCCAGCCTAGTCTACATAGTGAGTTTCAGGAGAGCCAGGGCTCTGTAGAGCAACTCTGTCTCAAAAACAAAGGCACACCCAGGAGGCAGATCTCTGTGAGTTCAAGGGCAGCCTGGTCTACAAAATGAACACACACACACACACACACACAAAACAAAAACAAAAACAAAAAAAAACAAGTGGTGGGTGTGTGCCTAAGGCAGGTGCTGTGAACACCTGGTAGAGCTAGACTGAAATGTTCAGGCCCCATAAGATCTCCAAGTATGACCTTTCCTTTTAGGAGGGTAGCTGCCCTAGCTTCAGCCTGACCTCTCCTCCAGATACCTTAGCACTTGGCTTTGCCTAGAGGGCTTCTCTGTGCACAGGCTCCCTGGGTAAATGCACACAGCATTTTCCACGAGGGTTTTGACAATGGAAAAAACAAAAACAAAAAAGGCTCTCTTCAAACTGTTTTGTTGCTTTTGCAAAATATACCCCTGAAGTCTTATGCTTGAACTTTACATTTCTTGTGTTTTAATTAGATTTTCTGGCACCATAATTATGTCCCACTTCTGAGATTAGGAAGGAAATTAAGGCACACACTCACTTGTAAGACGAGATTTCAAAGTCCATCATTAAGGAACTAGTAAACAAACGCAAGTATATTTGTATTATAAATGCACGTAAAAATAATGAGGTCCAAAACAGGTTTTAACATAGATCAGGACAGGGCAAATGCATGGCAGTTTTCATTTTGTTTATGTAAGGAGATTTCCAGAGCAAAGCTGTCTTTGTGATGTAAATGTGGACCAAATGAACATAGGGGATATGGAAGAGGCACTGAAAGCCATACTGACACCTTCCGGAAGGTGAAAACAGACCAGGATTGAGCTAAGAGAATTTAACCTTGTCTGTATTGTCTTAACAATACAGGAATGGGACCGTACATATAACAAAGGAAAAATATACCCATGCATTTCTTACATAAGAAACAGTAAATCAATTTTGAAAGGACAAAATAATTTCAGGTCTACAGATGTTCACAGCACTTCCCCAGAGGGAGATGTCTCCTCATGTATGAGTATACGTGATCCTGTTCTGTGAGTCATCTCCTTGTGTATGGTTATATATGATCATATGATCCTGTTCTGTGATTCAGACATGCTCAGAGCCAGAACTGAAAGGTCAGTTTTTCAGGACTTGTTCACGGGAAGAGTTTGCCTCCCAGCTGGTGAGAAGGGATGTCCGTGTAGGGCTGCTCTGTTGAGTCGGTGGCAGGGTGCAGGCTACCAGCAGAAGGAAGCCTCACTAGGGAGGGGATCCCCTAACCAGTTTTAATTTCATTTGTGGTTTGCTACAGCAAAGGGGTCAGTCTCTGAAGGAGGTCTCATCTACTTTTAAATTTTCTGAAGTCAGCATCCAGAGCCCTGTTCATTTATTCATTTGGTCAATTTTCTGACAACCCAGACAGCTCGCGCCTTCCCCAAACCTCAAGCCATGAAACAGAGCTCCTGCCCTGCTGACAGCACGTTGCCTTATTAATAACTTTAACGACTTGTGAATCCCGAGGACCAAGAACAGAAGTCATCTTAGCTGAAATAGAGTGGTGGAAATCCAAACCCACTGCCATTTGCATGCAGCTCCCAGGCTGTCAGGGGGCCAGGCCTGCCTGGACTTCCCACCAAAGTGAAGTGGCCATAGAACCAGCGGCCTCTGCCACTCACAGGCACCCAGCTGACCTGCAGCAGCCAAGGCCACCTCAAGAGGACTTTCTATTAAATCTCTAGGTTTGGAGAAATGGAGAAATTAGGAAACTGGTAAAACCCTTGCCTGGGTGGTCTCCAGAAAAGCTGGGGGGGGAGGGAGGGCAGTGAGAGAAACAAGCCGGCCTCCAACCTCCACAGAACCTAAATGACTTGGATTCTGACTTTTCCAGGATTTTACTGTTGGGAGCTCCTCTTCCATACAAACACGTTAAGTATTTGATTTTACGATCATGCTAGTGGAAAGGCAAATGTCTGATATGATTGTTGGGCTTGGATGTGAAATGTGTTCTGAAGGCTTGCTGGCTAACCTAAGGGGAAATGTGAAAGGGCATGGCTGTGAGGGTTCTGGTCTTACTGATGGAGTAATCCATTGTTGGAGTCGTAATTCGATGGCGATATTGAGAGGAGGGAAAACTAGGAGGTAAGGCCTGCCTGGAGGAAGTAGGTCATTGCCTTTCAAGATTCTCTTTTCCTCTCTTCTCCCCTTCCCTCCCTCTGTCTCACTTTCCCTCCTTCCCTCCCCCTCTCTCTCTACCCCAACAGTTCAATTTGTTCATATAACCTTTTCCTTCTTCTGTTATCTCAGGTGTTTTGACACACTGATACACCTGATCTAAAGCTAACTAGCAATTATAGATTAAAATACTTTCTTTGACCTCACACATGATTTGGTTTCTTCTGATAACACTTTTGTTGACTTCCTGTCTGCCATTGTGGGGCCTGGGCATACCGTACTGCCAGCCCAGGAGTGAGCCAGCCCTGTCTTCTGGCTGGTTTTCTTCCAGAAATAAACTTATCCCTGACTTTCAAACTTCCAAGGAACTCACAATCTGGATTGTCTTTGTCCATTTTCTGGCAATGTTTTTGCAGTTCTTTACTCATAGAAAGAAAGAAAGAAAGAAAGAAAGAAAGAAAGAAAGAAAGGAAAGAAAGAAAAAAAGAAAGAGAAAGAAATCAAGGCAAAGGCAAAATTTAAAATCAGAGTCTTATCTTAAAATGTTTCTCAAGCAAAGGTTGAAAGGATCTGTGAGGGACAGTCGCTATGTGCCATCCTCAGCTAGTTGCGGTTTACATCAGACCCGGTGTTTGGATATTTCACTCCTGGTAAAGGATGGTCCCTAACAAAGGGCTGCTTGTGCTAAGTAGCATGCTGTGGCCATGGAGCCAGTCACACTGGGGCTGAGATTGTTGCTTTCCCTGCCTAGTGCCCTGTTGCTGACCTTCACAGAAATACAGGGCACAGTTCCTCAGAGGACAATCAATGACCACCTCATGCTAGGACATGTCACACCGTGGTGGTACCACCGATGATGCTATCTGATCTTCCTTCATCCTTTTCCTGTTTTACATATATGTATGCTGCGGGAGCGCCTTCTGCTCCTTCAGCCAATAGCCACGCTCTCTTGCTTCCGGCTCCGCTTCTGGCTACTAGGCTCCTTTCCTGATCTCGGGGAGGGCTGTTGTCTGGAACGGTGATCTGTAAATTTTTCCCCTTTAAATAAATAACCATTCTATTATTCATAATTCCAAACTGGTGTGGGATTGTTTGTGACTTATGCCTTCATATGTAATTAGACTGTGGATGTCTAAAATGTCTCTAGACGCCCCCAATCAGTATATAAGTTCCATACAGTGGAGAGCTCAGTCAATTTGAAGTTTAAGTAATATGAGTCAGTGAATAGGGTTTAAGTTCTTAGGATAAATTGTTTAATTCCATGGCTTGGTCCAAAACCAAAGCAAAGCAAACCAAACCAAACCAAACCAAACCAAATGAAACCATATACCCCACTTGAAACGTAAGAAATAATAGAAAAATAAACTACCTTCTCTGGTGGACAAATCATACGATGAATTGAGGTTGAGGCATTGCTCTAAGTGTTATCATGGAATTCGGCAGGCAGGGCACGGCTCGCCATCAGCCCATTACATAAGCAATATTACAGTAAGCGGCGGCCTCCGAGACTGTCCATCACGAGGCACTTTCTGGAGAGAGCACCGAGAAAGCAGAAAGAAACAATGACTCAGCCATTATATCTGACTCATCTCTGATGCACAGAGCTGCAGTGTGGATTTTGGTTGCACGGGCAGGACTGACATCACTACTGTAGCCAGGGGACTCTTGTGGCCCCAGAGTGCTGCCCAGCAAGGAGATCATATTGTTCGAAGAACTAAATGACATCAAAAC
Source organism: Neodon shergylaensis (assembly GCA_025134845.1). Lineage (NCBI taxonomy): Eukaryota > Metazoa > Chordata > Mammalia > Rodentia > Cricetidae > Neodon > Neodon shergylaensis. The sequence continues at coordinate 10,287,001 of JABTXL010012544.1, read as the reverse complement.
TTCTGGAAATTTGGAGAGCTTCATTAGATCTGCTATGTACTCCAAGTCTTATAGGAAGCTTTACTTAGCAGCTCCTTGTACATCAAAAGAATGAGATGAGAATCAGAATGGCCAGAACGTTCTGCCTGAAGTCTCTTCTGGGATGCTGGGAAGCACCCTGGAGCCCTGACACCCTGGAAGCATCTGCCAGTTCAAGACTCTGTCTGTGAGTTCGGACTGTCTAGTGATACTGAATTGCTACTCTTTCAAGTTCTAACTCATAAGATTACACAGAATTTTGGAAGAAATATGATCTACAGAGTGGTATTTACGAAGATATACCGTGTGTACTGCTATTTTGTCTGTGCTCCAACAAATAAATCTTGCCTGGAGAACAGAGGGCAGAGCTGCTAGCCACTAGTTAACCATAGAGGCCAGGCCGTGGTGGTACACATCTGTAACCAGCACTTGGGAGGAGGAAACAGGAAGTGATATGGCTGGGCAGAAAGAGGAACATGAGGTGGGCGGAGACAGGAGCTCTGCCCTTTGGCTTGGGGATTTGGTAGAGCTAAGAAGTCTCTCTAGTGGCTGACTCCTTTCCTTCTCTGACCTTTCAATATTTACCTGATATCTGACTCTGGTTTTTTTATTTTGTGAAATTGTGCTACATCTTTGAATTATTTAATTTTTTTATGAACATTTACACATGTAACACATGTTGTATGTTCCTGTGTGGGACACAGGTTGATGTCAGATGTCTTCCTTCCTTCCTTCCTTCCTTCCTTCCTTCCTTCCTTCCTTCCTTCCTTCCTTCCTTCCTTCCTTCTTTTCTTCCTTCCTTTCATTCTTTGTGTAGCCTTGGCTATCTTAGAATTAGCGTTGTAGACCAGGTTGGCCTCGAACTCACGGAGATCCATCTGCCTCTGCCTCCCAAGTGCTGGGATTAACCACTGCCTGGCTTCAAGTGTGTCTCTTAATCACTTCTCCACCTTATTTTTGAGACAGAATCTCTTACTCCAGCAGTGTGGGTTGAGACCTTTCTGGGGTGGAACCACTCTTTCGCAGGGGTCGTCTAAGATCATCACAAAGCACACATATTTACGTTACAATTCATAGCAAGAACAAAATTACAGTTGCAGCATTAAGACAGCTGAGAACCACTGTCCTACTGAATCTTGAGTTCATGATTCAGCAAGACCAGTTGGTTATTTAACACCAGGGCTCCTCTTGTCTCTGCCTCGTCAGCACTAGGATTATAACTGCATGCTGTCATGCTCATGTTTTTATGTGGATGCAGTAATCCGAACTAAGGTTCTTATGCTGTGTGGCAAGCTCACCTTACCAACTGAGCCATCCCTATGACTCCTATACATAGAACTATTGCCGATCCTATATTTCTGTGAACACCATGCATGTGTGTATAGTTGACTCTTCCCAAACAGCTTTTCATAATTGCAATCATTTAAAAAAAAAATGGTCCAACATTAACCAGAAGGCAATTTTGGCAAATGTCTTTTCCAGTCAACAGATCCTAACTGCGGATGGACAATGTGTGCTTCTTTACTGTCGGTAAGGACATCCCCTTCTGACCGTGGTTTGGCCGTGCTCTGCTTTTCTGTCTTACAGCGCAGCCCACACTGACTCTGTCAGCGATGACTGCCGAAACTGTCTGCATCAGCGTGAATCCTGATGCTCGTTACGGTATCTTCCTCAGCCCTCTGCTTTTTGATTCGGAGTAGTTAGGGCATTGGCACACTTGGGAATCACTGACATATATTTTGCATAAGGAGCCTCGTATTTTATTAATTAATTCATCAGAAGAAAATGTGCTTTGGTGACTGATTTTGGGGGAGGAAGTTCAATGTCTCATTAGAGATCATCACCGTGGCTTAATGCAATTATGTATGTCAAACCTAATGGCATTTGACATTATGGTGCGCGGGGCTCTCTCTAAGTGGGATGTGACTTGGGAGGATGGCAAACCCAGGACCATCTTTGTTCTGCTTTACCTCGAAGAGAAATGCAGGTTGATTAGGAAAGGGAAAGCTAAGGCAGTCTGGAGCTTGCTGCTGTGTCCTTAGTAGCTGGGGCAAGTCCCTCTGTCACCGTTATCTTGTTGAAGATTATGACTTAGTGATTTTTAAAAAACGAAGAAGAAAAGAAAAGAAATAGAGTTGGCTGCAAACCATGTTTCCCCCAATTTAGCTTCCCAGAGGCTCCAGGAAAACAGTCTCTAAAGCAAACTAGATTGCACCTAAAGTTTGACCTAAATATCAGTCTCGTCTCAGCTGACAGGCTAAAATGAAGGAACAAGCAAACTGGCTTGTATAAACACATCAAGGAAGAGGAAGTGACCTGATTCCATCCTGATATTTCAACTTCCCACCATGTTTTGTGAGGTTTTGCTGTTTTTGTTGTTTTTGGTGTGGGCAGGGCCTCACTATGCAGCTCTTAGTGGCTGAGAACTAGCTATGTAGACCAAAAGGAGTTCTCAGACTCACAGAGATCTATGTACCCCGGGTTTCCAAAGTGTAGGGATTAAAGGTGTGTTTACCACATGTATTTCCCCTAAGTTTAAAAAGCTTTTTTTTAGATCATTTTATAGTGTCATAGTTGTTTTCATCAACGTCTAGACCTCCCCTCACCAAACGTTTAGCTTTTCTTCCTTTTCTCTTTTTACGTATGGTATAGTAAGAATCTAAAGTTGGCTGTGGCAAAAGGCTAACCAGGGACCAAAGAAAGAGCGGGGAGGGACAAAATTCAAGAAGTATTTGAGAGTGGCTGTGGTACTTTGATTTATCAACTCTGTGGATGGGCTGCTTCATAATTAGGAAATGAATTTAACCTCAGTTACCTTCTGCTTGTCATTCTCTTGACTTAAACGGTGAGTTCTTCTGAACTCAGGAGCTGGACAGTTGGCCCAGTGGGTCACGCTTGCATCTATGAGCATGAGGACCTAAGTCTGGATCCCCAGTGCTCAGATAATAGGCGGGGTAGGGGAGTATGTGTGGCCTATAGTCCCAGAGCTGAGTGATGAAAACAAGAGGATGCTGTGAACTTGCTGGTCAGTCAGCCTAGCCAATCACTGAGTTCTGGATTCAATAAGGCCCCATCTCAAAGAATAAGATAAAAGTGATTGAAGAAGACACTTGACATTGACTTCTGACCTCTACAGAGCACACATAAGCACAACCCATATGTACACACATATACACACCCCCTCTACTCGTGTGAAACTATGAATTCACTCTCTTCCTATCCTACAGAATGCCAGCATCTCATAGAGACCCAAGTGCATGCAACAGTTCTTACTGTTTCTCACGTGAGTATCACTCTGTGATTTAGGCGTGTATGAGCTTTATTTCATAGTACCAATAGAAATGATTATAATTTTCTGAGTGGGTACATTTAGCTTAGGATTCTAGATAGACTTGGAAACATGGCAATTTTGTTTTTTGTAATCAAAATTTATATATAATGATAATGCCTGCTTCTTCCACAGGAAGGCTGTGGAATACTAGACAAGATGCATTTGCAAGTGAATTCATATTCTTTCTATGTTCATATCTATTTTCGTTAATTGTGTTTTCTTAGATTGGTGTATACTCACTCATGAACATGAACCTTAAAATTCACCTGGAAACATCTATTAAATATAAAATAAAGAAAATGTGCTTGGTTTAGATGTTCACCCATCTGACATGCTAGGAAAGAAGCAATCTTACAGTCCTTCCTGATTTGCCCTGATTTGCATGTCCTCGGTTTCTTAAAGCTTTAGAAAGATGGGTACCCACTGGCCATCCCAATGTTATCTGTAATGTGCTATAGCATCACATTGGCCATCATAATGTATCTGTTCATGCGCCTTAGCCTCACGGAGTATCTCAATAGTTTCGGTTAATTGGAGACATTTGCTTATCCCCAAGAAAGCCAGGAATCAGGAACTCTTACAGTGTATCTCTGTCCTTGCTTGAATTAAAATCAGAGTCCCTTTACAGCCACAGCGGGACTGAGCACAATGGTGCTGCTGTAAGCATATCGTGGACCCTTAGGTATATCTCTGCGGAGCAGGGTTCTCTAACTGAACTCTGAAACAAGCAGTAAAGCTGTTTTACTACCTGATACCCTTATTTCAACAAAGGCTGCATTAAGGTTTGCCTAGACTGACAGCCTTTGTGGAGAACTAGCTTTTAAGTAAATACCATAAAACATTCTTAATGCCACTTTAGCATGAGAGGGTCCTCTTCGATGTGTGTGGCCAAAGCTCTGGAGCCTGCATGTGGAAGTGATTGTGAGCCATGGGAGCAGCTGCAGACACGGGGTGGAGGCTCTGCACCAACACCCAAAGCTGGTTCTGGAAGCCAAGGAACAATGTCACTTCTGTTGTCCAGGAATGTATTCTCCACACAGTGGTTTCCTGAGCTGAGAGGCACAGGCAGTAAAAAAGGCTGAAGGTACAACCAACAGGGATGCCTTTGCTGTTCTATGTCAACAAGATTTATTCCTCCCTGGTGTGATTTTAAATGGATGTGCAGCCTCTGTTCATAGACAGCAGCCAGTAGGTGATGCTGGCGCGAGGGGTAAATTCACGCACATACCGTCAACCCCTCATCTTAAGTAGATGATATATTGGGACTATAAAGAAAAAAGAGGAAAATAAATTGCGTGATGTGATTAAATGGTTAATGGCTGAAACCCACCAGGCAACTACAGTGCGGGGTGGGGGGGCAATTGTTTTGCCAAGGGCAAAGGTCTAGATTGTGTCCTTCCTTCATCAAAATCATCCTCAAAGAAAGCAGTCTGCACGAGTAACACTAGGGTAGCGATGAGCAGCCATCTAGATATCAGTGACAAAGCTACTGCCGTCCTTAGCATTTGTTTCCACTGTGGGACTCTTCTGGGTGCTGGCAGGTATTCTGAACTTAGACCATCCACTTGCCTGTACTGAGTTTCACTTCCTGCCTCCATGCTGTCCCTCCAAATAAGTCTGTCGTGGGTCCTCGGCAGGGAGGGAGGCTGCTCCCAAGGCTCCTCCAGAGAGCTGCAGGCACAGGTGGGATCTCCCAGTTCAATTTTTTAAGCTTGAAAGATCATCTTCTCTACCTCTAAGGCAAAACATTCCTCTCTAATATTCTGGAGCGATTTTCTTATCTGGAATTTAGATTACCAAGGCCATCTGGGAAGCCTGTTGTTCTGTTTTGGAAATAGGTATCTAACTGTACGTCTGGAGACTTCTCCTTCCTCCTCTAATTTACGGGCCATATTTTCAAAGTCCAACTTAAAAACATGGAGTGGGTTAACCTCTGCTTAAATCCAAGACACCCAAGCTGCTTTCGTTTAGCCCCTGATTTTAGTAGGAAACTTGAAATGGGAGGGTCTTCAGAAGTATTTTTAGGCTGAAGAATAAAAACAGACACACCAAAGGAAGATTTGCCAAGCGTATAAATACATAGGCGTTAAGCCCCCTTTTACATAAACCAAATATAAGTGGAAAGACAATGAGTAAACCGCACACATAAACAGACACAATCCCCAGTGGATAAGTCATAAAATTCTGACAGCGAGGACCACATGCCTTTAAAACTCTGGCTTTCTACTCAAGTAATATGTTTCTCGTCCCAGGTTTACAGTACACCCATTTCACTCAGCATCCTCGGCACTATATGCAGTCATCGGTTGTCTACTCTTGTGTTTGGGCTCGCTGGCGAATGCAGCTGCTCACAATGAGAACAGCTTCGGAGTGTCTTTCGGACCCCTGACGGGGCTTAGGTTGTAGAAAACAAAGATTCATAGCTCTTTGGGGATGTTAGATGTGTTTAAAGCAAAATACCTTCTCACTTCTTTCCAGGACTTGTAGATGGGGAGCATATTCCAGAGCAGGGGAGGATGTAGGCAATGTCTTCCTTAGGGTACCAGCATGTTTCCCAGAGGTCTGGAGGGTAGGTGAGCAATTGGCCTTTGGTCCAAAGCCTGAGCTTTGCTTTTACAGTGTAAAAATAATGTCAAATAAACACACACACGGAATGTTACCAGCCATTTTTTTCCAGTATCAAATGCAATGACATGTGAAATTATTAATAACTACAAACCACCACAAAATGTTGTTACTGTTACGGGAAGGGAGGACTTTGCCCGTTCTTTCACTATGATTGCAAGTTAGGTTTCGAGAAGGTATGTTTCCACAGAACAAAACACTTCTTTTGTGCTTGCTGCACGGTCTATTGACATTAGGATTGAATGTATTCAATTTTGGTCAACATAGATTAAAACATCATTCTGCCAGGACGAATCCCTAGGAGCTGTTCTGTGGAGGATGGCAAGTTGAAAGGCAATGGCGCTTCTTAATAGCCCTCGCACCTTGAACTCTTTCCCCAGTTTCTTTGACTGCTTTGGCATGCAAGGGCCCATGCTGTGACAAGTGTGTTATTGCTTTGCAGGGAAAGGCGGGAAGCCCAGCAGGGGTCTGAGAACAAGAAAGCCAGTCAATGTGCTGGCGACTCCCATGCAGCTGGCCATCCGGTGGCCTTGCTGTGAGTGATTGCCGACAAGCCTTCTAAAGTGGTAGCTATTTCCCGAAGCAGGTGAAATACGCGGCAATTACAAGGACAGCAGCGGAACGCTTTACAAAAGGGTGGGAAGGCGAGGGCGCTTTACCTTGCTTGGAATGATTCAAGGGGCTCAATAGCTTTGCATAGCAACGGAACACTTATTGACAAGAGTTAAAGACTTCTCAGGAAGAGGGCAACTGTTCTCTGGGACAGTCACTGTGTACACAGTCATTAGCCCCCTGCAGGGAGTGTGAAATTGTCCTGTGTTGGGGGCTGGGTTAACTTGTGTGGCCCTGTTGCAGGCCCCTTAGCCAGTAAGAGAACAGATCCTTCCATGTAATCGGTGGGTTTGGGGCCCCAAATCATTAAAGCAACTGAATTCCCAAAGCCACTTCTTTACTAGGTGACTTCATTCCTTATGCTGTATAGTTGCATAGTCAGCTACCGAGAGTCACAGGTTCTGAGGCTGAGGAATGAGCATCCCTGAATCACATCCTTGTCCCCCTCTCCCTCACATCCCGTGTATGAGAAGAGGGGGAGCCATATGTATCTTTTGCATACATGAATTCTTTTACATTATTTGAGAGTATATGATTTAATATAAAGGAATGCAGGTGATTTTCCTGAGACAACATGTTTATGACCTTAAAACAACAGGACTCTGGGCTTGGTTTCGGAGTTACTTTCCATCATGTCAAGAGAAAGACAAAAACTCCTAAGGAACCATCAGCAAGTCTGATTAGCAGACCCAGTGTCTGGGGTTGATTGGGTGAAACCCACATAAAAAAAAGCAAAAAGCGGGGACTTAGAAAGGTTAAGTGAACACAAAGGTTCTTTTAATTAAGCTGCCATGGCTCCCCTTTAACGAACAATATCAAGTAGTTGATTTGATCATCCTTCTGGATCCCTGGTTTCTCTGCCTGGAGACAGTGAACAATGCCGGCCTAAGAGGAAAACAAGCTGGAAACAATCTAAGCACCATAAGTCAGGGAGGAGGTACTGGTAGTGTGCTGTAGCGCACAACGTTTAAAAATAGAGAGGGGCATTTGTGCTGTGTGGAAACATCTAAAAATATTAGGCAGATAAAAGTAAGATGTTGAACAATGTGTAAATTAAAGCTCCTTTTGTGTAGGTAATAAAAGTACACAGGACTTGGGTGTGGCAATGTGCTCCCAAGAAGAGGAAGAGGACACTTAGACACACTCAGTGAGCTGACGCTGGATGGAAAATTCGAGGTGAGGTGGAAGTCTTTATTGTTATTGTTTTCAATTTATAGTTTCCTCTGTTCGGATTTTCTAGCCTGGACTAGGTATTATGTACACGATTTGATTATAGAGTGTTCAAATCTTCTTTTTTCTTTTTGCATTTAACTATTTAATGTGATATGTATGTGTGAGTGTGCATATGCGCACTGCGTGCATATGTGGGTGATGTGTGTGTGTCCAGCCATGCAGCCTGTGGTGTGGAGGTCAGAGAGTAAGTAACTTTCAGGCATTGCCTGTTTCCTTCTGCGCTGTGAATTCCATATTGAACTCAGACTTGGCAGCAGGTGCCCATCTTGTCAGTCTTCAAAAATTTCCTGATCAAGAAATTAAGATCTGAGTTTGGTACAACAATAACTTAAGTGACTGTGTGAGTACGAAATAAAATGGAAGCGAAAAAAAAATCTAAATTTCTTATCTCTTTTTTAATGTACTATATTTTAGATTATAATAGTTACAATCTATTAGATACCGTTTATTTTATGACATTCAAATAAAGTCTCTACTGTTGCTGGTTTTTTTCTTTTTTTCCTCCGGGTTCATGCTCAAGAGTGTCTTAGAGATAGATCACTAGATCAGCAACAAGCCAAGGGACAAGCCAAGTGATGGCCACGACTGATGGATGGCAGGCTGCTCATTTGATCTCTCAGGCCTTCTAAGTTCCTCAACTATTTACCAGGCCTCTAGATAATCAACAGAATCTCTGTAGCTCTGAATTCGCATATCCGTTTGCCTGGGAATTGGTTTTACCTCAAAAGCAAGAGTGTGAAGTGGTGGGCTGTTCAAGATTTCAAAGACAAAAGGGAGGAAGTGCCACAAGGCTTGAGGTTAGGAAACAATTTCCCCAAACAACCCCAAACTGCTCCAACCCACACATTCCATTTCCCAGTCAGCACTTTTCAGCTCTTTCTCACAGGGACTCCACTGAAGCAGAACCCTACCAACGTGATGTCTTTCCCCAAACACCATGATGGTCATGGCCTACATCTCCCTCACAAACACTGGGGTAATAACAGGAAAGCAGAAGGATGTCTTTCCACCACACGGGTCCTGGAGGTTGAACTCTGATTCTTAGGCTTGGCAGAGAGAGTCATCTCACCAACTCTATTATTTATTTGTTTGGGGTTATGAAACAGGGTCTCCAGTGGACCAGGCTAGGCTCAAACTGAACTTGCCATATAGCCAAAGTTGGTCTTGAACCCCTGACCTTCCTGCCTCTACTTCCCAGGGACTATGATTACAGAACTGTGTCATAATACTTACCTCTTTATTTTTCAGTAGAAAAACAAAACTTTCTTGTGTTCATTGGATCAAACCCAGGGTCCCTGCATGCTAAGCGTGGGCTCTAACACTGAGCCCTGCCTCCAGCAAGCATAGTAAGTTCTTCGCTCTAAGTTTCATGAGAGGGACTGGCTGGAGAGATTTACCAGTGGTTAAGTGTGAGCTGTTCTTGCAGGGAACTCAGGTTCAGTTTCCAATATTCATGTCAGGAAGCTCACAATGGCCTGGAACTTCCACTCCAGGGGATTCTACAGCTTTCCCTGGCCTCTACAGGCATTGCAAACATGAGGTACACATGCAAACAGGTTGCACGCACACATGTATGCATGCACGCACACAGATAAATTTTAAAAAGTTAAAAGAAGTATTTTAAATGAGCGTTTTATGATGTGGAAATGAAGACTTTTATTTAACTAAAACTTTTGAGACAGAAAGATCTCTGAAACAAAAGGGCCTATTGAACCATTACGATGCCAGGTAGAAAAAAAACAAAAGATTGAATTTGGGGTAATATCCTAGAAATTGAAACAGACACTGGACGAGAGCTATGAGTATTTTTTGTAAGCTTAGTGGGAAGGGAAGCATTATAGCCAGCATGGCCCACAATTAAGGGGGTGAAACCACACATAGTGTGTAATGTGGGGGAGGGAGGGTAGCCTGTGCTGATTGCTTAGGCTTGTAAGCAGAATGCCATGGTGTCTGCGGTCCTCCTCCTGCAGATTGGAGTTCATGTTTCTGTTCATTTAGAAAGGTGGAGCCGTCTGGGCTCTATGGTTTTGCCTGAAGAGCTTTTCTCTCCTCTCCATCCTGTCACTCCCGTTTTTCCTCTACACCCAGACCCAGAGAAAACCGTCTCTTTTCATGGGTAGCCCCTATGAAGGCTAGACAGCTGTATAGAAATGCAGTGGGACCAAAGGGCACGAGCCAGTGGTGATTGGCTGAGGAGCTCCCTGTAGCACCTAAGTTCCAGATTCTGCCTGACATTCCGTGCAGCAGGACCCCGCCGGATGTTTCCAGAGCCTCCAGCCATAGCATTTACTGTGGATCCAAATGCCTAATGCAATTAAGAGAAACATAGATTAGATATAGATGTATCTAACATATAAATTAGATGCAGGTATATGGAGAGAATTTGCTTACAGTTTGGGTCAAAATTGGAGAGAGAGAAATCCCCAAGTTTGACTGTGTTAGAGAGCTACAATCTCTGGCAAGACAAAGTAAGAGCCAGGAAGAGGCATGTGAAAATGGTCCTTCACCTGGGAGAGGAGTCTCTCCCCGAGTTTGGCCTCTTCCTGATAACTGATTTTCATTTAGTATGTCATTTCCTGGGAAAAAAAAATAGAATTACTAGTTCTGCAGCATGTGAGTTCAGGATTGCTAAAGGAAAAGGGGAAATTTTGACTTTCTAGGCTTTGTGGCTCGCTCTGGGGATGAGAAGCCCTGACTTCCATGACTTGCTTCCTGAGAGAGGAACTCTCATGCTCCTGACTCAATTAGGGAAGGCGGAGGGGGAAAGAGGCAGGAGACTGGAGAATGAGAGAATGTTGGAGAGACCTTACTTTGGGCTTCTTGAGCCCCCTTCAGTTCCTAGTTCTCAGTTTGGGCACACCGCTATCCCTTACATTGAGATATTAGTGTGCCGAGCCCCACACCTTCATTTCTTATGCTCTAGAGTTATAGAGGAGGGAAAAATACTTTCTAAAGTCCATATAACGAAAGACGGATTAACAAAAGAGCAACATAACAAATCCATTTAACACAAGTTTGATGTGCTATAAAAGGCTTCGGGAAAGGAACCCCAAAGAAATGGGGGACGTTGCATGTTTCCTGCAAAGCTTCCTGATGAATGGGTGCCAGTGCCGAGGAATGGCTGGACAAAGAGGTTTATGAGTAAATCCCATCAACCAGAGGGATCTTTAGCACAACTTGTTTGTTCAGACCCTCCTTTGTGTGTCTTTTGGCACCAGAATGTTCTTTTCCTCTGGGTGTAGGGAGGGCAGTTCCAGAAGGGCTTAAGGTCTATGGCAAGAGGAAGCCGGAAAAGTCCTTGTAGATTTTATGGTCTGCTCGAGAGGGCCATAGGTGAGAGAAAGACAAGAGAGGCCTTTGTGTTTATGCTGTTTGCTTTTTCTTTTCCTTTCAAACACTTAGTTGTTTTATGTACATGGGTGTTCTACCTGCCTGTATGTCTCTGCACCAAATCCATGTAAAGCCCATGGAAGCCGGAAGAGGGTGTCAGATCCCCTGAACCTGGTGTTATGGATGGCTGTAAGCTACTATGTGGGTGCTGAGACTTGAACCTGAATCTCTAGAAGAGCAGTTACTGTTCTTCACTAACCACATCTCCAGCCTCTGCTTTTGCTGTTGGGTCAAGTCACAAGGCAGCATATTTGAGACTACATGTCCAGGACAAGTCCCGGGAGAGCATATAATCCAACAGTAGCTGCCAGAAGGAAACAGGCCTGTGCATTGGGGCTTCTCTCATTGTTATGTATAGTGTATTAGTTACTTTATTGCTGTGACAAAATGTCTGGCCAAAGAAGCTTACAGAAGAAAGGGTTTATGTTGGCTTATTGTTTGAGAGTGTGGTCCATCATTGTGGGAGAAGCGTGGAGGCAGGAGCTTGAAGCAGCTGGTCGCACTGTATGTGAGGTCAGGAGTCAGCGGATGATGGGTGCTGATGCTCAACTCACTTTCTCTTTCTGCAAAGTCTAGAGATCCATATTTATGGTGGATCTTCCTTCCTTAACTAACCCCATCTTCTAGATAACTTGTAAGAATCAGTTTTCTTCTTCCACTGTTGGGGTCCCAGGGATCTAACAAGGTCATCAGACTCGGTGGCAAGCATCTTTACCTACTGAGACATGTAATCAGCAAAGCATTGATCACTGAGTGAGCAAGCACCAGGTAGCCATTTGATGAGCACTGTCCAATGGTACGACTGCTTTGGGAAGCCGACTGAATTTGTGTATATGGCATCTAGAAGGAGTGTGTCTTAGTTGGGGTTTGATTGCTCTCGTAAAAGCCATGACCACAAACAACTTGGGGAGGAAAGGGTTTATTTGGTTTATGCTTCCACATCCCAGTCTGTCACTGTGCAGGGCAGAAACTGAAGTGGGACACTGGAGGTCAGAATTGAAGCAGAGACCATTTGAGGAGTGTGTGGCTTGTTCCCAGTGGCTCACTTAACCTGTTTCCTCATACAACAAAGGACCGCCCGTCTAGGGATAGTACAGTTCACAGTGGGCTGGGTCCTCCCACATCGATCACTAATCAAGAAAATGTCCTCAAGATTTGCTATAGATCATCTGAAGGCATTTTCTGTATTGAGCGTCCTCTTCCTAGATAACTCTAGCTTATGTCAAAGTAACAAAAGGTCACCCAGGATAGAGGGAAAGACTCAGTCTCCTCCTTGTACTTGGTTTCTTTAGGAACAACAAGTAGAGTATTCTGTTGCCATTGTTACTTCCTAGTTTATTCAAGGGTGAGCGCCCCTTGCATCTGCTGTGAGACTTCATTAGAGACAGAGCAATGTGTGACCTTCAGCCTGGAACAGGCCAGCAAGCACGGGGACCTAGGATCTGGCATTCACCATTCGTGTGATTTTGCTCTCTAAGGAAAGTGGAGCTCATGTGAAGACAACAGACTAACGTGTTCATGAGTCGAGGAAATGAACACATCAGCATTTAAAACCTTGTGAGTGTAACAGCAACGAAAGCAAGAGCGGAGCTCCAGGAGCCTGCAACTACTGTTTTATAACCCAACAATCTGATGAGAGTCATTCCCGCGATCTCATAAACTGTAACTGCCCTTTTTATTAAGAGATGGACTCAGGAGAATGAACTATGTCTCCAAATCATCTTCATTTCTTATTGTATTTAAGAGATGGACTTTTGGGCTGGAGAGATGGCTCAGCGGTTAAGAGCATTGCCTGCTCTTCCAAAGGTCCTGAGTTCAATTCCCAGCAACCACATGGTGGCTCACAACCATCTGTAATGAGGCCTGCAGGAAGAATACTGTATACTTAATAAATAAATAAATATTTAAAAAAAAAAAAAAAGAGATGGACTTTTGTCATACAGGACAAACTGTCCCTGAAAGTGTGGTACACGTCCCTTTCTCCAGTAGTTGTGATCCCAGGTGCATGACAGTACCTGCCATAATCCTTTTACAACCAGATATTTTTTTTTCATGTAACAAGACTTTGTGCAGCTGGGAGATGACTTGGTAGGCAAAGGCAGCTGACTGGTATCTCAGAACTTCTTCATTTTCCAAAGTCTTCCCCCAAAGTGATTCTAAGAAGTCCCACCTGGCCTTGGCTCTGCAGTGGGTGTTCTCATTTCCCTTCCTCTGCCCCCCCCCCCAAGCGTCTATAGGCTGTGCCACCATGCCCGGTTTATGTACTAGTGGGGACCAAATTTAAGGCCCCGTGCGTGCTTGGAAAGGCCTCTCTACCAACTGAGCTATCATCTCCCCAGTCCCAGTGCAAAGATTTCTGGTTAAGTCCACAGAACTAGAAAATGCAATCAGAATTCAGGCAGATTAATAACCTGGTTACTGGTCGGAGAGATCTCCACGGTGCGGCTCCTGGAACCATCTCCCGCGGATCAGGATGGAGAGTTGCTGCCAGCACTGCGGTGCTCGGCAGCAGACGCCTGGCTTCAGCTGTGTGAGGTCTAAGGCTCTTGGGGGAGATGTGCATATGGGTGGAAGCTGCGCTGTGAGGCAGAACTCCCACAGCGAGCTGGGGCCCCCCTTCCTCCTGGCCGGGGAATTCCCACAAGCTCCCACAGTCTCAGAGGCACCGCCTGCCAGAGGCAGGACCCTCTGCAGGCACCCGAAGTCTGCACAACACCTGTTAGCCGGGTGCAGCAGCGGTCTGTGGCTGCACGGAGCCCACCTGCAGCCGAGAGAGGGTCTGTCTGCACAGAGAAGCCTGTGTGAACCTTGGCTACTGTTGACAGCATAGTTTGCTGATAGGGGTGATAGGGATCTCATGTGTCACAGGGCAGAGCAAATAAACAAACAAACAAACAAATAAATAAATAAATAGAAAGAACCTGTGAAACAAACCATGTTCCCCATGGTTGGTGACAGACTGTTCTCCCACAGTGACAGGATGCATGGTTTAGAAACATTCACCCAAATTTAAAGTTCAGTGGCCCTAGATCACTTTAGAGCTAATGTCCATGGCACAGAATCTAATTAAGTATTCACATTTTTCAGGAGAAGCGGGGGGGGGGGGGTGCTCTGTGGAACTCTCCTAGGTTTGTTTTTAGTTTATAAAGCATCTTCCCTCACAATTGCACTAAGTGACTCTCTCCAATGAAAGAGTTTACATGTTAAATGCCTTCTAACCTGTTTTCCTCCACGGGTCCTTCAACCACCCTGGGGTGTAGGGCCAGCCGCAGTAGAACTGGGGTTTGGCTGGAAGCGGCCCAGGACCAGAGATAGACAAGTAGCTGCTTTAAAGAGGGTCATCTGGCTGGATCCTGCAGGCAGTCACTTTGATCTCTTATACTAATAATCACAATTGTCAGAAAGTGGGGGGCGAGGGTGGGGTCTTCACCGGAAGTCAGGGTTTTTGCTGAAAGATGTGAGGCTCTAGTCGGCTGCTAATTATCCGCCTACGATTAAGAAGTTTTGAGGCGGATGCCTCCAAACCTTTAATACAGTTCAGCTGAAATGCCCCATCCTGCGACCTGTTTGTAATTGACTTCCCCCCTCTTCCTTCTTCAAAGCAGGGTCCTGCCAAAGCCACCAGCTACTGACTTTGAAGCTCCCTCGCAAATGAGAAAAAACAAAAGCCAAAAGTCAAGAGCTTTCAACCACATATGTTTTAGGCCAAATTCACAAATGCTTCCTTTTTTTCCTTGTTTTCAAAAGGTTACCTTTAGTGAGCTCTTTGATCTGGAAAAACAAAAACAGAAACCAAGACACTCCATATTGATTTTTAAAGAAAAATCATATTTAACAATGGGCCTAACTGCAGAGGCCTGCTTTTTTTCCCCATTTTTTCTTGATGATTGAAGTTTAACATTTTTGATAAATATAGAACAACAGGTCAGCATTTTTTTCTTTTCTCCTTGTCACATAATGGCCTGTTACATAAAGGTTCTGTGACACCTCATGGAGGAAAGTGGCCTTTACTGAGCCCTTTGAACAGCAGCTGGGGTCCAGTCTCGGGGTTCAGGTCTGTCCTCAGGCAACACGGCAGCAACGGTCTATAGTCACCCTCGATGTACTATTTATTTTTATAGTTTGGAAATAAGCCCTCATAAGTTGATAATAAATTGATTTATCAAGTTCAGATATACATGAATAATGTTTGCAAATTTGTTGAAAGAAACAAAGCACCCTACTCTGTTGCACATAGAATATCTTGTTTTGAGAACACGCTTAGAAAAATGCTCAAAACTGAAAGAAAACAAAACAAAGTAGTCTTCAAAAAAGTATCAAGGGAATGTTCCTGTAGAGTGCGTACCTAGCAAACATGAAGCCTTGAATTTGATTTCCATAGTGTACAAACAGGTGTGGTGGCGCACACCTGTACCTCTTACAAGCAGGAACATCAGAAGTTCAAGGCCATCCTCAGCAACAAAGCTAGTTCAAGGATAATCTGGGAGCTGAAAGGCTCTGTCTTAAACAAAACAAATAAAAAATCAAGAAGACGTGAAACGTGATGGTTTCTTCAGGACTAGAAGTCAGAGTAGCTGATTGCACTTAATGCCCATTAAGTCATCCAGTCAAAGGTGACAGCTGATTCCTTGTCAGAATGGCCTTCTTATCCATAGAACAAACAAAATACTTAGATTGTAAGGGAAGAAAAAAAAGATGGCTTTCCTTTCCTCATTCTTAAAGAAGAGCAGTGGACAAAAGAAGAGAAAACAAACAGTAGTGTGATTGTGTGTGTGTGTGTGTGCGCTCATTTACATATGCATATGGGAGAATTCAGAGATGAACCAACCATTCAGAGTGCTGAGAATTTGACTGCAGCTCATTTACAAAGGAATGGGGCATTGTAGTGACACAGTGAGACAGAGGAAAAGAAAAGGCTTTTGAGCTTTGGAAGGAGGGAGAGGATGAACTATGGGAAGGCAAGTCCATGGGAAGGCAATGGTAGGAGCAGTATACTTAGCAGGCTTTGCTCTGCGGGTGTCATGGGTGCTCACTTTGGGTTTAAATTTTTGTCCCCCTTAGTAGAGAAGGGAGGAAATAACACATTATGAATCCCTGTCTATTTTCAGGAGAATAGGCAGAGGACAGAGTTTTCCTTGTGTGTAGCATGTCTCAGTAACTTAGGGCTCATCCATTCCTGTGCAAAAGTGGCCTGCTCTGGAGGAACAAGAGCTATCAGTCATGTTTATGTTTGCAAACCTCCCACCCTCTTGCCCATTTAAAAAATAATAAGGGCTTTTTCTATTTTGTTTCCTTTTGCTATGGCAAAGCAGTTTTCAGGAGAAAGGGTTCATTTTATATTTATTTATTTTTGATACAGGATCTTACTGTATACCCCTGGCTGGCCTAGATCTTACTAGGTAGATCAGGCTGGCCTTGAACCCACAAAGATTTGTCTTTTTCTGCCTCCCAGTGCTGGCATTAAAGGCGTGTGTCACCAAGGCTAAAGAAAAAGGTTTTTGTTTGTTTGTTTTTAGTTCATAGTTCATCTTGGCAGGAAACTCTTGGCAGCTGGAGCTTTTGGCTCAGAGGCATTTGGAGAATTTAGGCTTAGGTGAGTCAAGATGAGATCTGCTGACTCACACGGCTGTAGACACTACGTGTTTATCAGTCTGTCTAAGCATCCAGCCTGAATGTCCCTGGAATTAGGGAGGGAAGGTGTCCTGCCTCTGTTCCTATTCTATAGTGTAGGTAAATTCCTAGATGAGGATTTTTTTCTCCTGGTAAGCATATAAGTCTTATTGTTAGGATTATGCTGGCCTTCCCTGTCACCTGACAAGATGAACCCAGACAGTACCCTGTCCCTTTAAGAGATAAGCTCTGCCCACTCCTTCTCTCCCCAGGCAAGCTGGTCTCCCCCCCCCCCATACACACACACCATTCTTCTGAAGAGGCAGCTCTCTGTCGTCTCTTTCACTCTCCCCTCTTTTCCTTCTCCTCCTCTCTCTCTCTCTCTCTCTCTCTCTCTCTCTCTCTCTCTCTCTCTC
>JABTXL010012544.1:10201320-10269756 GCA_025134845.1 Neodon shergylaensis | reverse complement strand
TCTCTCTCTCTCTCTCTCTCTCTCTCTCTCTCTCTCTCTCTCTCTCTTCCATATCCTCCCTATATGCTCTAAATAAACTCTCCATACCCAAGTTTTCTCTGAATGGAGTAGTCTCTTTCCCTGCTTGCTTTTCTCACCTGCCATGGTACTCGCTGTAGACATCTTTCCCCCATAACTTTTAGAATCATTCATTAGTATTTTTAAACACTTTGAATATGAGGCTTCCCTCTAGAGGTAGTGGATATAGTAACAAACATAATAGGAAAGATCAGTCTCTTCTCTTGGGTGTGGAGAACAATGAATAGATGAGCCAAAGTAAAAATCCTTTCCTATCATTTAATGTACTATAGAGAAGTACAGCAAGGGAAGGCTGGAGTCCAGGGACAGGCCAGAGGGTGATAGGGCCTTAGTGTTGCAGAGGGTTGTATCTATGGGAGACTGTATTAAAACCACTCCAATCCTGTGCTGTAGTTCCCGTGCTGGCTATCATGGACCCAACCTAAGCATTATATAAGATCTTCATTGGTGGGGGTGTTTTTAATTTCACAAAAACAGCTCAACAACTAAAGGTAATGGGGAAATGAAGTTCGGTGAAAGAGTGCTCTCCTAGCGTGCTCAAGGCCCTGCGTTCAATCCCCAGCACTGCAAAACAAAAGCATAGACCTAAACAGCTCTTTGCTGTGGCATTTCTTGTAAAGAATTACAAAGGGTTTGACAGACTGATGGTTCTCAGACCACATGTGCCATGGAAACTTGGCCAGGTTAGGTTAAATGAAAACCTTCCTTTGGTCTTATTCTCAACTGGTTACCTCTGTGGAATAACCCTCTTATACACTGTAAAGATTTGTAACTCAAATTGACTTAATAAAAGCTGATTGACCAGTAACCAGGCAGGAAGTATAGGTAGGGTGACCAAACTAAGGTTGATGGGAAGAAGGGTAGAATTTGGAGTCACCAGCCAGATGCAGAGGGAGCAAGAGATGAACATGCCATGCTAATAAGGGTACCGCCACATGGGAGAGTATAAATAAGGAAAATGGGTTAACTTAATATGTAAGAGCTAGTTAGTGATAAGCCTGAACTATTGGTTAAGCATACATAAATTATATTAAGCCTTTATGTGGTAATTTGTGAGGTGGTTGCTAGGTGTTTGGGAACAGGCAGATGTTCTTATCACAGTTTTCCTCTGAGTCTTTATAATAGGGACTGGAAATCAGAGACCTGGCTGTAAGCAAAGCTACTCAAGACACATGCTGGAATCGGCTGCTCTCACCAGCTACTCCTGCTTGTTCCATCATCATTGTCTTTCTCCTTGGAAAAGTGCTCGCATATTTGAAAAAAACAATAATAGTTACCTTTTATCATAGAAACAATTTGTACTAAATGTAGAAAATTTAAAAAAATATTGACTACAAAGGATTGATAAAAATGACATTTATCTATCTATTATCTATCTATCAATCATCTATCTGTCTATCATCTACTTAGTATGTATGGGGAAAGATCAGGCTCAGGGTCAAAGACTGTTAGCTGCTGAGCCAACTTCCCAGCCCAAGAGATTAAAACCATACTGCCTGCTCCTAGGAGGATAATCATTAGTAAATGGTATACAAAAATCCTAGTAATGAAGACCTGGCTGGGCATGGTGGTACATACCTTTAATACCAGAGCTCAGGTGGATCACTGTGAGTTTGAGACTAGATTGGTGTCTAC
Source organism: Neodon shergylaensis (assembly GCA_025134845.1). Lineage (NCBI taxonomy): Eukaryota > Metazoa > Chordata > Mammalia > Rodentia > Cricetidae > Neodon > Neodon shergylaensis. The sequence goes on along the minus strand of JABTXL010012544.1, from coordinate 10,268,043 downwards.
AGAGTAAGTTTTAGGACACCCTGTCTCAAAAATCAAAATCTAAATAAAAAAATAAAACTACTTTCATCTGGTTTTATTTTAATTTTACTAGTGATATAATTATCATCCCACTTGAAATTCTATTTATTTCTTACAACATCTCAGTTACAACAGTTCTGTGAAATAATTATTGCAGTTGTTACTTTGCAGTGGAAGAAATGGGAATTGTGGGGACTCTTCTTTCCATTCCCTTTCTCACCAGACTGTCTTACCTCAGACTGTGTAGTACAGTTTATTTGTAAGCTCTACATTAATAGGTTGTCAGCATTCATCTCCTCTTTTAGCTTAAACATCTATAGTCAAGCATCTACTTAATACATCACTTAGATCTCCAGGAGCCCAGTGATTTGCAGTCTAGAACTTTGTGAGTGTGCTCTGCACTGGGCACAGGAGGATTCACACCTGTACCATCATGGCTTTGGTCCAAGTTTTGCTGCTCGCCTTCAATCCACCCTTGACCTTCTTGAGTTTACTCACTATACAGCAGCCAAAGGAGCTTTTCAAAATGCAAGCACTGTGATGTGGGATTTCCCTCTGTAGGCTGTGATTATCATTAATGAATAAAGAAACTGACTTAGCCTGTTGATAGGGCAGAACTTAGGTAGGTGTGTGTGTATGGAACTAAACAGAATGCTGGGAGGAAGAAGGCAGTGTCAGGGAGAAGCCATGGAGCCCCACCGGAGACAGACATGCTGAAACTTTGCTTGTCGGCCACAACCTCATGGTGATGCACAGACTAATGGAGATGAGTTAAATTAAGATGTAAAAGTTAGCAAATAAGAAGCTAGAGCTAATGGGTCAAGCAGTGATTTAAATAATATAGTTTCTGGGTGGTTATTTTAAGCTGCTGGGCGGCCGGGCTGCTAGGAAACAAGCAGATCCTTTCAACAAAGCTATTCTCCAACAATCAGTTCCTAACATTTGACTTTGCTTTGCTCTTTGAGTAAAGGCTAGAATCTTTAAGGAGTCCTGCACAGCTGGTCCTGAGGGTCTGCACCCCCCCAACTTCAGGTCACACAATGCTCCCCATATTCTGCACCCTATCATACATCTCTTCAGTTCACTCAGCTGAACCTCTGTAAGGCTTTTGCTTTGTGGATCTCCCTGATCACATCAGGCTCCCTATCTTAGTACCACCCTGTTCTTCTGGGCTTTTTTTTTTGGTAGCAATTCTTATAATCAATTAAAAGCTATACCTTTTTGAATAATTCTCAGATTCAAGATGAAAATTTCATGTAGGACTATAAGCTTTATGAAAACAAGAAGCATTTTGTTGCCTCTGCCATTATGTCTTTATTCCTGGAGTGTAGCATTGCACATATTTATTTATAACTATGTATTAGATAGATGACTTATTACATAGCTTGTTTATATTGGTAATAACTAGCAAAAAATGGAACCAAGAATATTTCTGCTACATAATAATTTCAGGAAGTCAGAAAGCTAAGTCCATAAAGCACACACATACGCATGAGGTATCAGTGATTTCTCCTGACCATTTCCCTAGCAGGCAACCGCCACTGTGTTGCATTATTTCTCTTTGCTCCAACCATGCTGTCTGTACCCACAAAGGGAAAGGCTTCGACTGCTTGCTGAGAATTTAATAGTTACACCATCGTTTTGGTTCTCGCTTCTGAAGCAAATCTATCTTTTTATTAATATCTAAGCCATGGCTTGGGTACCGTGGGGAGAGAATGAAGAAGGAAGCATGGAGGGAATGTGGAGAGGAGCAAGCGACGTGTCAGTGATAGCAAAGGCAGGTTTTGCAACGCTGGATGCGGTATGTGCAAGGAGCAGATAAGAGCTAGAGATTCTGATTAAATATTCGGAAAAAGACTTGAAAAATTCTTTAACTCAGCCTCCTCATTCTTCAGATTTCCTTGAAATGGCCAAGGTCTCACCTGTGGTCTTTGAAAACTCCAGAATTGCACAGGTCCCCAGCAGAAATACTTAGGTTAGTCTGTCAGCAAATACTGGTTGTCCATTCCACAGTCCCCAGTTGTTTTGTATGGGGAACATAGGGAAAGGACAGAGAATCCTGGGACTCCTCCCACCCTGCCCCATGGTATATTTCATACAATGCTTTATGGTTGCAAAACTTGTGTGTGTGTGTGTGTATCCTGCAATTCTCACAGAGCCTTTGAGGGAGATAGGGCAGGACTCTCAGTCACATGCTGGATTGGAGACACACCCAGGAAAATTTCACGGCCTGCCCAAAGCCACAAGCTTGTGAATGTCAGACCTGGCACAGAATCCTGGACTTAGAATTTGGCACGGCGTCCATGCCCTCTTGCTGTCCAAAGAGGGCTGTGTTAAGTATGAAGCCTTAGGCTGAGGTCTACGAAACCTCTGAAGTTTCCCACAGGGGAGGCTCCCCTCCCAAGTTTCAGAGTGAATGCAGACCCTGATGTGCGGCGACTCTGCTCCCTCCTTGGCTCAGCCTCTCCCTTTCTCAGCATCAGGCTAGATGCCAGATCTCATGGTGCAGTGGGTCTGTGGCAGGTTCAGCAGGGAGCATTGGATTAAGCTTCTTGTATTGACAGCAATTTTGTCTTGTGAACACACACAAAGCTGGCCTTGTGCATTCTCTCCATACCTGGGAGGATTAGACTATATTTCTATTTGCTAACTGATCTATCTGATACACATATCATAACAACAGGACTGTGGCTCCTTTGAAATTCATGTCCTCTCACCCTTCCATTTCAATCACTTGCTGCGTTTTTGAATCTGCTTTTCTTTTCGGTGCCCATGAAAAGGTATTTGTTTCCCCCGCTTTTAACTAGCTGTGCCGTCCTTTTCTTTCCTTTGCTTGACATGGGTTCAATGTTTTGTTTCGGTCTGCTCTTCCAGCTGGTAACCCGCAGGTACTTGGATGGAAGAAGCCTCCTTCCACTCAGGCAACGCTCCAAGTCCCACCCCAGACACAGACGCGTTCACACATCAACACACACAAACACTGCAGAGTACAATAGTTTGACGTACAGGATGCTCCGTAGGGAGGCCAGCTCTCTTCCACCCACAGACCTCTGCGGGCCAGTTCAGGGCAGTGAAACTGGCTGTGGTCCATGCAAATCAGCATCCCGGAAAAGGAAGGTCTGGGCAAAGAGGAAGGAATATCCCATCCTGAGGAAGAAAGATTAGGTTTGTTCTGTACGACTGCCTGGGGATAACTTCCAGGTTTACAATGTGCCACAGCTCCTAATTTAGCCTGCTATCGGTCTAAGATTACTAAACTGTATTTAGAAGAAAGACACATTCATTATTGTTATTAAGTAATCTAATTTTAGAACTATTACCAGAATAAAACTTGGGAATATAATAATATTTAACCAGAAATGTGACTAATAAAACTCCCTGAGCTTCCACATTTGCGTATGAAGGACTGTAATTAAAAGTAAATAGTGAAAGGGGGGGGGCTCCTTTTGGTTGATGCGGGGAAGAAGAAATTGCTTTCAGCAGGCATTGTTCGGATAAAGAGGCAACTCAAACAACAGAATGACTTTTTTATATATGATCACATTTCATTTAAAGACTGACAACACGGCATATTCTTTAAAGTTTGGCTAAGTGGAGACCAGGGTCCTCCGTTCCTCGCTAGTGCAGAAATCCCTGGCTGCTTTTTCAGTGCAGGCCACCTGGAACAAATCATAAAGACATCGTTTTCACCTTTTCTGTTGTTAATTCAGGGCCTAACGCATAAATGTGGGGGATTGACCCCTGAACCACAAGCTTGTCTCCCACCCACCCACCTGCTTTTCTGTTGTTGTTTTGAGACTTATTCTATGTCTCCTTGGCTGGCGTGGAACTTGTTATGTAGATTAGACTGTCCTCATAGACATCTGCCTGCCTCTGCCTCCAGAGTGCTGGAATTAAGACATGTGCCAGCACACTGGCCAATCCTTCAAGTTTTGAGACGAAGTCTTGCTATGTAGCCACAGGTAGCCTCAGACTAACAATCTTTCTGTATGCTTCTAACACACATATCTCTTTTTCTTCCTTTGTTTTCTTGTCCAGTTATCTTGGCTATACTTCTCATAGAATGTTAACTACAGAGCACGATTGTATTTGTTGTTGGTGATGGTCTTCTTAACCTCAGTAAGGAAAAGTCTGCTTTGTTTTTAAGTCATTATCTTAGTTACTATGCTGTCATTGTGGAGAGACACCTTGTACCAAGGCAGTTTATAAAGAAAAGCATTTAATGGGGGCTTGGTTACAGTTTCAAAGGGTTAGTCAATGATGATCATGTCGGGGAGTATGGTGGCAGGCAGGCAGGCAGGCAGGCATGGCGCTAGAGAAGTAAGTAGCTGAGAGCTCACATGTGATCTGAAAGCTGCAGGGAAAAAAGAGGAGGGAGGGAGGGATGAAGGGAGGGAGGGAGAGCGAGAGAGAGTGCGACTAGGCCTGACTTGGGCCTTTGAAACCTCAAAGCCCACCCTCAGTGACATACCAGCTCCAACAAACCACACCCAATCCTTCTAAACAGACCACGATCTGGGAGTGCAACATTCAAATCTGTGAGCCTGTGGGGGCCATTTCATTCAAATCACCACAGACATGATGCTAACTTAATGTTCTGAGTTTCTACTCTATTTCCATCTCCGAAGTTGCTTCACTCACTGGTAGTTGTTGAAGATACTTTCAGGGTAAGATATGTAGGGCCTGTCTGATTCTCAGGCATTACAGTTTTGCCTTCACCAATGGCTAAATTTTATCTATCTCCAAGACACAGAGACTAGACTCTTAAGTGGTGTAAGGAAAATGGTTGGAACTCTTGTCTTACATGCTAGGACAGGACATAAATATCTTTAATCCTAGTCTGTCATTAAACATGAAGTCTGATTATTGCTTGGAGATTCTGGAATTAATATGTGTTTACTCTGTGCCAAGTCCTAGTGAGTGATCTTTGTGCTAGAAAGATCTTTGTGTTTTCTACTTTTTATATTTTATGTGATAGGTACTGGCTAATGTAGTAGATAAGGGCCTAAGTTCAAATACTGCGTGTGTGTGTCTGTCTGTCTGTTTTAACTGTTTGACCTTGGGCAAATTATTTATATTTGTGCTTCATCAGGTTGAAGTAATAGCAGTAATTGTCTTTCAGGGCTGCTATGAACTTCCAATCGAATCATGTGGATAGTTGGCACAAGCTAGAGTACTTACTAAAGACTAGTAACTGTTTACTCATGGAAAATGAAAAGCAATGCTACTTTGGATTGCAACTGACTTTCTTCTGCTACTCTTCCTCACAGGATGGATGCCTACCCAACCAACCTGTTTCTCATGACTGTCTTGGGGGATCTCCTACCCGTTCTTAGGCTCGTGTTGTAAGGACAAACCATTAGAATGTGTTTGTCTTTGGGATAATAGGTTTCTTAAGCCATGTGACTCTCTAAATTGATGTTACAGTAGTCTATCTGCTAATAAAAAAGACCTTCAGAGACTTGGTTCTGGTTTTAATTCTGCTTGCCTTCTACCTCACCAGTTGTGAGCCTCCCCTCCTCTAAAGAATTTAACGAGAATGTTCATAACCCCCCAACTTTCTTAGACACATTCATATAATTTTCATTAGTGCTTTTCCAAAAGAGGGAGTGATTTTGTGATAAAGGATATCATACCACCTCAGAAAAATTACTTTTAATTATCTTGAACCAGAGTTCACAAACATTAAATCAGTTAACCAATTTGTTCAGTTAGTACATGTTCATTTGGCCCATGAGCTAGAATTATCACTGTGCCAAAGCATAGAGCATAAAATAAGGCAGCCGCTGACTCCAAAGAAGCTGTATGCTAAGCTGAGTGTGGCAGTGCCTGTGTAGGGAGTGAGCGAAGCCTTAGTGGATGTGTATTCTTTGACAGGAGTTGGCCATGGCAAGGACCAAGGCCTAGGTCTTGGAAATTGGCAAAGTCGTCCCTCTAGGTCAGCGTGAGAGGGTTGGCAATGTCTTCCTTTGGACCATGTGCAGATAGATGTAGACAGTGTGTGCAAGATCTAACAACCGCAGCTTCCTCTCCCTGGATGTTTCCAGTCTGGGACTGCTCGCATACAGACATCTCCTATCCAGATTCCTGAACTTCTCCCCTCTGTGTTGTACTTAATAAAAGAGCAGAGGTGCCGGGTGTTATTTCCAGGTGTTGCATAGTTGGTTCCAGCCCATCAGACTGTGCACAGTCCACTGGACCCCAGCTTTTCTGTATATGTGCCTGTATGTCTTTTCTTTCTTCATATCCTAACTGGTCCAGACATGTTTTAGGAACCCAAGCCATGCTGATCGCAACAAGCATGGTTATGTATGTAACTTTAACACCAAGACAGAAGGGACTGTTTGAAACAATCCAGGGCTACATAATGAAACCCTGTCTCAAATAAGCAAACAACGGCAAGTTCAAGTTTAATTGAATAAAGTGAAGGCCAAAGACTGATGATCTAAGACCAACCTGTTGAAATGAAGATGCAGGTTGAGAGCCTGCAGGGGGCATGAGGCTGAGCTGAGTCACACAATTTTTAGAACAGAGCAACATGTTTAAATGTGGTTTTCTGTTTAGAGGTCACGGAAAAGTGTTACATCTGTTCTCATTCAATCAACTGAATGACAACATTTTCCCCCCTTGAGCTGAAGAAAGCCGTTCTCATTGGGGAATCATCACTGCTAAGAGATATTATTTTCTGATATTGTTGAAGAAATTGATTCTATCGAATTATTTAGTGGTTCTTATAATGTTTTTGTGACTTTCCTATATCTACCCATATTTATGTCATTCTTTATAGATCTTTCTTTAAACTTCTGTTTTTTGTTTTTATCAGGACAAAGTTTCTCTATATAGCCCTGGTTGTGCTGGAACTTGCTCTATAGAACAAACTTGCTTAAGACTCAGAGATCCGTTTGCCTTTGCCTCAAAAATGCTTGCGATTAAAGGTGTGCACCACCACACCTGGCTATTTACACCTGTCTATTTATTGTGTACATTATCTGAAGTAGAGGAGTGGAATAGTTTATCTTTGAGAGATAATAGAGAAATAATATTCAGACAACTATCGGAAACATGAAAGTTTTACAGGTTTCCTGACACACAGCACTAGTGGAATACTGTATCCCTGTCATATTCACATTTATTTCGGAAGGAGAATGGAGCAGTTGACTAAGGATCTGTTTAAGAGCTGGGCATAGTTACCCACACCTTTAATCCCAGCAGCACTAGGGAGACAGAGGTAGGCGGATCTCTGTGAGTTTGAGGTCAGACTGGTCTACACAGTGAGTTCCAGGACAGCCAGAACTACATAGTGAGACCCCCTTTTTTTTAAATATTTATTTATTATGTATACACTACTCTTTCTGCGTATATGCCTGAAGGCCAGAAGAGGGCACCAGATCTCATTACAGATGGTTGTGAGCCACCATGTGGTTGCCAGGAATTGAACTCAGGACCTTTGGAAGAGCAGGCAATGCTCTTAACCACTGAGCCATCTCTCCAGCCCCAGTGAGACCCTTTTTTGAAAACAAACAAAAAGAAAAACAAACAAAAAATAAAAAAGGATTTCTTTAAAAATGAATCAACATTGCCTAGTTTTTACCAGCTCTTACCCTTTCTAGACATTATATTTTCATAACATTTACTATTTTATAAATTGATCTTCCTATTTCCTGTTCTTTCATGAGCACAAAGACTTTGTCTTGTTCACAGTTTATGTTAGTTATTCTGTTATTTAGTGTTCATGGTAGACTAGAGTGCAACACAGCTGAATTGCTAACGTCTAGGCTTTATGATCAAAAAGTCTTGTGCTAGTTCAAGACTTTATGTCCTACTTTTAGCTTGCTTGTGTCTTTAATGGTTTGCTACAAGGTTAAGCTTTATTTGTATTCGAATGTCTAGATTCATGGATTCTATGGATTCTTTTTTTTTTTGACAGGGTCTCACTACTTAGTCCTAACTGGCCTGTAACTGTATAGACCAGTCTGAACTACAGAGATCTGCCTGCCTTCTGCCTTCAAGAGCCAGGATCTGACTCTTTAAAGGTTTGCCCCACCATGCCTAGCTCCCATGGACATTTTATTGCTTTGAATCCTTATAGATCTTCACAAGTGTGGGCTCTATTTTATGTGTATTTATGACACATGTGGTACAATGTGGTACAATGTGGGTTTTGCTTAGATTTTACCCAACAGGGTGTTGGCTGTTTGGTTCAATTAGATTCTGGCTTACCCACTGCTATGCATTACCCTGAACAAAAAAAGCCACAATATTTACAAAAGAGGGAGTGTGAAACAGTTAAATTCTTTTTTTTTAAAATATTTATTTATTTATTATGTATACAATATTCTGTCTGTGTGTATGTCTGTAGGCCAGAAGAGGGCACCAGACCTCATTACAGATGGTTGTGAGCCACCATGTGATTGCCGGGAATTGAACTCAGGACCTTTGGAAGAGCAGGCACTGCTCTTAACCACTGAGCCATCTCTCCAGCCCCAACAGTTAAATTCTTATGGGTGGTGTGTTCTAATATTGTAAAATATAAACAATAAGACAAGGGTGATGGATATATCTGTCCATCTGTACCAAGTGTAGCTTCAGCGATAGTCAGTTTTAATTCTTGAAGACTGTACTTTTCACTCTTCAGGCAAAGGATGCACAATGGTGTGGAATGAATTAATTTAGATATGATTTATTTATAATATATAATTTATATATATTATATATAATATAATAAAATCATTTATATATGATTCTTATCCAAATATGTTAAGAACTCATCTTTGAATATGAATATAAATTCATCTTTATTCATATTTTTCAAACTTTTTGTTTAATAATTATATATTATAGACGACAATAAATAGTTTGATTTTAAAAAATAACACGACCCTTGGCTAAGACTACAAGATGTAACTTAGAGAATTTCAATCCAAGAGTTTGTCTGCTTTCTTTTGCCTAATTAGATGATGGTAAATCAGAGTTCATTCCTATTTCCTGTGACAAATCCAATGCCCGTTAAGCCTGGTTGATTACAGAAAACCATACTTCTTTGTGATAAATGACTCAGAGGCCACGCTAAGGCTCAGGTACTTCGAATGAAATCTTTCATGTCATGGAAGAGGAAACAAGATTGCAAATTTGAGAGCGGACGGTAACGATCAGTATTGGATGCTATTTATAATCATGGACACAGGAAGTTAATTAGTTTTTATTAAGGTAACCGAGCTGATCCCAGTAGAAAAAGTGCACACAATTTTCTGATTTTATAAGTGAGAAATAGCCTATAAAGTACCAAGAACTCTTGTGATTTTGTGTAGGCTGGGGGCAGGGAGGAACCATCTTGAGTGGTTTGAAACGACACAGATATAATTGCAGATCAGCTAGTCTTTGTTGTATGATGTTTTTAGTCATTTTTGTGTTGTTGTTTGTTTTTGTTTCTGAGATATGATTTCTCTGTGCAGTGCTCGGTGTCCCAGAACACTGGGTTCCAGGACCAGACTGGCTTTGAACTCAGAGATCTGCTTGCCTCTGCCTCCTTGGCATTAAAGGCGAGTGCCGAGACTGTTGGAGTAGCTGTCTGTTTGAATTTATTTGATTTTTATTGTTTATTTATCTATCTTAGAAACTTCAATATAAAGAATATAAGAAAACTTTTTCCTCAAAATGTGTTTGACTCAGAAGTTCTGTCTGGACAATCATGATAAACACACATGCAAAAGTCTATAGACTACAGCCATTACAACCCCTCTAAATTTCTTGTAGCTTTGTGGTTTTGTCCTCCAAATGCTATCCATTTGGTATTTCATGGTAGACTGTCCTTTACTCCCCATCCCAGGGACTCAGTCCTTTCAGACTTCGCTAATGGCAGGATATGGAAGAGAGTTTGTATGATTAATGGCACAGTGTGTTGAAATTTAGGTCTTCCTGAAGTCAGGGAGGACTTTTTCGCTAGCAGATAGCTTTCTTTATGAAATAATATGTCTCTTATTTGTTACTGACAATTTTTGCTGTGGGCAAAGATGACTATTTAAAACCTGTCTTGCCATAATATCATAGTAACAATATTTGAAGGCAGTCAGGATTGAATTTAAGAAAATGGGATCTTTGAAACTCAGGACTGCCTAGCAATGACCCAGAACAAAGCTATATTCTCCAAATATACAAAGCATTTATTTACTGTGAGTATGAAGTATGAAATGTGATGGCCACTGACCCACAATACAAGATACTCTTTAATACGCTGTGGGAATATTTTACTTGTGAATGCTCATGCAGCCTGAAAGAGTGGATTGATTTAGTTTTCAGAAAAGGACCTAATTTGTTCCCAAGCAAGTCATTCACAAACCTGCAGGATTGGCCTGCTTATGAAAGAGAAAAGCCCTGTGGACAAGCGTGAAAACAGCAAGCGCTGCCGATAAAGAGGCCCAAGGTCAGGAAAGAATCAGCCAGGGTCTAAGAGGTAGCTTATGAGGAAAGTAATCAGAGTTCTCGCCTAGACTGTGTCCTACAACTGAGATAGAACAATTTGCATGGTGCTTCCTGTTCGTATGTTCCTTGATTCTGAAAAATCAACAGATTTAAAATGCTTAGTGATTACACCGTGGTGATTAATGTTAATAGCTACTTAAATATTGACATGGACTAGATGCGCACTCCTTACCTGACTGTATTGTTCGACTCACCTTTCGGGAGCCCTCAGAAAAGCTCTTATCATCTTTATTTTGAATAAAAAGGAAGTCAGGCTAGAAGAGATGTTCCAATTCATTCCATGGGCTCCAAGCAGGTAGGTGACAGAGTCGAGCAAGCCTAGGTCCAGTTCAGAGGTTGAGATTCTTTCTGCTTCATTATAGTGCTAAGGCCAAAAAAACCCATGTCTACTGTGCTTTTCCTCAGCTTGCCCCACCTCCACTCTGACCCCCACCTGATAGGTTATTACATCTTCAGCATTTTATTTTTGAAATTGTCTTTTATAATATGTAAGATCTAGGTTTATAGAAAAATGGAGCAGAAGGTAGTTATACATACCTTTTCCTATCCCCCATACCTATTCTACCCCTGCTACCAACATCTTTCCTGTGCAGGCTACACTCTTTCAACTGATGAGCTGATATTTAGATACTATCATGGACCACAGTCAACTAGGCTTCACCTCTTCTCTTCTAAACCCATTGTTTCTCTTTATATTTACTTCTTTTTTAAAAAAATGCCTTATTGATTTATTTTATGTGCTTCTGTGTTTTGCCTACATGTATGTCTGTGTGAAGTTGTCAGATCCCCTGGAACTGGAGTTACAGACAGTTATAAGGTGCCATGAGGGTGCTGGGAATTGATTGAATCCAGGTCTTTTGGAAGAGCAGCCAGTGAGTGCTCTTAACCACTGAGTCATCTCTCCAGACTCCATATCATATCTACTTTTTTCTTAAAGGTGAGTCTAAAAAAGATTTATTTACTTGGATGTGGCATACACTTTTGATCCCAGCACTTGTGAGGCAGAGTTAAGTCTGGTCTACAGAGAGAATTCTAACATAGCCAGGGCTACATAGAACGTTCCTGTCTCAGTTAAAAAAATAAAGATTTATTTATTAATTTTTCCACGTGTATGAGTGGGTTTGCTCCCATATGTATATGAGTGCTATGTGTATACTCAGTGCTGGAAGAGAAGAGGATAGCAGCTCCTCTGTGTGCCAATACTTTGTTGAGGAGGATATGGGATAATCTGTTAAAGAGAAAAAAGCAGTGAAAAATGATCTTGCTAACTGTTTCAAGGCATGGGCAGGTCAAACCTTTTCATGTGCTAGCATTATACCAATTATAATTATATATGAGAAGGATTTGACAAGTAAGATTAATCATTTGGTCTCCAATTACTTATTAATTGGCTTCCCATATGTGAGGTTTTGTGTAAGCACTGAACACAGCAATCGTGACCAAGATGGACAACTTTAACGCCCTAGAGGTTGTACTTTAGGGAAGACAGACAACAAAGGTTATTCTCGCGAACTTAGGAGCAAAGCAGAGAAAGGAGGAGAAAGAACCGGGGCAATAGAAGACAGCAGGGTTTGACAACCTTTTCCTATCAAATCAAGATACTGAATATCTTAGCTTTTCCAAGTGATAGTTCAGCCATTAGCTATTCACCTTGAGACCATGGGAAGAGTGCAACTGCCCATGGAGTTAACTAAACGTGCGTGGTTATATTCTGATACAGCTCACTCAGGCCCTGGATTGTCCCTTTGGATGGGTCGTGCAGTGCAATGGGAGGGATTTCTACAGCTGTTGCTCTCTGGGCCCGATTTCCAGGAAAAATTTACATAGTACACCAGTGTAGTTCAATTGATTGCAAATCTTGCTACAGACAAAGGTAGGGACTGAAAGGTTATGTTTACATCCAGAGCCCAAGGCATGTTCAGCATGGACCATGGGGGAAAGCTTGGGTACCAAGCCAGAGTGTCCAGAATCCCAGGCCTACAAGAAAGCCAAATACTCCTACATCTGCCAAGAAGTATGGAAGTGCTAAGAGTATCCCAGATGTCCTGTACATGCTGTGGGGAAGATAACTGGGGCTGGAAAGCCCTGGCATGACAACTGTGCCTGGTGTGTCAAGTGTGGGTCCAAGAGCCTTGAATCAATGAGAAAGATGGCATCTGCTATAGGGAATGCCAGCAAAGAGCTTTGGTCCAGAGGGATTTGACTTTGGTCTGGAGTAGGAGCCATGGTTGATGCTCAGAAATGGTATAAAATCACACCTAAGCACCACACACCAAGAATCTCACCATAAGCTACATACAGATGACCTTAGACCCCAAAGTCCTGTGGAACTCAACCAGCACTAAGTGCCACATAGTACACCCTACCCTCTCACAGGCAGGCCGGCTGACTGTAGGAAGACAGCACCACATTCTCTCGCTTTATTCATGGGAATTTTCAAGATTGTTTCTTCTACACTTTAAAATCTCAGTTTGGAGACATGCAACTTTACACACACATGTACCAGGATGTATTTAATTTCTCGGCTGCTGTTCACTGACTTCAAAGGTGAAGAAAGACTGAACACTTTAGATTGTGCATGATAGGAAAACTGCTCTAGAGCTGGAGTATTGTGTGCTGTGTGCTGGGGGAAAAAACACGCAACTCAGAGGGAGGAGCATCTGTGAGAGTCTGACTTAACCTCTTCAAGTGTAAGCAAGAAGACAGTGAAACTGGGCCATGGAGCAAGGTGGGGACCAAAATGTATGTGAGGGTGTGTGTGTGTGTGTGTGTGGTGTAAGCAGGATTTAGCTCAGGTAGAGCAGTATTGGCCAGGGCCAAGCATTTGGATGGTTGCCTAACTTTAATGAGGAATTGTCGGAGAGCTTATGAAAGGGGATAATACAATCGGAATGTCACATTTTAAAAGGCAAATCTGGTTGTTAGGTAAAAAGTGAAGGAGGAAGAAAAGAGAAATAATTGCAAGGGTTCAGTTTAAAATTATTACTAGTGGGGCAGGGATTATAATCGTGAAGAAGAAATTCAGACCTATGAGGGACAGGCATGGAGAACCCCGTGGGAAAATGAAAAATTGAATGTGAGATATGAAAGTGGGGAGAGATGAGCTGTAGAGACTTGAATTTGTGGGTACAGGAGACGTCATTCGGAGAAAAGTAGGAAGGCTTAGGCAGGCACATACTATGGGATGTTGGGATAGAGAGATATTTTAAACATCAGAGAAGAGGCATCAAGTGGTTACATTGGGGTTCATTGAGGGGTCATGAGGACATGAAATTTAAGAATCATCAACCAAAGAAGACATAAGATCAGGACTGATTAGCTAATCCTTATTGTATTTCTACATAGCTACTATTCTATTGACAGACATAGAATATTGAAGGTGTCTGAGGGACAGATCTCACTCAGTTTGTGCCATATACCCAATGCAGTGTTTGCTGGGTAAGAAGGTTTAAGTAAACGTTTATACTGTTTGCTGAGTCCATGACCCCCGACACCGCCCCCCGCCCCCCGCCCAGCAGGGAATGGTACATAACTTTAGCTCCATATTCTCAGCTTTCTTCTACTCCTTTGGCCTCTTTATTTCCATTTGAAAAATAAGAAAAGGCCAAGACTGCACCATGAGAAAAAGGATATTTAGTCAAAGGAACTTTGAGATATTTTCCTTTTTTGCCATAGCTAAACACAGAGGCCGGGATGGACCACACACTGCCAGCCAGCGTGTCCTTGTTGCCTGAATGATCCGAACAGCTTGTGACATAATTGATTGGGCCCCTGGCAACATTATTGATCACTGAAATGACTAAAAAATAATTGGAGTAGCCAGAATTATGGCTTGGTCCAGCAAGTATGTGGTTATCAGATCTTGTCATTTAATAATTTTTCTTTGAATTTTAGTATTATCAAGGGTTATAGAGGTCATCTGCCTCAGTATTATGGTTTTATGAATAAAGTACTATACTGCTGAGAGGTTACTTGTCTTAACCCAGGAAACACTGTTCCCCAGACTGTTAACGCCTCTGCCCTGCATCTCCACAGCATGGATGAGAACGGTAAGTTGTGAAGAAGTCTGTCTCTATATAGCAATATGGTTCTCAGACACTGCCTCCCATTACAATCTAAACAGCCCAGTCTGTTCAATTTTAAACAGCTTTATAAAGTAATGGAGTCCTGTGCACACCTAGATCCCTTCGAAAAGGAGGAGTGAGTCTGGCATTCCAACTCTTTTCTCCCCCAGTTGGCTCTTTCCCACTTCTGAGATTCCTAGGCTAAGTGTGGGTGGACATGTGACTTGCCGTTGTGTTCAAGGGAAATAATGTAGGGCTTGAAATCCCAGCTATTTCCTACTTATAAGCCATATAGTAATCTATAGAAACAAGAATAGATCGAATCATTCAATAGCCTTTCATGTAGCTCAAGGTGGCCTCCACCTTGCTTTGAAACAGAGTATGACTTTGAACTTCTAATTCCCCTGCCTGTACCTCCTGAGTGCTATGATTACAGGCATGCACTACCATACAACCTTAAATAGTATTCGGGCCGAATCCAGGTCTTCATGCATGGTAGGCAAGCAGCCTGAGCTACGTCCTCAGCCTTTATTTCTGTTCTTAATGACCAATGGTAATACATATATAAGAATGCAATGCAAAGAATTTCATTTAAGAAAAATAAAACCTCAAAGGGGGCTTTAGCAAAATTGATGGAACTAGTAATACATAGATATTGTTAGCTTCCTGCTAGTAGGTCCATTCATCTTTTCCATAACTGGTGCTCATGTTGCCCTTGGGTACAGACCTAGGTGTACAAAGGAGCCAGAGAACTGACTTGCGCCATCAAAACAACTGAGGCTAAGCCCTTGCATGCAGGAGCCCTTGGAAGTCAGAAAATGCCATCGGGTCCCCTGAAATTGCAGTGATGGATGGGTGTGAGCCACCATGGGGGTGTTGGGAAACAAACTGAGGTCCTCTGCAAGAGTAATAAGTGCCCTTAACTGCCAAGCCGCTTCTCTAGGACCCACCCCCATTTATCCTACAGCAAATCTACTCCTTTGGGTTTACCCATTAGAAATGAACATTTTGACCTATGAAAAGGCATATCCAGGAAGATTCTTAAACACAGAGAACCACAAATGACCCAGCTGCCAATCAGCAGTCTCTATAAAAAGGTTGTAGTATATGCTTACATTGGATAATACTAAATGACCAAAGGAGCTCGCCCCCCCACCACCACACTGTTCCTCCTAACACATGGAAATATTGTGCTGCAAGAAAGAGATCAGAAACAAGAGGTTCTGTACAATTTTTCCATGTATATAAAATTTAAGTACACAGGCAATACTAATCTATGATGGAAGGCATCTGAATAGCAATAGCCTTGAGGCAGGAGGACACTGAGAATGACTGCAGAGGTCTGGGGGAAGCTCTATGGGCTGATGGGAATGTTTTAAGGCCTAGCAATGCAGCTCAGGGCTATGTAAGTTTCTGCATTCTTGACAGCAACTGACGGACTGTAGCACTTAAAGCGGGTGCACTGCACAGATGAAAATAAAACTCAATTTAAAGTAATACCACAAAGCGCAGTCTTTGCATCTCTCAGGTCTCCTCACTCCCCACCCCTTTAGGCGTTGTGCTTTTCTAATCCCCTCACCTCAAACCTCCTCTCAAAAAGACAACCTGGCGATGGAGCAATGACGTGCCTCCATGTTCATTTGAGTCAAAGGCTTGCGTCTGGGAGTTTTCACAGCAAGCGACGGGTTTCACCTCTGTTTGAGTTGGAGGCATGTTAGCCATGGGAGGGCAGACAGATAAGGCTCGGCGACAGTGTCAAGATCTACGTGGCTCTGTTGACATCACACTCAGGTGTGTCACGCATGTGCGGTGGCTTTTCTTCACACGTGTGGAGGTGGTTTTGATTTTACTTGAAGGGGTAATTTTCCATTTTTCTTCTCCACAGTTTCTCGTTCACTCTCACTTACGGGCACACTGATAAGTACATGTGATCTTTCTTTCAAATCTGCTCCCAGAGATGTCTGCCGAATTGCCAAGCTCTTTTAATATTCCTCTTACGTCTCTCACAGGCTCCAGACCTCTCTGAAATGTAGGCAACGTCTGATTCATTTGGCTTTCCTCATGACTGAAATACACCTTGAAAGCGTGGAAGCACCGAGCAATGTTTGCTGAATAAATTAATAAAGGACTGCTTGCTTCATGGAGCAGACGAAGTTAAAAGAAAAAAAAAGCTGCATCCCTGTTAAGAAACTTTGGAAGCCGGGCGGTGGTGGCGCACGCCTTTAATCCCAGCCCTCGGGAGGCAGAGGCAGGCGGATCTCTGGGAGTTCGAGACCAGCCTGGTCTACAAGAGCTAGTTCCAGGACAGGCACCAAAAGCTACAGAGAAACTCTGTCTCGAAAAACTAAAAAAAAAAAAAAAAAAAAAAAAAAAAAAGAAAAAAAGAAACTTTGGAGAAGTTGTACCCTACAGTTTTATGTTCTACCCTTTTAATCCCACCCCCTTCACCCTGTCGTTTACTCTTGCTCTCTCCTGTGACTTTATAGCTACATCAATACAGCCAAAGGATTCTTAACAACGTCAAACTAAAGGGGTTTTTGAGAAAAAAAAAAAGAGTACTATAAAACGAAATCAATTTGCACCAAAAAGGGATTAGTGTCCAACGAGGTCATAGAACTTACACACTGACCTTTTACTTGATTGAAGTTAGGGTTTTCTGTTTTTGTTTTTCCATCAGACATCTCACAACAAAATGTGGAGTGGCTTAAAATATTACACACACACACATACACACATATATTTAAAAAAGACAAAACAAAACAGCAACGTGTCTGAAAGATCTAGAAACGAAATATGCCCTTTCTCTTAGCAGGGAGCAGAAAGCAACATAAAGCAGCTGTAGGAATTAATTCACACAGATAGCTGACATTTCCTAGCTGACTGCTTCTTCGTGAAAATGATGTGATTCCCCGGTAGCCTAATGGCGGTTATCAGTCAGAGAGGACTCACCTTAATAAGGTTCATCACCCACCTAGTTGTTTTCCATCATTTCTCCCAGAGTGTCCTTGGATGTCCATAATTTGGCACTGTGTTCCTAGAATAATTTTGAAGAGGGACTAGAATTTTAAATTTTTGTTAAAAAATTGAGCTACTAAGTCACCATCCTCTTTCTGTGGATCAAAGTAGTTTCCTGGTTTAGTCTTCAATACCCAATTTCCGGATGGCTTTCTTTCCAGGTATTTATTATTGTGAAAGACATCAGCTACCAGATGCGGAGGAAGCCCGGGCAACAGAGAAGGGAAAGTGGAATCAAAATATCCATTCATTTCCCACCTAAGAGCTCTGAATCAGAATCGTCTGGAGTGCCCAGCCGAAGAGCGGATTTGATTTCACTCCTGAATAAATGATAGCTTTAAAGTTTTAAGAAAAAGTTCCATAGTTCAACTAGGAAAAATGGAAGAATTAATGAGCGATAGCAGCTCTGCCCACGAAGCTATCGAGCTGTCTCTTGTGACAGGTCACGTAGTGAATGCTTTACTTGGTTTGGTGTACCACAGTGCCCTGATCTGCCCACTGCCTGAACGTCTCTCTTTCCTAGTAAGGCCTGCCGGGCAACTTGCCACAACTATCCTAAGTAGATAAAATGAACCACCTAGCAAACAAAGAAAGGGTATTGATGGATTTTGGAGGAAATCCATCCAGTGCAAGCAGAGAGGAACTGGAATTAATGGTGGGATATTTAACCACGAGTATCTGCTCCGGCCTGTCCTTGGTCATCTAGTCCTCCTGGTAATAAACTTCTGTAGAGACATTTATATCACACCCAAATGGATGCTTGAGAGTGTGATCATTTAGAACCAACAGACAGGAGAAAACTCATCTCCTCTGCAACTTAAGTGTTCCAGAATGTTCCAGAAGTACCCAATACGAGATGGCAGGTCAGTCAGACAACTAATTCAACAGTCAATGGTGTTTGTCAATAATATAATGAAAAAGGAGGCTTTTGTCAAACTGGGGGAAGCAGAGAGTCAATAAATGTAATGAATTAGGTAATTTATAACCCCTGAATAAAGGATCCGGTTTCTTTGAAGTAATTGTATATGGAATTAATTCAACTTATGCTTGTTTACGCCTGACTCCGTAAGTTCTCTGCAAGGCTCTGCACAAGGGACAAGATAAGAGAGATACTGTTTTTGCTTCAAAGGCATCGTTCTCAACAGTGTATTAGTGTGTGTATTCAGAGGAGACATGTTTTATGAGTCATGTACCACATGCAGCTGATTCTCCCAGCAGTCCTCCAAGTGGGTGCTACATTTGACCTTCTTTTGCCTTAATGTAAGCCTTTTGTCTATTTTTCCGTTTGTCAAATAACAATAGTTAGCATTTATTAGTTACATTTGGTTTGTCAAGGATTTTGGAAGCCTTGGCCAACTGAATCCCAAATGTATCCATTGGCCAAATGAATACATTGTTTCTCTAAATTGTATTCCTCTTTATGACCATGCAGAGGGGCATGTGGCAAGAGTCTTACAAATTGTAACTTGTCCAAGATCAGAGGCTGGAACTCAAATTCTCTAAATCCAGTGCTACTTCTAGACTTCCACGAAGCTCAGCTGCCCAGTGATAACAAGCTTAGCAAGGAAAGATAATAAGTGGCTCCCCTGAGAAGGGACACTTCTTCTGATTGTGGAATTGTAGGGACTTTATAACAGACTTGCTATTCCACATTTGATGGAACAATTGATCGTGGGCATGGGGCCAGTATAGTATGACTTACAAGAGTCCCTCAAGTCATGTCACCATCACCATTTTATTCTTTGTTCTAGCCTTCCAGTGCAGGTCTAACGTTGTATTAGAAATTAGAAATCTAATACAATAAGCATGTACTAGATAGAGTGTAGTTGCTACTGGCTAATGGTCAGTATAATTTTTATGTACAGCAGGTCTCATCTGAATAGGAGAAGGACACTCCAGAATCCTCCTGGGCTCAGTGAGCATGGTGCCTGCTCACTGAGACACAGTGGATTTTGAACAGGGGATCATGGAAAGGAATAGGATATAACTTTCTCATTACTACTATGTGTCTTTGGACATTCTAGTCTTCTAGGTGTTTTCTTTATTTATGAAGTAGTTATGGCTTTGGTCCTGAAATCACTGTTAATATTTTCTAGGAAGACAAGGAATGGCTTTGTGAATGGCTATTTACCTAATGAAGGTGCTAATGTCATATGTTATACTAAATACTGCTTTTAAAACATTCTTTAGCTCTTCAGACATCATGGGTGGTTTCTTTTTCTTGGGGGGGAATAGATAAAAGGAAGTATGAAACATCAATTATAATCAGAAGTTCACAGCAAATAAAACACCTCTGTGTTCTTTAAATATGTAATTCACGGAGGCGGCTATGTTCTCAAAATATTACCAATACAGATTGTTGCTTCAATTGAATTGAATAAAATTTACTTGAGGGATATTGAAGAATCAGGTGACGATGATCAATTGATAACTGACCTAATTTTTTAAAAATATTACATTCATTTACTTGTACATTTGTATATGTGGGCAAATGTGCCACAGCACCTTACTTAATATGCCAGCTCTGATCTTAATGAAAAACCTTTTAAAAAGATGTATTTATTTATTATGTATAAATGTGTGCCTGCAAGTATATATCTGCACCATGTACATGCCTGGTACCTGGGGAGGTCAATAAAATATGTTATATCCTCTGAAGCTTGAGCTACAGATGGCTATGAGCTGTCATATGGGTGATGGGAACCAAACCCGGATCCTCTACAAAAGCAGAAAATACTGTTAACTGCTGAGCCATCTCTGTTATTATTTATAAACATATGGTGGTGGGGGACCGGTCCCAAGAGGGTCAGTTGTCCCACGACACCACCCGAAGCCTTGATGGGTCCCCAGAGGCCTCAGCGGGTCCCCTTGGCAGGTGGGAGACTGCAGTGAGTGAGAGACAGACAGATACACCATGCACAGAGAGAGTTTGGGTATAGAGTTTATTTAGTGGGTTATCGAGGGGAAAGGAAAGGGGGAAGGGAGAAAGGAGAGATTGGGGATAGGGGAGAAGGGAGAGGGGCCGTAGTTGCCTCTTCAGAAGAGGGAAGGGAAGAGAGAGAGCAGGGTGGACAGGAGGCAGGGGATCCACTTTCCTAGGTGGAATGGGGAAGGTTGGAAGTGGGCTGAGCTTGTCTCTTAAAGGGACAGGGTACCCAGGTGACAGACCAGGCCAGTGGATTATAACAGTTCCATCTTTTTCTTATAGTAAAAAGGCAGGGAGTTAGGCACAGCAAGTTAAAGGAATTGATAAAGTGGATTCTCAATACTGCTTCCTGCTTATTTGTGGGCGTCATCTTGGGGGGAGCTGGTCACATCCTGGGGTAGCTGGTCGCTTTACTCCTGTCCAGGGTTTGTGGTATGGAGCTGTTCAGTGTCTCTTGGACCTGGCAAGATATTGGCATAACAGGGAACAAAGTTAAGTTCAGGAAGAAAATATTTTCAGGACCAGGGAATTGAGAGGGGTGTCTGAGCTGTTTAAGGTAGATTCTTCAATTCAGCTCCCTGGAACTCACAAGAAATTTTGAGTTTGTGAAGACATAAGACAAATATATTGTATAAATAGAAGCATATGTATGTCAGAATGACTGTGACAGATGTTTTTGCACAATGAAAAGTATTTTAAGACTATGAAAGGCAGTGTGAGAGAGAAATTTGATAACTTGTATTTGTCCTCACACCTTTATAACTTACAGGTATACACCTTAATAATCTTCATTTGTATATCTTAAAACATCCTTTATTTAGAACATTTTAAGAAGTTATACTGAAATTTGTTTGGTGAGTTTGTCCTTTTAAACTGATAAAACCTCTCATCTGTCAAACTGCATCAGGGGTCTTTGAGAAGGATAAAATTTTACTTGAGTTATTGATTAAAAAATGACACAGAACTTCCTTGGTTGTCTACCTAGAGTCTCTCCTCTGGATCCTCCATGGTTGCTGAGGGTTGTATTTGCCTTTTGCTGTTAGAAGCAGGGCCTGCCAGACTCCAGAAGATCCTGTGTGTTAGAAAATCTGTAGGAAGACAAGCCTACCTTGACCTGTATGCAGCTAGGCTGTCGATTCCATTTGATTCTTTGTCCATGTCTGGACATCTTCAGGGATTTAGATGAAAGGCAGTTTTCCCCAGTGGTTAGCGCTTTCACTTGCTGAAGCAAATGGTGTTCTGTGCCCACCTGTCTTCTTTGGAGGAAATAGAGTGCTGCTTCTAGAAGCTAACCCATCTCTCTGTTATGGAAAGTCTTTTAATAATTAAACATAAAATGCCATATTCCCCAGATCCCTGAGCAGTTGAGGGCTGTTTATCAGGTATAGATAAATTATAACTATAGTATAGGATGTGCCTGGAGAGCTGGTCCAAGTTTGACTGTAAGGACTCTCAACTTAACAGGCAGTTTTTATGCATAGGAACCACTGCCAAGCAATTGCACACTCATGCAGGTATGACCAGATGTGTGGGAGGAACCAATCATTTGCTGTTGGGTGTAGAATTCCAGCAATTTTAAGTTGGAACAAAGACCACATAGAAGAAGAGTTAGAAGATCATAAGATCTCTAGCAGTCCTTAGCTGCAGGGATAGCCTGCCGAGGTTGGAGAGTCTAGGGTCCCCATGTGTCCTCAGTCGGAGAAAGCCTGGCCAAGTCACCTACTAGTGTTAACATTTATAAACATATGGTGATGGGGGACCAGTCCCACAAGAGGCAGCAGTTCCACGAGGGGCAGTGGTGGGCCACCCAAGGCCTCAGTTGGTCACCTTGGTGGGTGGGAGATCTCGGCGGGTGAGAGACAGACTGATATGCCATGCAGAGAGAGTTTGGGTATAGAGTTTATTTAGTGGGTTCTGGAGGGGAACAGGAAGGGGGAAGCAAAAAGGTGGGCAGTAGTTATCTCTTCAGAGGAGAGAGAGCAGGCTGGAAAGGAGGGGGGAAGTTGGGAGTGGGCAGAGCTTGTCTCTTAAAGGGACAGTACCCAGGTGGCAGACCAGGCCAGCAGATTATAACGATCTCTCCAGCTCACCTCACCTTAACTTTCTAAACTGGGCATGGTGATACTAAGGAGAATGCTGGTAGTTTAGATGTGGCAGAACTGCTCTCCCCACAGGTGAGGACATTAAAGAACAGACATATCTGCTGGGTCGACACAATAACACAGGGTGATCAGACTCCCCCTTTCAAAGTGGCCCAGACTGTGGCAGACCCAAAACTCAGAAACTGGTTAAGTGATATTCCTGTTCACGGGCAGCATGCAGATCCCACAAACACAACATTCATGCCCCTCATTAACTTTCCCCAGCGCTCAGCTCTTTGCATCTCTGGATCCATCTTCTCGCTCTGAATGAAGTTTCCTGGGAAACCTTTTCTATGAATGGAATGTATGAGGGTCTGTCCCAAGAGGGAAGAAAGGAAAAACAGTGCAAAAAGCAAAACAAAGAACTTTCCCCCTGAGATCCAGAGAGCAGCCAGGCTTTCCCAAGGGCAGGTAAGGATTCTGAATGGGTAGGATTCAGTCAAGCCAGGAAGCTCGCCCCTGCAATTGACCAGGTGAGCCTGGTAAAAAAAAAAAAAAACCCAGTTAAAAGGGGTTTTCAAGTGTCCTGGCTAAAAGAAAGATGGATGAGTCTCCCCCCATAACAGATAAGCATCAGCTCTGTCTGACCTGCCCTATTGTCAGTGGGTAAGGACACAATTTGTGCATTGTTCTCCTTGTACTGGAAAAAGGAGGGTAAACCAGATACCCTGGCTCCACTTTCAAGGCTCACAAGCAACAGACATTTCTCTTCCTCAGATGGGGACTATGTTTGATGGTCAGTTGGTGTGTTGGCTAGTTTAAAAGTTGAAGCATAGCCAATGCATATGTAAGTTATTGGTAAACTGTGCCAATAAACCTTAAACAAGAGAGAGAGGAGAGGAGAGGAGAGGAGAGGAGAGGAGAGGAGAGGAGAGGAGAGGGATTGATTCAGAAATTCAGAGGCTGTCTCTTTGGGGGAAGAAACACTTAGCAGAGGAAAACATGCGGTGATTAAAGTCAGACTTGAGCCTTCTTTTGTTTTGTTTTTGGCTTTAGTTTGTCTGTTTTTTGGTAGCCGCTGCCTAACTAAACAAGGACTGTATTCCTGAGTTGATTGAAGCATGTGTTTTTAGTTCTTAGCATGACTGAGATATCCTTCACATATGATATTCACCTGTTGGAAGTGTATGACTTGATGGATTTTAGGAAGCTTACGGATTTGTGGCCCCTCAAGGCAATCTAATTTTAGATTACTTCTATCACTCCAAAAGAAAAGCCAGTGCCTATTTGCCGTCACTGCTAGTGCCCACCCTGAAGGCTTCTAAGCCTGCTTTCTGTCGCCATAGGTGTGCCTATTGGATCTTTATTACAGAAGTATTGCAAACATGGCTAATTGCGGTGGGGGGTCCTTTACTTGGCACACCATTTCCAAGGCTCATCCCTGTGCTGTCCTTCATTTCTCTGCTCTGTTAAACGCTATGGCATTGTGTGGCTGGAGTTCATTGCATTTCCCAATAATCAGTTAATTGACATTTGGCTCGCTACTGCCGTTTGGCTGTTAATGGCAGTGCCACTATGAATGCCTGCATATATATTTTTTTTCTGTGCATATGTGCTAAGAGTGGAACTGCTGGGTTCTTGCTGATTCTACACTGAATACTTAGAAGGAGCCCCACAGTGTGTCCTACATCAGCACTATCATTTTACGTTCCCACAGCAAAATCCAAGAACAACAATTATTCTGTAAATATTTGTTCCCTGCTTATGGGAATCTAGAGTGTTACAAAGCTGAGGAATAGCCCTGGAAGATCGTTTTCACACTTACTGACTTAGGGAGCCTACTTTTCTTCTCAAAACGCAAGCATTCTACCTAATGAGCAAGTGCCAGTAGTCAAGGAAGTGGGTGTACTAACTTCTTATTTGGTTTATAATAATTTTTAGCAATCACAGATATATTTTTACTTATCTATCTTTTTATATATGTGTCCCATTTTCTTAAATTCATATTTTCTCAATGTTTCATTTGTCCTTTGATTATAACCCACTAATACTTGTCTAAAAAGCAAGGCTTCTGTTGTTGTTTGGTTGCTTGGTTTGGGGTGTGTGTGTGTTCACATTTTAGCAAGCCTTGTACAGAAATACTTAGTCCAAGGCGTAAGTGTAGGCGGAAGTTTCTGTCCTGACAGCAGCTCCCAAATAAACACACTGAAGCTTATATTAATTACAAATACTCGGTTGATAGCTCAGACTTATTACTAGCTAACTCGTATACTTTAAATTAACTCGTACTTCTTATCTGTCCTCTGCCACATGGTTCATGGCTTGTTTACCTCATTTTCTACTCGTCCTGTTTCCGCCGAATCTGCTGGTGTCTTCTCTGACTCCCCCCTTCTTCAGCCCAGCATCCTTAGTGTGGTTGTCCCACCTTTACTTCCTGCCTGGCTACCAGCCAGTCAGTTCTTCATTAACCAATGATAACAATACATATTCACAGTATACAGAAGACAAGAAATGTAAACAGGCCAGTATTTGGTCTTTAGAATGAATGCATATTCATGCTTCATTTCTAACCTCAAAATATTATGAATGAACTTCAGAGACCCCACTCGGGCTCTCTATGTACATTTAGGGGTAGAAAGAACATTCTTTTCAAATGCTGAAGGCTCCATAATTTGAGCCTGTAGAACAAGCATGCAATGTCTGGAAGATGGACAGGGATAGAGTAGGGAGGGAAGGCCAGAGGGGTAGACCTTGGCTCTTCCAAGCAAAGTGTTGACACTCAGGATGTCGGCACTTCACACTCTGGGCTATTGTTCTGTGATTCATAAGACAAACACAAAGCTTGTAAGCACGCTTTATCATTTCGTAAGATAGACTGCTTATCAGACAAATAAAATTTGGCTATTACTCTGGATTTTTTTCATTATTGCGTTAGTATGAAAAATACCGTGAGTCTCGCCTTGTGTGGAGACCAGTGATCATTTTGACTTTAATTTTCATGTTTGTGAACACGTCTTGGGTAGAGCTAATCTGCATGGACAGAATTCTTGATGAGTATCCTCTGTCCTACTGAGAATTTCCCCTCTGCCACTTGAGACCAAAGCGTCTCCAGACATGTGCTGCAGGCTGGGGCTTGATTTCCAGTTCTCCTTGGGTCGCTTCGATCTTCATTTGCTGACCTCAGTTCATACAGTTGTTCTACTGCTCTCAATAATCTGCTCCCCTCCCCTGTGCCAGACCTGGGCTGCCATACTCTATGATAACTGATACTTAAAATGTTTCTTTTACATAAGATGCATTTTCTTCCCTGTGATCTGGCTAAGATATTCACCGCTGGCTAAAAATACCTCAGGACCCTGCTCTCCAGTCGTTTCAAGGTTAACGTGAAAACTGTTATCGCTTGCTTAGGCAGCGTGAAAACCCGTTTTATCTCTGTAACAATCCTTTTGTGGAAGAAGCCTTGCAGTACCTCTGCCACACCACAGCTTCCTCAGATCCCAAGCGGATGAAGTCTCGCTGGCAAGGAAACGGGTTATGCTTCTCTGTATGCCAGTCTGTGTTTGCTTCCATCTAGAGTTCCAAACAATTAATATATGGTAATCTATTGTCACAGCAAAAAGGATCTCAACCTCACCATTGTATATTTCTAACAACAGACAAACACAAATAATTTTGGTTATGTCTTGTGTGTTCAATGGTGTTAATTTTCCTAGGGCTGGCTTTTAGGGAAAATTTGTAACTAAATCAGAAAAAGAAAACGCTGGAAGCCAATACTGTGTCAAGTGTACAGCTAGTGTAATGTAGGAACCTCCATGGATGGGCACTTAGGCATTGAAAGAACACAGAGATTAGTCAAGGATGAGATTGGGAGAGTTTATGTACATTTTTCTACTGGCTTAATAGGGCGTTTGAGTTTCATTTTAAGCTAACAGTGGATATTATTGAAATCTACTTTAATTTTTTCATAGGAAAGGTAATTTACAAATCAATTGTTGAAACTGTTTACATTTATATAGTCAGTTACTCAGGAAGTATTTGAAAATGTCATTTAAAAAAATGGCCCACTAGGTGTGGCAACTTATCTTGGTTGTCAACTAAATACACCTGAAGAACTGGCGCTTTGATTGGTCTGTGGCGATGTCTATGGGGCATTTTCTTGACTGCTAATTGATGCCCAAGAGCCCCAGTTTGGGAGTTATCATCTACCCATAGGCAGAGAGCCTGCTGTGAACCTGGGAGCCAAGCCAGTAAGCAGCAACGCTTAGTGGTTTCTGTATGAGTTCATGCTCTGCTTGAGTTCCCAATCAGACTTCCCTCAATGATGGCCTCTAACCTGTAAGATGACATAACTCTTTCCTCCCCAATTAAAAAATCTTAGTACATGCATGTATCTCAATTTCCACAATTTGCCTGCCTTGACCCCCACGTGCAGGCTGTGCATGCATGCATATATACACATACATGTAAAAAAATAGTTTAAAAAAATCTCTGTGCATGCATGCATCTCTCTCTCTCTCTCTCTCTCCTCTCTATGTGTTCATACCATGGTCATGGTCATACTACAGCTTGTGAGAGCTGATTTTTTTCCTTCCATCATGTAGATTCCAGAAATTAAACTCAGGTTGTCAGGGTTGGCTGCAAAGGCCTCTATGCACTTTACCATTGATGTCACTGGCCCTTCAAATCGTCACCCAGTCCTTTTCAGCGCCCCAGTACAGATTTTTTTCTTGTGTAAAAAGGCTACAAAGGACCCCGGCGGTGGTGGTGCATGCCTTTAATCCCAGCATTCAGGAGGCAGAGGCAGGCGGATCTCTGTGAGTTCCAGGCCAGCCTGGGCTACACGAGCTAGTTCCAGGACAGGCTCCAAAGCCACAGAGAAACCCTGTCTCTAACACCCCCTCCAAAAAAAAAAAAAAGCTACAAAGGGAAAGGGCAAGAAGTAACAATGTAAGGATAGTAACTCTCTATCGGATGGCAAGTGGTTTGAAGCTGGGGATCATCGCTAAAGGTTGCAAAGGAATGCTTGCTCTGACTTAACCAGGGATGCTGGTTCCATTGAAATATGGAGAGGAGAGATGGAGTGTGTACACCAATGCCTTGCTCCTATCCTCATTATATTGTGGCCCGAGGCTCAGCGCTGAACATTTTTCTGGAACATAATGAGCTGTGTACTGTAATGAAGGTGTTGGAAATTGATTTGACTGTTACTTAGTATAAACCGTCCCAGATCAAAGGCTCTGGCAGGACCACAGACACTTTAGCATCCACAGACAAAAGCCTTGGTGAGATGGTTTAGAGGCAATTGGAGAGGTGTGGTGGCTTATGCAGAGCCAAGAAATCCATCAAGCCCTTATCTGATCGCCTGTGTTGTCAGCCATTGTATGGCACTCACACACTGATATCTTGCCCTGGACAATCCTGATGATTGTTTTGAAAAAGAGTTCAGAACTTGCTTTCAGCTCCTCCCCAGGTCTTAGTGTTTTCTACTACTCCTTCATCGCGGTCATGAGTACCCTCCCCAGATGATTCGTAAAATGAATTTTACCAAATGCTGTTTCATCCTATTGCCATAGTTACAAACCAAGAAATCAAAGATTGCCAGGCAGAGCTGAAAATAGCTGACTTGTTACAGGGAGGCAGAGAACTAATTCTTATGCAAAGCTCCGTGCTCGCATACAATCTCTGATTGGGAGAACAATGGGAAGTTTGCTGTGTGAAACCAGATCTGCCGATGCCTTTCCACTCTTAGTGTAGGTTTACCCCAAGTCTGAATGGAAAGGCTTAAAGCTAAACAGGAGCGCCTGCTTCCCAGCCGCGGGCTTAGCTTCTAGGTGACTGTGGAAATGACTTTGCAGGGGTGGTGTTTAGATGCAATTTGGGCGAGTTTATACCCACCTTTCAGTTGCAAAGAACCTATGCAGTGTTTTAGATTAAAGAAAGGTTTAAAATCTATCATCCATCTCTCAATCTATGATCCATCTGTCCACCTATCTGCCTACCTATCTAAATTCTAACATCAAGAAGTAAACCCATAACCTGCGTCAATAGACTTATTTGATAAGAGAAGTTCAGGCTAAAGTATATAAAAACAAACTGGGGTTTTTAATATCTAAAGGTCAACCTTTCAAAATACATGGATACCTAGATAATATAATGTATGTTATTCTATTACTTACACACACACACACACACACTTTCAAAGTTTGGTATTGAGCATGAGATTTTGCACATAACAGGCAAGAGCTCTGTTATGAGCTATAGTCTTAGCCCTACAGTACGTTTGAAGGAGAATTATTTGATTTGTATAAGTGATGAATTTTAAAAATGTATCTCAACACCAAGGCTGTTTTTAAAGCAAAGATTAATTTAATTTATGTGTACAAGCCTTATGGCTGCAGGAATGTGTGTACACCACATTCCAGGTGTCACAGAGGACACTGGATTCCCTGGAACTGGATTTACAGATGGTTGTGAGCCACTGTGTGGTGCTGAGAATAGAACCCAAGTTCTCTGCAAGAGCAGCCAGTGCTCTTAACCTCTGAACCAACTCGGAGTCAACTCCCTAGCCCTACAATGGCCCTTTTAATCCATCATTTAGTGTACTAAGGCCTTGTTTGATTATCCTATGTGCTAATGACTTTCCAACAAGAGTTGCATATTTTTAGTCCGTTTAGAGACAATGAAAACATTTTCTATTGACATTTACTTCATTTTTCTGGCCTCCATTTTTTTTCACCTGTAAAATGAGAGAATAAGATTAGACCTTTGCGATCTTTATCAAACAGAAAAATTCTGACTTAATTATTCTTTAATTTTCGCTAATTCGGGCTGCAGTTTATCTGATTTCATTTGGGTTATAATGGTTTGGCATATTTGAAGATAATTTTATGGTATTTGATCAACAATTTGAAAACAAACACAGCTAGTGGCAGAGCTTCTGAGTCAATGGGAAACACAGCACTGATGTGTGAACCCCTCTGCACTTGCCAGGGCAAGGAGCCAACTCACTAAAGGCTGGAGAGTGCTTGTTGGCAACCCCACAACTTCTGGACCATCTCATTTATATGCAAAAATCTTAGGGGGATTGTAGAGGTCCTGCAGAGCTGGTATTGAGGGAAAGAGAGGAGAGACCACCCCAGTATTCTCACTCGGCCTTTGCTTTACAGGAGTTTGCTGTGTGGGCAGCCTGGCCTCATGCTTGTAGAAAAGGGAGATTTGAAGCCAGTGTTTGGCAAAAGTATTCTTTTCAAAAGTGTGGGAAAATCATGGTGGTATGTGCCAGCATTGCTCGCACTCAGGAAGAAGAGGTAGGGGACTCAAGAGTCATCCTTGGCTACATATTTTGAGACCAGCCTGGGGGATAAGTGACCCTCTGTAAAATAAAATAAAATAATAAAATAAAGTAAAAACCAAAGAGAAATCAAATCACATCAAAGTTTGGGAATGCTGGGTGAATGCAAGGTGGCAGGTTTCCAGTTGCTAGATTTTCAAAGAGCTACTATAAAAATAAGCTCTGTGGTGGGGGTGGGGTTCACTTTTCTTGATTGAATACACACACCCCCACCACCACCAAGATAGGGCTTCTCTGGGTAGCTTTTGGCTGTCCTGGCACTTGCTCTGTAGACCAGGCTGGCTTTGAACTCACAGATATCCGCCTGCCTCTGCCTCCCAAGTGCTGGGATTAAAGGTGTGTGTCATCACCACCCGCTTTGATTGAAATACCTTTTATTTTCTGTTCCACCAGTAGTCTGTGCAATTGTCGTGTTGTTAAATATAAGTGGACTTAGTTACAAGTAAGATTTGTCTCTGGGGCCACAGTTGGTGGTCTGTAGAGACCCCTGTGGTGATTTAAGAGGGCAGTGGGGACTGATGTACCTCAGAGTTCCCATCTCTGTCCTTTCAGAGATTATTCAGTGTCACTCCTACCTATTCTTAAATCCTGCCTCATTTAGGACAATCTGGAGCATCTACGAGAATTGATAAGATTGACTATACTGTGATCTTGTATAAAGCCGAAATTGTGCCGCTGTGCTGTGGGATGTAGTTCAGTAAACAAGCGTGTGCTCCGCATGCCCGAGTCCCTGGCCGCAGGCACGAGGCCCTGGCCGCAGGCTCCAGGCCCTGGCTTTATTCTCCAAAGCCAAAACAAATGAGCCGCTTCACATTAATGATGTCCCAGAACCAAATATATAGGAGCATGGAAGAGATGACATTGTAGACTTCATAGGGCAGACACTTCCCTCACATAACGTCAGTTCAGTAAACCACTACACCCACATGAGGTCATATTCCTCTTTCTATTTATTATGAAAGCAAAGTTATGTTTTGGGTTATCTTTTTCTAAAAAGGCTATGAATAAAACCTTATTAGCTGTTTACTTACAGCAAATCTCATTCACCATTCAGTATGTAAACTTCATTGAAAATACAGTTCCTGCTGCCTCATTCGTGGGAATATACATTATTACATTGTACTTAGAGCAACTGGGCCGTAGCAAACATTATTCCCTGGAACCCAGTGAGTTTCCTATCATGTGAGCATCTTTTTCTTTGAGTTATTGTTTCTACTGCCCTCTACCACTCAGCATGTGGTGGGTAGGGTGCAATGTACCGAGTACCACACAGTAAAATGCGAGGGCTAAAACAGTTTCTAAATGTCTACAAAAGGAACAGAACACAACAGAGCAAACAATTCCAGCCAAGCAGAAACAGACTTGGGTGGGACCCTGCCTCTCTCAGGATGCAAAACATTTTGTGCCCTTCAGTAAAGAATGTGACCAAACCGTTACCCTGCGGCAGTTCAGAGATGCTGAGGCAAGCTAAGGATAAAAAGGAAATGAAGGAAATGCTAGCTTGACCCTGGAAGGTTTCCTCCCTGCCCCACGGGCTTTATAGACACTAACCAGCAAGATGTTGTTACTTTGTGTTTCTTTGATGAAGTTACTCTTATTAGATACCTTAGGCATTATGGCAACCGTGATTGTTTGGGAAGAGGAATGTGTTTGGAAGTCCTGGGGTCTGTGTTACTTATGTTGAGTTCACCATGACTGAAGGTCCCACAGTTGGCTTGAGCTATACAAGACAGCACAGTCTCTTTTGCTTTGTTAGATAATTATCTGTTTTCTACCTTTTCCAAGTCAATGGAGCTGATCTATTTCCTTTGCAAAATAGAGATGGCTCAAGACAAAACACCACGTACACTTCTCCCAAAAGTCAACGATTCTAAGAAGGGGAAAAAGACATCCTATTAGACGAGCTTACCAACATTTAAAAATGTGAAATATAGGGAGTCCCTCACATTCATAATTGTGAACAAATTCCTCAAGGAATGAGGGTAGATCAGCCCTTTTATTCTAGTCTTCCTCTTCTTCCCCCTTCCTCCTTTCCTTCCTCCCTTTCTCTTCTTAACAGATATTAGCACATAGATTGCTTTCAGGGCTTATTTGGGATTGAGAACCAATATCAAGCAGTTCACGAAGGATCTCCCCACCTTGCACAGGCCTGGCTCATTTGAGTTTGTTAAAAAGATAATTGTTAAGCAATGAGTGACTAACAGACAGATGGAAGACATTCACATCAAGGGCCTCTGCTGGCTTTTGTAAACTGCGCGAGGCTTAGCTCAAACATTTACTTGTGTAGGACAGATCTCCTTCTCTGTTAGAAAATGCCAACTACTTTGTATCAAGGTAAAAACGGATTTTAATTAATTCAGTTATGTAATCGTTATTAAAGCCTTCACAACTCCCTTTCTTCCTGTTCTTGAGAACAAGCTTGAAATTTTACATATTCTTATAAATAATCTTACATGACAGCTATGGTCTGGAATTCCCTAAAACGTTTCTAATTAACAAATGATGAAAACATTGTTTCTCATAAAAATTATTGCAACTATATGGAACACTTCTTGAAAGATGACTAATAAGTAAAACCAAATCCCACCTGTTTAATAAGTAATATAAAATTTTTAAAATATACAGTGTTACCAAAAACTGGATCCAGACAGACTCCAAATTGGTATTTTGACATGTGTTGATGTCAGACAAACCTTTAAAAATCTCAAAATGGCTCAAGGTAATGGAGTAGTGTTTTGAAAGTGAGGTCATGGTAAATAATGCCATGGGGGAAGGAAAGAGTGGAAGAAATGGCCTTTGATTTTTGCCCCTTAAAGCCAAGTCATTTGTGAAAGTCAATGGTTCACCATGGGAAACTTGGCTGAGCCTTTTGTGTGTGCCTGGTGTTATCTGGCCATCCTGTGAGTTTGCCTGTTTGTTCTTTGTTGTCTAGATATAGTTGTTGGTGGTGGTTGGTTTGTTTTTAAAATTCTCCAGACAGCAGGACAGTTTATTGGAACTGTTGAAAATTGGAAATTATGAAATTAATTAAATGACAAAGTGGGAAATAACACAAAAAAGTTTTTTCTCAAAGCAGTGTATTTCATTTTATATTTATTTTTATTTTTGTAGTGCTGGTGACAGGACTCAGGACTTTGTGAATGGCAAGCAAGCACTCTGCCACTGAGCTATCATCCCAGTAAACATTTATACTAACGTTTCTATTCTATAATCAGTCATTCGTTCACAAATCTCATCAAAGCTATGCTGTAGTGCATTATAGTTGATTCTCATTGCTCATTACCAAGGATTGTTTGAAATGGAGCAAGAACGTAGAGACAGAGAATAATCTGCGCGCAGAGAATGCATTTCTCCTCTTTGTCTTGATCTTTCACAGTTTTCTAAACCCCAGCTCACTTAAGACTTTTCGTTTCTTTCACAGTTTGGTTTTGTTCCTTGTTTTCCCAAAATAAGCCCTGGATTTTTGTGACAACTGCAAAACTTTTGCTTGTTTCTCTTTCCTTTGTCAGTTAACGGGCCAGTGAGATGGCTCGGCAGCTGAAGGCACTGACCGCCCTGCTTTAAGACCTGGGACCCACACAGTGGCAGGAGGTAACTGACTCCAGCAAGCTGTCCTCTGACCTACTTACATGCTGTGTCGTCCTCCCCCCCCCCCCGCCACTTTTTATAAAACATGGAAGACAAATGGTGATCTAAGGGTTGGGAATATAGTTTAGTGGTAGAACATTTGCATGGCTGAGGCTTAGGGTTCAAAGCCAAGTGCCACGAGACAAACAAGTAAACAGGAGTAGGGGAACATAAACAACTCAGCTGGTGAAAGCCTGTACCCAGCAGGGTTACCATCGCCAGGATTAGCACATGACTGTGTGTGCATGCAGGTAAACCAGCTTCTACTTAGGAATGAGAAGTACTGAGCAGAAAAGCAAGATATACTTATAGCACAGGTTAAGTGACCAGTTAGAAGCATTTCTTTTAAGATTTAATTTGACTTGTAATGCCAGGGATTGAACATAAGGTTTCATGCATACTAAATAAGCCACGTCTTCTGAGGCATGATGTGTTTTAAGCTATGTATACAGGAGTTGGGGGGGGGCTAATTTTGCCTGTTCCAAAACTTTCCCTGATCTGTGCAGCTTACAGCGACGTTTCCCTTCTCATATACTGCTGTTTTAACCCGCGGTCAATG
Source organism: Neodon shergylaensis (assembly GCA_025134845.1). Lineage (NCBI taxonomy): Eukaryota > Metazoa > Chordata > Mammalia > Rodentia > Cricetidae > Neodon > Neodon shergylaensis. The sequence goes on along the minus strand of JABTXL010012544.1, from coordinate 10,233,923 downwards.
TGAACGATGAGGAAGAATGAGTGTCAAGACGAAGGAGAGAGGAGCTATTTCATGGTTCGTGTTGTTGGACAGCCTGATGAATTGGCATTAGTCACGTGTGACCATTGGGATGCTGAGCTTTGGGGGCACATTGTCTGTAGGTAAGGGTCTGGAGAGCGTTTAGTGGGCTGGAGTTGGGGTACAGGTGTTCAGAACAGACGGCCTCCAAGTCTAACTTTGACATTAATGGCATCAGCTGCTTGGTGTTTCCTGAACTGAATCACACCGCTCAACTTGTGTTCCCGATATCTCCTCTGCCAATGGTCCGCCTGGTACAGATGAATTGATTCTTTGGCTTGGGGTGACCTTCCTAGGCCCTAATAATGAGAAATCATGGAGAGGATCAATGGGATGTGTGAGTGCATTGATTCTGCAGGGGCAGAGTGGCTGTGGCCTGGCAGGGTGCTGGTGACATTTAAACATTTGATTGACTTAAACATGTGACAATTCTATCTGTTGGATTGCTGTATGAACACTTCACCTGAGAAACAAAGTAGGTTCGATCACAGAAACTGGACACTCTCCTTGAAAAGTTTTAAATGTTAAAAATATAGGGGGTTGCAGGGTGGGAGGCCAGCACTTATAAAATCCCGGAAGTCTCCTGATAGTCAACCCTGAACATTAAGTATTTCAACAGAAACTATTCTTTCTGTTTGTTTTCCAGACAGGCTACTACACATCCCAAGCTGTCCTAGAACTCAAGAATGTCTGGTCCTCCTGCTTCTACATTCCAAGTGCTAGGATATACAGGAATGCCACACTGTGCAGAGCTGATGTTCAAACCTAGGGCTTCATGTGTTCTAGGAGAACATTCAACCGTGCTGTCCCCTCAGCTTCAAGGACCATTATTATAGTAAAATTTTAGTTAGCTCAGGTTACTATACAAATTAACAAATTGGGGAAAGGGGTCTTCACTAAGCGAGAAAGTAGACAAATTGAGATGCTGAAAACACTAAAGGTTTGGTAAGTATGAAGAAATATGTCTGTTAAGTTATGTTAGCAGCTGGGAAAATGTTATGTCATCACAATTCCTGGTTGTTTTTAGGAAATAAAGCAAACATACGATTGCAATCTTTCAGTCGGTTTCCCCAAGGTCATCTGAGGGAAGCCCAGTCCTAGGTGGGAGGAAGAAAAGGACTTGGTAACAAAGTAGTAACAGGTTTCTGGCAATGTTCTTTTAGCTGTACGCTTATGAATTAAAGCTTGAACAAATCATTAATGGTGGGAATTCATTAGATCACATGCGTTGTAATGATGCAAAACGGGTCTGCCGGAAGCCAAAAAGCAAAACAAAACACAAAATCAAAAACTTCCAATTGTCCCTTGTGGCATGTTCTTGTGTAGCAGGTAGAAACAATCATTTGCTTTCTCAGGTTATCATTGCCGCTGTAAAAATCCCTGTCTCCATGTTTGTTGCTGTGTGGTTCAGATGGAGAGGGGCAGGGCTAAGAGTCCATAGATGGAGATGTACAGGACCTGGGTTTGTCAGGCTAGGGAAGAACATTATTCATTAATTTTAGACAAGATTCATTTTGTTCTGGTATCTATGGTTCACAGTTCTACTGCAGGAGAGTTTATCTGAATGTGATGAAGATGTACAAGAGGAACAGCTGAAAAAAATGAGATTTCTTCTTGCGAAAAATTAATGACATTTATTGAACAATCAATGAGTGTTAATGTTACAAACCTTACTTACCTTAGTCCTCTGAGTTAGATAATATTCTTGTGATAAAAATCGATTCCAAAGGGCTAGAGAGATGGCTCAGTCATTAAGGGAACTCACTGATTGTTCTTCCAGAGGACCTGGGTTCAATTCCTAGTGCCCACATGGCAACTCACAGCTTTCTGTAACTCCAGTTCCAAGAGACCCCATACCCATGGTGAAACACCAATGAGAATAAAATAAAAAATATTAAAAATAAATCAATCACAGCCCTCGGGAGAAAGAGGCAGGTGGATCTCTGTGGTTAGAGGTCAGCCTAGTCTACCTAGCGAGTTTCAGGGCAGCCAAAGCCACATAAAGAGACTCCATCTCAAAAGAAAAAAAATTAAAAAAATTCAGAAAAGATTATTTTATGACTGCCACATCATTCGTGAAGCAAAGATATGTTAAAGACCTTATTTGTTAATCAATGAGAGACCAGGCAGATGTGCTGAATGGTTCAAAATAGAATCTGAAGAACAAACACACTTGTAAGTCAGAATCCTGAAATGAATGGACAAAAGGAGGCAGCTTATTTTGTGAGCAATGAGGTAAAGGAAGTCAATTAAACTCCTTAACTGGGAAAAAAAATCCTATGCATCTACAGGAAAGAGTAATTTTGCATTGATTTCAATTATTTGTAAGCCATTACAGACAGAATCAGAACCCAGAGTAGTACATTCTAGCTACTATGGAATTTTCTCCTAATATACAGTTTTTCATTATATTTCCATATCATGGGCTATGAAATCGATGGCCAGGCAGCCCAGGTTTCTGAATGGATTATGTTAATTAGCAGGGAAACTGTGCATTATGAGAAAGGATGGTAGAGGTAGGGGCAGTGAATGAGATCACCTCGTGGAGGAACTAACAAGTCAGAGGAGAGGAGGACTTTCGCACCATGGAATGTTTGATCCATCACTCCGACAGTGGGAACCCTTTTGCTGCACACCATTCTGATGCGACCAAATACAAACTAACAATATAAATGGTATTAAATCCACATCCCTATCCCCCTTACGATCCTCTCCTAGATAGACTGGAGAACAGCTTGGGAGCGGTTTGCCAAGCAAAGAATCAGTGTTCAGAGGATTGACTCATCCTGTAGGCTGGAGAGTCTCTTGGTATGATGCTTGGCATTGCTGTCTTTGTGGCTCTAATCAATGTGGAGATATGTTACACACTGTAGTTACAGCTCAGACATCTTCACTGTGGTAAGGAAACTGAGGTAGGGATGTGGCAGATACCCAGATTCCTGTTGCCTGGAAAGTTATCTCAGGTCTGAGAAGTTGTTTAGATGCTTCTCTGTGGTGGTATTTTGTTTGTGCTCTAACAAAGTTTGCCTGAAGATCAGGGGGTAGAGTTATCCACTAGTTAACCAGAGAGGCCAGGCAGTGGCGACACACACCTTTAATCCCAGTACTTGGTAGGAGGAGGCAGGAGGCCACCCTGGACTACAGGAGACTGAAATAATATAAAAGAGAAACAGTGCCGGGCAGTGGTAGCTCACACCTTCAATCCCAGCACCTGAGAGGCTCAAGTCTTTGCTCTCAGCACTAGAGAGGTCTCCACCTGAGACAAGATCTTGGCCCTATTCAGTCTGAGGATTCATAGAGACAGATTCTGTAGAGGTAAGAAGTCTCTCTAGTGGCTGTTTCCTTTATTTCTCTGATCTTTCAATATTTACCCAGATATGTGTCTCCAGGTTTTTATTATTAAGACCAATTAGAATTCGTCTCAATCCTGACACTTGCCAGAACAGGGAGCGAGGAGTGTACTCAGTGTGATTAGCGAGTCTAAAGAGTGAACACAAAGCAGAAACTGGCGGACACATCACTAGGAAATAATGGAGCCTCTCTTCCCTTCCTTTCCTCTTTCCCTTTCCATCCCCTTCCCTTTTCTGAGACATGGTCCCACAAACACTAGGCTGGTCTCCAACTTGCTTTGTAGCCAGGAATGCCCTTGAACTCCTAATCTTCCTGCTTCTTTTCCTTTGTAAGCACTGGGACTGCAGTGTTACTGTGCTCCCTGCTGCCCAGTTTATGCAGTGCTGGAGACAGAAGCCAGGCTCTGTGTGTGCAAGGCAAGCACTGTCAACTGCTGAGGCTCCCTTGTGGCATCTGTGTACTGATGCAGATTTGTCCAATTCTCGATTTAGGTGATTACCTTCTTCACTGGACCTTTAGTCTATTTTCTTCAGAAGCGGAATACAAGAGATGCACAGTGACCCCTTCACTGTCCTCAGTCTTTCTTCACTGGGGTGTTTTCTGAGCTCAGCACTGACTGATGCCCTTGTCCTGTTACTATGGAACGGGAGGTTTACACACGCCTTTCCCAGGCGAGGTGATGCAGAGTGCAGTGTGTAGTCGATTCTGTATGGAGCCAGAAAATGTTCAGCATGGCATCACCAGGCTTCATTGACTGTTTTTTTTAATCTCTTGTTATTTAATATCAATATCTTTGGCATCCTAAGGGAGATGTGCAGGTTTAATAATAAATGATCAAATAAAGCAACGAGTTCGGAGTTTAAAGGGTTGACTATGGCCTCAGACCTTGAACGCCATTAGCCTTTCTATATCTTCATTTTCCTCATTAGCGAAGCAAGGGTGATAGCATTTAACCTACACAGCAGCTGTGCAATTATTTCCACGAAAGGATGAAAAGTGGGATAATGTTTGAAATATAAGAAGTGATGTTGATGAGCTGGAGAGATGGCTCAGTGGTTAAAAGTACCACCTTCTCTTCCAGAGGTCCTAAGTTCAATTCCCAGCAACCACATGGTGGCTCACAACCATCTAGAATGAGATCTGGTGCCCTCTTCTGGCCTGCAGACAAACATGCAGACAGAACACTCATACACATAAATAAGAAATCTGAAAGGAAAAAGTGATATTGCTAACAAACATATGTCTATTTAGACAATGTCTAGGATAAGCGGAGAGCCAGAGCAAAGCTAAGGGAGTCTGGATATTAGATAGAACAATCCTTCACCAACCCCTGCATCCTACTTTGTTTATTTGGATTCTATGACCAGGGACCTAAAAATGATGATGTAATAATAATGATAGCAATCATATTCATCATCACTATCCAGCTTAGAGTCTCAAGGGGAAAAAAAACTTGTTTTTTGATTAGTATCCTTGAAAAGTCTAGAACAGTGGTTCTCAACCTGTGGGCCATGATATCCCACAATCAGATATTTACATTACAGTTCCTAACACTAGCAATATTACAGTTGCAAAGTAGCAATGGAGTAATTTTACGGCTGGGGGGGGGGGCGTCCCCATGACATGCGGATCTGTATAAAGGGTCCCAGCATTAATAAGATTGAGACTTCAGGTGTGACTGGCTCTGATCATTTCAAGGCCACTATCAGCACTGCTCGCACCCTTACCCCTTCACCTTTCTTTTCTAGACTTGATTTCCCTTTGTGTTGTCTCTATTCACATGCATGCTTCTTAGATCACAGAGCAAAATGGTTGCTAGGCACTTTGGTCTTATGGGGAACTTAGAGACTTTGTTTTTTTAAATTATGCCTCTGAAAGTTTAGGGAGTCAATATAATTGGTTCTCCTGGGCTACTGAGGCCATTGTTTGATTATCTCCCACCTCTTGGCACTAGCTTTGGAGTCTGCCTGATAGATGCCAAGTGGATTAAGACAGAGAAGAACTAGATCTAAAAAGAAAACAAGATTCACTCTTTTAAAGGACAGCTAATGTTTGTACTGAAGAATTAAATATGTTTTGGAGGGATCTGTGATGGAAAGAAGCTTAAATGATTATTATTGACCAAGCTATGACTATCGGCACTGCACACAAGAAGGATGTCAGTTAAAATGTAATTGTTCTGCTGTGGAGACATCAGAGAGATCAAAGTCTTAAAGAAAACATCACTGGGAATTTTAACAACAGTTCCATTGGAAATACCTCTTGAGGAAGTATTAAATAAATATTTGTTTAGTTTGGTTTAAAAGTATATCTGTCTAAGAGTATTCGAGGAAGTCTCCAGAAGACAGTATATATTATTTTATCATTTACCAATCTGACCATGATAACCTCATAAATGGAACTTGAGTTACAAAACATATGGACTCGGTTTTCATTTGAGAGAGACTTTCATGATGCTAGCTGATTTATTTATCTATTCAATGATTTATGGAAATCGATATACAAAGCTATGTATATTCTAGAGAAAGTAATTCAGCCTTGGTCTTTCTGTATTAGTGTGTTTTCCCAATTTTGAAAATAACATGATAGGCATGATGCCAGGAGTTCACTGTTGAAGTTGCGTGGAAAGGTGCTCAATCTCATTAGTAATAGAGAACGAGCATTTAAATATAATTTCTTTGCAACTCATCAAATTGATAAAAGTAAATTCTTTTATAGTATTAAGGAAGGCACTAGTTAATAGGAATTATGTATCCACCATAGAGGGAGACTTCAAAATCAGCTGAAACATAAAATATACCCAATAACCCCCTGCAAGAATGCTTATGAGATGTCTGTTCTAAGGAAAAAGATGAATATAATATAACTCACGAATAATCATCAAGAGAAGAACTGTCAAACTGGCTCCAAACGTGCACATTTAGGAATGTTGGGGAGTCAGAAAAAGAAATCCTATATGAAGATACATTTAGGCAAGTGCATGCAAGCATTTTTTAGAAGAATAGAACATAGCCTAATTTAAAATAAACTCATGTGTAATTGTATTAATTTACAAATATGCCTGTAAATACATAGAAATAATTGAACCTGAGAGAGTGATCCTCCCCCCCCCAAGAGGATGTAGGGAATGAAGTGGTTGATAGGACAGGGGCTAGGCAGCCTGATAGTTAGCTACATTGCTCGATAGTGTTCACAATAATATTCCCATCTATTACTCACTTAATTAAAATTTGACTGTTACTTAACTTAGAATTAATCTTATAGCTATGAATATAATATATTGAACTCCCACAGTAATTTGTTATTAGGTCTATTTATACAATGGACTTTATTTTAATATGATTTTGTTCTCTCTACATGTAGTTAAATATGAGATAAATTTTATATTATTGTATGACTACTTAAAGATAAAGACATGAAAGAGATTTGAAAAATCTAACATGATAGCCCATGTAACTTTTAAATTTGGGTAGAAAAATAATTACTTTTTGTAGCACATGCCACATTGAAACGCTCAGTGGTCACACGTGACTATGGGTTGCCATGCTGGGCTTACACATTTAGAGACTGTCCATCATCTCTGATACGGACTTGGACAGTGCTGGTCAAAGTCTCATTTTTCAGATTCTTTCCTGTCTTTTGAAACTGTGGCTTGCTCTTGAAAGGAAAAAAAAAACCTATACATTTTCATCTGTCAACATTTGACACATTTTAACTGTTATCGGTCAGCATTTGACATGTCTGAACCTACGTGATGTCCAAGTAAAATTTCCCCCAAACCTTGAAGAATGTAATATTTTGAAGCCTTCAGATCTCCAGCATTGAGTCAACCCTTTTTGAAAGTTGTCCTAGATTCCTGTCTGGCAGAACTCTGAAGTATAAACTGTGAGAGAGGAGACCTCATGTTGAATCCTGCACTGCACTGTGAGAGAGTTAGCCAACTTTTCTGAAACTTTTTCTTTCGAGCTACAAATCCATCCTGTCCCTGTATAAGGAACTTGCAGTCTTTAATCCCACGGCTTCCAACTGTGAGCACGAGGACTCCCAATGCCGGTGTGGTCTCCCGTCAACACTGGAAGGTCTGTGAATTTTATTATGCACTTTCTAGGAGATTATGTCTTTTCTGGGTTGTCATTCTCTTGGGCTCAGAATGGAGATTCCTGGACCAACATTTTTGATTCCAGAGGATCTTCAGGATGACGAGTGTAACTGTGTTAGGTATGAGATTATCAAGAAAACACAGCTGGGGGGTGGTGGCGCACACCTTTAATCCCAGCTCTTAGGAGGCAGAGGCAGGTCAATGTTAGTGAGTTCGAGCCTAGCCTGGTCAACAAAGTGAATTCCAGAACAGCCAGGACTGTTACACAGAGGAAACCTTGCCTGGAAAACAAGACAAACAAACAAACAAAAAAAGAAAAAGGAAAAAGGAAAAGAAAACAGAAACAGCTTCATATTCACAGAGCAACAGACCCAACACAATGAAAAGACATACACAATCCACACCACTGCAAAGACAGGGAATGGCAGGTGTGTATGGTTTTCAAGAAAGCTACATCCAACAGTCTTGGTGACTTAAACCACCCAGAAATTTCTAGAAGGCATCATTCTGAATTACGTCTTTGCCCATGTGCCCATGCCTGCCTAGAATTAGGATTTAGAAGGAGGACCTCTCCCTCCTTCCTATCCTTCTAAGTTGTGCCTGACAGCGATGGAATCTAGCTTCAGTCCCACTAGCGAGAGAACCCCAGGAAAGCAGTTTATATTCTTCTTCTCCTGCAGGTGGCCCAGAGTTGTGGATGCAGGGAGGACTCAGAGGCACAACATCCAGCAGGCTATACTGTCTCTCATCCTCTGACAGGGAACCCTGTGCAACTTCCATCTGCTCAGCAACGCGCTGGTTAATACGTGAATTTAGGGTGACAGAGGATCGCAGAGGCTCTCAAAGTCACTGGGTTTGGTTGATCCCAAACTGGCATCTATCAGCATCACAGACATGTTCTAGAAGGGCAGGTTCCAGAGTCCTACTCTGGAGCCACTGAATCAGAAAGTGGGTGCCAGAAGAGGGATGGCTGAGGTACCCAGCATTCTGCTATGATGCCAGCTCAGAGTCAACGCTTCCCTCCTGGGCTTCTGGAAGGCCGTACCTAATCTGTTTCATAATGGGAAGCCATTCTCTGCTATATCTGCAGATTCACATTGTAGACTGGGGAAGCGTGGTGAATGCTAGTCGTACCGTGGGCTCGGGGAGTGCAGGAGCTGCAATTCACGAGGTCAGTCTATCAGCCTCCACTTAGTCTCTGACACTGGAAAGGTGCTCCCAGGAGCAAAATGCTGATAAAGCCCCACGTATTGTTCAAGTTCCATTATTTTGTAGGGAGAACGAAATGGAAATGAAATGCATTGAAACTACTTATATATTAATAAACAGGCTTTTTGCCATTGTCAAAAGGCCCACTGTAAATAGCTATTACTGCCGACATTGCAAACAAAAGACACAAACACACAGCACTGATCATACTATTTTTATTATGAAAAAATTATATTACACTCAGGCCAGTTCTAAGCACAATGTGACACGTATGAGGGATATTTGGAGGGCGTTAGGCGTGAGTGAGAAGGTGCCTACATTAGCACTGCAGCCAGCATGTTAAAAATTCCTTTGTGTGAGTAATTTCATATCTTCCGGCGGCATGAAATATAGACTGGATCCCAGTTTCCACAAGGACTCTGGTTCATTTGTAGGATGGCTAAAATGTCTAATTTTGAAAATACCACATTTCCTTGTAGTTGAAGGGGAAAGAATGACCTCTTATAGAGAGCGACAGATTAGTCTCTGTCTTGTGTCATTTGGAGGACAAATTTGCAGAGTAGATGGATGTGCAGGGTGGGGTACCTTACACTTTCCCCTGTGCCAAGGTTGTAAACATGCATTTCTACGCACAGAACGAAACCATGTAGAAGCTGTTCAGCCAGGTAGGCTCTGAAGTCAGGCTTTTCGGAGCAATAAACCTGATGGGTGATGATATTTCCAGTGGATGAAATTTCCTTTTATGAATCTGCATTGAAAATGGAGAATCGGTGATGTTTTTAAATCCATGGAAATTGGCTTTTTTTTTTTTTTAGCATGGGCTTTGGGCCATCGGACTTTGAGGGTTTAAAACATTCATTTCCTCTGGTGTCAAATATAAGAACATTCTAGACAGTGATGTAAACATGGGTGTATGAAGGGAAGGACTCTGAACTCTTCACACCAGAAAGAGATCTTAAGTCTGAGCTGGTGCGGAGCCACACGGAACCTAGGAAGGATGGAAAACACCGGGAGATTAATGAAACTGGGAAGCTTGTCTGACTTCGGGTTCAGATTTCCATATCTAAATCCGCCAACTATCAAGGGCGGTCATTGTGGAGGGAAAAGGAAATCTTTGCATACCTTGTCAGCAAAAACAAGTGGAGCAGCCCCCGGCACCCTTCTAGATCAGTGCAAACATACAGCAGGATTGTTTTAATATTTTGATTTTGCAGGCAGAAGGAAATGAACTATTAGCATATTTTTTATAATAAAAATAGTACAATCAGTGTAATATATGCTTTGTGTGTCTTGTATTTGTAATACCAATATTTATATACAACAGGCCTTTTAACAGCAGAGAAAATATATTAATATGTAAATGGTTGCAATGTATTTCATTAGTTTTGAAATGGTTCTTTTTTTAATCTCTTTATTTAGTCATCTCTCATCCCGACCACAGCCTCTCCTCCCTCCGCCTTTCCTAGCTCCCCAGATCTGTCTCTCCCAGATCCACTGCTCCTCCATTTCCCTTCAGAAAAGAGCAGGTCTCCCAGTGATATCAATCACATGTGGCATAACAAGGTGCGATAAGACAAGACACAAACCCTCATGTCAAGGCTGGGCAAGGCAATGCAGTAGGCGGAAAAGATCCTGAGGGCAGGTAAAAGAGAGATAGCCTATCCCCACTGTTAGGAGTCCCACCAAAACCCCAAGCTAAACAACCACAGCATGCATACAGAGGACCTAAAGCAGACCCATGCAGGCTGCCTGACTGCCACTTAAGTCTCTGTGAGTCTCCATGAGCCCTGCTTAGTTGACTCTGTGGGCTGTATTCTCCTGGTATCCTCAATCCCTCTGGCTCCTACGATCTTTCCTCCCCATCATCTACAAGTTTCTCCAAGCTCTGCCTAATCTGATTGCTTGGTTCTGCTCCTATCAGTTGATGGATGAAGCCTCTCTGATGAGCTAGACACAGACCTATAAGAATAGCAAGATATCATTAGAAATCATTTCATTGACTTTTTTTTGTGGGGGGCGTCATGTGTGGTTGTATCTGAGGTCTCTGGACAGTCCTCTTTCTGATTCTTGGTCATCCGGCAGCGCCAGGCTGGGCTCTCTCTTGAGGCATGGGCCTCAGGTTAGACCAGTCATGGGCTGACCGCGTCCACAAGTTCTGCACCCATCATTACTCCAGTCTATCTTGCAGGCAGGACAGACTGTAGGTGGAAGGTTCTGTGGCTGGGCTGGTGTCCCAGTTCCACTACTGGAAGCCTTGCCTGGCTCCAGGAGATGGTCAGTTCAGGTTTTGTATCCTTCATTACTAGGAGTCCTTGCTAGGGTCACCCTCCTAGGTTCCAGAAAGTTTCCCCTGTTCTATGTTTCCACATTGCTCCTTACCACTCCCCCCCCATTCTAGTCATCTCTCCCTGTACTCCTCCCTCCATTCCCCTACCTCCACTGGACACCTCCTGTTCCCATGCCCACTCACCCCCTATAAAATCTACTGTAGTTCACCTTCCCAGGGAGAGTGTGAGTGTTTTTCCTACATGTATGTCTGTGCTAATACCATGTGCATGCTTGGTGCCTGAGAAGGTCAGAAAAGAAGGCATTGGATCCTCTGAAACTGAAGATACATGTGAACGGGTACTGGGAATCGAACCCAGGTCCTCTGGAAGATCAGCCAGTGCTCTTAACTGCTGAGCCACCTCTCCACCTTCAGCCCTCATGCTCTATTTCTATTAATAAATTTCTTCTTGCTATGTGTTGCTCCAACCCACCCGCTATGATTTTACCTACCTGCTCTGTATTTACTATAAATGATACTGGCTGCATTCTTCTTCTTCGGTGGTGTTTCCTTACTTTAAAGCGCAGATGGCTGGAACGGTCCACACTTCCCTTTCTTTAAATAGGACCAAAGGTAAGCTAGGCTTTGTTTTCACTTCAGTGCTCGCTTATTTGTCTTCCTTCTGCTCTCTATTACTAATTTATGTAGCCCGCATTCAGGGACTGTTGAACAAAGGAGCCAGGTAAGGGAGAATCAGGATGCCCAGACATGGGACTCAGGCTCTGTTATCGACCGCTAAGGTTTGTTCCAGAGAAGATTGTTAAAATCAACAGCCTTCATCTTTTGTTATCAGAGACAAAGAAAAAGAGAGAAGATTAGGATCTCTAGAAAGGTCTGAAGTTTTCTTCTCAGAAACCAGATCACTATTTAGGAAAAAAAAAGATTGACTATTCTACAATTAAAATACAAACTTTCTTAGTATTTGCACAAAATAGAGTGTCTATATGTATGCATCGGACTAGAAACCGACAAAATATTTTAGTGTTTTTGAATACACGCTAAATATCAGCTAATATTTTCATAGTTGCTGTCACGGGCAACATGCTGGCCTCTATTGCAGATAAAGGAGATACAGAAAAGAAAAATAAATATGAAATGTGTTTGCGCGCACTCGTTCTGCTCTCTGTAGTTCCTAGCTGGGCCGCCGTGGTTCAGAGTGAGCTGTGGAGTCAGCCGGAGCAGAGTTCAAATGCTGTGCCATCTGAGACCTGTGAGACCTGGAAAGTTACCCAACCGTGCCGGGTCTCAGTTGGTGTTTTCTTTTCCCCTTTACTCTAGATAATGAAGATAATAGTAGCAATCTAGCATAGGCTGACTTTGATGACTCAGTGAGCTGTCCTGGTAAAGGGTTTAGTGTTTTTGCTTGATGCATAGCGATAGTAGATAACTCTAACTACTGTTTTTTTTTTTTTTGGTTTCTTTTTTCTGAACACAGATGTTAGTTCCCAGAAAGTCTGATAAGAAAGGGCTACTAGATAAGTATGAATTACCAAATTCACAATTACTTTTGCCATTTTTAAGAAAGACGAGATGTGACTATGTCTCATAAAATAAATTTAAAAGACAAAAAAATTGCAATCAAGATTTGTTTTTTAAACACAGGGTCTCAGTACGGAGCCCTAACTGTCCTGGAACTCACAGAGATCCACTTGCCTCTGACTTCCAAGTGCTAGGATTAAAGGTATATACCACCAAATCTGGAAAAATGTTATTTATATTATATAGAATTCCTAATAAAAACTATCAAGTAATTCTACTTAAAAGAATTCTTTTTAAAATTCCCACCCCTTCCCTTTTATTAACCAAACTGAAAATGTTTCCCCTTTATTGTTCAGTAACTGCAGTTGGAATTTAGTTTTCATTAAAAGTGCAGGTAAACTGAAAAGTTATGTCTATCAAAAGAGCCGGTACGTGAATGTGCGTCTGCTCATTTCCACCACACCTAGAAAGACTCCCAGCATCCTTGAGGGTGCTAACGCGTGTCCCACGTGGCTCTGTCTTGCGGATAAACAAAACGTCTCAGGAATAAAGGGGAAGAGACTGAGCTTAGCGTGACTTCGGAAAAGCTCAAAGCTGAGACACCTGGTGAAGAAACATTACTTCAATATCGTATGTTGTATAATTGCATTTATGAGTTGTTCTAAGAAAGGCAACAGCATAGCGGCGGGGTGGACGTTAGTGGGTGCTGGGGATAAAGCCGCTGGGGATGAGAGGGCATAAGTTGGCATGAAAGGGCAGATGAATTTCTAGGCTGTGCAGCTGATCTGTCTCCTATAGGCATTTTCTTTCTCTCCCTAAAAAAGAAATCACAAGCCTTAAATGGCAGCACAGGCTTTAACCCTAGCACTCAGGAGTCATAGGGAGGTGGATCTTGATGAGTTCGAGGCTAGCAAGCTCTAGAACAGCCAGGGCTACACAGACAAACCCCATCTCCACTCCCTGCCACCCCCACCCCCTGCCAAAAAAAAAAGATTCAGTACAAGTTAAGGCACAATTGATGACAAAGTCATAATCAAGGGCTATGATGGCCGGACGTAGTTTTCTTATCTTCCAAAAATTAGATAAGATGAAGAAAGACCACGCACAGCCCTGAGGAAACCAGCTCTTATCTGTCAGGACAATGCCTTCTGTCCACGATAATTAGAAGTTAGGCCTGCATAACTCCAGGCCTCAGGTCAAATCCTGCATGTCACCTGTTTTGAGATGACTCATCAACTTTCTATTGTTGTTTTTTTCCCTGAACATCAAATGCTAGACAAAAATCAAAGCACAAATATTTCATGATGCATGCAACAAAAATATGACCTTCAAAATCTGAGCACCCATAAATGAACTTCTGTGGACACGTGGTTGAGCACTTTCAGTAATGTGCCATCTGCTGTTTTTGAGGTATTACGGTGGAGTCATTGTGACAAACTGGAGGCCACACAGGCCTGAAATCTTTGCTATAATTCTCTTCCAGTATCCTGTTACTTTTATTTAAAAGAGGAACCTTTAGTGGATGAACCTCATCCGTGCTTTGGCTCAAAGAATAACTTAAAAAATATGGGACTGAATAGACGGACGGCTCAGAGTTCAAGAGCACAGGTCCTCTGCTTGAACAGCAAGGCTTTTAACCTGAGCCACCTAAGAGCATTAGCTGCTTGTGCACCAGACCTGTGCTCCATACCCATCATCCACCTGGCAGCTCATAACCAAGAGATACAATTTCCTAACCTGGCCACCTCAGACACACTTCCATATGTTCGAGCAAAAAAAAAATATACACATGAAAGAAAAATTTAAAACACTCTTACTCATTTTAAATTACTGTACTGGCTAGTTTTATGTCAGCTTGACACAAGCTAGAGTCTTGTGAGAGGAGGGAACTTCTATTGAGAAAATGCCTTCATGAGACGCGGCTGTTGTTTATTTCCTAATATCCTGAGAAATCGCCACACTGATTTCCAAAGCAACTGTACAAGTTTCCACTCCTACCAGCAATGGAGGACTGTTCCCCTTACCCTACATCCTCTCCAGCATAAGCTGTCATCAGTGGTTTTGATCTTGGCCATTCTGACGGGTGTAAGATGGAATCTCAGGGTTGTTTTGATTTGCATTTCTCTGATGGCTAAGGATGTTGAAGATTTCCTTAAGTGTCTTTCAATCCTTTGAGATTCATCTGTTGAGAGTTCTCTGTTTAGGTTTGTACCCCATTTTTTTATTGGGTATTTGTTTTTTTTTTTTTGATGTCAAGTTTCTCTTGTTCTTTATATATTTTGGAGATCAGTCCTCTGTCTGATGTGGGGTTGACCCAGCAATACCGCTATTGGGCATATACCCAAAAGATGCTCAATCATACCACAAGGACATAAGTTCAACTGTGTTCATAACAGCATTATTTGTAAAAGCCAGAATCTCAACTGAAGAATGAATAAAGAGAATGTGGTACATTTACAACATGAAGTACTACACAGTGGTAAAAAAATAATGACATCTTGAAATTTGTAGGCAAATGGATGTATCTAGAAAAAAAACATATTGAGTGAGGTAACTCACACCCAGAAAGACAAATATACTATATATTCACTCATAAGTGGCTTTTGGACATAAAGCAAAGAAAAACCAGTCTGGGGTCCACAACCCCAGAGAAACTAGACAACAAAGAGTACCCTAAGAGAGACATACATGATCTACATAGGCGAAAAAGACAACATCTCCTGAGTAAATTGGAAGTGTGGGGGATTATTGGAGAGGGGAGAAGGGGAGAGGGGAGGAAGAGAGGAGAGTGGAGAAAATTGTATATATAGCTCATTAAAAACAAAAACAAGAATAAATATAACTGTGAAACAGCAAACCTGAAGCCCAGGATGTGAACCAGCAAGCTGGAAATAGTCTTCTACACTCTCAACAGCTCTCAGCAATCATCCACACACACTTCAGTAGTCCATAAGATAGAGGGAGGGGAATCTTTCAAACTCTTTTGGTAAAAGAAGTATTACCCTAAATTTCAAACCATATGAGACATTTAAAAAAGATCCTAGTATCAGGCAATATCTTTGACTGATTGGAAAATCTTGAAAGAAAATAATGACAGCTCATATAAATTCAAAACCATATTAATAAGACCATACTTCATGATCAAGATGTCTTTAACCAGGAACACTAAAGATTAGTCCACAGGCATAAATTTTCAAAGAGCATAGTGCACTAAGTCCTATAATCAGACATCAATGGAATGAAATGCCTTTTTCAGGAAAAAGCTTGGAACTAGAGAAAGTTCCTACAAACATGCCAGTTCCACAGACACAAGGGTCACATTTTGTTTCCCCCAGATCATGAGCAGGCAGGGGGATAGCCTTTGTCAAATTTAGTGGTTGGGGAAGTGAATAAAAATACCAAAGATGGGGCTGTAGGCATGCCTGTCTGCCATTTCTTAATTAGTCATTGATAGGGGAGGGCTCAGTCTTTTGTGAATGCTGCCACACCCAGGCTGGTGGTCCTGGGCTCTATAAGGAAGCAGGCTAAGCAAAGTCACTGAAGCAAGCCAGTAAGTGGCACTTCTCTGGGACTTCTTCAGCATCTCCTGCCTCCAGGGTCCTGCCTTGCTTGAGTTCTGCCCTGATTTCCCTCTGTGATGAACTGTTACTTGCAAGTGTAAGCCAAATAAATGCTTCCATCCCCAAGTTTTTGGTCACGGTGTTTCATTGCAGCAACAGAAACCATAACTAGGACATGCTTCTCTGCTCCCCTCATGTGAGACTCTGGTCATCAGACTAGGCAGTAGGTACTTTTATTTATTTATTTATTTATTTATTTATTTATTTATTTATTTATTTATTTATTATGTATACAATGTTCTGTCTGTGTGTAGCCTGCAGGCCAGAAGAGGGCACCAGACCTCATTCCAGATGGTTGTCAGCCACCATGTGGTTGCTGGGAATTGAACTCAGGACCTTTGGAAGAGCAGGCAATGCTCTTAACCGCTGAGCCATCTCTCCAGCCCGGCAGTAGGTACTTTTAACTTGCTGAACATCAATAACTTTTGACTCTTTTCTTTCTTTCTTCCTTTCTTTCTTTCTTTCTTTCTTTCTTTCTTTCTTTCTTTCTTTCCTTCCTTCCTTCCTTCCTTCCTTCCTTCCTTCCTTTCTTTCTTTCTTTTTTTTGGAGAATAGTTTTTCTTGTACAAACAAGGTTTAATTTAAAAAGGTTTACAATATTTTAGTTTTTATCTTCCCTTCCCTATCATATACCTGCCTGCCAGTCCAGGCTCTTGGTTCCAATCATTAATCAAAGGAAATACAGTTTCAAAGACATCTATCCACTCAGTGACATCCCAATGTGGGGACTCCAGCATTTGTGCCATCTGTGGACTGCCGGGGGCATCTGTGTGTTAGGGGTTAATCGTAGCAGTCTCTTCCTGTGTGATACGTTATCAGAGTTATCAGAGGTAAACAGTGAAGAATCTGATTTACTTGTTCATAAGTGTACCATAAAGTCCTCAGTTAAATCACGTTTTATGACTGTGGTCGCCACGTTTTTAAATATAGCCCTTTTGCTTACTTCAGAGTTGTAAAGGCTGACTTCTGCAGTGCTGCGTGGCAGTGAGGAATTTATAATGTCTGTTAAGTGAACAATATTTACAAAGTGCTATCAAACAAGTTAAAGTAATATTTCAGGGTGTCTTTACAACAGTGGAGACGGCTGGGGAAAATACACTCACTGCTTTTGACTTCACTCTATGACATTATAGTTCTATGACCTGCAAATCTTAAACCATCTTATCACCAGTCTGCTTCCATTTACTTCCTCGCAGTGATTCCTAAAGCTATTTTGGATGTCTTCTTTAAATGCAGTCTTAAAAAATTTCTTTCTTTCTTTCTTTCTTTCTTTCTTTCTTTTTTTTTAAGTGCAGCTTAAGTGGTGCTATTCCTTGTGGAAGGTTACTTACTTGTCGATCACATGTGACACGCTGAATTGTGCTGTGATGTATGTACACAATGAAAGAGACCATGGGGTAAGAACATGTTCATTAATAATGGTTCATTTATAATAATAAAGAGAAAATAGATTACAAAATTATAAGTATCATTTATGAGTTATGGTTTCCCAAACATGTATATATACAGTTAAACATAATTATATACATATATATTATCTCCACTGATTTAAAAAAAAACACAATAAAAAAGGACAAGATGAAGCTGTACAGTGCCCGTCTTTAATGTCAGCTCTACAGAGACTTCTGAGAGATTTGAGTGTGTTTGTGGCTAGCCTGTACTACATGTGACTTTTAGGAGTCAGAGGCACAAAGTAACATCTCAAAACAAACAAATAAACAAACAAGCAAGGCTGGAGAGGTGGTTAGCAGCACACTCTGCTCTTCCAGAGCAGACCAGCTTGGTTCTCAGCACCCACATGGTAGCTTAGAATTATAGCCGTAACTGGAGCTTACAACCTCCAGCTCCAGGGGATCTGATGCCCCTTTTCCAGCCTCCAGATGCTAGACATCTTCTAGACACCAGGACGGATGTGGAATACAGACATACATGTTGGCGAAACACTGTACAGCCAAAAGAAAACAGGTTCTTAGAGAAGCTAAATAAGAAGGAGAACCCAAAGAAAAACAAACAGGCATCCTCCTGAATATTAACCTTCATCAGGCGATGAAAGGAGACAGAGACAGAGACCCACATTGGAGCACCGGACTGAAATCTCAAGGTCCAAATCAGGAGCAGAAGGAGAGAGAGCACGAGCAAGGAACTCAGGACCGCGAGGGGTACACCCACACAATGAGACAATGGGGATGTTCTATCGGGAACTCACCAAGGCCAGCTGGCCTGGGTCTGAAAAAGCCTGGGATAAAACCGGACTCGCTGAACATAGTGGACAATGAGGACTACTGAGAACTCAAGAACAATGACAATGGGTTTTTGATCCTACTGCACGTACTGGCTTTGTGGGAGCCTAGGCAGTTTGGATGATCACCTTACTAGACCTGGATGGAGGTGGGTGGTCCTTGGACTTCCCACAGGGCAGGGAACCCTGATTGCTCTTTGGGCTGACGAGGGAGGGGGACTTGATTGGGGGTGGGGGAAGGGGAGGTGGCGGTGGGGAAGAGACAGAAATCTTTAATAAAAATAAAAAAAAGAAAAATAGATAAATCTTTAAAAGATTCTTTACAAAGCACAACACGAGACATCCGAGGCTGACCTAAGCTTTTTCAGAAAGCACAGATGTGAAGTGCTTTCATTTCCCCCAGAAGGTTCGTGAGTGGTGGATGGAGGCTTAGATTGAGGTCCTCTAATCCTCAGTCCAGAGGCTGCTCTGCTGCACTCTTCTGGCTCTCTGGTGTCTTATTTAAATGACTCTACTATCTAGGGATGGTCATGTTCTTTTTAACTAAAGAATCAATGTTTGTAGGAGTCAGGAGTGCTATCCTTTGTCTGAGAATTGCTGTTCCTTGAGTCCTTGTCTTTCTAGACTGCTTGATATCATTTGTAAAATGGAATCTATCTATCTATCTATCTATCTATCTATCTATCTATCATCTATCAATCTATCTAATCTTTATATCTATATATATTTTAAATCAGAATTTGTAAGGTGAAAATATCAGATGGAAGCCTGTAGCTCCTACCATTACCATGGACTTCCATGAAGCTACCTGTGTGGGGCTCCTCTGTGCTGCCTGGTTAGCAATGTTTCTATGTGGATCATTTTTTTTTTTAGCAGTGCTAGACTTCAGGTAGTGTGAATATTGCTGAAGCCTTGACACTAGAGGTGGCTGGTTTTTCACAACTGTCATGCAGCCTGTAGAATATACTGAGGTGGCAAATTCTAATTTCTTACTAAATCATGTTTAAATATTAAATGTGCTATCTCAGGCTTATTAGTGTCTATTTTGGTTGAGCTGGGGGTATACGAAGCCAGTCCCCCTCTCTCTTCCCATGAGGACAGATTTCTGACCTTACAGTGTTCCTGTAGACCTATGGATATGAATGCTTACCAGTGGAATCTGAATCAGGGGAGACCACTCTCCTATTTCTTCAAAACCAGGTTTTCCAAATTCCCTCTCTGTTGCCCTCAGTATTTGTGTTTTCTGTAAAGTTTCGTTGGTTCACTTCTCTTCCTGTAAAAGGTTTTGGAAGGGAAGAACACTCCTTCCATAAAAAATTAAAAACGTTTCTCTAAAAATCACACACAGCACATACAAGCACATACACACACACACACACACACACAAACACCTCAAACTTGTACAAGATACAATTCTAGGTTGGGGGAATGGAAAAGAACAAAATGGAAAATACTGATTTATCATCCAGTAAAACATATTTTAGTGGGATTTATATTTGATAGGGTATTTGAGGAAAGCGGAGACAATAAACACCATGTAAAAATATCAAGCCAATTGATTAGTGTATACGATAAATGACTCTCATGCTGATGGAAGAACATGGTTCTCCAGACAGAACCAGCAGCTAAGTGAAGCCGGCACATTTGAGAAACAGCAGGAAAGCTAAGGTCAGGAGAAGGGGACTTAACTGAGATGAGGGAGGGATATGACGTATACACTGGGCTCATGATGTCATCGTGGCCACTGTGAGCCCTCTACTGGGTGATTGCAGACTGAGAAGATCATGACGTGGCTTACACATCATCAGATGTGTCTAGGCCACCAACGAGCCCACCGAAATCCTTCTTCATTTCTTTTACAGGGCGTTTCGTTTTGAGCCAGGGTCTACCTATGTACCCCTGGCTGGTCTGAAATTCACTGTGCAAATCATCCCTCTTACCACAGAGATCCTCCTGCCTCCACTCCTGGAGCTCTGGGATTAAAGGTGTGCGCCACCACACCTGGCCTTCTTCGACAGCTTTTTAAAAGCTCGGTTTCTAGCATTTTCTTTGATCGCTTGAGCTTCTGGCTCTCTGCCGACCATCCATCTGCTCTCTCATGCCCTGGGCTCTTCTCATTGGCATCCTTAGTAAATTGGTCAAAGATCCTTAAAACAAGTTCCCAGTCTGATGATTTCCAACATCTTTGACATATCTGAATCTGGTGGTGATGCTCTCCAACTTTTTGGACTAGTTTACTTGTTTGTTTTTAGCACTGCTTGCTTTTTTTTTTAATATTTATTTTGAGGACCCCTAGGGATTCCTTACTTTGTGAGTGGGATTTTCACAACAAGACCTATTAGGACACAGGAACCCTACTGAGACAGAGTGTGAGAAGTTGTTTTCAGTGCTCTCATTCTGGCACTTTTGTAACAAATATGAATTGTCTGTTTTCCTTCCTCCAAGAGACCAGCTTCTACTGCTTCCTTTAAAGGAACACGGTGGTAGGTAGACCGAGCTGCAGCCAGGTACCTTCTCCTTCTGCTGGAAGTTCAGAGGCAGGAAACACTCTGGAGGTGTGGGGAGCATCCTGTACTGGCCCCCCTCGGAGTTCCTAATGCTCCAGGCCCACAGGTTTAAGTGTGCCCTCCATACTGGCATCAGCTGGGGGATTCTGCTTCCAGGGAACAGCGAGGCCCGGTCTCTGGTTTTAGGGGCAGCGATTTGCTTTGTGGTTTCAAACCTTTGGTGTAAATCCTTTAGGGAGGGATGTTGATGCATGGTTAGTTCAGCTTTTCTTGCAAAGGTGGAAATGATGGCTTCTGAGTTTTTCTGCTGTACCCAGAAACCAAAAGTTTAATTTACATTTTAGAAGGCTGTAAGATGCGATGATTAAAAAAGCAAGGGTGGGGTGAGAAAAATAGAACAGGAGAGTATACATTTAAAAAAATTAATTTTTTATGTGTATGGGTGGTTGTGCACCATGTACATACCTGATGCCCAAAGAGGCCAGAGAAGGGTGCTATATCTCCTGAAACTGGAGTTACAGGTGGTTTTGAGCCTCCAGGCGGGTGCTGGGGATTGAATGAGGATCCTCTGGAGAGCAGCTAGGGCTTTTTACTGCTGAGCTGTCTCCCTAGCCCCCGAGAGGATATTTTTATAATATAGATGCGCGATGAGGGGAATGTAAAAGAAATATATGTCTTTTCTGTCAAGGGTTTAAATAAGAAAAACTTCATTAAAAAGAAAATTGTAACGAAGCCACTTGGCGGAATTTCAAGATCTCCAGAGTCAGCCTTTCTTGAAAGAAGTGCGGGCCCCAGGTTGTACTTGGTGCTTAAAACTGTGTTGTTTTTTTTTCTTTTCTCTTGTTTTTATGTTTTGTCTTTTCGAGACAGGATTTCTCTGTAGTTTTGGAGCCTGTCCTAGAACTGGCTCTTATAGACCAGGCTGGTCTCGAACTCACAGAGATCCGCCTGCCTCTGCCTCCTGGGTGCTGGGATTAATGGCGTGCGCCACCACCACCCGACTTTCTTATGAACTGTGTAGGGATGCAGGAAGCCCTGGGTGAGTGACTTCCCAAGCGTGTGTGTTGTTTATATGGGCATGGCCACGCTGAGGACTCTAGCCTCAGACCCGTGGGAATGGCCAAGCCTCCCTCAGGTGTCACCAGACGTCAGGGCATGGGTGTTGCTAGTATGTGCAGAGAGAGTATCCACCATAGTTTCTCCCATCAGCCCAAAGACTCGTGAGACTCCCGAGACTGCTCCTGTTGAGAGTAGCTAAACCTGTCTCCTTGATCCAGCTGCATCCCATAAAGCCTGCCCCTTTGTTTATCCATATGCTGTTACTTCTTGTTCAGAAGTGTGCAATAACCCCACCTCCCTATTGACTCTATATAATAAATGTGTGGAGCTCTGGGGGCGCTTTGGTTTCTCCATCAGAGAGCACAGCTCACCCCACATTTTTGTGTAATCTATGTATTTGTCTTTTCTTCAATTCCCTTGCCCCTAGGTCAAGGTCCTCCCTTGAGTAGTGCTGGACCTGGCAGAAACAAGGCCTTTCAGCCAGCCAATCCCATGAGAATGTAAGGTGGGGCTTGATGACGTACTCTTGATGGGTAATTAGGAATGAAAACCCAGAGAGATGCCCACTACTGCTTCTGCTTCTTCTTCCCCCTCCTCCTCCTTCTTTGGTTCTTGGTTTTCGTTTCTTCGAGACAGAGGATTTCTGTATAGCCCTGGCTGTCCTGGAACTCACTTTGTGGACTAGGCTGGCCTCGAAGATCTGCCTGCCTCTGCCTCCAAAGTGCTGGGATTGAAGGTGTGCACTATCACACCCAGCTGTGCTTGCCTTCTTGATTTGGTAGAAATAAAGATTTGACCTTGCTGAAACATTTTGGTTGCGTTGTCTTGAGACCCCAGACCCACTTCCTAGACAGAAAACGAGGTAAAAAAGTGCTTTGGTTCAGGCTATCACTTGAAGTTAAAGTTGCTAGGTAAATTCTGATGGATGGGAAGTCAAATACAAAAAAAAAAAAAAACAAAAAAAAACAAAAAAGATGGCCTATCCCTAAAGAGCTAGAAGGCAAAAGCATCCATGTCTTGTTTGGGGAGGAGCCACAGAAGGAATAAGTGAGTGAAATTCTCTTTGAGATACGCAGGTCTGGAGATATTTGATGGAGTTGCCAGGGGAGATTGGTGTGTGCTGGCAGTTATGATGCTCACGTGCAGGAGAAAGGCCTGGCCTGTGGATGTCACAGTACACCGACTCTACAGAGAGTCACGAGTTTCTCGGAACTCCTCGGGAATTCACATGACAATTGCTGGACCCACACACTCTGCAGTGCTTGAGAGCTCAAGGAGGGGAATTGACAAAGATGGGAGAGACGACAGACTGTAGATCTGGATGCTGGCGAAGACAAGGATGGGTTGTATCAGCTGCTGCTCGTTAGTAGGTGTGGAGTGTTTACTTGTTTATTTCCTATCTGCTGAATTCTGAGTTTTTCATTTAGAGTTGACGAGAATTGAACATGCGTGTTTTTAAAATCTATAAGCTAATTCAGGTATGGTGTCTTGTGCCTGTCATTCAACACTCAGGAGGATGAAGCAGGAAGACTCAGAAAGATCAAAGTCAGCCTGGGGTACATAGTGAGTCTGGCCTAGGATATCAAATGGGACCCTGACTCAGAAAACAACAACAAAACCTACAATCTGTTTAATATACAAATATTTCTCAATCATATTTCTATTTTTTTGACCTTTTTAAATTTAAAATTTATTTTTATTTTCTGTCTATGTCTGTTTTGCTTGTATGTATGTTTGTGTACCATATGTAGGCAGGACCTTCTTCAGATGCCAGTGGGGCTGACAGAGCCACATAATGAGAGTTATAGAGTGTTCTTAGCTGCCATGTAGGTGCGGGGAACAGAACATGGGTCAGTCTTAATAGCTGAGCCATCTGTCAAGCGCCATTCAATTTGACGTTTAATATGACTGTGTCTACTCTCATGGAAGAATATAAGCACGATTGTTTTGACAAAATAATGTTTGGAGAGACTGTATTTTCCCCTTTAAGGCCAAGTACATTTGATTTGCAGTTGCCTTCTCTCAGGAGCACTCTGCCCCCCCCCCCCCCCCCCCCCCCCCCCCGGTTAGTATTGGCATTCACTGTCTAAGGGAAAGATGATACAGTTTTGAACTGCAAGAACATGTTCCAGAGGCTTTGAAATACTCAACGGGTAAAGTTTATGCCATGAAAAATAGATTTGGGAGAATAAGGAAAGCAAAGGTAGCTTCTGTACTGATTAGGTAAAGAATTTTGAGTCTGTCATGGGGACGGGAAGAAAAAGGAAGAAAAGCAGAAAGGAATGAAGAAAAGTCAGCCTCAGAATTTGGTGCATGGTCTCACCTCTTGTCAGAGTCTAGGGAGGGGGCAGTGGGAGCCCGTGAGAACCACCAGTCCAGTCAGGAGATCAAGGACACAGCTGTCTACCTTGCCTTTGAAGAGCAGACTCTAAGTTGTTAGAAATTAAAGACACCTAGCAAACTCTCCAGTCTTGAATTTTATCCTGTGTGTGTGTGTATGCATGTGTATGTATACATGCGTGTGTGTGTGCGTGTGTGTGTGTGTGTAGCAAGGAGATATCTGAAAGACAGGGTCAGACCTGAGAATCTCTGCACCACATATTCCTTTGCATACCCGAGGACAGAATTGCCCATCTCACTCAGGAAATGTGGAGGAGCCGTCTTTGTTTGTTACTAAAACCCATGACAAGGGCTCTCATTTCATTTTTCTCTCAGCTCAAATGTACCCTTGAAGACCTCATGGCCTGCTCTCTTCTTTTTCGGCTTCATTCTCTTAACTCTTACCAGTACTTGCTGTAAGTGTGTGTGTGTACAGGGCTGCCACCTTTTCCTAGAGTGTAACGTTGACAAGAGCCATCTTTTCATTGCTGTCAGCTACAGTTGCCTCTCGATAAATATTTGTCGAATGGCTAAACAAATGAGTGCATTTGCATACTGTTCCTGGAGGTTTTGATATTCTAATGTTACCGTCACCTATTCTCAGGTAAACTGGGAAACAGTCTAAGCCTAGGTTCTCAGATAAAGACTTTATGTGGATAGTTATTTAGACTCTGTTCTTGGGAGTGGAAGTAAGGAGTGGAGGAACTGGGCAATGAAAGAGAGAGAGAGCTAGGAGTAGGGCAGCTCAGCCACAGCTACCAGCCACTGAAGGGACAGTTCCACGGGATTATCTGAGGGCAGTCTTCTTGATGGGTGAATTCCCTTGCCCTCCTGTGTGGTTAACACGTTTTCCAAGAAAATATGTACCACAGTTTGACTTTATGGCCTCAGGGAAGCTATAAGGTAAGAAGCCAGGACTATATATTGTGAGCCACAGCAAAGCACTACCAACTTACTCGCACACAAAGCTGGTAGAAGCCTGTACACACTTAATTGCTCTACGGGGGACAAGCATAAAGGAATTCACAAGAAAATCCAAAGCAGTCAGAGTCACTCATCCTCAAGTGCATGGAACCAAATAACCATGACAGAGCCCCTGACACAGGAGCTAAAACACATTCTTCTCCCCATACGTTGTTCTTCCTTAGCAAGGGTAACTAACATGGGGCCTTAGATGCATCTCTCCAGGGGCAGAAGGAGGGAAGTGCATTGTTAACAGAATCTTGTGTGTAGCCATATGCATGTGAGTACAGAACTGGCTCCTGGGGTGTGCCATGCCCTGGTGCCCCAGAAGCCCTTAGGCAGAAAGTAGACCAGTGTCATCATCTTGCAAAAATACAAGGTTGATTTTCATCCATGCCAAATGGAACAGACTATGAAGCTAGTGATGCCCCCCTCCCCAAATTGGGTTACTCAAGGGGCTTTTGGAACAGCCATGATCTCACCTTCCACTTCAATATCTCCTTTAATTGCTACAGAAAAATTTCTGCTGAATCTCCAGTTCCATACACTGGTGAACAGTTTGTGCTCAGTTTTATTTGAGTAGCATCTTGCTCTGAGTGATGGTTTAGTCTAAACTACATAATGCTGACTGCTTCAGACTTGGGGCATTATGTCACATATATATTTACATTGAAGGGAAACTTTGAGACACGTGATCCTCATCAAGATTGAATCACCAAGACTGGGAATCATAGTCCCTTAAAGACAGCTAGAAAACTAGACAAAATGTATTGACCAACAGTTACAAGCCATTGGATAACACACAATGAGTGATGGTGGCCATTAGAGAGGGGAGCAAATGAAAGCAGCCTTTACTCTTGTTCTAGGTCACTCCCCAGAAAGAGCTTAGAGGGGACAACACAGAAGGGAACCCCAAATGAATATGACATCTCCATGGCTGGAGAAGGCATAGCCTGGGCTCCAGAGAGGTCGAAACAGGTAGGCTTCAGGGCTGAGTGCTCAGGAGGAGAGAACCGCACAAAAATGCAGCTCCATGGGCTACAAAAGGGGCTTTGGTTGAGAGTTGATGAGCACAGCACAGGGCAAGAAGCACCTGAAAAGGCTGGAGCTTCTCTAGACAGAGCACATGGTTCCTGTGACCGCCAGCCGGGGTGGGAAACCTCACTCATCACGGGGCTTCAAAGTTGAAACTTTCATTTTAAGAGCAGGGTTCTATGTCAGGCTCAGAACAACATTCCAAATGCTGGTCTTCCTGGGCCTCTGTGAACCAGGCTTAAAAGGAAAACTTAAAAGGCTCGGACTGTCCCTGAGCTTCTTAGCAGCAAAGTGCAAGAGCAGCTAAGGGAATACGAATGCTTCCTACCACCTGCAAGGGCGAAATTAAACATTTACAGTATCCAGTAAAATGTCACGAGGCAGGCGGAAAACTTGGAAAATACAAAGTGCAATGAAGAAACAAAAATCAACCAGTCAAGACACTTAGAACACAGATGATAAATGATGATAAACTTAATTCATATCATCATCCTGGCTGTGCTTCTTCCAATCATGGAGATGCCATAGGATCCCTTCCCTGTGTTGTCCCCTCTAAGCTCCTTCTGAGCAGTGACCTAGGACAAGAGTAAGGGCTGCTTTCATTTGTTCCCCATCTCAAATGGTCGCCATCATTCATTGTATGTTATCCAAGTTAAAGTGGTTATTATGACTATGTTCCCTGTGTCCAAAAGCTATGTGAATGTGTGATGTGGACGTATACATTATAAGATCTTACATGGACACCAAAAAGGGAGAACTAGAATGTGGGACGTCAACAGTTCACTGAAAGAAAGTAAAGGGGGAGCTGAAATGCAGAAGAGGGGGCTGGTGGAATCGAACTGTGTGGCTTCCCCGGAGGGAGACCAGACCGCCAGACCTGTGCCGAGAACAAAATGCAATGCTGTATTTAGGAGATGAACTCTGTCCCCCAAGAGAAGGGAATGCAGCACCACCAAAAATGGGTTTGAGGTTTTATAGGGTGCTTTTAGTTGGGTGGGAGTGTGGCAAGAATGCATTAAGGAAACAGGAACTGGCCAGGCAGAAGGTTGTGCAGTAAGCAGTTTTTACCAGGGGTGGGGTCTGTCTGTTAGAACAGCAGTAGCTGCGGTTAAACTGTTCAGCTGAGACAAGGGGTCAACAGACCTCTGGGAAGTGTAGAGCACCCTGTTTCCATTTCCTTAGATGGAGTGGGTCCCACACGGGTCATCCAACTTGGTGTGTTAGGTGGCTCCATCTTGGGTCTAAACTCTGGGCCATGCTAATACAAATGAATGACAAATGTCTACTGAAAACAAAGCAGAGGGGAAGAGAAGTTCAAAGATAAAGGAACATCAGTCAGGTATGAAAGTATCTCAGAAACCTGGCTCATACAGTGTACACAGCTTCTCTACCGCCAACCTTCTGCCATGTTGCGGTTGCTGCCTCTGAGGTTGGGCTGATTTCTCTTTCCTGTTTAATGCACAGTTCCCAATAGCTTCTCTCAAGGCCCTCAACAGTCACTCCACAGTCTCTTATCTCCTGCGCAAGTTACCTCCTGTGAGAGGCCTTCCCAAAGAGCCACTTTCTCTGACAACCTGAGGATGAATGTCCATCGACTTCTCTCAGTGTGGAAGCACAGTGGCTTCTGTGTCATTGGCTAGCTACAATGGGTAGACCCCTTTAATTCTAGTCTTTTTTAAAGGTAGTTGTTCTGATATCAAACTTCATTTTCAAATATTTTTCTCTCTGATGTCTGACTCAGCAACCTCCCAGCTCATTCTGTGAGACTAGCATCACCCTGATGCTAAAATCAATCGAGGATGTAAGAGCAGTAGAAACAATATTCCTCATTAGATGCAGATGTAGGGATGAGGTTATCATTTAGTGGGACAGCTTGTACGCAGCATGTACAAAGTCCTAATCTCCTAAGTAAAAACCTAAAAATCAAACACACAAACCAATAACGTATTAAAAAAAAGCAGGGTTTGAGCCAGAATTGCAAGACTGATTTAAAATAGTTAAATATGAGCTATGGTGGTTTTATAGAAAATGTACCCTGCTTCCAAGGGACTGGCACTGTTAGAAGGTGTGGCTTGCTGGAGGAGGTTTGGCCGTGTTTAAGTGTGTCACTGTGGAGGTTGGCTTTGAAGTTTCCTTTGCTCAAGCTATACTCAGTGTGACACCCAGTTCACTTCCTGTTGCCTTTGAATCCAGATGTGGAACTCTCAGTTTCAGCACTACATCTTCCTATGCACCACAATGTCTTGC
Organism: Neodon shergylaensis; assembly: GCA_025134845.1. Taxonomy (NCBI): domain Eukaryota; kingdom Metazoa; phylum Chordata; class Mammalia; order Rodentia; family Cricetidae; genus Neodon; species Neodon shergylaensis. The sequence continues at coordinate 10,205,353 of JABTXL010012544.1, read as the reverse complement.
CATGATGATAATGAATTAATCTTCTGAAACTGTAAGCCACCCAATTAAATGTTTTCCTTTATAAGAGTTGCCATGGTCATGGTGTCTCTTCACAGCAATAGAAAACCTAAGATACCAATATAACATCATATTACCAAACTAAAAATAGAAAATCAAGCTTTTCTTAAATACAAAGAAGAAATTGCTTAAATCACCATCCAGTCATGCAAAATATCCCCAGTAAACTCAGAAAACAAGAGAAATTCCTCTCATATAGGGCATCTATGAAAATACCTGCAGTTGTCATTATTCTTCTTAAAACAGATTTGTTGTTGGATGTGGGATAATATTTTAATATTTTATCCTAACCTTGAAGATTTGTCTCTGTCAAGGCACCTTCTGATTGGTTTAGTAAAGAGCATTGAATTGTCAATAGCTCAGCAGAAGAGGATAGGATGGATTTTATGTGTGTGTTGTGTATCCAGTATATATCTCTCTGTGTGTGTTTTGTGTTTAGTATATATCTGTGTGTGTTGTGTATCCTGTATATATCTGCATGTGTGTGTTGTGTGTCTAGTATATATCTGTGTGCATGTGTGTGTTGTGTGTCCAGTATATAGCTGCATGTGAATGTGCTGTGTATCCAGTATATATCTATGTGCGTGTGTGTGTTGTGTGTCCAATATATATCTGCATGTGTGTGTTGTGTGTCCAATATATATATCTGCATATGTGTGTTGTGTGTCCAGTATATCTCTTTGTGTGTTGTGTGTCCAGTATATATCTGCATGTGTGTGTGTTGTGTGTCCAGTATATCTCTTTGTGTGTGTGTTGTGTGTCCAGTATATATCTGTGTGCGTGTGTGTGTTGTATGTCAAGTATATATCTGCATGTGTGTGTGTTGTGTGTGTCCAGTATATCTCTGTGTGTGTGTGTGTGTGTGTTGTGTGTCCAGTATATATCTCTGCGTGTGTTGGTTGGGGTGATGCATATGTCCATGGACCTAAATGGGAAGGCCGGAGGAAGATGGTAGGTGTTTTCCTCAATTGCCTTTTCACCTTGAGACAGGACCTCTCTAAACCTGAAGTTCTCTGTTTGGCTATCCTAGCCAGTGATGGGCTACTGGATTCTGCCTCCACCTTCCAACATTGTCCTTGCAGGCACTCATGGCCACACTCCACTGCTGTGAGACCCACACTGAGGGCCATCAGTTGGGGTCAAGTCAAGCCTTGATGAGTTTGTACTTTCCAGGGTAGGCCATGTAGATTAGAAATGTTAGGTAGAAAAAGGAGAGACACAAAAGAAAAGGGCAGAGACACAGGATAGAGTCTGAAGGGCAACCCAGCAGATAATGAATTTGCCCACATTTATTTTTTTGTATGCTTGATATAATCCAATCCAAAAGGGCAGGAAGAAGGCAAAAGACAGCTTTACACAAAGAACAAACAGAGCAATTGCCGCTTCAATGCCTGAAACCTCAAGTATCTATATCCTGAGTTAAATATTCTGATATTTAGGCAGGACATGCAGTGATCACACGTTAGACCAAGCATCCCGTAGGCAGCCACAACCAGGGTCAAGGTGGACCGGATGCACCCCTGCAGGCTCCACAGCTGACTTTACACATGTGCACTCCTCCTCGGGTCCTCATGCTTGCACAGCAAGCGCTCTTTGTCTCCCTATCCTGACGTCATTCTCAAAGGTGAAAGAATGATTCACATCTGAGATGACTGACAAGGGTGCCTACCCTCATTAGTTCTATTCCCATTATTCCAGAGGCTATAGCCATTCATTTCCTAATCAGAAAAGAAAGAGAGAAAATGACTTTATGTAAAATTATGCTTCACGAATGGAATCTTTTCAGGCATGATAACTCAGATTTACAAATGTCTTTGAGTTGATAAACTAAACCAAATACCCTGGAAAAAGAGAAGAAGGGAAGGAAGAAAGAAAGGAGGGAAGAAATGAGTAAAGAAAGGAAGGAAGATATTATCTGTATTACATGATAAAGAGTAATGATTAATAAATATTTGAGAATTCTAGCTTCAGATTTTTTCCTTTTCTGACTTGATTTAAAATAATACCTTGACCATAACTAAAACCTTTGTGAACTCTTTTTATTAATTTATTTTATGTGGATAACTATTTTGTCTATATGTATACATGTATACCATTTGCATACCTAGTACCTACAGAGGCCGGAAGAGGGCACTGGATCCCCTGGAACTGGAGTTGTAGATGGTGTGAGCACCATATGGGTGCTGGGAATCCAACCTGGGTCCTCTAGAAGAGCAGCCAGTGCTGTTAACTGCTGAGCCATCTCTCCAGGCCCTCTTTTTCTTAAAAGTAAGTAAAGCCAGTAGAAAGACAGTAAGAAATGAATATGAATATAGCCTGAGCAAATCTTGGGAGACTTGGACCTAACTATAAATTCTATTATACTATTAATATTTAGTTTATAGAGCACTGTAATGCCCAGCACATCATAAGCTACACTCTTTCATTAGTTTTCCAGTTTCATTTCTTCATTATCAAGTTCAAAAGTCTTTAGTAACTAAGGTTCCTTTTTACTACTGGGCAACTTTGATACAGCGTAAAGGAAAAGTTCACCTTGTTAGTTATTTCTCCTTAATATGTGGGCCCTGTTTCTATATATCCTGTTATGAAGCTATATTTTTTGGTGGGAGTAGTGCCTCATTCCTGCAATCCCAGCACTTAGGAACCAGAGGAAGAAGGATTGTTAGAAGTTTAAAGCCAGCCTGATCTACATAGAGAGTTGTGGGTCAGCCAGGCTATAGATTAAGACCCTGTCTTAAAAATTAAGGAAGTAAAAAACTTAAGAAGCGAGGCTGTATTTTTATGTTCATGCCACACTTGGCTGAGAATTAAGATAAAAATTCAGCAACATGGAGACTAAGCAGAGAAATTCAGCAGTAGATGTGGGTCCAAGGTCTGTGTGCAGTAAAACAGAATAGCAAATGGGTGTTGAGCATCCCCTGCGCTTGGTATGGGATTTGCAGTCGCCGCTTCTGGGATGGCTTTTGCGCTTCACTCTCATTTAAAGGGAGAGAGGCTTGCAGATTATTTTAGACCCCGAGAAGTTCCATGAGGACGAGAGACACCATTGCTAACGTGATGGATGAAAGAGCAGGAAAGGTCGTCTGCGGCTCCTTCCATGCGCTTCTACTGAGTGATGGATGCACTACAGAGGGCTTGTTGCACAGGGACTGCGTCCCAGGAAAGTGTGCATGCCTGCTGCTTCTCAGAAGCCGTGCCAGACATACTCCCGCTCTTTGCCCATTGTAGATTTTGCCACTGATGGCCTTCAGACCTTATTTTCTTTCTTTCTTTCTCTCTCCCCCCACCCCCGCCACCTTGGCATTTTGGGAAATTTAATTCATCTCAAGTTCTAACCTATTCAAAGTTTTACACCACCCCCTCTTGCTTTGATAAACAGTGGCGTTTTAGTGTTACTTAAATTCCGTGTTGCCTAAAATGTAGGGATATTTTATTTGTATTTTAATAAATAAAGCTTGCCTGAAAGTCGGAGTACAAAGCTAAGCCACTAGAGGCCAGGGTGCGAGGTGGGGCACACCTTTAATCCCAGCACTAGGGAAGTGGAGACAGGAGCTATATGGCTGGGCAAAGAGAGGAATATGAAGGGGAAGAAGCAGGAACTCACTGGAATGTGGAGTCTGAGGATTCATGGAGACAGGAAGATTGTGGAGTCTGAAGATTTGGTTGAGGTAAAAGGTCTCTCTGGTGGTTGGCTGCTTTGCTTTTCTGATCTTCAGCTTGAACCCCAATATCTGTCTCTGGGTTTTCATTATCCGTTCTACACTCAAACCAAGATTTTGTCTATTTCCCCTTTGAGGTGATCTCTCTTGGTCTGGCATTTTCATTGGTTTAGCCAATGTTCCTCCCAGTTTCGCTCTTGTTCCGCTTCGCACCTTCCTTTCCCGTTACCTCTGTTCTCCTAATACTGCCCCTGAAGATGGACTTCTTTCCCCTGTTACCTCTGTTCTCCTAATACTGCCCCTGAAGATGGACTTCT
>JABTXL010012544.1:10158126-10201310 GCA_025134845.1 Neodon shergylaensis | reverse complement strand
CCCTGTTACCTCTGTTCTCCTAATACTGCCCCTGAAGATGGACTTCTGGCTCCCTTTCACGTCTGAATGCCTGGGTTTAGCTTCCTTCTCTGCTTGCTTGTTGACTGCTTACTTGAAGAGGGCCAGAGATGCACAAGGCAGAGCTTTGCTTGGGATGCTCAAGAATTCTCCAAGGTCGAATTACTTAAAGGGAAGAGAATGCAAAAGCAGAGAGATAGCAGAGTTTGGCTTAGGGAACTGAAGTACAAGCTGGAAAAGCACAAGAAAGTGAGACTGGGGAAGGACAAGGGGAGAGGGAAGTATCATAGGGTATGGGACTACTTAACGGGAAAGAAATGAAACTTGAATGTTGATTTCCAAATAAATGTTTAGGAATGAGCCTGGGTTATTTCAAGCTGTAAGTTTAGGCTTGTGGGCCAAGATAGTCGCCTGTATGAAATGCAGGGAACGTCTACCAAATGTTTAAGCTCCCAACCCAATTCAGGCATGCAGCTAATTAGAAAGGAAGCAGGCAGAGTCTACAAGTTCACGTGATGCCTGACAGCTCCCAAGTATGTGGAAGGCAAATAGAGCCAGGGCAGGGAATCTCTGTTTCCAGGATTTGGCTTAAATTCTTATGTGGGTGGTGTGCCAATACAGCGAGACCAAAACAAACAATGCTCAAGTGTTTGCATTTGCCAAATTTACCATTTGGTGAGACCAAATGCAGTGACTGTAGAAACAACTAAAGGAAACCAAATTTACCAGGAGCAATACATACATTTATAGGTATATGGGGGGAAAAACTTATCAAGATTAGTTATTTCTAGAAGTAATTTAAAACTTAACTATTTTAAAAACTGTGTATATATTCTTTTGGTCACTTACAAAAAAAGCCAATGGATGGCACACATAATTATCCCCCCCAATGCATTACTGTAAATACGCATGTAAATACATATGTGGGCATTCTTGCGAGTGTACTCATTTTTGTGTGGGTGGAGCCGGGCGCCATATGTGCAGGGCTGTGCACAACAGAGCAACACAACAGCTGCTTTTCTGAGCTTCCTGTCCCCATCAGTCATGCTGATGACAGATTGCGGGAATCCGCAGAGAGAAATTGAAGTTGGCCTCCCTGATGTGGAGGCTCCCGAGACTGCCACAGCTATTCTTGTGGCCAGTACAGATTTCTCTTCTGGCCCCTCAGCATCTAGTTTCTCATCTTTCAGCGCACCGTCAAAGCCAGAACGATGCTGCGCAGACACATCTGGGCAAGGCGGTGCGGCTTTGGCTGTGCTCAGGGATGGTCTGGGAAGCCGGCCTCTATCCCGACTTCATGTTCTGTACCATGCATTCTTGGTCTTTTCTGTTTCACGTTCATTCTTTTTCCTCTTCTTCCCTCCTTCCCTTTCTCTCTCCTTTCCTCCCTTCCCCTTCTTTCTTTCCTCCCTTTTCTCTCTAATAAGAACCAGAGAAACAGACCATTCATGCTCCTTCAGGTAGCAACCGGGAAACAAGGAGCTTTGCCTCTTGGCTTGACTTGGCCAGAGGCTGGAGATGTCTGTCCTTGCTTCTATTGGCAGTGTTGTCTTTTCCAGAGACTAGAAATAACACAGATAGGTGCACTGGTCTGTGTTTGTGCTTCTGATGTTTATTTTCCTTCATACTCTCCAAAATAACTTTGTTTTTCACTTTTTCTTGAGACAGGGTCACACTGTGTAGTGCTGGTGGCCTTGCCCTGGGACGTACTGTGTAGAGCAGGAAGGCCTCCAATTCACCAAGATGGACCTGCCCCTGCCTCTCTAGCGCTGGGGTGAAAGGCGTACGCCACCACACCCTGCTCACACAGAAACCTTAATGAGCGTGGCTGCCTAGGAATTACATGTGGCTGGCTCCCAAACTCCAGACCGACACTAAGTAGAGAGGTGCCCGAAGACCTCATAGATGGGACAACTGGACTGACCAGTCATTAGTGCCTCAAACAGTAAAAACTTAATGCCCAGAGGGGGACTCTCAGTGACAAACCTTCCTTGAGAACCACTTCAGGCTATCCAGCACTTCTGCCTGCTTCCTTAATCTTCAGCTTCTCTTACAATTCATTTCTGAACTTTTGCTCCAGCTGTTCATTATATCCATCCTCTGAGTAGATAAGGATCTAGAAATCACTGGGGGCTTGGGCAGCCATTCATAGCTCTCTGGGCTCTTGCTCACCTGAAAGCAGAAGGGCTCTACTATGCTCAAGGACTTAGGGTTCCCTCCCCAATCCTCCTTTTCTCTCATCTCTCTCTCCTCAATCATTCATCTTCCTAACATAGTCCTTGAAGGGCTTTGATTTCTGCTCATCCCCCCATCTCTCTGTCTCAGCCTCCTGACTGCTGGGATTACAGGTGTGTACCAATACTCTGCCCCTGCTAGATAGTCTTATGCAAGTATATAAGGTATGTATTCCCAGCATCTGCCAAGTGTGGACAGCTAATAGCAGATGGAGAGATACTAAAAAGCATAGGCATTCCCATTTCCAGGTATTTCCATAAGCGCAGCCTGATTCAAAGGTGACACTGGTAAACCACCCAGCGCTGTTGCTATGGAGTATTGATGTTGGGATGAGCAGGTGTTTGAGGAAGACAGGCCCTTGAGGTCTCAGATAGCCTGTCGCCCGGGCTCAGTTGACCATGATTGAAGCCACGCTGCAGAGACCTTTTCATCATCGAGGAGAGGCTGCCGCCTCAGAACTATCAAGCACCTATTGCCCCCGTCTCCCAAAGCGGCACAGATTCCCAGAAACCTGTCTGCATCTCTTTGCAGTATAAATTGATCAAGGCACTCACAGAATGAAACCATCTGCAGCGAAGGGTTGGGCTTCCTTTCAGAGGGGAGCAGTTCGAGTCTCTGATCATAACGGAGCATTAACTTGCTTTATGGCATATGCCGGGCTATTTCTCATGTTCTGTCCCAGGGTAGGCAGCTGTCTTTACCAATAAATCTAGTGAAATTTGCCACTTTGGGAGAAATCATGTTCTTATAACTTGGAGGGGGGAATTAAAAACCTGCTCTATCTTAAAGAGCCTTGGAGAAATGCGTGTTAGCACCTTACATAGTATGCCGGGCCCAGTGCTTCTCAGTAAGGACTCCTTCGAAGAGCTAGCTAGTCTAATCTTTGGACTACATTGCAAACCACTCATGTTCTGAGCTTGTTGAAAATGAGACTTTAGAACCTCCATCTCCTCGGTGGGCCACTAATGTTTGCAGAGAATGTAGCAGGACACGCTCGTGTCCCAAGACCAGATCCGAAGACCCCTTCTGGTCTCACAGACCTTCTTTAGGAATACCGTATTGGATTTTTTGGGACTGTGGGGTTTCCCTGTCTGATGAAGGGACAGACAGCCATAGGGCTAACACGGAGCAAAAGAAGGGCCAATTTTCATTTTTTAGTATATGTGCTGCCGAAGCGAGCACGCCAATTTTCATTTTTATTATTTTATTTATTTATTCCCTTTCTGACTGCTTTAAAACTGAAGGTATACCTTCGAAGAAAAAAAAGTCGGTAGACGACCATTAGCGGGGGGGCAGGGGGTGTGGCGTGGGGTGCATTGGGAAACTCTTGTTCCCAGCCTCTCGCAGTCAGTTCTCAGTGCTCCTTTTCCTGCAAACGCATCCTGGGCCAATTCTCCCAGTCAGCCCTGTGCCCTGGCGACTCAATTCAGGGGCTGTGTGGAGGAGGCAGGCTGGCCACCAAGGGCCAGCGGCAACTGTGGGAGAACTGATTAGCTTTTAAGAGCAGGCCTGCACCAGACAGGCAGGAGTCTAAAGAGTAAATAGAGGTGCTGGCCCTGGATTTTTTTTTTCTTTTTTCACAGTCCCCAGAGGGATTTGTTCAGCGGCGTTTGAATTCCTATAGAAAAGCTCTGAGAAACTCTAAATTAAACTAAACTGACCCTTTTCAGAACCTAAGTTATTTACAGTTCACAGGGTTTTGGAGAGTTCTGGTTTGCAAGCCTTAGGAATCAGGTCCCCGCTTGGCAGAGGTGGTCCCATTTGCATCACACTACCTCGCCTCCCTTTGGTGTGCAGAGAGCTCTGAAATGCGAGCCAAAAGATGCTGTCCAGTTGTAAACACGCCTTTGTTTTCTGCAGCGAAAGGAAGGCTCTGGTAGAAATCGCAGAGAGAGAGAGAGAGGGGGAGAGAGAGAGAGAGAGAGCTACTAGAAAGCAAATAACCAAGTCCTCTATAATTAAATGCATTCCTTAGAATAATAACTAAGTATCAGGAAGGAAATCAAGAAATTCTCCCTCCTCAGCACTGCAGCTGATGGCTTCTGCACTTGTAACAAAAAGACCCGGCGCTGATTACAGTGCTCAGTTTCCCCATCTTGCTCTTTCCTGGAAAAGCAATTAAGTTAAGTATCATTCAGTGCCTGGGGTCTGGTTAGTGTCAGCGGAAAATCAACAGCTAGTTCAAGTTCGTTTATCACCGCCTTAACCTTGGTCTCCTCGCTTGGCACTGTTTTGCATCACGGTAAGACAGGGTGATGCTGAAAGGGAGGTATGCGCCTCTCTTTCTCAGGACCGATGAATTGGTGTGGATAATATAGGTAGGACACACTCATCAAGCAAAGGAGATAACAATTGCTTTCCCAAGAGAAAAAGCCTGGCTTCAATCATGATTACTAAAAACTGGGGTGGATAAAATGAAGGGACGAACTGGCTCATCCTATCTCACACTTTAAAAAAAAAAGCCTTGCACTTATTCCTTCCTTACCTGTGGCACAGAGCAAGCACATCGCTGTCCATCCATCTCCGAGGTAGACAAGTACCCAAGGTGTGGATGTCAGGAACGACAGTGGTGTGATTACTGCCAGAGGGCCAGCGAGCAAAATAATACAAAACACAGAGACATCATAGCTGCGTCTTCCAGCGATTTCCACTTTACTTGGAAAATATAATACGTATGATAAATATACAAGAAGAAGATAGAAAAACACATCCACGCAGAAGAATGTGCCATTATACCCGATATAACAACATGCAATGAAACTGTAGATAGCACAGACACTGCCCTATGGCTCACTGACCAAGCCCTTCAGAGATTTGTCACACAGAAGAGTTCTGCTGGGAATTCATTGTCTGTCATCCCCTTGGAAGAAAACCATAGGACAGATCCCTTGGTAGTATTAGGTAAATTTGGTCAAATCAGTGTTAGGTGACTGTCTTATGCAGTGTGGATGCCTGAGCCTCTCTGTTCCTGAGCTTTATAATTGTGCTCACCTAGCTCCAGGCAAAATAATTTTAGGCACATGAGAGAGAAATTGCAAAACATACAAGTTTTAGAGTGCCGGTTTTATATAAAAAGTCATTAAGGCATCCATGAGGAAGCCAAGGAAGGGAGCAAGAGGAAGTATTGACCCAAAGGATGGAAACTGAGCCCTAGGTGTGGGAGGAAAATGAGCGTGGGTTGCATCTTTAACTTTTCTCCTGGAGCAAAGTATTTGGGAATCAACAGTTTTGCTGAAACTGTGTACGGCTGGTGGCTGTCTTTGGAGATCTGGGTCACATGTTTTCTAGACTGATGCTGTTCCTCCCCCCATATTTTGGGGACTTCTGTCACAGGGCACGGGAGTCATTTACTGCCCGTTTGCCAGCACAGGAATAAATACCTGTTGCCAGGGAGTAAGTGCTTGTTTGGTACGGGCTGGACAATCCTCCCAGCAACCTATTCTTTCTCATCCTCTATCTGAGGACCTCAGGAAAGGAGCGTGCATGCTATGTGTGCGGTAAATGGTAAGGGCAAACAGGCAGTGACACACATATTACAGTTATTACCACAGCAGGACACTATCTAAAGCAAACGGACCCATAATTTAAACAAACTTGGTAGGCACATAAGAAATAAAGAGTTGGGCAGTGGTGGCACATGCCTTTAATCTGAGCACTCAGGAGGAGGAGGCAGAGGCAGGAGAATCTCTGTAAGTTCTAGGACAGCCTGGTCTACAAAGCGAGTTACAGGACAGCCAGGTCTACACAGTGAAACCCTGTCTGAATCACACACACACACACACACACACACACACACACACACACAACCAAACAAACAAATAAAAAAAAATCAAACCACAAAAACCAACCAAACAAAAAACCCCAAGAAGCCCCCCTAAACCGAACCAAAACAAAAAATCCCAAATCCTCTCCCCTACAAAAAATTAAAGAGATGAAATTAAATCTTTTACAATAATATTTTTGTTTTAGAATATTTAGGTGTCTAGAAATGGTACTTTTCCATATACTTTATACAGAATTTCTATTATTTTGATATCTTTTACTAATAAGGTTTATTTGTCACAACCAGTAAACCAATACTGGTATTATAAGCTAACTAAATATATATAACCTAAAATAAATATTTCATTTACTTTTGTTTTGTTCTTGCCAAATGCTTCTTTTTTTTTTCTTCCTAAGTGTCTGTCATGTCCTCTTAACTCTCCAGGCTATGGTAGCTTCCTTGTTTTGATGACTTTGGCAATGTTTGGGTAATGGTCAGGAATTATGTAGAAGGTTGTTGCTGTTGTCTGAATGTTCCTGTCCCTTTCCCCCAAATCCTAATTTTCAAAGGCATGGTATTGGCATATCAGTTCTCAATCTGTGAGTCATGACCCCATTGGGGGGGTCGAATGACCCTTTCACAGGGGTCACTGAAGGCCATTGGAAAACACAGATATTTACATTATAATTCACAACAGTAGCAAATTACAATTATGAAGTAACCATGAAAATAGTGTTCCGGCAAGTGGTCACCACTGTGTGAGGAACTGTGTTAAAGGTCGCAGCATCAGGATGGTTGAGAAGCACTCTATTAGCAGCTGGGGCTTTGTGAAAGGTGACCAGACTATAAAGACTCTGCCTTCATTGTTAGGGCCAGAAACTGGACAAGGGATACTAGAAAGAACCAGTTAGTCCCTTCGCCATGTGACAGCACAGTGAGGAGCTGCCCTCTAAGTAACCACCCTGGCAGGAACAAAGAGATCGTAGTAAAGAGAAACCTTTGTGGCCCTGTTTTGGCCACCAGACGATTGAAAGAGTAGACTCCAGAGAACTGGGATTTCTCCAGGATCTCATGCTGGGTTAGGGAAAACCCTGAAGACTGTCAGAGGAAACTGTTTCCCAGGAAGAGATTTCACATAGTTCTAAAAACTTGCAAGGACCAAGCCCATGCTATGCCAGTGACAGGACCAGGATGGCTTGGCTGCACGTACTGCTTGCCCTCTGTGTAAACCTTGGCTTCATGTCAGTAGCCACAGCACAGATTTGGGGGTCACCGGACCTTTTTTCTTGTTCCTCTTCCTAAGGTGGTGACTCTCCATCCTCTGATTTTCACTACTACAAATGATACTGGTTGGGTAGTTAGTTGAACCTAGCTTGTTAGGGCTACCAGGGCCCAAGCTTATCCCCTAAAAACTCTGTAACACTATGAACCTGAAAGTAGGCCCTTGCCAGATACTAAACCTGACAGCACCTTGCCTTGGGCCTTTTAGGTCTCTAGGACTATGAGAAACAAACCTGTGTTTTTAGAAAGTACCCAGAGTTTAGTACTTTGTTACAGCAGCCCGGGTAGTCTAAGGCAGAAACAGGTAGCCGGAGTAGAGCATGCTGCAGCAGATACCTGAAAAGGAGGAAGTACGGAACAGAGTTTGGGGCTCACATTAGAAGGAAGCTGCAGGGCTGTGAGCGGAATGTGAAAGGTGATTTAGGCTAGGACTCAGAAATAGAGGGCGGGAGGGGAGGCTTCAGCCATTAGAGTGGTGCAGCAGTGTGGATGGTGAAGACCATGCTGATGTGGTCCAGAAACCAAGAATGCACTGGAAGGTGGAGGAAAGGTGGTGCCCATACTGAAGAGGCGAAGAACGGGAAGGGACTGTTTTACTGGCCTTGTGCTTGGCTCCAAGGCCACAGTGCACGATGAAGCAGGATCTGGATGAAGATGCTTCAGTGAAAACCACCGAGGGGCAGTTCAGCTTCTGATGAATGCTGGTGGGAAGACATGCAAAGGAAGCGATTTAAGGTGAGACTTCTAATCAAAACAGAAGCAGCATTTAACGGTTTGGAAATTCTCAGCCTGTCCACGTTGACAGGATGAGAAAGCATGCTCAAGACATATCACAAGGGATGTGGTCAGGATGCTGTTTGATAGCTTAGTAGGACTTGCAGTGTGCTTTTTATCAACATAATGGAAGTATGTATGGCTTGGAAGGCTTTCGAAGATCATAGGTTGTGCTCGGAGGATGAGAGTTTAGAGAATTTTGGGGCAGGATGATTTCAAAGGAGGAGCTCCAGGTTTCTCCAGCTGAGATCCTCACAGTCTGACTCAGTGTTCCTTGTTCACATATATGTGGTCCAATGTGTTCAGAACTGCATGGCAGTCATTCCTTCAGAGGGTCTATTACTAAAGCTTGGCAACACACAGGAGGAGCCAGAGGCATGCAAAGAGCATGGGCCATGGAGGTATGGCTTACAGGGATGCCCTGGCACATAACTCATGCAAATGCACAGTGGGGACTTGCCATTTCAAAGACTTGATGCTATGGCAATGCCCAATGGGGATGTAGGTGAATGGCCACCCATAAGATCCCAAGTAGGCTTACAAATGAGTGCTTCCTGTCCATGAGAGCTGCAGACACCCGGTGACAACAGGGAGAACTGTCGTACAAACTGTACCCTATTGTGAGAGGTTCTACTCTTTTGCCTCTTTGAGAGGCGCCCCCCCCAGCCAGATCCCAAATAAATCACACACAGAGGCTAATTCTTAGTTAGACATGCCCAGCCTTTTTCAATCTGCTGTCTTTGGAAGGAAAGTTTATAGAATAAAAAGTTGGGCTGTACCTCCTTGAGGTCAGGGTTAAGGGGAGCAAAACCATAGATAATTTGGAATTCTGTGTGGCATGTTTGACTATTTTTGTCACTTATTGTTTAATTGAAAATTGTCTTTCATATTTATCCATATAGACAAATGACTTGTGAAGTTCACTTAAATATATGTTACTTAGCTTAGTGTATGAGAACGATTACTTCAGTTCATAATGAATACAAGACACCATGGATATTGTTCACCCTGTTTTCATACAAAGTCTTTAAAATCTGGTGAGCAGCTTGTACCTATAGCATGTCCCAAAGTGAAGGATAAGTTTCCATCAGAAATCCTTGACCCACATTTAGATCTCTTAAGAGGAACATTTGGAAATGGTCGTCACACGCTCAAGTAACTATAAACAGACATGTAAGGTGTCCAGCGTCCAGTCGGTCTCCTTTAACATCTGCGGTCATATGCCAACATTAGATTATCTTTAGAATAATTTATTTGTTATAATTTCAAAGTGATGTGCAAATGAAAGAATCCCATTAACTTGCACTATCTTGGTACTGTTAAGTTTGTGTGCTCGATTTTATTTATTCTTATTTTTTATTTTTTTATTATTATTTTTATTATTATTTATTTATTCTTATTTTTAAAATTTTTATTAGTTATGTTTTATTTAGTGTGTGTGTTCATGTACTCACATGCTATCATGTCTGTATAGGTATTAGAGGACAATTTGTGAGAACTGGTCCTCTCCTTCCACCATGTGGGTTCTAGTGATTTAACCCAGGTCCTCAGGCTTGGTGGCAAGCCTCTTAACCTGCTGAGTTACCTCACTGACCCTCATTTTTATTCTTGGATACAGTGTCACACGATGTAGTTGATGTAGTTCAAGCTGGCCTCAAGCTCACAGTGGTCCTCACCACTCAATGCTCCCCTGTGCTGGTATTACAGGTGTCTGCTACCATTCCCATCCACTTCTAATGGTATTTTTGCCATTTTAGTATTGTATAAATTGAAAAGCATCTTCAAAGTTATTAAAATCAATGAAATGTGATTTCTTTTGGTTTGGCAGAAATTTATGTAATGGTTGATTACAGTTACAAATTTTGCTAATATTGACTCACACTAGAAAATTACAAAATGGTTATGGGAAATTATCAAACCACATTTACCATGCAAGTGTTATACTGATTGATTACAAATAAGTTTTCACTTTCTTTGTGCTTATAGTATGTTAGTGTGTGTGTGTGTGTGTGTGTGTGTGTGTGTGATGTGTGTTTTTGTACTTGGAGGCTACAGGCTGACATTGTATATCTTCCTCTATGTAAGACTGAACTGGAAACATATCGATTTAGCTAGACTGAGTAGCAAGCCCTAGGGATCTTCCTGTTCCCCTCTACCCATCACTAAGATTACAGAGAACTACTGCCAGGCCTGGCTTACTTTTGTTTGTTTGTTTTTGGATGCCAGAGATCTAAACTAAGGGTCTTGTGTTTGTGTCATGTGATGGTAGTTTTGTCAATTTGACACAATCCAGAACCACCTAGGAAGAATGTCTCATTGAGGACTTGCTGATCTGTGAGCTTGTGTGTGCATGTGTGTGCATGTATGTGTATGTATGTGTATGCGTGTATATGACTGTGTATGTATGTATGTGTATATGTGTGCCTGTGTGTATATGTGTATGTATGTGTATTCATGTGTGTGCATGTGTATATGTATGTGTGTGTATGGGGTGTCTTGATTAGGTTAATTGATGTGGAAAGACTCAGCCCTTATTGGGAGGCGCCATTCCCTGAGTTTATGTAAGATTAGAGAGAGTGAGTTGAATATGTACATGCTTGCATTCATTGTTCTCTGCTCTTGACTGTGGTTGTGACTAACCTCCTCCTGCTGCTTTGAGTGCCCTGCTAGACGGTCTATAACCTGGAATTATGAGCTCAAATAAACCTTTCTTGCCCTCAGATTGATTTTTTTGAAGTTTGGCAGGGTATTTTGACAAAGCAACAGAAATGAAACCAGGACTTGTGGCAGATGCTGGACCAACTGAACCATCTGTCTTAGTTACTTCTGTCTTTTTTTCTCTTCTTTTAAGATTTATTATGTATAGTATTCTGCCTGCATGTATGCCTGCAAGCCAGATGAGGGCACCAGATCTTATTATGGTTGTAAGCTACCATGTGGCTGCTGGGAACTGAACTCAGGACCTCTGGAAAAGCAGCCAGTGCTCTTAACCTCTGAGCCATTTCTCCAGCCCTTAGTTACTTTCCTGTTGCTATGACAAACACCATGACTAAGGCAACTCATAAGAAAAAATTGCTGAATTTGGGCTTACGGTTGTAGATGGTTTGAATCCATGGCTATCATGGTGGGGAACATGGGAGCAGGCAGACAGGGAGGACAACAGAGCAAAAGCCGAGAGCTTACATCTGATCCACAAGCATCAGGCAGAGAGAGCTAACAGGAAAAGGCATGGACCTTTGAAACCTCAAAGTCCACCTTCATTGACACATCTATTTGAATAAGTCTACACCTCCAATCCTTCCCAAATAGCTCCACCAACTGGGAACCAAACACTCAAATATATGAGCCTTTGGGGGTCATTCTCATTCAAACCATCATAGCCTTTTCTCCAGACTCCTCAGTTTCTTTGGGGCATCAAATTTAAGTTATTTATATGCAGTATTATCTTAATAAGAAAATTAAATCACACTGTGTTTTTTTGTGGCATGAATCATATTGCCATTTTTGTCTTTGGTTATTGAATATTTGGAAAGCATTCCTTTTGTTTCAAGGAAATACGGAGGCCAGGTATGGTGGTACATACCTTTAATCCTAGTACACAGGAGGCAGAGGCTGGCAGATCTTTGTGAGTTCAAGGCTAGACTGATCTACATAGTGAGTTTCAGGTAAGCTAGGCTTACATAGTGAGAACCTGTCCCTCCTCCAGCCAAAAAGAAAGTTTTAGAGTTAACACTATACTAAGACTTTTGTTTTGCAACTCAACTAACAAGTATTTTCAAAGAACACAATATTATATTTTGACCTAATATGATGAAAGCACCAGAAAAATGGGATCTAATATGTAATTTCAATGAATAATTCAAAAGATTCAAGTTTTCTATCTCATGATGGTAGAGAGCATTCAGGGGGTAAAATCACTTGCTACTCAAGCCATTTGACTTGAGTTGGATCCTCAGAGCCCAGATAAGGGTGGAAGGAGAGAAACAACTTCACAAAGTTGTCTTCTGATCTCCACATGTACACAGTGACATTTGTGTACCCCCCCACAAATCACACATACGTGCATGTGAGCGCACATACACACACAAATAACAAATAGACACAGAAATTATCTTTGTAATGAATGTGAATTTTTGAATACTTTAGAAGTTCTTTAAAGCAAAAGATAAATTATCGGGCAACAATTTATATAATTCAATTAAAAGCTAAGGAAAAATACATGAGGCTTAAGAGGAATCTGGGTGTGTAGGTACTTTATGACATGCAGGTTGAAATCAGAGGACACATGTTTGCCTTCTGCCGTGGCTGCAGCAGGGACTCTTGCTGGTTGCCACTGGGTGCCGCTGCCCAGGAACTTCCAGAAGTCTCCTGCTTCCCTTCCATCTCTCTGCGGGAGTGATGGGAATACAGGTGCTGGAATGTAGCCACCTTGACTTTGGATTTTGGAAATCCGAGCTCATATCCTCATCCGTGAGTTGCAAATGCTTTTACCCAATGAAGTATTTATTATTACCCAGTCTGATTTTTAAAAGAAATTTAGAGTTTTTTTTTCTAACATTAGAAAAATAATTAGATTTTATTCACAATCATTTGGTATCTTTTTGAGGAAGCTCTTTCCTTTCCTTTCCTTTTTTTAAAAAAAGTGTCTCTTAATGTTATTTACTCATAATTTTTGGATAAAATCTCTGTAATTGAATAATTTCCCATACCTTGACTTAAAAATAATTTTTCCTTTTTACCTAAGTATCAAACAGATATATAGCTGACTAGAGTTGTAGAGTCTTAAAAATAATTTAAAATTATAACAATAATTCTATTTAGAAATCAGAAAAACTAATTTTAACAAATACTTTGACAGGTTAGAATTCTTATCAATTTCACAATGTATTTGCTGATAATCTCTTAATTTTTCCGCTATATATATGTTTATTTTTGAGATTGTAATATAATTACATTTCTCCTTTCCCTTTATCGCTCCAAGCCTTCAAATAACCCATCCTTGCTCTTCTCCAATACATGACCTCTTTTTTGTTTATACATTATTTTTTTAACAACCTAAAAGCGGTCCTGGGATTTTGCTCAAATTCCATACTTACCTTTTATCCTAGAAATATAAATGCTATCTGGTATGCTCTAAAATATTGCAATATGAATGCAACAATATTATACCTGCTCATTTTAAGAAAAGAAGTGACTGAAAACGTTTCATTTGGATTAATCCACTTCCTTCTTGTTAGGTATTTCATGTGCTTTGTGAATCCCAGAAATGATGCTACTGACAATCATGGACGCTATAGCATAGCAATTATGTCTCGTATAATACAAAGGTTAACGTGAAATGGTAGGCTATTAAAATTAAGAAGATTAAATTAATAAATACATAGTTTCACATTACTTATTTAAAAATGTAAAATTATGAAATCAACAAAATAGAAACAAGGAAAAAATACAAAGAAACAATGAGACAAAGAGTTGGTTCTTCGAGAAAATCAACAAAATAGACAAACCTTTATCCAAACTAACCAAAAGGCAGAGAGAGAACATCTAAATTAACAAAATCAGAAATGAAAAAGGGGCCATGACAACAGACACGGAGGAAATACAGAGAATCATCAGGTCATATTTCAAAAACTTGTACTCCACAAAATTGGAAAACTTAAAGGAAGCGGACAACTTTCTGGATAAATATCACTTACCAAAATTAAATCAAGACCAGATAAGCAAATTAAACAGACCTATAACAGCTGAAGAAAAAAGAAAGTCATCAAAAGTCTCCTAACCAAAAATAAAAGCCCAGGACCAGATGGTTTGAGTTCAGAATTCTACAAGATTTTCAAAGAAGAACTAATACCAATACTTGTCAAATTATTCCACACAATGGAAACAGAAGGAACATTGCCAAACTCTTTTTGTGAGGCTACAATTACCCAAACCACATAAAGACATTATTAAGAAAGATAATTACAGATCAATCTCACTCATGAACATGGATGCAAAAATACTCAATAAAATACTGGCAAATTGAATCCAAGAACACATCAGAACCCTCATTTACCATGATTCAATATAGCTCTTGAGGTCCTAGCTAGAGCAATAACACCAAAAAGAGATCAAGGGGATACAAATAGAAAAGAAGAAGTCAAACTCTCACTATTTGCTGATGATATGATGGTTTACATAAGTGACCCCAAAAATTCTACCAAGGAACTTCTACAACTCATAAACACTTTCAGTAATGTAGCAGGATACAAGATTAACTCACAAAATCAGAAGCCCTCCTGTACACAGATGATAAATGGGCTGAGAAAGAAATCAGAGAAACATCACCCTTCAAAATAGCCACAAATAGCATAAAATATCTCGGAGTAACTTTAGCCAAACAAGTGGAAGACTTGTATGACAAGAACTTTAAATCTTTGAAGAAACAAATTGAAGAAGACACCAGAAAGTGAAAAGATATCCCATGCTCTTGGGTAGGTAGAATGAATATAGTAAAAGTGGCAATCTTACCAAAAGCAATCTACAAATTCAATGCAATGGCCATCAAAATCCCAGCAAAATTCTTCGTAGACCTCAAAAGAACAGTACTCAACTTCATATGGAAAAGCAAAAAAAAAACGCAGGATAGCCAAAACAATCCTGTACAATAAAAGAACTTCTGGAGACATCACAATCCCTGACTTCAAACTCTACTACAGAGCTACAGTACTGAAAACAGCCTGATATTGGCATAAGAACAGACAGGAGGACCAATGGAACTGAGTCAAAGACCTGGATATTAATTAATCCACACACCTTCAAATACCTGATTTTTGACAAAAAATAAAAAAAAATCAAATGGAAAAAATGAAGCATATTTAACAAATGGTGCTGGCATAACTAGATATCAACATGTAGAAGAATGAAAATAGACCAATATCTATCACTATGCACAAGACTCAAGTTGCAATGGATCAAAGACCTCAACATAAAGCCAACCACATTGAACCTCATAGAAGAGAAATTGGGAAGTACACTTGAATGCACTGGCACAGGAGACCACTTCCTAAATATAACTCCAGTAGCATAGACACTGAGAGAAACTATTAATAAATGGACCTCCTGAAACTAAAAAGCTTCTGTAAAGCAAAGGACATGGTCAACAAAACAAAACGACAGCCTACAGAATGGGAAAAAATCTTCACTAACCCCACATCAGACAGAGGCCTGATCTCTAAAATAAACAAAGAACTCAAGAAATTGGTCATCAAAAGAATAAATAATCCAATAAAAAATGGGGTATAGACCTAAATAGAGAACTCTCAACAAAGGAATCTAAAATGGCTGAAAGACACTTAACAAAATGCTCAACATCCTTAGTCATCAGAGAAATGCAAATCAAAACAAATCTGAGATTTCATCTTACACCTGGAAGAATGACCAAGATCAAAAACAATGCTGGAGGAGTTGTGGAGTAAAGGGAACACTCCTGCATTGCTGGTGGGGATGCAAGCCTCTTTGAATGTCAGTTTGGCAATTTCTCAGAAAATTAGGAAACAACCTTCCTCAAGACCCAGTAATGTCACTTTTGGGTATATATTCAAAGGATGCTAAATCGTGCCACAAAAACATGTGCTCAACTATGTTCATAGCAGCATTGTTTGTCATAGTCAGAACCTGGAAACATCCTAAATGCCCCTCGACCGAAGAATGGATAAGAAAAATGTGGTACATTTACACTATGGAGTACTGCATAGCAGAAAAAAAATAATGACATCTTGAATTTTGCAGGCAAATGGATGGAGCTAGAAAACATCATTTTGAGTGAGGTAACCCAGACTGAGAAAGACAATTATCACATGCACTCACTCATAAGTGGTTTTTAAATATAAAGCAAAGAAAACCAGTCTACAATCACAATCCCAGAGAACCTAAACAACAATGAGGACCCTAAGAGAGATATACATAGATCTACATGGGATGTAGAAAAAGACAAAGTTTCCTGAGTAAATTGGGAGCATGGGGACCTTGCGGGAGGGTTGAAAGGGAAGGAAGAGTCAGGGAGGGGAGCAGAGAAAAATGTAGAACTCAATAAAAATCAATAAAAAATGTAAAATTAATCAAATATAAATTTAAAAAATTCAGAACCTTTATCAGACTGGCCATTTCATAAAGGCTAATTATTTGTTGTAAGTGACTAGTGACTTCTTTTCTTTCCTTTTCTTTTTCTTTTTTTTTTCTCTGAGATTATGTCTCACTATGTAGCCCTGGCTGCCCTAGAACTCCCTCTCTAGTCCAGGCTGACCTTGAATGCATGGAGATCTCCCTGTCTCTGCCTCCAGAGTACTAGGATTAAAGGCACAAGCTACCATGCCCAGCTATGATTAGTGACTTCTATATTAAAGACTTCTATAGTGTGTATAAAAGCTGTAGTCTATGTGTTCTGATGTTACTTTTAAGATCAAAGTCTTCAGAAGTGAATCTCTGGTTCTTTATTTATTAGGGTATACAGATAGCAGAGAAAATATTATCAGTTTTCTGTCTCAATAATCTTTGTATAAGCCGGGCGATGGTGGCGCACACCTTTAATCCCAGCACTCGGGAGGCAGAGGCAGGTGGATCTCTGTGAGTTCGAGACCAGCCTGGTCTACAGCGCTAGTTCCAGGACAGGCTCCAAAGCCACAGAGAAACCCTGTCTCAAAAAACCAAAAAAAAAAAAAATCTTTGTATAGCATCTTTTAGGTGGAAAAATTGAGAAAACAAGAAAAAAACAGAGAGAGGGAGGGAAGGAGGAAAGAAGGAAAAGAGGGAGGGAGGGAGGGAGGAAGGAAGGAAGGAAGGAAGGAAGGAAGGAAGGAAGGAAGAAAAAGGAGCCTAAGCAGGGGGTATCAGCATGCAATGGCAGCAGCTGGTTGAGCTTGTTGGAAGTAAATTCCCCACATGTTCACATAGAACTCACTCTAAGGCAGAGAGTATTTGGAAGCTCTGCACTTCTGGGCTGTCAGTGATTCCAAACAGATGACCATGAAGAGGGAGAATTTGAACCCCTGCTCACGAGGTTCCATTGACCAGGACCAACCAAAGGTGAGCTACATGCCTTGTTTGGGCTCAGGCTCTTTTTCCCTTGGAGAGGCAGAGATTGGAGGTGGGAGAATAATAAATCCAGCTGATTTAGGAGTCCATTCCAGGCTCTAGATCGCAGGAGTCAAAATTGCCATACCAGAACTGCGTAATTGGCTTTCTTTTATTTTAGATTAAGAAACTATCAGGTGTTAAAATTTATTCCAACTCTTATTTTAGTTGGTGAAGTGGGTGGTTTTGTATTCTGTCCCAAATTCTAGCCAGCAGTCCCATTCTGGCCTTAGAGATAAGCACAGTTCTTTGGCAGTTTCTCTATTGACTAATTCATGACTCACTTTGACTCTATTTATGGATTTCTGCCCTTCTTATTCCCAGAGAAGATTTGAGGCAGCTTACAGTAAAAACAATATACTCAGGCACTTTCAAAATCAGGGCAACACAAGGCATTGTATCAGGATAGAACAGTCGTCATTTCCAAAGAGAGAACGGCCCAATCCCACTATGTCTTTTTTATAAGATTGATTGGCAACTTTCGCCCTAGGTGTTCTAATTTCAATCAATAGCCCGCAAATAGCACAGATGGGATTATCTTATATTTAAGACAGAGCTGCAGATCAAATTATCTGCACCATGTGAGAACTCATCCATGCTTGAAGCACTATTTCTAAACGTAAATGAATAGCCAAAGTCAAAACAGAGGAAAGCAATATGATAAATTTCAAATTAATCTCTCCCAAATACCCAGTATTTTCACATATTTAAATGTATTTAATGCACAGTTGCTCTAAGCAAGAATCATCAGAAAACAACACTGCCTCTCAACTGATATAATTAAAATTGTTTGTTGCTACCATGTGAGTAATGTAAGTGTACTTAATTCATTGGTTTATTCTGAGTCCTCAAGCTATTAATAGTATTTCAAAGAGAGGCTTCATGTTTAGAACCTATCCCCTCCTTTATCCATCTGCTGTCAATCAAATGAAGGTTTTGGGCTAGATGGTGTTTCATATAGTGTTCTTCTTAATAATTCCAATGTTTTCTCTCTCTTTACTGCCACACAAGAAATCTATTTTACCAGCTTGGAAAAGTTTTGCTGTGGCCCATACTTCAATGTTAGGCACATTTATAATTCTCTACTCCATGAACTGCTACCCTGCAACGCTCACAGGGCACAGGCAGGTGGGCCTCCTGACTGGCCTGTACAGTGCACCACTCAGGGAGTTCATGCACGAAGCTGCCACTAAAAGAACATTAAGTCAGCCATGTAGATGAGTGGAGAGAAGAGAAGAGAAGAGGAACAGAGGAAGACAGAAATGGAAAAATTGCCGCTCAAATATAGGGACAGCAAGGTCTGGTCGTAACTGAGTCTCTTGAGGGACTGAAGAAGCAGAATCAGTAAGTGGTTAACACAGACAAAATAAGAAAAGGTTGGCTTCTTTCCATCTTTTTTTTTTCATACTCTAGTGAACCATTTGCAGAGAGATCACTAATATGTTTTTGGGAATTCTTTCCTTTTGGAGGAAGTACTTTATGGAATCGTTTCATGGGGAATTTTTCCCCTTTGGGAGATATAGCAGTGTCTGGGGGAAAATATAATGAGATGGTCTTTGTACGGATCCTTTGTTGCCTTCAGTACAATCTTTAACCTTCCTTAACTCACTCCCTGATATAATTAAAAGCTGAAGGTCATTGATTGCGTTTGTGTGAAGGCACACGTGTCTGGGAATGCGTTCACACGTGTACCCATGTATGTGGAAGCCAGAAGGCCTCTTCCCCAATTGTTATTCCCTCTGCTTTTTTGAGGTAGAGTTTCTCACTGAGCCAGCTGCTCACTGCCCTGGCTATGCTGTCGGGTAGGGATTGCTTCCCCAGCTCTGGGACTACAGGTGTGCACTCTATGTATGACTTTTAACCTGAGTGCTGGGACTATAAACTCAAATATCAACACTCACATTGCAAGCCCGGTATTGATGAATCCATCTCCCCTGCACCTCATCTCCACTGCGGGGTGGGGGGGGGGGTGTTTCTGTTTCTATTTTGATGTAGCATCTTGTCTTGTATAGCCAAGATTGGTCTTGAATTCATGATTCTCCTGCCCTAGCTACTCAAGAGTTGGATATCGGGTATGCACCAGTCTAAGCTCCCACTTACTGATGTGAAAGTATCAAGTGACCTTACAAATATACTTACATACTAATGTGATTTCTAGAACATGTCTAATTGAATGTCAGGACAACAGTCAATGAACATTTCGTGAAACAAGCACAGTGCTTAGACCATGCATAACCATATTTTTCCTCTCACAGATTCTTTTGAAATTCCTTCTCTGAAATCTTTTTTAGGAGACAATTTCAACCCACTATCTTTTTCTGATGGAAAATGATACTAATATATGTGAAGCAACTTTTAGTAAAACTAACTTAACAGGATTTTAGGTGACTGATATCAATGTGTCAAAGATGTATAGAAAATTTGTTCAGATTCTAGTAGATTAGAATCTAGTGAAAAAAGGCCCAGAAATTTCTTGTATTCTCCTTGTGTGACTTGAAATATCTGTGTCTTTTTCAGATTTCTTTCCCAGTGATACCAGAGTGGGGTAAAGACATAGCTTAGCAGCTAGTTTTTGATGCATAAAAAAATTACTTTCAAATTCAGTAATTTAAAGAACAAATATTGTCTTCCTGATCATATATCTGCAAACCAACTGAGTCTTCTGATAAATTTTTGGGCTCAGTTGGGCAGTTCTAATTTCACCTAATGTCTTGTTGGACTTCTTTTGATATGGGTTCCTCTACAGCTGTGCTTTTTATGTATTCATTTTAGGGGACAGGATGGTGCAGACTTAGCTGTCTATTGTGAGAGTATTCCATGATACCTGTGGAAGTGTGAGGAGGCAAGCAAACGTCCCCGATGCTCCTGAAGTCTAGATCCTGCTTGGGTAGAACTTCTGCCTACAGGCCATACCTGGAACAAATCACATGAATAGATGCATGAAAGGGAAGGAATCAGCTCAGGCCACCCCCCCCCCCCACCAAACCCGAGTTCTCAGCACAAAGGAGAATGGGCAGGAAGTCAGAGACAAAGACAGGAGATAGAGGATGAGGGAGAATGGGAAGGGACAAAGAACTGCCACTGGATAGAGGAGAGACAGCCGTGGCCCATAGGCAAATTGCGATTTACAAAAGTAAAGGGGAAGACACCGTGAGGTGTTTAATTTTAATTACCATTAATTAGGTGAGCTAAAATGGACTTTTGCTTGTTGGACTTCAATAGCTGGACCTTGGTAGTCAGTCTTAGGAGGAGGAAGGAGGCAAATAAGGGACTAGACCTTGGAGGCTAGCTTTAGGAATGTAATTTAACAGATTTTAGCCAGGCAGAGAAAATGAGGGAGAAGGGCAGGGCCTGCCAGAGCCACATGTTTGGTGGGCTAGTCTCTTCAGTGTGAAGTCAGGAGTCAAAGAAGTGCGCTCTGCTAGAGTGAGTGAGAATGTATCATTACTTGGTAAAGCTAAGGATTAAAGAAAGGATTTGACTGTGGTGGAGAAGCCATCGCAGTGGAAATGTTTTTTTTTTCTTTTTTTTTTTTCTTTTTTTTTCTTTTATTGAGAAAAAGAAAAGAAAAAAAAGTTTCCGCCTCCTCCCGGCCTCCCATTTCCCTCCCCCTCGTCCCACCCTTCTCCCCCTCCCCCCCCCGCTCCTCTCCCCCTCCCTCTCCAGTCCAAGGAGCAGTCAGGGTTCCCTGTCCTGTGGAAAGTCCAAGGCCCTCCCCCCTCTGTCCATGTCTAGGAAGGTGAACATCCAAGGTGGCTAGGCTCCCACAAAGCCCGAACTTGAAGTAGGATCAAAACCCCGGGCCATTGTCCCCGGCTTCTCATCAGCCCCCATTGTTCGCCATGTTCAGAGAGTCTGGTTTTATCCCATGCTTCTTCTGTCACAGTCCAGCTGGCCTTGGTGAGCTCCCAATAGATCAGTCACACTGTCTCAGTGGTTGGGTGCACCCCTCGTGGTCGTGACTTCCTTGCTCATGTTCTCCCTCCTTCCGCTCCTCATTGGGAACTTGGGAGCTCAGTCCGGTGCTCCAGTGTGGGTCTCGGTGACTATCTCCATCCATCACCAGCTGAAGGTTCTATGGTGATATGCAAGATATTCGTCAGCATTGCTGTAGGATAGGGTCATTTCAGGTTCCCTATCCTCAGCTGCCCAAGGAACTAACTGGGGACCTCGCCTTGGGCTCCTGGGAGCCACTCTAGGTTCAAGTCTCTTGCCAACCCTAAGGTGGCTCCCTTAACTAAGAATTGAGCTTCCGTGCTCCCCTATCCAACCTTCCTTTATCCCAATCATCCTGCCTCCCCAAGCCTCCCTCATCCTCCCCCTCTCACCCTCCTCTCCCCATCCCCCGACACTCCCATCCCACCCCACCCCCAAGGTCCCAAATTTTCTCCCCTCAATTTTGTCTACTTCCCGTATCCAAGAGGATAGTTATATGTTTTTCTTTGGGTTCACCTTCTTATTTAGCTTCTTTAGGTTCACCACTATATACTCCGTGACCGTTATTTATGGCTAGAAACCAATTCTGAGTGAGTATATCCCATGTCCGAAGAATGAAAATAGACCCATATCTATCACCTTGCACAAAACTCAAGTCCAAATGGATCAAGGACCTCAATATTAGTCCGAGCACACTGAACCTGATAGAAGAGAAAGTGGGAAGCACCCTACAACAAATGGGCACAGGAGATCGCTTTCTAAGCATAACCCCAGCAGCACAGACATTAAGGGCAACATTGAATAAATGGGACCTACTAGAACTGAGAAGCTTCTGTAAAGCAAAGGACACTGTCACTAAGACAAAAAGGCAACCCACTGACTGGGAGAAGATCTTCACCAACCCCGCAACAGACAAAGGTCTGATCTCCAAAATTTATAGAGAACTCAAGAAACTAGACTTCAAAATGCTAATTAACCCAATTAAAAAATGGGGCACTGAACTGAACAGAGAATTCTCAACAGAAGAAGTTCAAATGGCCAAAAGACACTTAAGGTCATGCTCAACCTCCTTAGCGATTAGGGAGATGCAAATCAAATCAACTTTGAGATATCATCTTACACCTGTCAGAATGGCTAAAATCAAAAACACCAATGATAGCCTTTGCTGGAGAGGCTGTGGTGGAAGGGGTACCCTCGTCCATTGCTGGTGGGAATGCAATCTCGTGCAACCACTTTGGAAATCAGTGTTTCGGTTTCTCAGGAAATTCGGGATCAACCTACCCCTGGACCCAGCAATACCACTCTTGGGAATATACCCAAGAGATGCCCTATCACATGACAAAAACATTTGTTCAACTATGTTCATAGCAGTATTATTTGTAATAGCCAGAACCTGGAAACAACCTAGATGCCCTTCAATGGAAGAATGGATGAAGAAAGTGTGGAATATATACACATTAGAGTACTACGCTGCGGTAAAAAACAATGACTTCTCGAATTTTGCATGCAAATGGATGGAAATAGAAAACACTATCCTGAGTGAGGTATCCCAGACCCAAAGAGAGGAACATGGGATGTACTCACTCATAATTGGTTTCTAGTCATAAATAACGGTCACGGAGTATATAGTGGTGAACCTAAAGAAGCTAAATAAGAAGGTGAACCCAAAGGAAATGTTGAGGCAGCTGACTACACGGTACCCCCAGTCAGGAAGCAGAGAAGATGAATGTTAACACTATTCAGCCCATTTCCCCATTTATTGTGTCTGGGACCCCAGCCCATGGAATAGGCTGGACCTTAGATAGGTCCAGAGTTAGGGTGGGCCTTCCCACTTTAGCATAGTCTAGAAACTCCCTCACAGAGATACCCAGAGGTCTGCCTCCTAGATGAGTCTAGATTCCGTCAATGTGGGAGTTAGTAGTAACCCTCACAAAGGTCAAGAGGAAAGGCAGGGGGCAGAGCCAGGAGGGGCAAAGTGTCCGTTTTCTGAGCAGGCACAGATTGTAATAAACCTCCCCACATTATGAAAGATTCCCTCGCATAGCTGTTAGGCACCACTGGATAGTATTCTGAACATTTCAAAATAAACTGTTTCAGCGGAGCTGAAATGTACTAATTTTGAATACTTAGCCATCTGGAGCATTAGATGCTTAATTACATCTGAGAACATGAATGAGTAGTGCCAGGCAGTGCTTCCCAGTGAGTCCAAATTGTGTTTGTCTTTATTCTCACAAGAGAGAGAGAGAAACAAAAAAAAGAAGGGATATGCCAGTGTCGGGCTTTTTTTGTTCTTTTCTTCTCTATTTCTATAGGCACATATTCAAAATCTGAAGCCACGCCAAGATCCCTGCATCCTTTTTATAAACCATGAACTGTAAATGAAAGTTTGTTATGTTCAAAAAACAAAACAAAAAAAAAGCAAAAAACAATGGCCATAGCAAAACTCTGTCTTATTATGTCATCTGCCCTTAATGTCAGTTCCCTTGAAGATTACAAGTTTTACTGTTTTGCTTGGAGCAGATTCCTCCCTGCTGGATCTGTTCTCTACTCTCAGCAACTAGCCACAATCGTAAAAATAAAAGAAATGGTGCTTCCATTTTTATTGTGAGAAATAAAATTTGTTTCTAATTATTGAGCTAAAACCATAAGGGCCTTCTAAAAAGCCATCAGACAGAATGCTATATTTAAACTTTTGTAACATTCATCTGGTTACAGACTTCAGAAATCTCATGTTCTTATTCTGTCTTATGTATGTTAAATGACAGTAAAAGGCAACTAGGTAAACACTGTGGGATGAATCAAGATATGTTCAGCCTTGCCCAGGTTTTCCAGCTTTGCAGCACTTGCACATGTGACCCTCCATGCCTTCAAAGAACTTGTGCTCTGTTGGGAAGCAAAGAAGAATGATATCAAACAGTCAATTGCTTGGTTTCTCAGTTCGAAGTAACCTCTCTTTATGCTATTTAATGGGGTCTATTTCTACCTTTGTTATTGTCTCTCATGATACACTACTTATATCTTTCAGAGCATTTACCACTCTTTGGGACTGTATGTTGGCATCTGTAGTCATTGCCTGTCGTCCTTACGGCAAGTTCTTTGATTTACCCACTGATTTATAACCCAATCTTAGTATAAGGATCAGCACTGGTAGTTGCTACCCAATGGTGATGAATTAATACATCAGTGAAGAAAGAATGCATAAATACAGCTTGAGCAAGATGCACAGTTTGTTGTTGCTTTGAGGATCCGGTGTGTTTGGGGAGAAGAAAAGGCAGTCAGTTAAGGAGATATGAAGGAGCTATGTGTGTCTACCCTCGCTTTCTACCACCCAGCATGAGCAGCAGCTTGGTCAGTTCTAGACACACAAGTTCATACTTGGAGTGACCAGACATACCATGTTAGCCTTCTTGCTGTTGAGTCCTGGTTCTTGAAGGTGGCTCTTAAAGAGTTAAATGAGTATCACAAGATCTGCTTATTACCGTGAAGACAATTCGAATAGCAGGTACTATTTTAAAAGCCGGGGAGATGGCTCAGGGGTTGAGAGCCCTTGCTGCTCTTCCACAGGACCCAGGTTTGGTTCCCAGCACACATATCAGGTAGCTCACAGAACCCTTGTTCCGGAGGGTGGGTGGCATCTGTCGGCAGTGGTACTGCATATGCACATGACTCGTGAAAAACTCAAGGAGGCTCACGCACATCTATGCAACATGAACAATGTCTTTAAAATCACATCAAGTGTGCCATGGACTGTGGTCCAATGCTTCCGTGTATCATTTCTGCTTCTGAGCAAGAGTTGTAAATGGTAGATACTGTTGCTGAGTTTATTTTACATGGAAGTAATGAGGGATGAATAGGTAATGAGGCTAAAGAAGGTCTTGGCTGGGAACTGAATCCAGTTCTAGCTGGCTTTAGGATACGGGGTTTTAGCTGAAGCCTCTCTCAAGGAAAAGCAAAAGAAAATAAAGCCCATGACCTATTTCTGCTTCTGGTGGATTTAATTTCATTCTCTTTAGTTCTTGCACACAAGAACACTCTAGGTCAGATAGTCGTTCATTAATCTAATAAATCAGTAATTACCGAACTTTTAGGATTTTGATATGAAAACATTTACTCATTCACTTCATCATCAAACAGCTTCTTGGCACGCCTTTATGTGCCAAGTGCTGTTTTAAAAGGTTATAGCTTGCCAGTAAATATTAGCCAAAGATCCCTGCTTTCCAAAAGCCAGCATTCTAGATAATAGGTTACCATCCCAAAATGAGGGCATTATTCAAAGCAACAGAAGGTATTTGCTCAGTCAAAAACAGCCAGGAAAGGTGGAAGGGCACGGCCAAGGGGTGGGGGGTTAAGGGAAATGTTAGTTTCAGACCTAAACACTAAGGTGAGATGAAGCCTCAGGGCAAAGGGGACCCTGGACAAAGAGCACCACGTGGCCCTCTGTAACGTCACGGCCCAGGCCACAGAAACAGTCTATGCAAAGGACTTTGGGTGGGAAGAGGGTGAATTGACTGCCTTCTAGGTCCTCACAGTTTTGAGGTGAAAAAGCTAAACAAACGAACGAAGTGATTATAGATAATTGGGGTTGACAGTAGGACCGCATAGGAAAGGCGCGTGCTGCCTTCTGAGCACAGGAGACGAGTGACCCTCGGACCAGGGGCGGAAGAGTGTCTAGCTGTGGATGATACTTTTCCTTTTTCTAAAACTAAGGAGACTTATTTTTCTCTTTTCCTAGACAACCTGAGCATCGAAAGAGGCAAAGGAGCCACACAACAGAGCACAGATATGCGGGAAACAAGCAGACGCTCTGCTAATGCCAGGGGTTGAGTTGGAGCGAGGGAGCGATGGGCTATGGAGGTAATCTGGTACCAGACTGTAAAGAGCCTTGCTTGCTGCTAGGATTTGATGAAAGAACTTGGATTTGATGCATTGATAGATTCCATACTTCAGAGCATTGAAGTCCAGGTTGGTTAAGAAATTTCTATGGTAACAGAGGTAGTTAAGGGCTACAGACAGGATTTAAATGCAAGCTGATCTGACTTCAGAACCTAGGAGTGTCTCAAAGTCCTTGTTGCTCTAACATAAGGGCCTGATGGGTAGATCATGAAGTTGGAGACTGAGCTTGTTTGGGGAGACGGGGTTCCCCCTCATCTTTTAGAGCCCTAGAATCCGCTCAGTCTGCTACTTTTTCCCAAGGAAGCCAGAGTGCCAGTTATTTTACAAACGTTGTCATCGAAGTTGTCATAGCTCCTATTTCTCATTTTAATAACAGTATGTGGTGTCAGAATAACTTCACTGAACTCACCCAGCAAGTCAACCTCAGACCTGAATCAATGAGAAGAGGAAGTTGAAATAAAAGTGCGCTATAAATGTACACACTCAGCAGGAATATGTTAGGTCCTATTTTTAGGACCCAGCATGACATGTAAAAGCAATTACGCTGCACAGACTCAACTTTAGTATTTAGAAATAGAGGTGTATGAAAATTAGATGGATAAATATCATATTAATAGTGCAGTATAATAGCAGAAGCCTTTCTTCTTCTGTTCTAGAAAGGTAAATGCAGAAGCCAAGGCAATAATAGACGTTCTTGCAGGAATGTTTCATGTCAGAGTTGTTAATGGGAAGGAATCTATTGCCCTGAACTCAGGGTCTTCTTGCTTTGTTAATGTCAGCATTAATGTACATAGTGAATGTACTTAAGTTCAAAGTAAGACCGGCAATATTTATCCTGGCCTATTTTTCTTTAAAGATTTATTTTTATTTTATGTGTATGGGTGTTTTGCTTGCATGCATGTCTGTGCACCGTGTGTATGCAGTGCCCGTGGAAGTCAGAAAGGGTGGTCTGATCCTCTGGAACTGGAGTTACAGTTGTTCATGAGCCTACTTAAGGGGGCTGGGAACTGAACTCGGGTTCTCTGTAAGAAGGGCTCTTAACCTCTGGGCTCATTTCTCCAGCCCCATCACCCCCACTACCTTGTCTTCTTTCTATTGAATGTGTGTGCATGTTCTAACAAAAGGTTTGTAAAAAGTATCCAGTTTTCAGATTTATACTCTTTTGTAAATGGAGACTGTGCTTTCGTTTACCAGCTGCTTAGACCTAAATACAGAAACTATTAATTATAACACTGTTTGGCCAATAGCTCAGGCATATTCCTAGCTAGTTCTTACATCTTAAACCAACCCATTTCTATTGATCTATGTATCGCCACAAGGCTGTGGTTTACTGGTAAGGTTCTGGCATCTGTCTCCTTCGGCAGCTACATGGCATCTCCTTGGCTCTGCCTACTCTCTCTTACCTCTGTTTGGATTTCCCACCTGACTTTCTTCTGCTAAGCCATTGGCCGAAACCGCTTGATTCATCAACCAATAAAAGCAACACGTATACAGAAGGACATCCCACATCACCTTTTACTTGAGAGGATGCTGCTGCTCGGGTACAGCTATAGAGGGATATATCATGGACCTGTCGGCTAGTATAATATTTAGGGCAGATGAATTGCGGTTAAAAAAATCCATTTACTATATGAATAACAAGATGTGTGGCTTTTGTTACTGTTTGTTGGTTTTCTCATCTAATATTCAGGGTGGGAATTTGGCTCTGGTGAGCTCTTCACCAGGCACCAATTTGAAAAATCAAGGTTGTTGACTACCACGACGGCTTGAAGGTCCTCTTGATGTTGCCATCTCAGTCAGCCTGAACTGGGGAGGAATATGGAAAAGGACACTGGAAAGTCACTCGTTCGTTGCCAAGATCTGGAAGTGGCGCACACCCTATCTACAAATGTACCAGAGAAGAGAGTTGAAGCAGCTGTAATATCTATGACAATGTGGCTGTATGGCCGTAGAAGTAATGTATTTCAGTGGGCAGCTACGACTGTAACTGGTAGCCTTTTTATTTGTTTTGTTATTTGGTGATAGAGAAATGATTCTCAAAGAGGAAACATAAATCTCATATTATTTACTATGGGTCCTAGGGTCCTAGGCACTAAATTGTCACACTTATAAAACTTTAAACCACTTGACTCGTATGGATATTCCTGACTGACATTTTCTACCATGTTAGCTTTTTCATACGTTAAGTCAAGTTGAATGACATTTTTCATGGCTACAGTTATCTACTGGGGACTGTCAGTTTAGTCCCACCCACAAGGTTTGATTGATAGGTCTGTAATTGGCCCTGAGAGTTCACATTTTTAACAAGATTCAGGAGATGCTGGCTTCTCTGGTGGAGGGCCACAGTGGCTGAGCTTTTGCTAAACTGTTGACCTTTTCTCTCCTTGCTTTCTTTCCCCTTTTCTTATTGCAAGGTGAATTTTCTCTGAGCCCAAGAGGACTTGGAAGATATCTGTGGAAGGCCTTTGGAGCTGGTAAATGCTGTGCACGCATTACTTTAGACCTGCCCTAGTCAGGAAGATTTCAGTGGCAGAGAAGCTGAGAGTGGGACTGTTGCCTTTCCAAGGAGAAACCCCCTTCTGCTAGTCTAGACCATTTTGCTTGCATTTTCTTGTCATGGTCTCTGAATTCAGTCTTCCTGTTTAACCTTCTGGCTTCCATGTCGTAATTAAACAGTCTTCCCTGAAGTCCACTGAGTGGGAAGTCTTACCTCTCTGGGAAAGGAGAGACCCTCTCTGGTAGCTATGCCTTTTCTATCAAGCAATGAGCTTCTAAGCTTCTATTGGATTTTACGAAATGGTTAAAACTAGGAACTGGACAGTCTTTGAGGTACACAGAAGACTGGTGTGTGGATGAATACTTTTCTGGTTTGACATCTTGGGCTTCATTCTTTGATAAATTGTGCTTTTTGTTGGCCACTACAAGTTGCCCGTACAACCCTCGATTTATCCATATTTATAATCTTTAAATCTCTTTTCTTCCCAAATGGTAACCTCAAGGCAAAAGGAGTCTTCGTGAATCACTTTATATTCTTTGGCCCAATTTGTCCACTTACTTCTGTTAGAGATTCACTGTAAGACACTACAGGTGCTCCTGTGCCCGGGGCAAGAAAGTACAAAATAGATTTCATACCGCAGCTTCAAGTCTTATGGGTAATTAACTCAGCATGCTTCAGCTGGCTTTGTACCAAGTGCTTGTTTGCCCATGCAGAGAAAAATAATACATTGTTGCTCTCATCAGCATCTCAAAAATACTTCACAAACATTAATTAATGCTTATCTCACATCCCATCATCCCCCATTTCCAGATGAGGAAACTGAGTGTTTGGAGCCGAAAAAGCAATTTGCTGCCGCTTTTTGGTTGGGTTCAGTGGAGTGTGGAGCACAACATGGGATGTTGCCCTTTAACCTTGGGGTCATACTCCTTCCTGCTGAGGTGGCAGCTGACACCACATCAAGCTGAATCCTCACCTAAATCTCTCCTGAAAATGCTGACTGCAAGTGGAAGCAGGAAGGATGCTTGGCTGAGCTTCATATGGATAAATCCAGAAAATAATGTGTGTGTGCACTGCTGTGCATGCCTTTCACCATGTGTGTCATGTGTGTATGTGTGTGCGTGCATGAACATGCCTATGTGTATGCTTCTGAGCATGTGTGTCTTCTGTGTGTGTGCATGCAATGCTTATGTATATGCTTCTGAGCATGTGTGTCTTATGTGTATGTGCATGCACGTGCTTATGTGTATGCTTCTGAGCACGTGTGTCTTGTGTGTGTTTGTGCGCACGTGCATGCCTCTGTGTATGTTTCTGAGCATGCATCTCATTGCTGAGACTGAATAATTTTTGTGTAGGCAACAATTTTAGGAGTTAATTTACGAGCAGGGTGTGGTAGTGTGAGGCTCTAATTCCAGCAGCTGGGAGGCAGAGGCACTTGGATCTCTGTGCATTCCAGGCCAGCCAAGCCCACATAGTTAGCTGCAAGCCAGCCAGGGCAACTTAGCGGGACTCTGTCTCAAACAAGAGGCTAACTTGTTCTGTGGAGAGAATGATGGCAGAGACAGGTTATGCCGCTTCCTTCCTAGTGTCAGGTCATGAGATACTAAAAAATAGAAGTTCATGCAGCACTTATGAAATGCTTACACCTAAAATCAGCATCCCAAAGGACTAGGGGTTTTTCAGGTCTGTGGTGGGGCTGTGACTGAACCCCAGCTCACAGCAGTTGCTTACGAGGCAGTCACAGCTGTGCTCCCACAGCCCAGCAGCTGTGTGACCAGGGCTGCTTATTGTCAGCCTGCAAACCAGCCCTGACACTTGGCCAGGGAGAGCCTCCGTGATGGCACAGTGGGAACCCCTTCTCCTTTCAGTGTGGGCCCAACCTCGTAGACCAATGGGTCCTTCTTTCATGGAGCCCTGGGCACCTGCTCATTTGGCTTCCTCAGTTTCAGTCCCAATATGGTCCAGCATTAGAGATGGCCGGAAACCTCCTCGCAATGGCCCGAACCTGTTTCCTAGTCTTGATTCTCAAGGCTCAGGCCTTCAGTGTGGGTGTTGTATAGAACAGCGCTGGAAATTATTTTATTTATTTTAATTGAGATGTTTTAAAGATGGCAAAGAAATGGCTGACTATTGAAACTCAGGTTTGGAAACTAAGTGTGTTGTAGAAGGTGGTATATAAGCACACCTCACCTTCAGCTAACATTTTAGATACCTGTCCATGAATGCACAGGCTTCTGCTTTACTATTGCCTGATCCCTTTGCTTTTGTCTCTGATTTGGGTTTTCCCTCTGCAGCATAGGTTGTTTTTGTGCAGCACGGTGATGCTGTGTCTTAACCACTTCCACATTCTTATCCCTTAGTTTGATGCTTTCATGTGACTGTGTTCATCAGAATTATCTAGAAATCTTGGTTTGGCTAAAAAAAAAATGTATGCATACATATACACACAATTTTTTTCCTGGTTCCCCATCTCAAGGGGTGTAGATCTTAAAAGTCTGGGATGGGCTCAAGAGGTTGTGTTTTTAACAGACCTGTCTAGGCTGTGTTAAAATATGAGAAAGGCTACTTTCATTTTTTGCATTTGAAGCTTTACTCTGTGAAATACCATTTTTTGGGATCCATCAGACAAGCCCTAGGAACAGCCTTGGTTGCTTACTTTCTCTCAAAACTTGCTTTATAACCGCACACCCTGCCTGGCCTAGGATCCTGTGTTTCCACGCAGGCTAGGGGGAAAAGAATCTGCACCCAGAAGGAAACATAACGCTTTGGATAGCTTAGATTTTAGGAAATTTAATAGTTATCATAAACCAGAAAGAAGATGTCTCCAATTTATGCTCTGGGATCACAGCATATTTAAACTCAGAACTGAAAACTAGGTGTGTTGTATAGGGTAGTAACATAAACATAGTTTACATTCATTCAGCATTTTAGATGTCTGTATATACTGTACATGCATATATTCAATGTGGGCTATTCATCAGCTTCCAGATAGATACTGATATGTTCCCGGCTACATACATGCATACATTCATAAAACGGCAGTCTACATTCAAGATATTCAGTTCTTGCTATTTTTATCATCTGATTCATCCTGTTCTCATTGTTCTTTATTGAAGTTCACCATTTCTAATTACCACTTGTAATCCAGGTTATCATCCCCTAGCCCTGTAATCCTGAGACTCTATCCAGCAGTCTGCTATCACGAAACAACAAGAGGGGTCTGCTCAGGGGTGAGTGAGATTGTTTAAAGACTGCTGATGCCACACCCTATACACATCACATGCCATCACGCTATGACTTAGCTACATGCCAAATCAAGTTCAGGCTTTTCCCCACCCTCTTTGAGACAGGGTCTTACTATGGGTCCAAGCGGACCTGAACTTTTGATCTTCTTTTTTTTAGCCTCCCAACAGTTGGGATTATAGGCCTGGCTCCTCACTACTTCTGTTGATAGTGCTTTATCAAAACACAGCCATGCATGTTTGTTTATGCACTGTCTGTATTTGTTTCCATGCGATGAAAGCAGAGTTCAGCAACCGCAAAATAGATTCCCTGACCCACAAGCTTACAGAACTTGCTCTCCAGTCCTTTCCTGAAATAATTGGCCCATTTACCCCGTGCTTTTGGGTGGACTTTTTCTGTTGTCACTCTTGACCTTAGAAACCCAGGAGCAGGTGCAAGATGGACTCCTGCGTGACACGACATTTCCCCTGCCCTTCCTGGAGGACTGGGGTCATTTACTAGCTGTGCATTTTGTTGACTGCCACTGCGTGCCAATGTAGGGGAGCTGCCTTTAAAGCACAACACTGCTTTCGTTTGTTTCCCCGTCTTTGCTTTTTGCCGTGAAGATCCAAACAGATTTCCGCCTGGGACAAGACGACGGGGGACGGGGGGGGGGGGGGGGGGGACGGGACGGGACGAGACACGGGGATGAGGACCGGATGGGACAATGGGGCGTGGTGGGTGTGTATGGAGCAGCAATCAGGAGATCCTGGCCCCAGTCAAGCCCTTGCTTCCTCCTGCTTGTTCTCCCATCAAATCCCTGCTGGTAGATTTGGGCTGGAAATTCTCTTCTCAAAGCCATAGCTTTGCTCACCTAGTTGAAACACTACGAATCTGTGGCGTCAAAGTCTATATTCGCACCGTTCCAGTGAGTAGAACTGCTCCTCTCTAATTGTTTTAAACACGGTGGCTGCTGAAAACAGCCTCCAAAGACTGCCTCAAGAGCTCGCTCAATTATTTAAGATGCGAACGCAAAGAAGCAATACATCCCGAGGAAGACACCCCATTAATTAACATGTCTCTGGCTTGCCATTGTCCTGCTTCGTGTTTTCTTCCACTGTCAGGTTTGTTTAGTTCATTAATAACTAAGGAAGAGTTTTGCTGCCTGTAGAACGTGCGGTGTTTACGTTCCTGTAAAAACCTGGTTCGTTGGTTATATATATATAAGCCAGAAGGGCAGCTTCCTTTCTCCCTTCCTGCCTGAGTAGGCTGAAGTCTGTCCAGCCCGTCATCAGGAGGTTGAACTCCCCCACCATATCTAGGACTGGGCAAAGCTCCTTCTCTGTTTGCCGGGACTGTTGTTTGACGACCATGGGTATTTACATTATTGATAGCTTAGCTTTTTCTCGAGCGGCGCTCACTTATAGTCACACCTGCAAACCCAGTACCAGAGGGATTCGGCTGAAACCACTAATGCAATCAGCGGACCCGGGTAAGCTTGTTACCATCGCATTTGAGCCAATTGGTCCCCATTCGGGTCTGATAGATCCTGGAGGCGTTTATGAGTTTTAAATGAATACTTTCTGGAACAACGCGGTCGGAAAGCGTCACGTGGGCCCCGAAACGACGGTCTTGAAATGGCTTCAGATGGTACGCTGGAAGCCCAGGCACCTGGAGCAATAAACAAGCAGGTGCGCAACGGACAGCGCGCATCCTCTGACTCGGGGTAGGTAGTAGGAAATTAACTTCGGAACACAACAGAGAAATTTGGCTGTACTTAGGGATCAGGCCTCCGTCCACGGAGTTCCTACACGCGGGTTTCTGCTCCGGAAAGTAGAACTCTAATTTGTATTGACTTTCTGTGATGCATCTGTAGCTCTTAGACAGCAGGTCCCTGCCTGGATCAGGACAGCAGTGACCAAAGGCAGTTGCTGTTTATTTTCCTCCCTCTCGTGCCATCTTGGAGAGAAAGTTCTAGCATTTTAATCAGGAATAGCAGGTGCCTGTGGGAGTCTGATGGTTTCCTCATTATAGCCCACACCTGTGCAGACACCAAAGCCCTAGTACATGGGCTTGTTAAACACTGATTGCCGTTGCTTCTCTTTAAACTAAATGGCTTGGAATGCACC
Source organism: Neodon shergylaensis (assembly GCA_025134845.1). NCBI lineage: Eukaryota > Metazoa > Chordata > Mammalia > Rodentia > Cricetidae > Neodon > Neodon shergylaensis. The sequence goes on along the minus strand of JABTXL010012544.1, from coordinate 10,167,454 downwards.
CCCCCCCCCCTCCTACCGCGCGCCTCCCCTCCAGGTGGGTTGGACCTGTCTTTTGCCAGCTCTACATTATCAAATACTACACACAACTCTTACCTGCCCCATATTTAGTGATATTGGGTGGCTTGAAACTAGTCAAGTTGGGAGTATTTATAAATTTGTTCCTTAAAGACCCACTGTTAAACATTTATTAATGAAGTCCTTCCTACCTGCTTTGGTCTTCTAAAATGTAGCAGGCATGTAGAACCTCAGTACCTTTGCAACTAAGGAGAAACTGGTGCTACTTCAGTGGTCTAACATGTTTGGTTCGTTTGTTGGTTTGTTTTTAATATTAGCAGATGCCATAAGCCAAGCATTGTGAACTAAAAACATAGGTTCTACTCCTGTAAAAATTACAGACATACAATTTGCAAGTTTAACTAGTAAAAACATATCATTCACTGCTTTTGTTTTTCCTACAGGTACCATATTATACAACTGTCATGTAGTTTAGAACTAAAACATTTTATTATCCTAAGGATAAATGCAACATCCCACAATTCTCTTCTCTCCAGGCTGCCAACCACACATCAATCCCCTTTTCTTGAGATTAGCCTGTTTGTGGGCATTGCATAGATGAATTCATATAGTTGATGTTTGCTTTTTGAATCTATCATTATCGGGCAGAATATTTCCAAGAATCATCCATCCTCAGGCATATATCAGGAGTTTATTCTGTTTTTTAGAGATGTTTTTCATGTCAATTTTGAGTTCACAGTAAAATTACGAAGAAGTTAAAGAAATAAACCAAGTGCACCTTGACCACAAGCATGCATATCCTCCTTACAGTTGAATAACTTACAGTGATATAGCATGATCACCCAAAGGCCATCCTTCACCTTAGAGATGATTCTATGAGGCTCCCTTTATGAGCATAGGCAAGTGTAACATGACATGCAACCATCATTACCCTATTGCATAGCTATTATGATACACTGAAAGTCCTCTGCGCTTTTTCTCTTCCTACTTTTTTTTTTAAAAATTATCTATCTATCTATCTATCTATCTATCTATCTATCTATCATCTATCTATTTATCATCTATCTATCTATCTATCTATCTATCTATCTATCTATCTATCTATCTATCATCTATCTATCATCTATCTATCTATCTATCTATCTATCTATCTATCTATCTATCTATCATCTATCTCTTGTTGAGTCTGGCTTCTTTTTTTAATTTTAATTATTTTTTTTGTAAAGAAAACAAACTTTTTCCATTTTACATGCCAATCCCAGTTCCTTCTCACTGCCCTCCTCCCTTTCCCTCCACCTATTCCCCCCACATCACATCCCCCATCCACTCCTCAGAGATGGTCAGGCACTTTGCTTTAGAGAAGGTCCAAGGCCCTCCCTACTATATACAGACTGAACAAGGTATCCATCCAAAGAGAATGGGTTCCCTAAAAGCCAGAACAAGCAGTAGGGATAAATCCTGGTGCCACTGCCAGTGGCCCCGCGGTCTGCCCCCATCTTAGATTTCTATCTGAGGCATTCTAACAGAAGGTGGGTCAGCCATAGGGACACAGGCAAATGTATTACATCCTCACATCTTTTCTTTTTCCTCTTAATCTGAGTTGGGAAAAAGTTTCCTTTCAGTTGGTCATCCACAGCAGAGATCTGACGTTAGTGAATCTTGCCTTTTTCTGCCTTAAAGACCATCTTTATTTATTCATTTATTTTTAATCTAGGGTCTCACGTAGCTTAGGCTGGCCTTGAACTCACTATGTAGCCGAGGATGACCTTGGCTTCTGATCCTCTTGTCTCTGAGAGGCCCAGGGCTCTGGGGTTGCTGATGTGCACTGCCGGGCCATGTTTATTGCAGCTTTTTCAGGATTCTATCTGCCTACTCTAGAGTGGGCAGAATGTCTTGGCTACCAGATTCTGGGTGCTTGAAATTAGAGGGAGAGAAAAATAATCTTTTGACAATTACTCCAAATTCACAAGTAAGTTTCCATAGCAAAAGAAGATACAAAAGAAATGCCTACTTGCTGGGTTTTCTACAGCACTAAGAACCCTTGTATGTATAACAAGAACCAGTCGTTTGTACACCGGGTGTAAGGGAAACCGGATCCATTTAGAGAAATATGACTGAGCACAAAGGCTGCCGTCTAATGGTATTAACCTGAAAGACATTTTTGTCCATGTCCACTCTGACCTATCAGCTGAAGAAATAAGAATGCTCCCTTCCTTTATTTATGGCTAGAAACCAAATATGAGTGAGTACATCCCATGTTCCTCTTTTTGGGTCTGGCTTACTTCACTCAGGATAGCGTTTTCTATTTCCATCCATTTGCCTGCAAACTTCAAGAAGTCCTTGTTTTTTACTGCTGAGTAGTACTCTAATATGTATATATTCCATACTTTCTTCATCCATTCTTCAATTGAAGGGCATCTAGGTTGTTTCCAGGTTCTGGCTATTACAAACAATGCTGCTATGAACATAGTAGAGCATATACTTTTGTTGTATGATAGGGCCTCTCTTGGACATTGAGCCTATAACTCAGGTTCTTAGAGAAGCTAAATAAGAAGGAGAACCCAAAGAAAAACAAACAGGCATCCTCCTGAATTTTAACCTTCATCAGGCGATGAAAGGAGACAGAGACAGAGACAGAGACCCACATTGGAGCACCGGACTGAAATCTCAAGGTCCAAATCAGGAGCAGAAGGAGAGAGACCACGAGCAAGGAACTCAGGACCGCGAGGGGTGCACCCACACACTGAGACAATGGGGATGTTCTATCGGGAACTCACCAAGGCCAGCTGGCCCTGGTCTGAAAAAGCCTGGGATAAAACTGGTCTCGCTGAACATAGTGGACAATGAGGACTACTGAGACCTCAAGAACAATGGCAATGGGTTTTTGATCCTACTGCACCTATTGGCTTTGTGGGAGCCTAGGCAGTTTGGATGATCACCTTACTAGACCTGGATGGAGGTGGGTGGTCCTTGGACTTCCCACAGGGCAGGGAACCCTGACTGCTCTTTGGGCTTACGAGGGAGGGGGACTTGATTGGGGGAGGAGGAGGGAAAGGGGAGGCGGAGGTGGGGAAGAGACAGAAATCTTTAATAAAAAAAAATAAAATAAAAAAAAAGAATGCTCCCTTCCTACACATAAGTAGAGGGCCCTTGCCCATGAGCATCTTATGACTTGCTCTAGGTTAGAACAGCAAGGGGAGACAAATTTGATTTTCCCATTCCTGCTGCTTTTTCAGTTGTTATATTTATTTGGGGACTAGTATGTCCCAAATCTCATATCTCATCATTACCCATCTCTCCTTCCTACTTTCTCTCAGCTACAACCACTTTTTTTCTTCTTCTTTCTCTTCCTCCCTCCTCCTTCTCCTTCTTCTTCATTTTTCTTCTCTGTTTCATTTTCCTTCTTCCTTTTTTTTTGACAGGGTTTCTCTGTATAGCCTTCACTGTCCTGAAACTCTCTCTGTAGACCAGTAGACCAGGCTGGCCTCTAATTTACAAAGCTCTGCCTGCCTCTGCCTCCCAAATGCTGGGATTAAAGACATGTGCCACACGCCCCCAGATATAACCACTCTTAATTTCTCCATGGTTTTAGCTTTTCCAGAGCATCATAAAGATGTAATTACACTCTATAGATTCTTTAGACTTATTTTTTATTTGTTAATAGGCTTGTAAATTTCTTCCATGTCTTTTAATGGCTTGATGGTGAATTCCATTTTTAGCACTGAATAACTTCCCATTTCCTGGCTGTACCACATCTTACCTTTACACTGACTGGAGTATATCTTGGTTGCTTCCATGGTTTGGAAATTAAAGTAAAATTGCTATAAATGTTTAATGTATAAGTTTTTCTGTGGATCTAAGTTTTCAGTTCTTTGTGGTAAATATTCAGGAGGGCAATTACTTTATTATATAATAAGGATGCACTCAATTCTGTAAGAAATTGCCAAACTATCTTCCAAAGTATCTCTCTCTCTCTCTCTCTCTCTCTCTCTCTCTCTCTTCCTCCCTCTAGCTGCATGACATGTCATTGTGTGCACCACTAATTTTTAAAAAGCATTCTCTACAATGCCTGTACCAGTTTAACTTTTATTTTTAAGCAATGCATTTGGACCTTGATTTTCATATAACTTCATTACTTGTGGCTAGGGTCTGGGCCTCTTATTCAAGGAACTGCAATGAAGACTCACAGCTTACACAGATTTATAAAAATAGTAAGGTAACTTTATTCAAAGCAAAGTGATACCACAGATTATCAAGAAAATACACTGTCAACAGTGATAACTGGCCACATGAATGAGCCTACTCAAAGACCCCAAGTTAGTGCTGGGGCTTCTTCCATGGCACCTAAAGGAAGGAAGAGTTTAGTTATGAGGTGTATACGTTGGGGTGTCCCTATTTTGATCGCCAGAGCTGGATTAGATAAGCTCTTTGCAAACCATCTTCCTTTCTCTTCTACCATGTACAACTAAAGGGCAGTGAGTTTGATGGCCACTAAGAGGAGAAGCATTGTCCACTGCTCACAGTGGTGTGCACAGCTGGTTTGATGCAGGCAGGGGTGCTAGACTGCCATCTGTTGGGAGATGCACTGTTTGGAGGGTAGTTAGTATGCATAGGACCTTCAAGGAAGGTCTCGGGTTCAAGTGCGTTGTTAGAAGGTGGTGTGTGCACAGCTTGAACCAAGTGGAACCCCAGGTTGCCTGTTACCTGTGCTTGCTTGCTTCAGTTTTATTAATATAGTTCATACTTCCTGATTAAGAAAATAATTACAACTCTTCAGTGGTTACATGATAGTGTGTTATTGTGGTTTTAATTTTCTTCTCCCTGGACTCTAGCCAAGTAAGGCATCTTTGCCCCTGCTTATTGGCCATTCATGTGTCATCTTCATTGTGTATTTTAATCCTTTATCTGTCTTTTCTCTGTTGTTGCATTGTGAGATTTCTCTGTTCATAGAGGCTACTTGATATCAAATATATGATTTGTAAATATTTTTCTCATTCTGTAGATTATTTTCTCCATTTATCTGCAATCTTTGGTATATATGGTATTTCTATCTGATAATATCTATTTTTAAATTTGTTGTTAATGGTTTGGGTGTTTCATTTTATTTATTTTGAGTCAAGGTTTTGCTATGTAAGTCTAGCTGACCTTAACCTTGTTATGTAGACCAGGCTAGCCTTGAAATTCACAAAGATCTAGTTGCCTTTGCTTTCTGAGTGCTATGATTAAAAAAATACCACCATAGCCAGATATTTTATTCATTTGTTTTAGATGGTTATATTTTTATTTATATGTATATATGTTTATGCATGTGTATATGTATCTGCAGAGGCCAAGACAGAGAGTTAGGTCCCTGCATTGGAATTATAAGCAAGTGTGAGCTATCTTACATGCATCCTGGAACCTGAACATGGGTCTTCTGAAATAGCAGCAAATGTTCTTAACCTCTGAGCTATCTGCATAGCCTCTGCGATCTTATTTTTCTTAACCTGTTTCCCAACCCAAAGGATTTTGAAGATTTAAACTGATGATATCTTACAAGAATTTTATAGTCTTAGGTCTGTTATTCACTTTGATTCATTTTTAATTCTGATTTATTCTTCATTGTTTGGCATGTGGCTATCCAATTGTTCCAGAATCATTTATTGAAAAGATTGCTTTGGAGACTGGAGAGATGGCTCGGTGGTTAAGAACTTTGCTGAGTTTGATCCCAGGAACCCATATCAAGTGGCTCATAACCACCTGCAACTCCAGCTTCCGGGAACCCATCCGATACTCTCTTCTGGTCTCCCTAGGTGCATACACTCATGTGTACAGACACACAGATTTGTAACTGAAAGTAAAACAAACCTTAAAAAACGGAACGGACTGTTCTTTTTCTACAAAACAGCCTGTTGAAAACCAGGTGGTCATCAATCTGAAGGTCCGTCGCTGCCACTTTGTTGATTGGCACAGCTGTGTGCCAATGTGACTCCATCTTGATCACTAAGTGTTTTAGTAAGTGTTGAATTTGAGAAGTGTGAGTACTCTGAGTTTGCTTCTTCCAAGGATGTATTGCTGTTCATGTTCTTGGATTTGTACAGGACTAATTTTCCATTTTCTTATTTTCTATTTGTGTGTACTCAAACTAGTGTGCCGCAGCGTGTATTCAGAGGTCAGAGGGCAACTGTGGAGTTGGTTCTTGCTCTCTGCCTTCTGAGATCATCAGGCTTGTAGAAGAAGCACCCCCACTCGCTGAGTCATTCTGCTGGCCTTCATTTTCTTATTTTGTCTGAAGCCAGGCAGTCGGGGTTTTGGTAGGGTTGTGCTGACTCTAGCCCAGCGTATGAGTGAGGAGATCCAGAGGATGGGCACAGGGTGCCCTCGGGTTACCCACTCTTAGCCATTGTCTGTCAGCTGTTGCTTCACTGTTTGCAAAGGTTCTCCTGCTTCTTGGTTAAAGTTATTCCTAAGTATTCGATTTTTTAAAAATGTTAGCGTACATGGAATGAGTTTGTTTTAATTTTTGCTCTTTATTGCTCTGTATGAAATATAGCGGATGTCTGCATGTTGACCTTGTACACTGCCATGTTACTAAACCTGGTATTGGCCCCAACAATGATGTGTGTCTGTTTACCCATTTGTGCTTTTGGAATGTGTCGTGTGTTTTTCAAAGCTTCTCAACTCTAATATTTGTGTATAGAAACAGTTTTACTTCTTTCAAATCTGGATGCTGTTTCTTTTTATTGTCTGAGGGCCCTAATTCTAGTTCAACATTAAATAGGAGACAGATAAATACTTTCCCCCCAATATTGATCTTTTGAGACAGGGTTTTACGTAGCCCAGGCTGACCTTGTACTTGTTAAGTAGCTGAGGATGTCCTAGAACTTTGGATCCTCCTGCCTCTGCCTCACAAGTTCTAACTATGGGCATGCACCACCTTGCCTGGTTTTTACCCGGGGGTGGAATCCAGGGCTTTGTGTAGGCTAGAGCAAATAACCACACTCTCAATCCTTCTTCTGCAAGATTCATAGTAACATCCCTACTTCATTCCTTTTAATTCCTCAAGTCTTTGCTTTAAAGAGTATTACATATGGGACCAGAGAGATGGCTCAGTGATTAATAACACTGACTGCTCTTCCAGAAGACCTGAGTTCAATTCCCAGAACCCATATGGAAGCTTACAACTGTCTATAACACCAGTCCTATCCAGGGGATCTGGCACCCTCACACAGAAAAATGCCAATGCATATAAAATAAAATAATGAATATTATATTTATTTCTTTATGTGCTTGTGCTTTCATTCATGTGTGTGTGTGTCTGTATGCAGGTGTGTATGCACGCCTGTATGCATGCCTTGTTGTATGTTTGGGAGTCAGTTCTCTCCTTTCCTGTGAGTTCAGAGCCCTGAACTCAGCTCCTTAAGGTTCGTAGCATGGGTCCTCACCTGCACAGCCATCTCACTGGCTTGTCTGCTTTCTTCCTGATTTAGAAAACTAAAAAATTGTTCATTTTATTGATATTTTCTTGCCACCCATTTTGAGTTTTGTCCATTCCCCACCCCAGTTGCTTCCCTGTTTCTATTTCATTATCTATGTTATAATCTCTAGTATTTTCTTTGACTTGCTTGAGAGTTTCCTGTTTCTTAAGGTGCATGATGAAGTTATCGATTTCAGATTTTCCCTCTTATTTGGCGTGAGCATTATAAAATTTCTTATGAAGCTTTTTTTTTTTGCTGCATCCAATTATTTTTCTCATAAATCTTTCCCTTCTTGCTTGCACAGAACCTCAAGGTCAGTTAACGTGAGAGCACCTCGCCTTTCCGGGTTTTTTCCTGAGCAAGTACACGCTCTTGGCCCTGCACACGGTTACCTTGATTTGTAGGACTTTAGTCAGATACTTTTGGAAAGCTCTTGTTTCTCCCAGAGCATTTGATTTTCCAGAGCTTCATTCCAAAGTTTTCAGTTACTGTGTTGTTCTCCCTAACTAACAAATTTTCTGATATGGCAGAAACCAAACTTTCTGCTTGGGAATGTTTCGAAGCATCCTTCCTGTCCAGCAACTCTATAGCCCTGGGTGAGTTCCCAGTTAGATGAGATAATGACAAGTATATGGAGCAGGTCTTCTAGGGAGCTGAGGATTAGTCGGGAGCAATGCGTTCCTTCTGTCCCCTCACACTGAGCACACAGTTGTTGGAGAATGCTGAGGCAGGGGCTGCTGTTGGATCCGCTAGGGTCAACGACTAAGGTGAGTCACATCACCACAAAGCTTGCTCTGTCTACCTCTGGTACTCATCTTGAGTCAACACCGAAACACTGTGTGCTTGCTGTAAGCCCTTGGGCACCGCCCAGGGTTCCGAGGAAGTGCGGTCTGGTAGATTTCGCCACTCATGCTGGTTCGTTTATGGAGGGACAGATTTCTATAGTCGTTTATTCTGACATTTTCATGGATGTTAAGCAATAAACCATATTTCAGTCCTGGGCCAGACACAAGAGACAATTATTTCTCATAGCAGTTATGGAACACCTTGCCAATTTGGAGCCGACGTTCCAAAACTCCCGTTCCTGCACAGCACATTGGGAAGGTCAGGTGATGTCTGTTGACACAAAGGATGATGTAGTAACAGAAGCATCCTGGGCGGCTGGAACCAGAATCTCTTATTATGGGAAGCACATACAGCTGCTCTCCGCTGTAGGCGGAGATGTTCTCTTTACTGAAAAACAATTACATGTGCATGCGCACAGGTAAAGGAGGAGCGCTCATGCCTCTAGAGGCCCGAAGATAAATTGGCTCTTGGTTCCTCTTTAGGTTCGACTCATTTTATTTTTTGAGAAAAGGTCCCCCTTTGTGATCTGGGCCTTCCAGTTTGGCTGGGCAGGCTGGAAGCTGATCTCTTGGGATCTTCTTGTCTCTGCCTCTGCGTTGCGGGGAATACAAGCGTGTACGGCCAGGCCCGAATTTTTGTGTGGGTGCTGGGATCTAACTCAAGTCCTCGTGCTTGTATGGCGATCACTTTACTAATGTACTATCTCCTCAGTGTCCTCTTTACTCTTTAAAGCCTTTTCTTATACAAATGGGTGTTAAAGATAGTCCGAAACAAAATGTAGCTATTTTCTTCGGTGCACAGCCTTTAAAACTATTAGAAACCCACAAAAAAGACCCTGTCTTCAAATCAGAATGGCACATGCCTTAGAGAGGTGTCAAGCGTACTAGAAATTGTCTTTTTCTTTTTACTTTGTTTCATTTGTGGGGGAAAGTCTATGTGTGTGTGTGTGTGTGTGTGTGTGTGAGAGAGAGAGAGAGAGAGAGAGAGAGAGAGAGAGAGAGAGAGAGAGA
>JABTXL010012544.1:10139052-10158116 GCA_025134845.1 Neodon shergylaensis | reverse complement strand
AGAGAGAGAGAGAGAGAGAGAGAGAGAGAGAGAGAGAGAGAGAGAGACAGAAAAAGAGACAGAGAGAGAGAGACAGAGAGAGAGGAGATAGAGAAAAGACTCCTTTTGGGAGTGAGTCTTCTGCTAGTGTGTGGATTCTGCAGGGACCGAACTCAAGTCATTCCATTTGGCTATGGGTGCCTTTTCCTCAGAGTCACCTCACTAGCCCTAGACTCTAGATTTTGTAGAAGGACCTCTTTGGAGGGTTGTAAGGAAGAAGGGCATGTGTCATTTGAAAGGATCACTTCAGCTTCTCTGTCAAGACTGTAGAGGAAAGAAAATCTGATGTGTTGGGAGGCCGTTACACTGTCTGAGAGGGAAATGGTTATTTTGCATTTGGTGGTGGAGACAGGAATAAGTGCTAAGACTCAATAGAATTGCCTAGATTCCCTGATGGAATGAACAAAGCTTTGGGGACAAATGAACTAAGTGTGACTTGTGTACATTAACATGGACAAGTGGGTAAATGATAGCGATGTTTATAACTCAGGGAATCGAATCTCTGTGTCCACTTCATGTCCAGGGTAGAAACTGAGGCACGCTGGGTATAAGGATCTGTGATTTAGAGAGAGACCAAAGATGGAGAAGCAAAACTTGGAGGTCAGTAAACATATTTGTTATTTAAGGTCCTAAGACTTGATAACAGTATATAGAGATAATATATACTGCTTAATTCCAGTGTTCAAGAGGCAGAGCAGTTGGATCTCTGTGAGTTCAAGACAAGACTGGTATGCATAGTGAGTTCCAAGACAGCCAGTGCTACATAGTGAAACCTGTCTCAAAAACAAAACAAAACAAAACCAAAAGACAACAAAGGTTTGTGAAGTAAAACTCCTTAACCCTGATGTTCCTTTGACATGTGGGATCAGAAAGATTTACTGTTTGAGAGAAAAAATACCAGGGGACAACTTGACTTCAGAGCTGGTCCGGTAAACACAGTGGTTGGTAATAATAGTCTGGAAGACTGTAGCACATTCAGAAAATACCCTCATAAGTATTTTGAAATCTGTCATTCATTCTCAGTGTAAATTAAAGTTAAACAAGGAAGCAACATAATCACTCATGTACTATTCACAAGTTTAGTGCAGGCGGGCAGAAAGAATTTTAGGTAGGTGGCTGGGAGCAAAAGGAACATGACTAGCCAAACACTGAGGAGCTTGTGAAGTCATTTGACTTGCTCAGAAACAGATCCATCAGTTTCTCCAAGCCTTCATCAACATGTGCTTTACAAAAGTACTGTCAGTGTTTGATACATGTGTGTGTTGAGAGGTAGAGGGAGTAGGGAGTAGGAAGAAACAGATAAAGATAGAGAAGGGGGAATATAGAGAAAGAAAGTGGAGAGGGGTGGAGGGCCAGAGAACTTGTATGTGTGAATTAGCACAATTGAGTTCATATTTTGGGGGTTAAGAAAAAGCACAAGTCTTGAGAGGAGTGAGATGTAATTCATACAGCAGCAGAAACAAAGCCAGAGTGACAAGGAAACATGCATGGGAATGCAGATCTCTTGAGATCTAGGGATTAGACTGGCATCTAGGTTATACCTGTATGCCATCAGGTTAACCAAGTTGGGCCAGGACCCCTTCACATATAAATCTAAGCATTTAATTTAAGTTAATTGGTTTTCTTCATGGTCTTAGCACTTACCTTGCTGGCTGGCACCATTGTGCTATCCCCTGGCTCTGGCAGTACTATCCTTGTGAAACAGGACAATGGGATTGGTGTTTATTTCTTACCTCTAGCTAAGCACAAATAATTAAGGTGGATACAGATATGCCCCAGAAGGAAGACTGCATCTTGATATATTTTCAGCTGCTAAGCTTTTGATATACACCCTGTATTTTCTCCACCCACTAGGTTTGCTTTGGTTTTATAGATGCTGATAATTAATTTCTTATGCTGTCATTTGTACAAATTAGCTCATTTGTTTCCATTTAAAGAAAGCCTAGTCTCCTTACAATCAAGCTATTTTTTGGATGATGGCTATTGACTATATTTCTGATAGACTCTGAATCTGTTTCAATATTGGAAGGCCGGACAGTCGGGAGAAATAGGACTGCTTATGTTCAAGTGATAGGTAAAGTGGGCTTACTAATTACTTTAAGTTCCTAACTTTCCTCCTGAGGAGCTGGAATAAACAATGCTGTTCGTTTGGTCTACACCTCTTCTTACACTCTTCTCACTAACTCCACCCTATCTCTATCCCCTTCCCTTCTTTCTTTTGTTCCTAACTTGACGTCATAACCCCTAAGGCTGAAGGAATTAGAGATTCTTGAATATCGACCTAAGGATGTTGAGTCCAGATCTGATCAAAGCTCACATCTCAGACTTGCCACGTTGCATCCTTATGACCTTCGTCCATTCTTGAACTCTCTTGGTTTCCTAACCTTTAAAAGGTGGATAATTATAGGACCTTATCTCACAGGGCTCCTTAGGGTTATAACCTATCCTCTACACAGTGCTTAGAGCAATGCCTCTCAGAATGCACACTCGCTAAATGGTAATGCTGATATTCTTCAAATAGACTCAAATTTTAACAAGAGACAAATTAAAGAACAGTGGTTTTGCAGTGGCAAATTATTTTTGTTTTATTAAGAGTTTTTCTTAATACAATCTTTTCTTATTTTACATAGCTACTCCTGTTCCCACTCCCTCTTTTCCTCCCACTCTACCCCACCCCCATCCACTCCTCAGAAAGGAGGAGAGTTAACAAAGTCAAACACTTCACTTCAAGGCAAGACCAAGGCTCTTCCCCCTACATCTAGGCTGAGCAAGGTATCCCTCCCAAGAGAGTGTGCTCCAAGATGTATCCAGTTCATACACTAGGGATAAATCCTGGTCTCACTATCAATGATCCCACAGACTGCCCAATCCTCACAACTGTCATCCACAAGCAGAGGGCCTAGTTTGGTCCTATGCAGGTTCCCCCCATCAGTCTAGAGTCAGTGAGCTCTCATTAGCTCGGGTCAGCTGTTTCTGTGAGTATCTCCATCATGGTCTTGACCCCTTTGCTCATATTATCGCTCCTCCCCCTCTTGGGCTGGTCTCCTGTAGCTCCTTCCAGTGCTTCACGGTAGATCTCTGTATCTGCTTCCATCAGTTGCTGGATGAAGATTCTAGGATAAACTGGGACTAGGAGAAAGAGAAAATGGATTTGCAAGATAGATTAAAAGGAAACTCAGAGTGAAGCCCCATTTTTTTTAAAAATTAATTAGATTTTTAAAAAATACCAATGCAAGTTCCCACTCTCTCTCCGCCTTCCATTCCCTCCACATATCCTCCCATCCCAACCCCCATCCAATCCACAGAGAGGGTAATGCATATTGCTTTGGGGAAGGTCGAAGGCTTTCCCTACTATATCTAGGCCGAGTAGGGTATACATCCAAAGAGAACAGGATCCCAAAGAGCCAATACATGCAGTAGGGATAAATTCTGGTGCCACTGCCAGTGGCCCCTCAGTCATGCAATTGTCAACCACACTCAGAGGAACCAGTTTGGTCCTATTCTTGTTCCTTCCCAGTCCGGCTGGAGTTGGTGAGCTCCCATTAGCTCAGGTAGACTGTTTCAATGGGTGAACCCATCATGGTCTTGACTTCTTTACTCATATTCTTATTCCTTCCACTCTTCAGTTGGACTTTGGGAGCGCAGTTCAGTGCTCCAATGTGGTTCTCTGCCTCTGTTTCCATCAGTTGCTGGATGAGGATTCTATGGTGATATTTAAGATATTCATCAGTCTGTCTACAGGGCAAGTCAAGATCAGGCCACCTCTCCTCTATTGCTTAGGATCTTAGCTGGGGTTATCCTTGTGGATTCCTGGGAATTTCTTGAGAGCCAGGTTTCTTTGTTTCTTCCTTGACCCAGGGGTGCTTCAGTAGTTCACTGTTCAATTTCCATGACTTTGTAGGCTTTCTGAGAGTAGTATTGTTGTTAAATTCTAACTTTACTCCATGGTGATCCAATACGACACAGGAGTTAGTCCATTTTTTTTTGTATCTATGGAGGTTTGCTTTGTTACTGAGTATGTGATCAATTTTAGAGAAGGTTCCAGGAGGTACTGAGAAGAAGGTATATTCTTTTGTGTTTGGGTAGAATATTCTATAGATGTCTGTTAAGTCCATTTGGTTCATTACATCTCTTATTTCTCTGTAAAGTTTCTGTCTGGTTGACCTGTCCATTGGCGAGGATGGAGTGTTGAAGTCTCCTGCTATTAGTGTATAGGGTTTGATGTGCGATTTAAGGTTTAATAGTATTTCTTTTACATATGTGGTGCTCTTGTATTAGGGGCATAGATGTTCAGGATTGAGACTGCATCTTGATGGGTTGTTCCTGTTATGAGTATAAAGTGTCTTTCTCCAGTTCTTCTGATTGATTTTAGTTGAAATCAATTTTGTCAGGTATTATGATAGCTACACCTTCTTGTTTCTTAGGTCCATTTGATTGGAAAACCTTTTACCAACCCTTAACTTTGAGGTAGTGGTCTTTGTCTTTGAGGTTGAGGTGTGTTTCCTAGATGTTTTGTGTAAAGAATTTCTTGGATTTAATGCTTCCCCTATAGTATTTCCCCTATAGTATCTTTTAACACCTGAGATTCTTTCTTCCATCTCTTGTATTCTGTTGATTATACTTGTCTCTGTAGTTCCTTTTCATTTACCCAGATTTTCTATGTCCAGAATTCCCTCGGTTTGTGTTTTCTTTATCACATCTATTTCAGTCTTCAAGTCTTGAACTGTTTGCTTCCCCTGTTTGATTGTTTTTTTCTTGGGTTTTTTTTTTGAGGGATTTATTAATTTCTTCTAATTTTTTGTTTGTCTTTTCCTCCATTTCTTTAAGGGAGTTTTTCTTTTCCTCTTTAAAGGTCTTTATCATTTTCATAAAGTTATGTTTAAAGTCGTTTTCTTCTACTTTTTCTGGGTTAGGGTGATCAAGTCTTCCTGTTGTGTGTCCGCTGGATTCTGGTGTTACCATGTTGGTTTTTAGGATATTGGAGGAATTCTTGCGTTGGCGCCTGTTGTGATACAAGCGGCGAGGCTGCGTCCCCCGGCACCCCGCCTCCCGCGTGGCTCTAGCTTATGCCCCGAAATAATTACACAGAAACTGTATTCTTTTAAACACGGCTTGGCCCATTAGTTCCAGCCTCTTATTGGCTAGCTCTTACATATTAATCTAACCCATTTCTAATAATCTGTGTAGCCCACGAGGTGGCTTACCAGAGAAGATCTTAACCTGCGTCTGTCTGGAGTGGGAGAATCATGGCGACTCCTAGACTCAGCTTCTTTCTCCCAGCATCCTGTTCTGTTTACTCCGCCTATCTAAATTCTACCCTATCAGAGGCCAACCAGTTTCTTTATTACTTAACCAATGAAACAACAGATAGAAAGATGACCCTCCTCCATCAGGCGCCTACCCATCTCTTCCTTCAAATGAGGCTGACAGTGTCCTTGCGTCTTGATCCAATCCTTGCAGTGGCTGTCTGAGTGTTTGAGAGTTTTTCTTGGTCTGCTCTGTACTGTCAATGTCTGTCTCCGAAAGCCTCTGTGATGTCAGTAAGCCTGCTCTCTTGGTCATCTTTTCTGGTTTGCTCTCCTGGTGCTCTCTCTTGTTGTAGCAAGCTCTTGGTCTCCTCCGTATTATAGCAAGCTCTCAGCTGTTAGGTGGGGTGTGACTAGTAGCTTGGAGGGTCTAGTGGATGGGGTTGGGTTTTTGGGGAGCCTACCCACAGGAAACTCCCTGCTGGTTGACTAGAAAAGCCAAGGGAGTAGGGGGAGGGGCCGGGGTTTTGTCCCACTGTGGAGGTCCTAGAGAATGGGGCATCTTGCCACATGGCTGTTCACTCACCTCTTAAGTCCCCTCAGTATTGGAGCAAGCTGTAGTTCAGAGTTCCACCAAGTTTGCAGGAAGATCGGCGGTTTGGGGATGGGGTGGAGTTAGTAGTTTGGAGAGGCCGCTGGATGGGATTGGGTATTGGGGGGAACCTAAGCATAGGAAACTACCTGCTGGCTGGCTAGAAAAGCCAAGGGAGTTGGGGGAGGGGCCTGGGATTTTGTCCCACTATGGAGGTCCTAGAGAGTGGGGTGTCTTTCCACTTGGAAGCCCCATCTTTTTAATCGAATTAAAAAGAAAGAAGAAAACAAATTAAAACTTAACCAGTTGGATAGCTTTTTTCATTATTCCTCAACTGTGTGTGGCTCGTTGTTTAGATTGGAAAGGAAAATAAAGACATGCTTGATATATGTACGCCACTTCACACAAAGGCATATTGACTCTGATTTATTTTTTAGTTATCTGTTTATCCACAGGATCTCACAGTGTAGCTCCTGACTGGCCTGGGGCTTTCAGCAGCAGGAGGCAATCCTCATATTGCATCCTCCCAAGTGCTCGGGAGGAAGTTAGTAAGAATCCAGCCAGTTCTGGGAGTGAACCACCATGGTATTACCAAAACCCACCTCTGGCTGGAAGCCTTCTAAGATTCCCGTGTTACTGAATGGAAACTGAGCATGATTCCGTCAAGTTCTTCTGCCTGTTGCAGAGCCAGCTGCTCACAGGACTGCTCTGTCTTTCTAGGGAAGTTATTTCAGTTAATCCCCGAATCACAGCCTTTCACCTGGCACAGCGCACAGCAGCTGTTCCGGGCGCCACAACAGAAGACAGCAGCGTTGGTTTGTCACAGGAAGAACGCATTTCTGTTGTTATTGTTCGACTATAATCACAGGGGAGTTAGAGGGGTGGGGAGGAAAATTTCCAGAAGAGAATAATTTCTTCTCCTCCATTCAAAGTGGAAACAGATAAACGAGTTCCACCCTGCAATGACAAAAGAATCTCTCAATTCAGTCATGATCCGATCCCTCTGTTGGAGGCTCATCTTTGGGGACTGTTGAATAATGTCCCTTTGGGAGAAGTATGGTGAATCTTGGCAGAGGCCTTTTGGGAACATTTGAATCCTTGTATTAATAACACAATAGCCTGGAAATGGATCCCTGAACACTTCTTCACACCATGATAGGAGCAGTCCAAACTCAACTGACAAAAATCTTTTCTATTTTGAAAAAGAAAAATCCATGTTGTAGTCAAGATTGTAACCTCAAAACACTTTTCTCCATAACTTGCAAAGAGCTTTAGTTTCATATTAGAGCCTTATCAGCTACAAGATTTTATTGGAAAAACGTAATAACTATTTTACAGATTCTCTTTAAAGGGGTGGAAATGTAAGCTGTGTTTTCCAGCCTTCAAAAACAGTCGAAAATGCTTTACATTACTTTCTTATAAAAAACAATTTGCCCTTGGACAGGACCTTGGTTTTCTTTGTGCTGTTTTCGTAACTTTTTCCACTAATAGGTTCAGACGTTTTGGCAATTTCAGTGCCAAGCAGAGATTAATGGGGCTTTAATTCAATAAACTGCATGGGATTAAACTTAGAGCCCAAAGTGAGGGCTATTTTAGCAGGGGCCTTAGCTTTTGACTGTCCACCTAAGCCCAGGCTGGCTTCAGCTTCGATGGAACTCATGTATGTCTGTGACCTGTTTTGTGCGTTTGTTTCCAAGCTGGCCTATTTCATCTGTCTGCATTTCTGTTGAGGTTTATGCTCCACTAACCATTTTTTGAAAAGATTCTGCAGTGTTTTTTCCCTGCCCAACTGCAGGGAAAAACAATAAGGAAAGCACTCCCTATGCCAGCTACAAAAACTTATTTTCTATATTAAAAGAAAATGTTTGGAAAATAATTAGCAGGATATTGGTCATGGAGGCTGCTAAATAGTTGGGGCATTTGACTCTCAGGGAAGGGGTTGAAATTCAGAGGGCAAGAGTAATCACGCTGCTCAAAGAAACTGAGCAAATGCAGCAAATTATACCTAGCAAAGCAGTGAGAAGGGATTAATAGCGAAAGCAGGAATTAATTGATTGAAAGAAAAAAAATGACATAAACATTCAGTATTGCCATTATTATTTTTTTTTTGATAATAAGAAAATGGTTAATGATAAGAGTTTCCAATCACCAATGGAGAAAAGAGGAAGACTACTTCATTAGGGATAAAGACGAATCAGAGAGCTGCCTCAAAGGACAGAAAAGTGTAGACTAAATGAAGACCTTACTAAATTAGAGTCTAGAAAAATGAGAATTATGGAAAACCAATCAAGAAAAATTTAAAAAATGGACAAATTGTCAGGAAAAACATGAGGCATTCTATAGTGGATGCGAGTGTGGACTTTTACTTAAACAGTTTGTAAAATCCACACTGCATTTCCTGTCCTTGTTTTGTTTTCTTCCTTGAGATTGTCATAATATTATCGGTTTCAAGAATGTGTCAAGCATGGGTGAAATGTCAGTTCAGGTAGAAGAAATACCAAAGGGTTTCATAAAATAGAACATATAAAAGTCATTTCTATGCTTTTACATTTCTAAATTAGGGTTTCTCTGGAAGAAACTACCACTTGCCATCATTAGTGGGCTATGAAAAATAGTATGGTTAAATATTTGAAAAGGCTACTAATATATCCTTTTCCTTTCTAACTAACCAACTAACTAACCAACAAGCTAACTAACTAGCTAACAAACTATATAGTAACCATAAACATGACCATATGTATAGTTATATACTAAGTATTTAACTGTGAGTATGCATGTGCACAACCAGAGCAGTTTTACATATATACATAGATTTTTTTCAAAATTTTTGGGTTCAGTGTTGAAGTTTGATTCCAACACCACATTGTAATGACTAGTATTTATTTATTTATTTATTTATTTATTTTTGTTTTTCGAGACAGGGTTTCTCTGTAGCTTTGGAGCCTGTCCTGGAACTAGCTCTTGTAGACCAGGCTGGCCTCGAACTCCCAGAGATCCACCTGCCTCTGCCTCCCGAGTGCTGGGATTAAAGGCGTGCGCCACCACCGCCCGGCATGACTAGTATTTATATGAGCTGATTTTGGTGCCTCTGTTTCTGCCTGCTCTGAATCTCCATCCTTGGTCACAAAACCCTGTTTTCTCCTCTCCTTACTTCCCTATCAGTGGCATTGTGACCAGGGGTTGTAGGATGTTGTAGTCTACAGCATGAGGCTGAGTCATTTTACCGGTAAGTCAGGCCAGTCTACCTAAGCATCAGTGTTTAGGGGTGACTGTTCCTCCCCTCCCCTTTCTTTGAACGTACAGCTCATTTTGCAGCCGGCCAGAGGAACCAGCAGTCTATGGACAGGGGGAGAGCGTAACTGGTTGTTTTAGCTTTGATTATGAGACTCAGGTGGGTCAGTGGGGCTCCTCCAAGGGAGGGTCCTAAGCCATCATTGTTCTCATTAAGCATCTTTCGTTGCGAGTAGAGCCCCTTCGCTCTAAAGGTGTTGTGATAAATTAAACTGGACGGGCCTTTCCTGAAGGTGAATGAGTGTATTTTTTCCAGGAATAAAAACCTCACATAGACTGAAATGAAAGCTGATCAAGAACAAAGGCATCCATTAATTCCAATTGGAAGAAATAATTCACAAAGCTGAGGTCAGTCTCTTCTCATGGGCAAACTATTTCCTTTCATATACTCCGGTCACCTGGGTGCACATTAGTACACAGGAACCAGCCAGAATGGTTTTATTTATGCTCTTAGATTTTCAACACCACTAGTCCCATGAGCTCAAAACGCTGCGAACTTCAAAGTAGACCCATAGCTCCATTATTACTCTCCACCACTCCCTTCTCCAGTAGCCCACAAGCCTCCCGCCCCCTGAGTAGGCGAGCCCTAGTTACAGGCACTGTATGGAAGTGCCCTTGCTCTTGGCAAGGTGCCACCTCCTGTGGTTGAAGGGAGAAGTATATATATATAAAAAAAACTTATTAAAAAGTCCCCCCAAACACATCAAACACTCAGCACTGTGTTTTTCCATGATGTATGTGGGAACGAGTCATAGGATATTGATTAAATTTCCCCCTAATTTCAAAATGGCCTGAACAAAGTGAAGGGATATAGTGCATGGCACAGATGTAAACTGTGCCATTTCTCTTTTGACTGGCTTTCATGAAAGCACACCTTTGTCCATTCTGTGCAGTCCCTCTGTGCAGTCCCTCTGTGCACCTAGATTATTATATTTCTGCAGTCAACCTGGAAAATCGCTGGTCTTTCCTGCTGCAAAATTAAATCTATTTAGTGCTTCAAAACCACTTCAGATTTCAAAGAGCATTTCTGATTAAAAAGTATCTCAGTAGCTTTATTGTCTTCTGATTCTTCATTGCCCTTTATAAATTTATTTGTAAAATATTTCTCTCGCTCCTTACCTCCCCATGTGTTGTGTGTGTGTTTTGTGTGTATACAAGTGTGTCTATGTACAGATGCCCGTGTCGGTGTGTCTGTATGTGAATATGTGCATTTGAGTGTAGGTGCCTGTGGAAGCCAGAAGAGGCTGCTGAATTCCCTGGAAGTTGAGTTCCAGGTCATTATGAATCTCTTGGTTCAAGTGCTAGGAACTGTACACAGGCCCTCTGCAAGAACAGCAAGCATTTTAACCACTGAGCCATCTGTCCAGTCCCTTAACTTGCTTTTTAAAGGGAGAAAGTTAAGCCATCCCTGGAATTTACTTAAAGTCGATGTTTAAGTCCATACTGAGCTCTAGAATGTCCCTGTATGTGTATGTATATGTATAAGTGTTGTGTTTATTTTCCTCTTTCTCTTCCTTAGGGTCAGCAAGTCTTCCAACCAATGAAAACTCTCAAATGTATTTCCACAAATCAAAACACTACTATAAGTAATTTTATCTACTTTTAAGATTTATCAGAAATTTATTCTATGCCCCTGACAAAAAAGCACTTCTTCATGTGTTACATAGAATGTAACACAAATGGACCCAAACTCTTTCTTATTATTCTTATTTATTTTAATTGTATGAATGTTTTGCCTGCTTGTCCCCCACATGTGTGCCTAATACTCATGCAGATCAGAAGAAGACATCAGATTACAGGAGGCTGTGAGCTCCCACAGCTGTGGATGGCTGGCAAAAAAACCCAGGTCTTTTGCAAGAGCAGCCAGCACGGTCAACTGCTGGGTTATCTCTACAATCCCTAGGACCTGAACACTTGTAATTCTGGTTTGTTAATCAGGCTTCAATATCTTCTCCTCGCATATGAGCCAGCATAAGGGATGGTAACAGTAGTTTTTGGTCTTGTAACTTTTAGCCAGTGTTTAGCCTACACTGAATAAATCCTAGGTATGCCCTATTTATTGTGAATCTGTAAGCAACATATAAAGGAGATAATTGAATATTTACTATCCAGGTTTCTTACCTTTATATTATGTCCAGAACAGGAAACTGAGTCCTGGATGTTGACTTCATCTAAGATAGAAATAGAATTCACACATCTGTATCATTTCTTTTCTAGGATTGGACAGGGTCTTATATTTATATGCTGATGTAAAAAGAGGGCACAAATGCATACGTTCTTCTCACTTAAATGGCCATCTGCCCTGCACCCACTTGGTACAGTTAAATTGTGAATGCATTGTCTGTTTGATGTCTTAATCCCCTTAGCATGTAGAGCTGGTGTCTGCTGACCTGGGGTCACAGTTCCCTCATTACCCAACATGGAAGCCGAGCCGAGCTCTGGAGTCATTTATGTATTAAAAGGAACTCATCCCAGCTAGGATTAAACATAGAAGTCATACAGGAGTCTTTCTGTAACCACTGTAGGCGGCGGGTTTGAATGGTGTTCTTAGGGCTGGAGCATGCAGCAGGGAAGAAGTGTCCACAAGAGCAACAATTCTGGGTTACAGCACAGAAAACAGGGCTTTCTATGGGAGATGATAATAGTTTGCGGCTTTGAAAAGCTTGGCCTCTGAACAATAAGTGTTTGTACAAATACTTGTTTAAAAAAATTCAACCTAATACCTTACAAAAGCCAATAACATAAGGAGAAATGGCCTCTCTTTGAGACGCTGTCCTTCAAAGTGCTTGACACATCCTCGTCGCTGTCCTGTTCCGGACTTGCTTCTGTGGGAAGACAGAAAAGCGCATGCGTTTACCTGTTAGAAGTTCCTTATCCAGCCTTCTCTCTTCTTTGCGTATTTGCTCAGTTCAGAAGAAGGTACCCCTAGCGAAGGATGACAGATCTAAAAGGCATTAGAGATCCTTTGGAGTCTCCCCTGCGGCTTTGAACCAGCAGCCCTGCATGGGGAAGAAGTCAGAAGGTGTGTTACTATGGAGGAAAGTCTGAAGCAGGATGCCAGGAATGTATAAAAGCTGCTGCTGCTGCTGAAAGACACAGCTTCCCCATGCCTTGTTTCCTCTTCTCTGGTAAGGGAAGCAGTGACCTTCATACCTCAGCACACAGCGGGATGTGTGAAGTTAATAGGATGCAGGTTCTTGAGAAATGAAGACCCCAAAATGAGGCCACTTGTGTGCTTTTGTGCAAGGTGGATGATTGTGCAGATGTGTGACTGGGCCAAGGGGGCATGTCTTAACTGTAGTAGTGGAGGGTGGACCTAGCAAGGCCTGTGGCTCGGATTCCACCCTCTGCCCTGCATATTTAGAAATAAGGCACTATTTCTTTCATTTGGATACAAGGCGGTACTTCTGGAATAAGCAAGTGTGCCACAGTTGGCTTCAGGGGAAAGAGAGGTAGGTTCTTTTATTTGTTTATTTGTTTGTTTGTTTGTTTTGTTTTTGAGACAGGGTTTCTCTGTAGCTTTGGATCTGGTCCCAGAACCTGCTCTGTAAACCAGGCTGGAACTCAGAGATCTTCATGCCTCTGCTTCCCGAGTGCTCTGTGTGATTAAAGGTGTGTGCCCCCACCGCTAGACCCGCAGGTGGGTTCTCTGACACACTACAAAGAAGCAGAAGAAAACGGAGGTGAGAGTGACCTTCAGACTGTGATTTCTCAGGTGACATCTTGGGATTACCTTGTCCTGAGTCCTGTCAGTATTATAGATGTTTATCCCAATGCCCACAACCTCCTTTGGCAAAAGAGGAATATTAAGACTATCAGTGGAAATGAAAGTTAGAAAATGAAATTTTCACAATAGCCTTGAAGTTGATAGAACTCCAAGTGGAGATGTGAATTTTCAAGTGGGCCTTCATTCCCAATGTCCTTTATCCCCCTCCATAGTGCATTGCGGAGGGAGAGGGTCTCACAGTGGTAAAACTCAGCTTATAGAAGAGAGTAAGCAAGTCGAGGAAAGATGTCTAAAGCCTCCGTCTAGGCAAGCGTCTTTACAGAGGCTGGTTGATGGAAAATCCCGGATGAAGCTCTCTTCGCTCGTTCTTTCTTCTTAGATTTGTCCTAGTCACACTAATGATCAGGTCGAGCCAAAGAGATCATTTTCTCTTGGGTCTGTTATTTTAATCAGGGATGGAAGTGTGGGCCGGGTAAGAAAAACCTCAAATACCCCCCACCTTCACCACAGGAGAGCAACCTCAAACACCACCCCCATCCCTACTCCCGGATAGCAACTTCAAACACCCACCAACCCCACCCCGGGAGAGCGACTTCAAACACTTCCCACCCGAGGATAGCCTTCCCTTTTGATTCGGGATCTCCACTGCCTATGTAAGGAGCCCTTTCCAGATTCAGTGAGCTGAGACATGTTTAGTACAAGGTGACGCCTCAGGCCCGCCATGGTGGCACAGAGTGGAATGTCCCGCTGCTGATGGCTGTGGTGCTTTGCCAGGCAGTTTCTGCGCATAGTTTATCTGATGATTTATTGCAAGCCCAGCTGCTTTGCTTATTTTTTCTGTACTTGAAATAGAAAAGCAGATTCATTTGTAATTGAAGCTCAGAGAGAAACAATATTAAATATGACTTTCAGTCAGACAAAGGGCAGAAGGTAGAAATTTGTCTCATGATTTAAAGCCGTCTGCACACAGAGGCCCTGTTGTTCCAAGAGGGCCGCGGATGCGCCTTTGGCTCTGAGAGGCGCTTTCTCCTGGGCCTGGAGCTGAAACGTGGTTGTGTGTTTCGGAGGACAATCATCAGCTGTGGTGACCCAGAAACAGAACGAAACTTTAAAACACACGTGCTTGCACCTTTGTGCGTACTTCTTTCTACACAGGCACATATACCTGGTCCCTGCATGGACTGGGCTCAGGATCAAATGGAATTTCTCTAGTAGAACTAAGAGAAACGAATGCTTGGTACTGAAGCAAAGAAGGGGACCTGCAAAGGGTGCAAAAGCACTTAAGATTTCTGTGTCAGTAGTGAGGCTGGAAAAGCTGGTGCAATCGCTGTGTCCCGAGGACAGAGTTGCTAACACGGCCATGACTCCACCATCTGCCCCTTTAAAATCAATGCTCGCTTACTTCATTTACCCATATTCTTTGTTTGTTTATGTGAGCGTTCATCCATGTATCCATTTGCTCGCCCTGTTACTGTTAGAAGCGTTCAGTGAGAACTGCGGTTGTCTCTTCCTCTTGTGTCCTATGAATGTGCCTGTGGTGACACTAGATTACCAGGACCAAATCCCCGAGTGGTGTGAGGGCTTGAGACACAGCCTTGCAGAGTCTTGTTTTTCTAACGACTGTGTGTATAGGAGGAGCAGGAGAGAATGGCAAGGGCAGTTGGTGGGGCTCTCTTAATTGGTCCCTAAGAATTCGGTTGTCATGCAATGCTAGGTCCTTTGTCCTAAATCCCAGTTGAGTCTCTTTGCTATTTCTCTATCCTTCCTTCTTGTTTTATTTCTCATTATTGTTTCTATGGTTTTATTTTGTCTATTATTTTCTAATTTATTGGAGCCTTAAGAATTGATTTCTTGGGAAAGGTGAGTTTTTCTTTTTTTATTTGTCTTGCACTGATCCAGATACCAGGGAAATTCCTTTTCTTAAAAACAGTATGTCATTCTTGAGGCATGGCAGATACAACTATCAGCAATACAGTCTTATCGTAGGCGGGGACCCAGGAGTCAGACGCAATGTACTGAAAAATGTTATGGGCCGGGGAAGTGGCTTAGGGCTGAAGGTGCTTGCATGCAGGTCCGAGGGTCTGGGTTTGATGCCTGGATTCCACAAGATGAGACGGAAAAACCAACTCCTAAGAGTTGTCCTCATACATCCACATGGCTGCTGTGGCATGGGTGCCCTTGGCCACACACCCCTCCCCCACACACACTAAAAGAAAGTTTTGAATTTTTTTTTTAAAGTTAATATGTGGTTTTGATTGGTGGAAAGAAAAGGAATCACCAAGTCAGGGTGACATGTGAGAAAAATGCAGGTCTCCTTTGAGTCCCCTGACAACGAGGAATTCTGTGGTTCATTCCGGTGTTTAACTAGATCAGACTGGTCTTTTTCTTCAGCAAATGAGAAGTGTCTGTCATAGATCTTGGAACACCTGCTGTGCCTGCACCTTCACAAGACACCTCAGCAATCGGGCTGGAGACTATCAGCTTAGAGATGCATTAAATGTTTATAAACATCTACAAACAAATTTTAGTATGGTAATGATCATGACAACCAAGTAATTAATTCAATTCTCACATTTTACTGCTTTCTTTGTGGGAATTAGACGGTCCATGTTAGGTAGAGACCTATATATCTGTCCCCACCAGTACCTTAGATACTTAGTTTTCTAGTGAGCTTCCCTAGTAGACATTACTTGACATATGTTCCAATTAGTTGCTAGGGAATCAAGAGCGCCTTCTGTGATCCATTAGGGAATGGCTCTTGGAAGCCTGTTCTTGGTTTTCTCTAGACTTCATCCACATGCCTTTCTGCATGTATCCACTTTCCTTTATGTTTTTGCTAAAGTTCTCCTAGCACGTTATTGACCTAGAGAGTGGCCTTTCCGAACCTTGATTAGCTATTTGCTAATTCCTTTCTTGAACAAAAACAACCCAATAAGTACCTTACATGAATGAAGAGACAGGGTAGCAGAAAAGGGGCATAACACAGTTCAGTTAGTGTTAAAACAGTAGTTGCAAACAGCGTGATAGACAGGTATGGGAAGTATGTGGGTGCTGAGAGGATAGAAGTAATTGGGGTTGTTAGTAGAAATAGGACGGTGTGGTATTTTAAGTGGGAACGGTCCCCATAGTCTCATATATTTGAATACTTGGTCTCCAGTTGGTGGCTGTTTGGGAAGGGTCAGGAGGTGTGGCCTTGTTTGGAGGAAGTCTTTCATTGTGGGTGGACTTTGAGGTTTCAAAAGCCCAAGCCATTCAGTTAGTTCTCTTGTCACATGATTGTTGACTCAATATGAGATCTCAGCTACTATTCCAGCGCCATGCCTGCCTGCCTGATCCCTTACTCCCTTCTGAGATGGTGATGGACTCCAACCTTCTGGAATCATGATCCACAAATAAACACTCCCCTTTATAGGTTGCCTTGGCCCAGTGTTTTGCCACAGAAATTGGCAAGTAACCAAGACAGAGGGTATGGCCATGCTGGTCACCCATTGCCATGTGTTGTTCCTTGGACACTTGACTTTCCTTTGCATTCAGAGGAACAGCTTACAAAATACTGAGCAATAAGGACATAGCGGAGTGGAAAGAGTCGTCCAGGGACACAAAGATCAAGGTAAAATTGTTAACTTCTTTTGAATCAAAGGAAATGGGTAGTGACACTGAGTGAGAGACACCTTCAGAAGATGTCACTCTGAGAGTGGGTCACCAGGAATTCCAAGTCGGCTAGATCAAAAGATTTCTGTGTTTGTGCAGCAACAAGCATGGTTTGATGATAAAGAAAACTACCACCAAACACACAGCATGCTTTTTCTGAACCAGGGGCTATTCTGATTTCTGTGCATCAAATCTTTTTCTCTTCACAACAGCCTCTAAGGAATAGAGTTTCCCAGTTTCACAGCTGTAGAAGTAAAGGCCCAGCAAGCTACTTTGGTCTCCATATTACCTCTGAGCCCCAAAGATATAGTAATAACACTTTAGCTCCTGTGTTTTATTGTTATGGAATTTATAAGAAAGGTTATTTGCTGGAGGCAGATGTTTTTCTTATTGGCACATGTCATGTCAGGTGTGTGTGTGTGTGTGTGCATGCACATATGTGTCACATATGCATTCGGCAGGCTCTTGCTGAGATCAGAGGACAACCTCAAGTGTCAGTCCTCGGGCAGCTTCCATCTTTTCTCTGAGAAATAGTCTCTCACTAGCTTAGAACTTAGCCACACAGGCTAAGCTATCAGCAGTCCCGCTTCCAGGAATTTACCTTTTCTGGCCCCTCACGCCTTCCTCCCTTCCTAGCATAATGGTTTCTGCCCTTTATGCATGGGTTCTGTGGATCTGAAATTTGATCCTCAGAGTTGAGTCTTCTCTAGACCCAGTGTGAGTCTTTTCTGGAAACACTCTAAGATCTACTCAAGGACAGTGCCGCCATAGGCAGAAAGGAAATAACGGACTTCACTTGTACATTGTGGTCGCAGGACTGTGGGCTTTGGTGCCTGGCCTTAGAGCCACTGTAAAACTGGTTGGGCTCGCTGGACAGTTTACTAGTTGACTGATTTGAGAAAGGTATTGAGGTGTCTCTGTGACTCACTCCCCTCTTATAAGCCAAGAGAATCCAGTATCCAATTTATGTGGGTGTTTTGAAGGCCCAGTGCTACAAAGGCTGACTAGGTCCTTGGCAGACTGCCTGGCACATAGTAAGAACTCAACAAATGGTAGCTATTGCTAGTCAGTTGGGGACAGATGATTTTCACACCAATTTCCATTGCACGGCCACTTTTAATTTAGCACTAATTACATTTTGATGACATTTGCATACAGCATTTAATTGACTGAAAAATCCCATTAATACTTCATAATGGAGTACACAAATTATACGGGGAAAACATTCTTGGGGTATTATAAAAGAAGGCTCACTTTCTCTTCTGTCAAACATGTAAGTGTGTGGAGGGTGACTATATCTCACTGACACTAAACAGTTTCATATAGATGGTACCACCACTGTCGGGCTCCTCATGAGTAAAGATTCCAGTCATTTTACAGTTTTTAGTCATTCTGTGTGCAGCATGAAGGACTCGCATGCTCTTCTCGACTATGCCACTTCCATATAGGTCAGCACCCTTCACTCCGCTGGGATGTGTTGTGAATTTGTATCTTTGCTCACCCGCCAGTGGAACTTGAGGAGCTTAACATTCCTGGCAGATTCTTCTGCACCGCGGTTACATTGATGGCTCAGTACATGGTGACCATTGTTGGCACATCTCTGGGGACATTCCCCACCATCTTTTGTCCTCTCTCTTATTGTGTTGTCTAGTCCGATGCTATGGATGGTGTCATCAATTTTAAGAAACTGGCTTTCGTTTCTTTTTTTTCTCCTTGACATTTTTAAAAATGGGAGAGAAAGCACCCAGAACTGCTCATAGATTATTAGTCAACACTTCCCCTTATGAATCTGGAGGGCAAGTGTTCTGAAATGGACTCTATAATTATTTGAATGAAAGTACATTTGTTCACATATTCTCACTCCCACCCCACTTTCTCCCAATGGCTATTGAAGCTTGTAGGGATAGCCTAGCCCCTTAGGCGGCGTGTTCGCCTCGGGCTAATGTTTATATATAAATCTGGCGAGCGTGAGCCCCTCCGCTCCCTTTTTTGTATTTCCTGCTCATCGCTGGATCCCTGATGTTGTAAGATATCCCTTCATTAAAATTTGCTGTTTCATATTAAGTTAGCCTGGTTAATACGCCGATTACAGAAGCTACCACAAGTTCTTTAGGCATTGTTTCCTGATTCTCTATTTGCAATGTAGATTGTTATTTTTAGGTTCCGTTTTATGCTTATCCTTGGTGAAATCCATAATAGTCATTGCCATCGAAAATATATTTATCATTTCAGAATTCTGACAGTGCCTGTGCTGGCTAGTTTAAGACAGCACAGGCACCGTCAGATACACTGTTTGATACAAGCTATTTGTATCAGATATATGTGGGGAGAAGGAAACTCAATTGAGAAAGTGCTCCCACAAGACTGATCTGAGAACAAACCTGTGGTATATTTTCTTAATTAGTGGTGTGGGAGGGCCCAGCTCAGTGTGAGTGATGCCATTCTTGGGCTGATGGTCCTGGGTGCTATAGAAAAGCAGACTTGGCAAGCCGTCGAGAGCAAGCCAGTAGGCAGCACT
>JABTXL010012544.1:10064212-10134239 GCA_025134845.1 Neodon shergylaensis | reverse complement strand
TCTCTCTCTCTCTCTCTCTCTCTCTCTCTCTCTCTCTCTCTCTCTGCCTTTGATTTACCGGTGCCTCGCACCAGCAAACGCAGTCCTGAGTGTGAAGGCAGAATGGGGTTGATAATCTTGCCTGTGACTCAGCCATTGGCATGCCACCATTGTGTTTGAAGGTCGGGACCTATTAGTGCACAGATGCCTGCCTCTTCTGGAGTTCACATTATAAAGTGTATCAGAAGCAGCAGATGCTTCAGGAGCCAAAAGAGCAGGAGGAGGGCTGGGAAGCAAGACCTGCGATTCCCAATCGACTGGTGGTCCCTGTTATCTTTAGCTCATCCCTGCTCTGCCTGATTTTCCCCTTTGACCAGCTCATCCTCAACTCTAGATGTTTTAGGAGTGGCAGTGTTACTTGCTTTGGGTAATGTTTTGTGTTATTTTATTTTATGATTGCCCCCTCGGTTTGACAAGACTTGAGATTATCCATGCAGGGCTCGGCAATGCAGCCCAGTCGATACTTCCCCGCTGTGAGATTGAAGAGCATCAAACCCAGTGCTACCTCCAGAGATCTTCATGCTTCAGAACCATGGCACAGGAAAGGATGATTTCAACCAGCCACGTGGTTACTGGGCCCCATTCTCTTTATTAAACTTATCATCTAGAGATGAGCGGGAAGTCGATCTTCATAATCCAGCTGATTGTTGCTGACATTTAAGGAGAAGGAAGACCATTGGCGTTATGATGATACATTTTTTGAAAAACTAAAAAGAGAAGTTTCCACATGTTCTTTATGGAAGCTTTATTCATTACTCCACCTTTGGAAGGGTTGATGCTAGAACAAGCTGCCTCTGATGTCTAGGAAATTAATCATTTTTCAGGTGGCAGGGCCTGAACTTGATTAAACACTTTGTTGTGGAGGGGAGGGAACTCTTTATGTGTCTGTGGGGTTCTCATCATGGTGTTGAGAACCAGCTGTATAACCTGGGAACCAAGGGTAAAAACAAATTGTCAGTAATTTCTTGATGAAACAACTGAACAATAGGCAGAATTGGGACTCTACTGAGCAGGCTTGAAGCTGGCCAGTACTTACTCCTATGTTTAAGCCAAGCGCTCACTTACTATAAACCTTGCAAACAAATTCTTTTTGTAAGATATGCTTATGTAGCCAGACCCAAAAAGAGGAACATGGGATGTACTCACTCATATTTGGTTTCTAGCCATAAATAAAGGACATTGAGCCTATAATTCGTGATCCTAGAGAAGCTAAATAAGAAGGTGAACCCAAAGAAAAACATTTAGGCATCCTCCTGAATATTAACCTTCATCAGGAGATGAAAGGAGACTGAGACAGAGACCCACATTGGAGCACCGGACTGAAATCTCAAGGTCCAAATCAGGAGCAGATGGAGAGAGAGCACGAGCAAGGAACTCAGGACTGCGAGGGGTGCACCCACACACTGAGTCACTGGGATGTTCTATCGGGAACTCACCAAGGCCACCTGGCCCTGGTCTGAAAAATCATGGGATAAAACCAGACTCGCTGAACATAGCGGACAATGAAGACTACTGAGAAATCAAGAACAAAGGCAATGGGGTTTTTGATCCTACTGCATGTACTGGCTTTGTGGGAGCCTAGGCAGTTTGGATGCTCACCTTACTAGACCTGGATGGAGGTGGGTGGTCCTTGGACTTCCCACAGGGCAGGGAACCCTGACTGCTCTTTGGGCTGAGGAGGGAGGGGGACTTGATTGGGGGAGGGGGAGGGAAATGGGAGGCGGTGGCAGGGAGGAGGCAGAAATCTTAAATAAATAAATAAAAGAAATACTAAAAAAGATATGCTTATGTAATTAAAGGGAAGAAGTTATATACATATTAAACATAATGTATATCAGAAACAACCTTTAGCGTGCTAAATACTTTAATAACACAGAGCGAAGTTATCATCCTCCTAACTGTGCACCCTTGGTCGGCCATAAATGTTTTTCCATTCTTGGGAAGGAGGGTAAGATGATGGGATAGAAGTGACACAAGCTAGATTTTGAGACTCAGTTCTTGATAAAGACGGAAATGAGGAAATGTGTTCAAGTTTTGAGCACTTGGGAATTGTCTGGCTAACGGGGTTATCCTTCAAGATTTATTTGTTTTGTGTGTGTGTCTGTGCATAGCTGTGTGAGTGAATGCCACCTGTGTGTAGGTGCCCGAGGAGGCCAGAGGCATCACCTGCCCTGGAGCCAGAGATACACAGGCTGTTGTGGTGCCCACTGTGGGTGCTGGGAATTGAATTTGGATCCTCTGGAGGAGCAGAAGAACTTTTTACTGCTGAAGCATCTTTCCAGCCCCTTTCGGGTCTCTTCTGACTCATAGCTACAGCTACTGATGCAGTAGTAGGGTCGTCTTTACCATCCCCTCATATTTGCAGGCAATCACTATCGTAAGACATGTGCTGTGTCCATCAAAGCTAGCACTCATTCTCACACTACTTGAGCAGAGCTCTCGGAGGAAACTGAACTCATTTTTAGCAGTTGTGGTCTGGGGGAATGGTACAGGGATAAAGTCAGTGTATGGCTATGGGTACACAGGTGCTCATGTGTATGCATGTCATCCCCTGCCCCCACAGTTAGAACAAGGGCTGGAAAAGCATGACCATTTGGTCCAGTGAGGCCTGTATATTGTTTTTGTAAATAAAACTTTATTGGAACAAAACCACACTTATTGCTTCGCTTGTGTCTGTGGTGCCTTGGCACCCCAGAGGCAGAGCTGAGTAGCTGCTACGGATTCCATGTCGCCTGTGGAGCCTACAGTATTTGCTCAGCGGCCCTTTATAGAAAAAAAAAAAAGGTTTGCTTCTTTCGAAGTTAGAGTCATCTAACTGATGAAATATTCTGTGTCTGGCAGACAAGTAAGTCTACAAAATACATAATAAAAGATACATTTTTATCCATACACTAGTTTTCATTCAGAACCGTGTAAACAAGGTGATTTTAAACACAGTTTGGTTTAAAACATTGAAATAAGTTATTTTCCTCTAATTAGAGCAAACGGGACTGCAGAGTCATTTACATTCCTAACAGGACTGATTTCACTTCTAGTTGGCTGGCTTTCACATGCAGGGTTGCGAAGTGTTTAAACAGTTGTATGTTTTCATTTAATTTCTGTACCCGTGTCTTCAGTGTGACAATGAAAACACTGGTAACCTATCTGGAGGTCTTTTGAGACCATTTTGTTTCCTGATTTCAAAGCGTTAGCTGTGTGCATTAGACTCTGAATATCTTTCCTACTTCAAAGCTAAAGTGACAGAGGCTGGAGAGGTGGCTCAGTGCTTAAGAACATTAATTGTTCTCTCAGAGGACCCAGGTTCGATTCCCGGCAGGTACATGGCGACTGACAAATGTCTGTAACTGGTGACTCCAGTTCAAGATCTTCCCCCTTTTCTGGCTTGGGTGAGGGCCAGGCACACATGTGGGGCACATCCATGCAGGTAAAACACCCATACATATAAAGTTAAAATTTACGAAAAGGTATGTGATGTTTTTAGTAATAACAGGGAATGCATTCAAAAATCGAGTTTAAAAGATGGACGAAATGCCACATAGCAACAGAATTTACATTTTCAGCAGATGTTATTTACTTCCCAAGATAAATCGAGCAATTTACTCTACAAATAACATACCCAGCACACACACTGCAAAGGAGTAAAGCTTATTTTCTCAACCTAAAAACAACCAGGGAAGAATGAGCGTCTTCATAAGGTCTCTAGGAGAAAGCATTTGAATTGAGGACTTTTTGACAAATCTTGGCTATGGAAGTTTCACTTAGCATTTACATATTTTTCCAGGTAAATTGATAGCATCTCCCCTTGACTTCTTTTTTGATTATGCAGTGGATAGTCATTGGAGCATACACATGTTCACTGAAATGAGCATTATGCAGAGTAAATCTACTTTTTCAGTTTATGGAGCAGACATAAGGATTATTTGTGGGGTCTTGTGTGTATGGCCTTCCCAACAACAACCTGGGTTGATTTAGTAATCCAAAGTCTTAGCCTCCCTTTTACACCCCTTTGCTTTATTATTGTATGTTTTTTTTTGAGTTTTACTACATGTGTAGATTAATTTAGTTGTCACCACAGCCCACGGCATATTATTTTTCCATAATGCTGATAAATTCCCCCATGGTTCTCCACCAGTAGCTGCGTTCTGCCCCTAGTCCTAACCCCTTGCAACCGTCATTTTATTATCCATAACTATCTTTACTTTATTTTGAAAATGATGTGAATGAATCCGTACACGTGTAGCTCTTGGATTGGCATCTTGGCATCTTTCGCCCAGTGTGACTTTGAAGTGCATGGAAACAGGTGAGCTGTGAATATCTTCTTTTACGTTGCTGCATCTTACTCCTCCGTGCTGATGTAGTACAGTTTGCTTACCCTTTCTCTTTGATGTGCTATTAATACAAAGCACAGCATGCTTCCTGATGTATTTCTTCCTCTCTGTTGAATTCAGATCTGTAAATATTCTTGACACAGTGATTTATCAGATGCCAGAATATGTTAATAATTTCTTCCAGTCTATGCTTATACTTTCATATTTTAAAACAGAATTTTACACTTTATCACACATTTTATTTATTTATCCATTTGAGTGTGTGCTTGTGTGTGGTAGAAAATGGCATTTGTGTACCACAACATACTTGTGAAAGCCAGAGGACAGTTTGTAGGAGTCCTTTGTTCTTTCTCATCATGTGGGATTCGGAGATCAAACTGAGGTTTTTAGACTTGGCACTTGACTGTCTGAGCAATCTTATTGGCTGTGCTTCATCTTTCATTTCAATAATAGTAATAATAAATAATATTTATGAATATTCTAATATAGAATATAAATTATATAGTAATATAATAACAATCCTTATTATTATTTGATTTTATGAGACAGGGTTTCTCTGTGTAGCCCTGGCTGTTTTGGAACTTGCTCTGCAAACCAGGTTGGCTTTGAACTCATGGATCTACTTCTGCCTTCCCAGGGTTGGGATTAAAGGCCTTCTCCACCATACCTGGTGCTCACTTCATCTTTTAAATAGTCTTTCACAGTCTTTCTTCTTGAAAAGATTATGTTGTAAATGTATTTTCCTGTGTGGGTCTGTGCTCATGTTTGTGTAGGTGTCTGTGGAGTCTAGAAGAAGGCATTGAATTCTTTGGAACTGGAGTTTTAGACAGCTATAGAATACAGGATGTTATTTCAGTTTCCTGGTATTTTTTGAGAGTTGCTGTGTGCCTAATACATGGTCTGTTTTGGCAGAAGTTCCATGGGCTGCTAAGAAGAATGTGCATCCTTTAGTGCTGAGATGAAAAGTTCTGTAGAAGTCTGTTAGGTCCATTTGATGTATAGCATTCAACTTCAGTCTTTCTCTGCTTAGCAATTGTCTGGATGTCTAATCTGTTGGTGAGAGTGAGGTGTTAAAGTCACTATCATTGTGTTGGGTTACTCTGTGGTTTTACATTTAGTGTCCATTTTATGAGATTGTGTACCCTTGTGTCTGCTGTGTACATATTTGTAGCGCCTGCACTACAGGACAGTTTGCAAGTCATGCAAGGGGCTGGAGGTTAAAACACACAGAGACACAGGTCACTCTTGAAACAAGAATGCCCCTTTTATTGTGTTCCAGGGCAGCTTCTATAGAGCTCTCCTTGACTAATGTGCCCTAGCTCTATGGACTTTTCAGCTGCAAGCCCACCAGAACCCACTCCCCTACCCTCCTGAGGGTTTTGTGCCCAGAGCAGCTATAAGCACAGGAAAACAAGCTGTTCACTCCAGCAGGCAAAGGGTCATAGAAAATTCAGGGTCTGAGGGTCTGCAGTCCCCAACACATATTTAGAACTGTAGTATCTACTTGGTGACTTGTTCCCATATGATGTATTGTATTGCTATATGCATATGCCATGACCTTCCTATCTCTTCTGACTAGTTCTGTAGCTGCTAGATTGATGGCAGCAGCTTATATCCTAGTTTCATTTGCTTGAAATTCTTTTTCTCATCCTGTGACTCCAATGTGTTGTCTGTCATTGATGGGGAGATGTGTTTTTGGAGGCAGCAAAAAGACAGACCTTGCTTTCTACTCTAATCTGCTAGGCTGAATGTTTTTATTGGGAAAATTAAGACCACTGATATTGAGAATTATTGAAAGTTGAGTCTTGCCTTTTGTCATTTTGTTGGTTTTGTAGATTTTCTAAGGCGCTTTTGATCATTTATCCTGATACTTATTCCTGTGACCTCTTCACTATGTTTTTTTTCTTTTTTATTTTTTTTATTTTATTTTTTTTATTAAAGATTTCTGTTTCTTCCCCACCTCCGCCTCCCCTTTCCCTCCCCCTCCCCCAATCAAGTCCCCCTCCACACTATGTTTATCATTCTCTTCAACCTGAAATATTCCACCCTTCTCCATAGAGCTAGATTAGAGGGGTCATAAATTCTTTAATCTGTTCTTACCATGGAAAGATTTTGTTTCTCCTTCAATTGTATCTTATTTGATTTACTTGTTTTGTTTTAGAAAGAGTCCTTCTATATAGCCCTGGCTGTCCTGGAACTGACTGTGTAGATCAGACTGGTGTAGATCCTCTTGCCTCTGCTTCCAAAGTGCTGGGGTCAAAGGTGTGTTTCACCACACCTGTCTTTTCTCTCAAATTTAATAGATAGTTTTCCTGGGCTATAATAATCTGGGCTGACAGTTATGGTCATGTAGAACTTGGAATGTATCTTACTAGGTATGTTTTGAAGTTTCTAACTAGGGACTGCAGACATGACTCAGTAGTTAGGAGTGTTTCTTGCTCCTTCACAGGGTGGAAGGTCAGTTCCAAGCTCACAACTTCCTGCAACCACAGCTTCAAAGAATTCGACACCTTCCTACTCCCTCCCAAATTAATGAGGCTATGAACTCTTTAAGCATGTGTAGTTGAAGCACTAGGCATGATCTTCCTCCAGTTGCATGACACTTAAGTTGCATAAGACCACTGTTAGTTACCTCCAAAACTATACTATTTGCTATTGTAGAAATGTTGCCTGTTGTGGTTAATGGGCTTCCCAGCTGGGTGGGACTGCCACATGCCCCTCTCTGCTGGCAGCCTGCATGGCACCTTCTGATACTAGGAGAGTGACTGTTCAGGGCTGAGACTTCCAGAGCAGATCCAGACAATAACTCCAACTCTTGTGTCAAATGCATCATGTCTTCAGCAAGAGGGCTTTACCTTTGAATACTGGAAGCCAACCAAAGGCAACCACAAGGCTGTATTGTTTGGGAGGCTTCTCTTGGACTCCCCTAACCAACAACTTGAGTGGAGCTTTCTCATGCATGGTACTGGGGGTTTTGTTAACTCATGACTCTTGTGGGAAATGTTATTTCTCCAAGTGGTGTAACTTTTTCAAAACACACACACACACACAATTTATGTATGATTTTCAGTAAATATAAAACAATGACTCACTATGTCTTTTTAAAGCATTTTTGGTATTAGTTGTTTCTCCTTGTTCCTCTTTTTCTGTGCTGTCCTCCCTGCTCCTTCTCCAATTAAAGCTCTCCTTTTCTAGGTCCTCTCTTCATAACAGCTGCACCTCATTATACTGCTCTTTACTGCAGTTCCCCAGCTATGGTCTCTTTTACTTTCCTGGTTTCCACAGTTACACCAGGTCATGCGCTCCCATCTAAAGATTTGGAACTGGTATCCACAAATTAGGAAGAACATGTGGCGTTTGTTTTTCTGGGTCTGGGTTACTTCACTTGGTATATTACATTCCAGTTTCATCCGTTTATCTTCAGACTGCACGATTTTATTTTATTTTTTTTTACAGCCGAGTAGAATTCTGTTGTATCATATATATCATATTTTCATTATTCATCTGTCAGTTGAAAAGCAGTTAGGTTGTTTCCATTCTTTAGCTATGGTAAATAGAACAGCAATGAACTTGGCTAAGCAAGTGTCTGTGGAGTAGGATGTTGAGTCCCTTGGCCTTATGCCAAGGAGTGGTATAGCTGGGTCATATGGTTGATTTATTTTTAGCTTTTTGAGGATTATTTATGCTGATTTCTAGAGTGGCTGTACCAATTTGCCATGCTGTAGTAAGTAGGGGCGGCTGGGCTGCTTCCCCGGCACCCGGCCGCCCACATGGCTAGCTTTGTACCCGAAATAATTACGCGGAAACTATATTCATTTAAACACTGCCTGGCCCGTTATCTGTAGCCTCTTATTGGCTAGCTCTTACATATCGATCTAACCCATTTCTAGTATCCCTGTAACACCACGAGGTGCGCTTACCAGGGAGGATCTTAACCTGCGTCTGGCTGGAGTGGGAGCATCATGGCGACTCTCTGACTCAGCTTCTTTCTCCCCCAATCCTGTTCTGTTTACTCCACCCACCTAAGGGTTGGCCTATCAAATGGGCCTAGGCAGTTTCTTTATTACTTAACCAATGAAAGCAACAGATAAGATACAAGACCCACCTCCATCACCATGCCACCAACAGTGGATGAAGGAAGTCACCCTGTTCCCACATCCCCACCAGCATTTGCTGTTAGTCGGCTTATTGACCTCAGCCAACTCTTTAATTTGTGTTTCCCTAACTGGAAGTCATAAAGACATGGGGATGGGCTGAGAGGAGGGGCTGAGGTAGGGAGCATGGTAGAATTATGGAAATACTGGATATGAGTCACATGTGGTGATTATGGGTGGACTAGTAGGCATAGGAGCTGGGGTTAGTGGCAAGTCTCAAAGAAATGGAGGTGGGCTGAGAGGAGGGCCACATGTTCTTATAAACAATCTATTTATTATCTTTGTAATACATCGGTATCTTTTATTACTCATTCAGCTGTTTGTGTTCTTCTTATTAAGTTATATAACCAGCTACTTAAGAATTACTGTTGACTTTACAAAGAGTTGTGAATGGGGAGACATTATTCCAAATTAATATCTATTAGGAGATTTCTTTAGCAAATACTGAAAATGTATTGCCTTAGTTACTATTTCTACTGTGATCATTAAACACCATGACCAATAGCAATTTGGGAAGGAAAGCATACATTTCATCTTACAGATTGCAATCCTTTTTCCAGGAAAGTCAGTGCAGAAACTCAGGCCATGAAGGAGTGCTGTTTGGCTTGCCCAACATGCTTTTTTCCATCACCCAGGACCATCTGCCAGGGAATGGCTCCACCCACAAAGGGTTGGGTTTTCCCACACTAATTGTTAATTAAGAAAATGTCCCATTAGGCTTGTCTATAGGCCAGTCTTATGGAGGCATTTTTTTTAGCTTTGGTTCCCTTTTCTCAGATAATTCTAGTTTGTGTTAAGTTGGTGATAAACTAGGCAGGACACCCTCTGCAACCTTGAGATAAGAAGTAGACAACTTATAAAAGTGAGTAAAGAAATTAAGTAGATACTACTTAAAACACACATGGAAATATACTACAAATCATTAAGTACCAAAGAAGTCAACTTATAAACATGAACTAGTATTTGCTATTGAACAAACTTAGTGTACAATATGCTACTATGTATTTAGCAAGGACTTTAATGTATTGGGAGCATGTGAAATGGTACAATGCTTTGGGAAGCTAGAACAGTTTCTTAGTTTTAACCCCAATATATAAAATAAATCCCAAACACATAATTCTACACATAAAGTGTACTTGTTCACAGTACTTTTATTCAATAATGCTCAAAGTGGAAAACAAGCCACATGTCATTTGGCATATGAATAGCAAAACAAATTGTAGTTTTTATACATTGGGCACTACACTATATTTTAATAAAAAATCTTCTTACCATGAAAAAATACAAAAAAAAAAGGAACAAACTATGAATGCATGCCAAACGTGGATGCATATAAGAAAGTTTGCATAAAAGAAACCCAAACCAGAACATATATTGTAGCTCCATTTACTTGAAATTCCAGAGAGGAAAAGACTGGGCTATAATGACACAAGCAAAGCAAGCTGAAATGGAAATTAGGAAGGGGGGTGGAAATTGCAAAGTAACGAGAGAACTGAGAAAGAAGCTGCATGGTAGAATGTTTGCCCAGGATTGCTGATCCCTAAGGCTTGATCTATAGGGGAAAAATAAAAGCGAGAAAACATCTCTGGTTGATGACAGTGTTCTAAGCCATGGCTGAGATGGTGACTGTGAAGAATATACATGAGATTGCTGAGCTGTATACTTACAATGAATATACTTATACAAATCATATTTCAATAAGAGAGTTGAAAATATTTTTTAAATTCAGTTGAATATTTCTTAATTCTGAGATCATCCATTTTCCAAAGAGATTTATAAATATATCTTTATTTCTATGTGATCCTTTGAAGATTTATTTGTTTATTTATTTATTGCTCAGTAAATGCATATATTTGGGTTTCTTCTCATGAATATTACTAATTTTATGGTAATGCTTTCAATTTGCAAGGTCTAGAAGCTATAAATTTTTCTCCCTCCATGGCTTCAAAACATCACCTTTGATTTTATTCCAGTTCTTTTTACACTGCCCTCTCTCCATCTCTTTAAATAGAATACTCCTTCATTTCTGTCATTTTTTTCTGCTTATACACTAGAAGTAATTTTCAGTGTTCCTTTGTGTCAGCTGGTGCTCTTTTGATACACAACACAGAAATAGATTTGTGCTAAATTACAGAGCAGGGAATACGACCAATGCTATCAATGAGTAGAGCTAGAAGGAGCCGCAATCATGGACTCATGTCAAGACCCACAGGTGTGGGCATGGCCAGCTTTAGCCCTCCTTGGGGACGTAAGTGGCAGGGAGGGAAATCACACTTATTTTGAGACA
The DNA here is from genome assembly GCA_025134845.1 of Neodon shergylaensis. NCBI lineage: Eukaryota > Metazoa > Chordata > Mammalia > Rodentia > Cricetidae > Neodon > Neodon shergylaensis. The sequence goes on along the minus strand of JABTXL010012544.1, from coordinate 10,123,431 downwards.
CATGAATTACCTCTTGTGGTCCTTTATAATTCCCTCCACATTCTGAGGATATTTCTCTCTTTGTTCTGAGGTTTCTTTGCATAAGGGCCTTGCTTTTTTTATTTTGCTGGCATAAAAGATCTGCAGATCTGGTATTTGCCAAAGTAGATCAGAGAAATCATTCCACCCAATACTCACTTCAGTTCTCAGACAGCCTGGTCCTGCAGAGCGTATGAAAATTCACAGTCTCAGAGGAGTGCAGCCTCGAGGCTTAAGGTACACTTTCCCCACTTAGATGTACTGCTTTACAGGAATTGGACTTTTCAAGATAGAAGGGGACATAGCCTCTTTGTTCTTGTGCCAGAGAAATCAAAACTATAATGATGGTTATGGGCATTCCTACTGGGATGTATTTCTTGGGACACCTCAGAAAGCAGCGGGGCTGTCGCTAATGAGTTACAGGGCTGGGTTACTGAGTCAGGACACAGGCAGAAGGCAACCCAGCATTCAGTTTCCCTGTCTTCCTTTCCTTGGGGGAAGTGGCATATGATCTCCTAGGAAGTGGATAATCAGTTATAAGTAATGACTCAAAATTCAAAGGTTTTGTATTAGTAGATCATCTACTTTTAATATATGGTGTGTGTATGTATGTATAATACATGCATATATGGAGTGGCAAACTATTAATATCTTTATGTGTGAACTCCATGAACTGAATCTTTGGAAAAGAAGAAAGAAGCCCCACACACCAATATTTTGCTTTCCCATACTTAGAAAACTGTCCAGCTCAGTATAGGTACATTTTACATAATATTTTCATTAAGCCAACCAATTCTGTTCCCTTTACTTACTATTTATCACCTATTCGAATCACTCAAAACATAACACTGTCAACATTGATATTTAGCACGATGGTCAAAGTTTGTCTTTGTTGTTGTTGTTTTATTTTTTTCAACACAGGATATCTCTGTGTAGCCCTGGCTGTCCTGGAGCTCACTCTAGACCAGGCTGGCCTCCACCTGCCTCTGCCTTCCAAGTGCTGAGATTAAAGGAGTGCATCAACCCTAAAGTTCATCTTCTTTGCTTGGCTACAGAGGTTTCACTTTTTCCATTAGTCAAGTAATTCAACATGGCCTTATCACTACCTCTCTTCATAAGCAAATGATGAGGAGTTCCAATATTTTTTGAGACTTCCCAAAGACTTCTGAGGTTTATGTTCTTTCTGTCTCTCTGTCTCTGTGTTCTCTCTCTCTCTCTCTCTCTCTCTCTCTCTCTCTCTCTCTCTCTGTCTTTCTCTGCACAAGAGTAGACCTTCTGGGGTTAGAGTAGCTGTTTAAAATAAAATCCTGTACCTGACTCAGCTCCTGATATATGGAGAGAGCAAATTTGGCCCCCAACTCTTGGTTCATAAAAAGACTTTAGAAAGATAAATGCAGTAAGTCCAAATATCATTTAATAACTTCCAAAGAAGGCAAATAGATGTAAGAAAATACGGTCAGTAGAATACAGGATGTCTGGGAAGAAATGAGGCAGAACACAGACCGGAGAGAAAGGTACTCTTCATCCCAGGAAAACACATGATGGACACTGTCACTTGGGGGAAGAAACACTGACTGTAATTGGCTTCAATTAAATTGTTATGGAAGCGCACTGCAGAGGACTGGGACAAAGCTAGGGCTCAAGTCCTTAGCATTCTCCTATATAAGTCCTGTGGTTCAAAGCCATTGGAGAATGAGGAGAACCCAAGCTCATACCATACCCTCAAAACGGCCACAGCAGCTGTGACAATGCTGTCAATGCCCCCACTTAACACCCAGGCTAGGCATGGGTTGACATCAGGCCTGTACTTGTTTTCCTGTGAAGGGTAGAACACCCAGGTAGACATGCCTTCTTTAAGATGGAAGAGGAGTTCTTCATAAATTCTTCCTGCTTTTTGTATCTTTTTCATATTATATTTAAACTAGAAAAGGTACTGTGAGCTACGCCTGCTACCTTCTAGCTGGCACACAGCATTAATACTCTATGTATGCAGTTGAATGAATGCACCATGCAGGCTCACTGGCACTTCAAAGCTGAAGTATTGAAATATCAATGCTGGCAGTGTTATGCTTTGAGTGATTCAAATAGGTGATAAGCTTTTGGGGTGAAATAAGTAAGGGTTCATTTGGGAAATATGTGTAAGGAAATGTAAGGGCAGGTCTTATCAGTTTCCATTCTCGGAAACGGATGAGGTATACTCAGCTTTTGGAAAGCTTGATGACTGTCTTTGTGGCATCTTCATCCCATCATACCCTGGCAGCAACCATTTGAGCCTTGTCATCTTCCCGTTGGAGGGGTGACTGAGCAATGAAGTCAAATCAATGGCCCTGAGATGGGATGAAACCCAGATGAGAGACTACTTGGCTAAGAGGGTGAATCCTGAACAGGCTGAGATGACCTTAATTGGCTTTTATTTTAAAGATTGATTTGTTTTTCTGTGTATGAGTGCTGGCATTGAACCATGTTGGTGCAATGACTGTGGAAGCCAGAAGAGGGCAACAGCTACCCATTAACTGGAGTTATAGATGCCTGCAAGCTACCATGAGGGTGCTGGGAACCCAACACAGATCTTCTGCAAGAGCCACTGATGCTCTTAACTGCTGAGCCATCTCTCCTGTCCTAATACTTCATAGCTTTAAATAGACTCTACAAACAGCATTGTATGGGATTTCAGCCTATATTTACATCTTTGGAAAACCATCCAGAGGTCAGCATTGAGTGTTCGGAATCTCTAGCTTTTCCATGATTAACATTGTGACTGCATGATACAGAACTTAAAGGCATGCCACTAATGTCACCTACTTCTGTGTTGATCCTGAGGTTTTCTGGCAAGATGACTGCTTGAAAGATGCTGGAGGCTGGAGTTCTGGGTTAACCTCAGTCACACAGTGCTCTTGCCAGGCAGCTTGAGGATGACCTCTCAAAAAGGCTTAGAAGTCATGCCTTCCTGGAGAGAGGAGTGGCCCCACTGGGAGCCCATACTGCACTGTAAGCATGCATAGGCACTTGCTTTTCTTCTGCTATTCTCTCTCTCTCTCTCTCCCCTCTCTTTATAAAGACTTATTTATTTTTATTTTGGTCAGTGTGAGTATATTCCTGTATGTGTATTTATGTGGCATGTGTATGAATGCCTGGTGCCTGCAGAGTCCAGAAGAAGGTGTCAGATTCCCCAAGATTGGAGTTACAGATGGCTGTGAGCCACCGTGTGTAGGCGAAAGTTTCTGTCCTGCCTCGTCCTGCAGCATTTATTCCCAAAGAAACATACAGAGGCTTATAGTCATTATAAACTGATTGGCCTATTATCTCAGGCTTACTATTAATTAGCTCTTACAACTTGAATTAATCCATAATTCTTATTTATGTTTAGCCATGTGGCTTTGTACCTTTAGCATTTTCATCTTGCTTCCTTTGCATCGTGGTGGCAACTGAAGACTGAGCCTTTCCTCTTCCCAGAATTCTCCTAGTATGGTTGCCCTGCCTATATTTCCTGCCTGGCTACTGGCTAATCAGCCAATATAAGTGACAAATCTTTACAGGGTACAAGAGCATTATCCCATAGCATTATGTGCGTGCTGAAAATTGAACTTGGGAACACTGGAATTGCAGAGTGCTCTTAACTGCTGAGTCCTCTCTCCATCCCCAGTCTTCTAGTCTTAAGAAATGTTTTTAGTGCCTTTGTTAATTTTTATATCTCTCATGACTAGACAGTGATTTATCATAGAATTAGAAGTGATATCAATCGTTGCCAGCCATCTTGCACAGAATGGGCATTAATCTAAGATTCTATTTATTAATGTAGTGTAGTTAAATAGTATTTGATTAAAGAGTCCCTTGCTTATTTTCTGTGCAGTCCTACTGGAGTTGAGAAAGCTTTCTTCTGTGTTGGAGTCTTTGGGACATTGCCTACTTCTAGTCTATCCTGTGCCTCTTTCTGTGCCTGCTGAGCACTTACCCCAGGAAAGCTTGTATTTACCTATTCTGGAGATGTGAACCCCATCTATAAGAAAGTTTGGTAAACTTTACCTTTCCAGAATAAGTATTTAATATATATTCACAAAACTGCTTTGGTTGATGGGGGTGGAGTGTTCATGGCATTGCCTTCCTTCTGATGGCATTAAAATCTGTTCTGCTTAATAATGGAAATCGGCTGGATTTTTTTTTCTTAGAGATTTCTATAGAGATTTTTATCACAGAAACTGGGACTTCTTATGAACCTGCTGCTACAAAGGCAGAAAACAGGCTGGCGTGTCAGACCAAGATGGATGGGAGAACAGAGGCTGAACAAAGTGGAAGTGTAGGTTTGTGTTTCCCCTGACTATTCAAATACATCTAATACAATTTGTTCCAGTGCTGAGGACAATCAGACTCCGTATCTCTGAACTCTTTGACTGACAAAGCGAAGAAAAAGAAACAAGGTACAACTCAGAGAAAAAAATTTATCCATTCATCAAAATTAATCCACATGAATAAAGAAAGCTAGCTGTACAGAAGAAAGAGGGAAATGCATTTCAGTTTTATCTTTCTTTACAAGTTGAAGCCCAATGTTTATGGGAAAGCAGGGCTCAGAACATTTTACTTTTGATGTTTCTAAACACTGTTCTTGAACTTGTACATTGTTGCTTTGGCTTCTAACATCAGTCCCTGAAGGTGATTCTTGCTTATTCTGTTCTTTCTCTTTTTAAGAACTTTTCCTTTTGTTGTTGTTAAAGAGGAATAAATCCTGATAGGCAGATAGTAAGAGTCAATGCTTTTGCTTGCAGAGAAGTGCACCAAATACACCTCAGTGAAAAAGCCCCCTTTCCAAAAGGGTGTTATTGTTCAAAATCCCATTATGGCACCTACGTACTCTGCAGAGATAATTATAGGTACCAACTATGAATGAAGGATGGAACTAACAAATGAATAAACAAATGAAAAGCACTTGGCCCCTTTTATCGCCCAAAGGAATAGAACTCTGCAAAGGGTTTTCTGACGGTTGACTGACATCTGACGCAGATTTTTAAACCCTTTTCTTTAAAGAACTTCCCAGGGACTCAGGGTTCTGACTCTGCATTTGTTGCCTTTGTGTGAGCTCCTCAATGGAAAGATGCTATCAGGTGCCTGAGTGACCAGGGATTCCGCTCACAAAGACAAAGGTTGCATAGGGTTTATAGGGACTCATGTTTTTATAACATCTGCAGCATCTAGGCAGAACGATAAGGTTGCTTTTTATTTTTTAAAAGGATTACTTTTTTTTAAATCCTCCTGGAAACATGAGTATAAAGGTTAAGAGAGAAAAACCAAAACCATAAAACCCTTTTCTTTTATTTTCTCATTCAAAGTCCAGAGTGCTAAGTACCATACAAAGAGGCCCACAAATTTTACTTACTCAATTATCAGAAAATTTCTACTTCTTTTGAAATCCTTCATTTGGCCATAGCACATGGGAGGGGGTGGGAAACTCACTTCAGAAGAGAATAAATTGGGGACTGGAGAGATGACTCAATAGTTAAGAGCACTTGCTGCTCTTGCAGAGGACTTGGGTTTGGTTCCCTACAACCCACGGCAGCTCACAACTGCTATAATTCCAGTTGCAAGGGATCTGGTGCCTAGTTTTGGCCTCTGCACGTACCAGTCATGTACACCCATACAAGAAAACTCTCACACACAAGAAAACAAACATAGTGAGAAGACAATATATTGGAGAGCTTAATCCAACTCATATAGCTTCCGGTTAAAAAAATATTTTGGAGTACCTGTCTAAGCTCCTCCTGACAAGTCATCCCAACTTGCTTGGGCATTTCTGGCACATTCTTGAGTGGTTTTCTCACAGAGGCAGTCACCAGAAGCTGTTTCTTATTTTGAAAACCTGAATACCTGTAACTTCTACATAACAGAAAACCACAAAGCATGCAATAAATCAATTCCTAGGAAAAAATAGGTGTTTCAGCCTCTGCAAGTATTTGAAGTCAAATTTTGTGACCCTTCTGAAGTCTTCCCCTCCAAGCTCTTACCTGATACTAAATACATTTTCTTTCTTGTAGGATACCGTCTTCAGTGTAATCAGGCTGACTACCTCTGGATACAGTGATGGTCTCTGTCTATAAATTCCATTTTTTTTTTCAGTTAAGTAAGTTCAGTTACTTAAACAAAGTGGTTATAGATCCTCCCTATGCATCTGACATACTAGGAGAACCTTGGAAAACGTTTCACTTGAAGACATTCAATTTCAGTTGATATGAGACTGGCACTTAGTCATCAGTATCTTCTAAAAGGCCTTTCACTGTAGTAGTAAGACAGCATTGGCTAATTCAGGTAGAAATTTAAGACGGAAGTCACAGTTACCTAATAAATGCACAACATGGCCCCAATGAGTATTGACGGAGACTATCTTAGCATTTTTAGAAAAGAAATGTGACCATTTATCAAACACTTTCTTAGTGCCTGGCATCAGGTTAACTGTGATCTCATTTAAATATAAAATGTGTAAAGAAAAATTCATAGTTCACAGCAACTAAGTAACATAGCCTAGGTGATACTGGATAGAATAGAAAGTCAAGGAGATCCCACACCATGTTGCTGGGACCTCGGGGAACCTTTCTTTTGTCTTTTTGTCTTAATAGAACAAGAGCTGGATATGGCAGTGGCCCACAACAAAAGGGATGATGTTCTTAGCCTTCAACAGTACTGTCTGTCCCATTCTGACCACCTCAATTAACTGCTTCCTTAGGACACATTGCTTTCTATGCTGCTTAATGTTATGTAAACTTGACACAGTTATTTAAGAGAAGGGAACCTCAATTGAGAAGATGCCTCTGTAAGATCAGGCTGTAGGCAAGCCTGTAGAACATTTTCTTAATTAACGAGTGATATAGAAGGGTGCAGCTCATTGTGGGTGGAGCCAGTCTGGGCTCCTGGTCCTGGTTTCTATAAGAAAGCAAGCTGGGCAAGCCATGATGAGCAAGTCAGTAAGCAGCACTCCTCCATGGCCTCTGCATAAGCTTCTGCCTCCAGGTTTCTGCCCTATTTGAATTTCTGTCATGACTTCCTTTGATGATGATATCTGGTAGTATAAGCCAAATAAGTTCTTTCTTCCCCAAGTGGCTTTTAGCCACAGTATTTTACCATAGCAGTAGAAACCATAACCAGGACACTTCCCATCCTCTGCTACCAAATTCTGTTCTAATGTCCATGAGGCTTTCTTATTAAGGGCAGTGATGGAAAGTTTAGAGACCCCATGTGAATGTTTCTCATTACTTTGCTTTGTAATAGAGAAGTTAAAAGGGTGTTTTTAAAAAAATTAAAACTTTTGATTTCCTAGGTTTACCAGGATTTGATTCCATACTGATTATGCTAGCCTGTCACCTTGTAAGCATTCAATGACTTGAGTAAAAACCACTCTGTTATTTGTATGTCTTGACAGTGCCCGGTAGCAACCAAGTATTGACTGGATTATTATTTTCTAATCCATCGCAAATCAAATATTGGACTAGATTAAATTTGTATTGCATTGACATATTAGTCATAGGCAACCTATGTTACTTGAGTCTGTTCATTGCATGTTTCACTTTGGTTCCCTCAGGAGCTGAACTTGAGGGCAGGATATTATTTTGAGTTCACAGAGTAATTGACCTAGAAAAGAAAAATTTATGCAGATAAAGAAGAAAAAAGTAATTGGGAAATCCTAAAGCCTCCTTCCACAGTGGGGTAGTTTAATTGCAAAGAGAAATAGTAGAATATAATGCTAAACACAAACCTTAGAATTAACCCACCTAAGAGTAAAGATGGTGGTGGTATTTATCTTCTACACGCATTGTGTGCCCATCCACGGGGTATGGACCATCTCTGACTACTCTTAGCTATGTCTCTCCTTTAAAGATGCTTGTGTTAGGCATATGCTCTACCAAGAAACTCCTACAACTCATAAACACTTTCAGTAATGTAGCAGGATACAAGATTAACTCAAAAAAATCAATAACCCTCCTTTACATAGATGACAAATGGTGTGAGAAAGAAATCAGATAAACATCACCCTTCACAATAGCCACAAATAGCATAAAATATCTCAGAGTAACTCTAACCAAACAAGTGGAAGACTTGTATGACTAGAACTTTAAATATTTGAAGAAAGAAATTGAACAAGATACCAGAAAGTAAAAAGATCTCACATGCTCTTGGGTAGGTAGAATTAACATAGTAAAAATGGCAACCCTACCAAAAGCAATCAATTTACAGATTCAATACAATGCCCATCAAAATCCCAGAAAAATTCTTCACAGACCTCGAAAGAACAGTACTCAACTTCATGTGGAAAAGCAAAACACCTAAGATAGCCAAAAAAATCCTGTACAATTAAGGAACTTCTGGAGGCATCTCAATCCTTGACTTCAAACTCTACTGCAGAGCTACAGTACTGAAACAGCCTGGTATTGGCATAAAAACAGACAGGAGGACCAATAGAATAGAATCAAAGACCCGGATATTAATCCACACACCTTTGAACACCTGATTTTTGACAAAGAAGCAAAAAATATAAAATGGAAAAAAGAAAGCACATTCAACAAATGGTGCTGGCATAACTGGGTATCAACATGTAGAAGAGTGAAAATAGATCCATACCTTTTACCATGTCTAAATGTATCAAAGACCTCAACATAAAGCCAGCCACACTGAACCTTATAGAAGAGAAAGTGGGAAGTACCCTTGAATGCATTGGCACAGGAGACTACTTGCTAAATATAACTCCAGCAGCACAGACACTGAGAAAAACAATTAATATTGAGACCTCCTGAAACTGAAAAGCTTGTGTAAAGCAAAGGACACAGTCAACAAGACAAAATGGCAGGCTATAGAATTGGAAAAGATCTTCATCAACCCCACATCAGACAGAGGACTGATCTCCAAAATATACGAAGAACTCAAGAAATTGGTCATCAAAAGAAAAAATAATCCAAAAAATGGGATAGAAACCTAATCAGAGAATTCTTAACAGAGGAATCTAAAAATGGCTGAAAGACACTTAAGGAAATGCTCAACATCCTTAGCCATCAGAGAAATTCAAGTAAAAACAACCCTGAGATTCCATCTTACACCTTTAAGAATGGCCAAGATCAAAAACACTGATGACAATTTATGCTGGAAAAAATGTGGTGTAAAGGGAACACTCCTGCATTGCTGGTGGGAGTGCAAACTGGTACAACCCCTTTGGATATCAAATGGCAATTTCTCAGAAAATTAGGAAACAATCTACTGCAAGACCCAAAGGATATACCCAAAGGATGCTGAATCATACCACAAGGACATGTGCTCAACTATGTTCATAGTAGCATTGTTTGTCATAGCCAGAATCTAGAAACAACCTAAATGTTACTCAACTGAAGAATGGATAAGGAAAATGTGGTACATTTACACAATGGAAAAAAATTATGACATATTGAAATTTGCAGGCAAATGGATGGATCTAGAAAACATCATATTGAGTGAGGTAACCCAGACCCAGAAAGACAAATATCATATGTACTCATACATAAGTGGCTTTTAAAAGCAAAGAAAACCAGCCTACAGTTCACAATCCCAGTGAACCTAGACAACAATGAGAATTCCAAGAGACATATATGGATCTAATCTACATGGGAAGTAGAATAAGACAAGATCTCCTGAGTAAATTGGGAGCATGGGGATTTTGGGAGAGGATTGAAGGGAAGGGGAGAGGAAGGGAAGGGAGCAGAGAAAAATGTATATCTCAATAAAATCAATAAAAAGATGCTTGTGTTCTGAATATGTAATCCTAGTAGTTGGAAAACTGAGGCAAGAGGGTTGAAATTTTAAAGTCAGATTGAGCAATATAATAACATCCTGTTTAAGAAGAAATAAGATCACAAAACTGGGAGTACAAAGTCTGGGTGAGCAATGCTGAAAGGCCTATGTGTCAGGGAAGTGTGGTGTTCAGATTAAATGTGGTAAGTGAAGTTACTAGAGTATGACAGAGCCCAGGAGGCAGAGGTTCTGGGTTTGTTCCCTGCCACTACCTTGAAAAATGGTACTTTGTTTATAATCATTTTTCAAAAAATTTGAATCCATAATCTCTTTTCTAAAATATTTGTATTATTATTATTTGTTGTTGTTGTTGTTGAGGTAGGGTCTCACTTTGTAGAGAAAATTATCCTGAACTCACAGTGATTTCCCTGCCTCTGCCTCCCAAGTACTGGGATAAAAGGAATACACAATCATGCCCAGTAACTTACTTTATTTGAATTAAATCTCTATATACTTAGTGGTATTATCCAGAACATTGCTAGCTATTCATTGCAGAGTGATGAAAAGATTTATAGTGAGAGATCAAGTATTTAGATTACAGCATCGTACCGTTTAAAAACAAAAGGTTGGTGAGATGGTTCAGTGGTTAGAAGCAGTTTTCAGTTCTTGCTCTTATGCCGATGGGGGTGGTAACATGTTCTTCCTTCCTCTGGAAATGCTTGGTCTTACAGAATTCCCTCTCATATCCAGATGTCAGAATGTGAGCATCCCAAAGCACCTAAAAAGGCATATATGTGTTCCCATCAGACAACCAAAGCCAGCTCCCACTAATACATCTTTAAATGTGGTGACAAGCCAGCCGAGATGTCCTTATAACTACCGCAGCTGATATCTGACCTTAGCCAATAGGGACTCCATGTACAAGAACTGTCCAAATGCGCCCAACCAATAGAACCAAGAGGTCTGTGAATTTTACCTTATGTTAAGTCTAAAGATTTTTCAGAGTCGGGCGATATTGTTATGCACTATAGTTCACGAAAGTATCTGACTGAGTTTCAGGGAAGCATTTTTACTATTTATTGGAAGAGTCTTTTCTGTAAATAAGACCATGTGTTTTGTTTGTTTTTGTTTTTTTTTTTTTTTTTTTTTTGAGTAAGAGAATGATTTTGAGGAGTCTCAGAAAATGGTAAGAATAAATATACAGTTGGGTTAACAGCAAAGTACACTGAGGGAAACTTAAACAGATCAGTTGTGCTGAGGCCAAACGATGACGGGTTGAAGAGTCTACTCATCAAGGAGGTTCTTATGTTTGAGGTTTAAGGCAGGTATCTCACTCTGCTAAGAAATTTTCATTGTTCACCATAGGCTCACAGCCTTATCAACTAATTAGAGTACCATGGTGCCTCCGACTTGTCTCCACAAACGCTAATTGGCTTTGATCACGTTCATTCATTTCATCCAAGTATATATCCAGCTAGGTGTTAAAAAGATCATAGAGCCAAAAGCCAAGCTTACTTCTCTTGAAAAGCTTGAGGTGTCTTTGATACCTAAATATGGAGGAAATGGGGGGAAATGCAGAGCAGAAAATGATTCATGGGCAAACTTGGATTCTGAGTGTTCCAGGTGTTAAAAGAGAATGACTGCGAATTTCTACTGAAGGAGGGGAACTGCTAAAATGACCCCAAATCTGACACCATAGTAGTATCTTAAAGATTGACTGGTTTCTTTTCTTTTTTGAATTATTCTTTTCGTTCTTTATTTTTTAAAGCAATCTTTCCTCATTTTACATTTCAATCTCTGTTCCCCCTCCTTCCCAAAAGATCAGAGAAGGAGGGGAGCATCTGCCAACGACTCTTTTTCCTACCTGTCTTCTTTTATTTTATGAAATAAAGACAATGAGAGCAAGTAGTTCAATGACACTAATATATACCTAAGTGCTGGGAATGGATAAACTTATTTATCCAGTCTTTAGAATATCCTTTGAAGTAGAGCATTATTGTCTCTCTGGTCAAAGCAGCTATGGTCACCAAGTAGCGTATGCTCATATGGCAAGTGAGGACAAGCTGGGATTTGAACCTTATAGCAGCCACTACCAATGGACACAATGCTGCTTCTTACTATAAAGCTATGTGTTTCATAAATGAATTTAAAATTTTTTAAAAATTTGATTTCTTGGTATTTTATGTGTGAGTGTTTTGTCTGTATGCGTATATGTATGACATGTGCATGCTTGGTGTCTGCGAGGTCAGAATAGGGGGGTCAGAACAGGGCATCAGGTCTACAGGAACTCGAGTTATGAATGTTCGTGAGCCACCATGTGTCTGCTGAGAATTGAACCTGGTTTCTCCGCAAGAGCCACCAGTGCTCTTAACCCCTGAGTCATATACCAGCCCCAAATGAGTCTTTAAATGACAAGTTGATACTCACTTCTGTCTCACTTGCTCATTAGCTGGCGATACCATTGCATCCCTCTAGCAATCATATTCATATTTCATACTTCAACATAGGACTAAATTGATTTTGATTGCTATGGATATTTTGCTAAGTAAAATGGAATCAGGACTTCATTACATCACGAGAGACCAGTAACTCAATAACTGACTCGGTATGTGTCCACTTTTTCGCCCATCACTTAAACTGCAGATTATTTGATAAAGCTCAAAACACAGGATTGAGCCTGCTTGAAAGCATGCTGGCCCTGCACGATGTTTCTGCTTGTTTTATATTTGAGACAGGGTCTCACTATATAGCTCTTGTTGTCCTAGAACTCACTATGTAGACCTGGCTGACCTCAGACTCACAGAGATCCTTTTGCTTCTGCCTTCCAAGTGCTGGGATTAAAGGCGTGCACCATGCCCAGCTTGCAGGTTTTTAACTTTCCTTCACTGCTCTTATTTGAGCACACCTATCTGCTTCAGCCAGGAAGAAAGCAATTCGTATTGAGAAGATCACAAAAGAATATACCTATGACAAGGATATTCTTGTATCTAATACCTGCTGTAGCCTAGGCAGAGATGCAAAGAATCTTCACGCGTGGCTTTCCAAGTTGTTTACTGGATTGTTTCACTTGATCCTCCAGTAAACTACATTCAGTGCTGACCTCTTCTGAAGAAAATCACAGCTCAATTAGCGTTCAGTGGCAGCTAGGAACTGACCTCACTATGCTAAACTTCTCATCTTTAAATGGCTCAGCTAAAGTTGAAACTTTGAAATCTTGTATATAGACCACTGTAGCAATGGGACCTGCTATTGATTGAAAACACACTATTTGACAGCCTATGATCTAAGCTTTCTTTCCCTTAGTCTTTTTTTGGGGGGGGGGTATAGTGATGCTTTATTTATGTTTTAATAAATAAAGCTTGCTTAAAGATCAGAAGGGCAAAGCTAAGCCACTAGAGGTCAGGCAGTGGTGGCACACACCTTTAATGCCAGGATTTGGGAGACAGAGGCAGATGGATCTCTGTGAGTTTAAGGCCACCCTAGGGTACATAAGATCAATGCAGAAACAAATCCAGGGGTAGTGCCTCACACCTTTAATCCTAATACTAGGGAGTCATGCCTTTAATCCCAGCACTATGGGGACTATAAAATGGGAGGAGAGAGGCTTAATTTGCATAGTCTGTTTAGTCTGCTTACTCTGCTTAGTGTATTTTGTCTGTAGTCGCCCAGCCTTGGTAGAGGTAAGTGATCTGGGATTCCCCTCTGTATGTTGTGAATATGTTTTATTACCATTGGTTAATAAAGAAGCTGCCTTGGCCTATGGCAGGGCAGAATATAGCAAAGTGAAAATGCAAGCAGAGATAGAGGAAAAAAGAAGGCAGAGTCAGGCAGATGCCATGTAGCTTCTGAAGGAGAAAGGTACCTACTGGTAGGCCACAGCCTTGTGGTAATACATAGAATGATAGAAATGGGTTAATTTAAGATATAAGAGCTAGCTAGAAATATGCCTGAGACATCGGCCAACCACTATTGTAATTAATATAATTTCTATGTGATTATTAGGGTCTGGGTGGCTGGGAAATGAATGAGCAGTTTCTATTTACAAATGGTGCCAATGTGGGCTAACTACACAAAAGAACAGAGTTAAGCATGGATTCTTGGTAGCTGCATTTTTTTTTTCAGATAGGCTCTGTTTGCTGGCAGCGAGCAGAGGCACGCCTTGTTTGCAGGTAAGACTTCTCTAGTGGTTTGGCTGCTCTGCTTCTCTGGTTTTTGGGTTGAACCCTAATATCTGTAATCGGGTTTTTATTATTTGTATTACAGGTAGGTGGTGGGCTGGTACTGGGATTTGAACCCAGGATCCTGCACCTGCTAAGTAAGCACAGGTTTAGCTCTTCCTACTGCACTACACACCCAGCCTCTCATTTACTCTTCAAAGCAATCTTCTGAAGTAGGAACTGTTGTAATCCCATTCTAAAGACTGAAATAAGGACTGGGGAAATGGCTTAAGGGGTAAGGGCTTGTGTAACAGGCATGAAGGTCTGAGTTCTGATCCTGAGGACCTGTGTACTGGCTATGATGCTTTGTGCCTAAACCTCAACACTGGTGGATATTGGACACTTGCTGACGGGCCAGTTTAGCTGAAATAGTGGGTTACAGCTCTGGTGAGAGATTCTCAAGAAATCTCCAGGAAGGTAATTGAAGAAGTTAACCCTATGTCGACTTTTGGCCTCCACATGTATCCACACAGGGCCATGCACACATGCATCTACTACACATCCAAATCGAAAGAACAGGCTCAAAGATTGTATAATAGCCACATACGTCAGCTTAGATCTGAGAATGATTTGTCACCCTTTGAGGACAGTGTTCATTATGTAGGCATGGCTATGTTCTTGTTTAATGCCGAAGCTGACCATTTCACACTTGGGGCTCACCCACTACATATTTTCCATTTTGGAATTAGACGTTCGTATTTGATATTTGGTAGAATGTGCCTGTAATCGTGCAACCAGGGAGACAGAGGCAGGAGGATTGTTGCAAGTTGGAGGCCAGTCTGTTCTATGTAGGGCAAGATCCTATATCAAGAAACAAAATCAAAGAGAACAACAGAAAAGGTGTCACTGTTTAGTAATAGACCAGTGAGTCCAGCAGAAGCTGTGTTCGTTGAGTGGTAGCTGGGAAGAGTCCCAACTGCCCCTGCCCAGCTGTGCTATACGGCAGGGAAAGCAAAGCTTCTAGCAGAGCTCCACCGCAGGACTTTGTAGGATACTAATTATTTTGTCTGCTTCTCTTGCAGAATACTGATTTTATTATTTTTTTTAAAAGGTCTATCTCCCCCAATCCCAGTCTAAGATTATTTCCATCTTAATTAGCATATCAATGGGTAGTACAGGATTAATAAAAGATTACCCTTGGAAGGTGCTTAGAGTTTAGAATGTCCATGCTCCTCTTCTCGTTTCTTCTCGTTTCCATTTTGGAATCCAGTGGGTACTCTCTTGATTGCAGCCCTGAATATATGTGTTGGTGGCAGCTGCTAAGGGAATAAGCGGGACGCAGCAGATGTGCCAACAACTAGGGTGGACTCGGCTCAGATTGAAATTGCTTTTCAAGTGAGTCTGAGCCAAACAGCTCTCAGACATCTGTATGTGTTATTTTATTAAGCTAAAATGTTAGTTAAAAACACAATAAATGTATGCTAGACTTAGCGAGCTTTAGAAATATTTCAAATATCTTGGTTGGAAGATCAAGTTTTAAAAATAAGGGGTTCCACTTCTTTCGTCAGGCAGCCTCATTAGAGTGATGTCATCTTTAAATCCTGAGTGGCAAACCCTGACACACTACCATGATGCCCGGGAAAGACAGGGCATACTGGAAGTCCAACTGCTTCCTTAAGAGCATCCAACTTTTGGATAATTGCTCAAAATGCTTCACTGTGAGAGCAGACAATGTGGGTTCCAAAGAGATGCAGCAGATCCTCATGTCCCTGTGGGGGAAGGGCTGTGGGTGCTGATGGACAAGAACACCATGATGCTCAGGGCCATCTGAGGGCATCTGGAAAACAACCCAACTCCAGAGAAAAAGCTTCCTCATATCCAGAGAAGTGTGGGCATTGTGTTCACCAAGGAGGATCTCACTGAAGTCAGGGGTATGCCGCTGGCTAATAAGGTGGTGGCTGGTGCCCATGTTGGTGCCCATCACCCTGTGTGAGGTCACTTGCCAGTCCAGAGCACTAGTCTGAGGTCTCGGAAAACCTCTTTCTCCCAGACGTTACCACTAAAAATCTCAACGTATGGAACCATTGACATTCTGAAACAAAATAGGAGCTAGCGAAGTCACGCTGCCTAGCATGCAGAATATCTATCCCTTCCCCTTTGGGGTAATCATACAGCAGGTGTTTAACAGCAGAGTTTACAACCCGGAAGTGCTTGACATCACAGAGCAGACTCTACACTCCCACTTCCTAGAGGATGTCCGAATGTTGCCAGTGTTTGCGGATTGGTTACTGGACTGTTGCATTATTGGCACCCTCTATCGTCGGTGGGTACAAGAGGGCCCCGGCGTTGTCTGTGGAGACTGAATATGCCTTCCGACTTGCTAAAAACCTCAAGGCCTTCCTGCCTGCTCCATCGGCACTGGGGGCTGCTGCCCCTGTGGCTGCTGCCCTTGCCCCATCGCTGCCTTTTTTGCTGCTGCAGCCACCCCAGCTAAGGCTGAAACCAAGGGAGAGTTGGAGGAATCAGATGAGGATATGGGATTTGGTCTTGTTGACTGATCCCCTCAAAGGAACCAACCGAGCCAGCTTAATTTGAGAAACATAAAACCACTTCTCTCACCGGAAAACCCACAGAAAAGGCTAGCCTTTTCACAGAGTCTGAATCAAAATCCAGGGAGCCTGCATGGAACTGACCTAGGCCCCCTACATGTATGTAACAGTTGTGTAGTCTGGTCTACTTATGGGACTCCTAACAATGGCAGCAGGGGCAGTCTCTAATGCTTCGGCTCGCTCCTGGGCACCTATTTCTTATATTGGATTGCCTTGCTCAACTTTAATACAAGGGGTGTGGCAGGAGGAGAGGGTGATGCTTAGTTTTCCTGCAACGTGATATGCCATGCTTTGTTGATATCCATGGGAGGCCTGCCCCTTTCTGAACAGAAACAGAGGAGGGGTGAATTGGGATGAGGCAGAGGGGAGGTGGGGGGTATGGAATAGAAGGAGAGGAGAGCAGGGAAACTGGTAGGCTGTAAAATAAAATTGAAAAAAAAAACCCCAAATTTAAAAACTGAAAAAAAAAAAAGGGTTAGGCTTTCATGTAAGCCTAGGCTCTGGGGCACATGCCACCTGCTATGCACTTCCTCTCTGTAGTCCCTCAGACAGAAAGTGGTCATCCTTTAGTCTTAGCCTCCATCACTTCAACCAAGGCTTTGAGGATGATGCCCAGACTAGATTCAGATTGGAGATTCCTGTTTAACTTATTTGAGGTTCAGTGTAGTGGTCTGGAGTTTCCCGGGCTCCTCAAAGTGGTTCCTTCTATTTTTTTAAAAAAAAAAAAATAGTATTTATTTTTATATTACATGCATTGGTTTTTCTGACTGCATGTTTGTGTGTATGCTGCTGCTGGATCCTGGAGTTACAGACAACTGTGAGCTGCCATGTGGGTGCTGGGAATTAAACCCGGGTCCCCTGGAAGAGCAGTCAGTGCTCTCAACTGCTGAGCCATCTCTCCAGTACTGACTCGCACAGATTTCCTCGAGCCAACCCCTCAGCCCTGGTGGAGAAGGTCGCAACGTTTCCCTTTTCTGTATGTTCCCACTTCCAGCATCACAGACACAGCCAGCCATCTCTTTTCGCCCTTAGGATGGGCTTGGTGTAGAACACTGAGCACTCCCTGAATCCACTTCCCGTGCAGGTTTTACACGAGTTTTTAATGAGTTAAAATCCTTCTTCTATTACAGGACTGTGAGGATGACAGGGTATGATGGCCACACCCTGTCCACCATTTATTGATGAAGATATTGAGGCTGTATCAAATGCAATGACCTGGTGAGTCTTTCTTGAAATAGTGACTGGCCTAGCTGGGACGGGCTTGCCCTCTGACCTCCTGCCTCTCTGGAAAAGTCTATAGCACTGCTTAGGGGACATGGGCATATGTCAGAATCATCTAGGGAGCTTGCTAAATCCTGCTTTGGATCTGTAGGCCCAGGGTAGGGCCAGTCCGGGTATCAGATGGTTTTTGACCTGTAATAATGACTCTGTAGTGCTTACACAAGTGCTGCATGGATCGAAGACTCAGTCATAGGCCACTGTTCCTCATTCTTATGCCCTCTCTAATGTGGACACTCTCACTAGGAATGTGCCCCCTTATTGTCCACAGGACTCAGTGACAGCCTCCCTCACCCTTCCCTTATCATTCCCGTTTCATGTCTTTTTTCTAACGTTTATCTTGAGTTATTCTCTGCCTATTTGCACTGTTTCATGCATTTTGGCTTCTTTACAACTAGGTTAAAAACATCTTTGTATGGAACTGTATCCTGAATTTTCATAACTGTGAATATGTATAAATTATTAACCAATATGTGTAGATTGAGGACACCTTCCCCATCAGTTTGACTGGCACATGCCAAGGGAGCTTATCTGACTTTCTTATTTACGGATATGTAAAAAAGAAAATTGGCTGTCATTGCTATTGTTCTCCCCAGCAGCGCTTCTTTCCTTTTCTGGGTTTTTGCAATTTTTTTTTTCTCTGACTTTCTAAAACACCATTTGCTTTCTTCAGCCAGGACCGGTTCTAGCTAGTTGTTGCTTAGCAATAATAATGACATGTTGAGACTCATCTGATGGACTTTGAACACCCTGAGCAGAGGCTGGCCAAGGGCAAGTGGTTGGCTAATTGTGGCCTCCAGTCACCAGTGCCTGTGAGGAAGGAAAGAGGCTGATGCAGCTCACTATGCATTGGAGATTGCATCGGTGGTAAAAATCACATTTCAGAAACTGAGTAGGAATAAAACCTTAATATGCAGGCCATTTTCATGGCTTTGAAACATCTGGCAGTTACCTGGCCTAAAATCACATATTCTTCCTGAGAATCTCACATGTTATTTACACGACGTTTGGCTTCTGCTTTCTAGAATTCTCTGTGGATGATGGATGGTGATGGCCACAGCACCGATGGAATGGCCACTTGTAAAATGTCACTTTTAAACACAGCCATTTGTGAATGATTACAGTTTATGTTTGCTGTCTTCTTTTTATTATATCTCCGAGTGAACTCATACGCCTGGGGCCTTTTGGGTCAAGTTGAAGTTCATGGTGGATCACAAGCACTGGGTTATAAAATCCTTCTAAGTAAGGGTTTCAGTTGGACACCTCGGGACTGTTTGCTTGCCTTTAGGGAGGCTAATACTGCTGGAGAGGGACTCACTGCGTTTTCTCCTTTTAGCCCCAGAACCTTGCGGTCGTGTTGCGATTAGTGATGATGGGTTAGACCTATGGAGGATGTTGTCCTTACCTATGGCTGTTTCTCTTGTTACGCTGGCATTGTTATTCCTATTTCCCAGAACACCATGCTCTTGAGTCTTCTTAGCATAGGACAGAATGGGCCAAGGGACTTGAAAGATGGTGCAAGCCAGGAGAGAGGTGAGGATAATCCCAAAGGGAGATGGAGAAGCTAAGGTGTCCACTGTCACCAAGGAGGCACATGGTACAGATGAGTTCATGCTGCTGGGAGCTGAAAATTCATTTCCAAGAGACTCAAGTGGTAGGAAAGACTGTGGTCAGTGACATTTTATTTAGTGCTTGGGTCGTTAAGGAAATTAGTCATTCTCCCATTGACTTCATTAAAAGAGATCTGCCCATCCCTGTGATTTTCTACCTTTCTTTAGTTTTAGACTTAGAGACACAATTTTTCAAATATCCTCCAAGCATTGGCTCACTAGTAAGAATGTCAGGACCTTGACTATGATCCATCTATCTCAATAAAGTCCCTAAAGGAGTTTGAAGTTTGGTTTTAACTATTGGATCCACCTGGGGACAAACAAACTGTTGGTGTGTTTAGACTACTGTGGGCTGTTGTTACTCCACTCCTCTTTGGAACATCCAGGCCCTAGAATGCTGGAATGTAGGTACATTAGATAAGGCAGAGTTGAGAGCAAGAGAAGGATGGGAAAAGCTGCAGAGTAGAGAAATGTGAACCGTGTATCTTTAAGGCTACACCCCAGGCTTTATACACTCTGTATATGCAGACACATTTATCTTAAAATAGGATCCCATGGTGCTCAAAGTCCACAGTGGCTGCCTCAGGCCTGTTGGGTAGAGTCGTAACACTGTCTTCAGGCCTTCAAAGGCCTGCCCCAGCTGTCATTTTCAACCCCAAATAGTTCCCCTTTTTTTTCCTACTGCTTTCCATTTGTCTTTACTGCTACACCAGCTTCTCATAGCTCCACACTAAGCCCCTTGTTGTCAGGGAATCAGTTTTGCCCACGTTCATAGAATAAACACCAAAAATCTCTGCCCTTTTCCCTCCTCTTGAGAGAAGTCACTCACACCAAGTCTTCCACCCTGGAGCCAACCTCGAATATTGCTGAGGTCGGTGCTTACAAGTCTACAGCAGTCAGAGCCAAAAATCAAACTGCCCTAGTTGGCCAGGTAAAGGCACCAGAGGTGTGTGTGTGTGTTGCGGGGGGCAGCTGAGCTATTGTCTTTTAAGTCCCAGGCATTGCCTGGTGCCTTGTGTTGAGCTGGACTTTGCTCCTGGGGTTTGGTCTTGTTTTCTTTCCTGAGACCATAGAGGCCACAGAAATGCCCCAAACCACCCCGTTCAGACTACTATCACCCTGCCTTTTGAACTTACCCGGCTGCTCACCCCTTCCCTCCATTTAACTGTATAAACTTGTTTTGACCTTATCACAGCCAAGAGCCTTCTAAGCCTGCCTAGGCTGGACAGCAGGTATCGCTCTGCTTAGCTTGCTGTCTGCTTACATTCCGATCCTAGATAAGTGTCTCTGCATATTGCCCAACTCCTCGCTTGCAGGCTTCTAGAGTTTGCCTTTTATCTGGTTCATTCATGGATTTTGTACTGACGTGATATTCAGCAGAAAGCCAAACTGTTCCCTTTTGACAGGAAGGGATTTGAGCATAATCTGGGAAAATCAGCTATAATGCTTTGTTGGAAGTCTTGAGAGGAAAAGTAGTTGTTGGTCACACTTTGGATGCTAAATATAGGTAAGGGAATCAAGACAACACACTTGGAGAAACTGACGTAAATTTAGTATATGCTTCAATGCTGAACATCTTGCAGAGAAATGCATTACCTTCGCTTCACGTTTCCAAGTGAAGAGCTGTGTTGTAAAAACTGTGTTGTGTGTTTTATCTCATTTATACATTCATTTAACTGATCACTAAGCACCCACTACTTTCTTGAGGGACAGCTCCCTCATTCTACTTCTCTAGTGGGGAAGCCGATACTCGGGCAAGCTATATCATTGCAGACAGTGAGAAGTGCTTGGCTAAAAAGTTGCGTGGCCAGGGAGTGGACAGCCATCAGGGACATGGCTGTGGAAGAGTGACCTGAAGAGATGACGTTGATGCAGAACCTTGAACGACAAGCAAGAGCCTTTCTGCAGAGATTGAGCCGGAGAGCATTGTGGGTAGAGAGAACAGCTAGTGTGGAAATAGGAAGGTGAATACTCACAGCAGCTGTGGAAGGTGGCAGGAAACCAACGCCTAGCAGCTGATGAATGAACTTCCCAAACACACAGCATCTCCACAGTGGAGCACTAGCTAACTGGGAAAAGCAATGAAGACTGAATCGTGCCGTACCAAGAATGGATTCTGAAAAATACTAGGTTAAAGAGGAGCTAGACACAAAAGATGACATTTTACAAAGTTCTATTTAAGTGAAATAGCTAGAACAGGTAAGCCTACAGACTCTATGAGTGGCTGCCAGTGGCTGTGGTATGGAGAGTGATTGCTCAATTGGCATTCCATTTTCTTAGGGTGTGATGAAATAAATATTTTGGAATTAGAGTGGTGCGATTGTTATAAAGCACTGTGAACATGCCAATGTCAATGAATTGAGTCTTCAGAACAGATCATTGTGCATTCTCCAAATACTATCTAGATGGTTCTCAACCTGTGGTCTCAACCACTTGGGGCGAATGACTCTTTCAAAGGGGTCACCCAAGAGCATCAGAAAACACAGATATTTACAGTACCATTCATAACAATAGCAAAATTACAGTTATGAAGTAGAAACAAAAATAACTTTATGGTCGGCGTCAGCACAGCTGGAGGAACTGTATTAAAGAGTCACGGCATTAAGAAGGGTGAGAACCACTGTTCTAGATTAATAAACGTGCTCACGTGAGTTGAACTGGCCCTATTTGACTAGAATGGCTACAGTGAGAACAGGGTTGATGTGAGGATTTTCTGTTTCTTTCCCTGAGGCAAAATGGCTTCACTTTCATCCTTTGTCCTGTAGCAATGGCTCCTAAAATGTCTTCCACCTCTCAGGGGCAACAGATGTGAACCTAGGTCTTGGGGCAAGAGAGTTTGCTGCCCCCTGCTGGCAGCTGTGGTGTCTGCTT
Source organism: Neodon shergylaensis (assembly GCA_025134845.1). Classification (NCBI taxonomy): domain Eukaryota; kingdom Metazoa; phylum Chordata; class Mammalia; order Rodentia; family Cricetidae; genus Neodon; species Neodon shergylaensis. The sequence continues at coordinate 10,101,153 of JABTXL010012544.1, read as the reverse complement.
TTTGCCCTCTTGTAAACAGCTGTGCAAGCTGGTGTTTGGAGTTCAGATCACGTTGACACCAATCCTCTTATGTTGACCGACTTCTTGACGAGTTTCTGAAAATTCGAGCATTTCTTCTTACTTGTTTGTAGGGAGTTCCTCATTTCTCCAGTGCTGTGCCGGGGTTGGCATGCTTTGCCTTTCCTGAAAGAAACCGCCTCTCTGGAGTTCACTAGGTGTAGCACATAGTCAGATCAACCATTTCTTTCCTTTTATGTTTTTCTTTTTTTCCTGTATGGGCACATTTTTAGAAAAGAATGAAAAAAAAACCTACACCAAAGAGATAGCTGTAGGATTTTACATTTTTAAAAAATATTTATATCTTTCATCTGTCTAGAATTTGCTCTAGGGTAAGATTTAAAGAAAAGCAGATGTTCTGCCTTTGTACTTTTATCATTTAATTTTTGTTAGATATAGATTTAGGTCTATTTATTTCTTTTAACATATAAAGGCACCAGGATCTAAAAGAGCAAATTACACATCTGTTATTAGAGAAAAATATGCTCTAGAAGCTGGATTTGAGAAAGCAATCTGTCTTTAGGGTCACGCTTTCCAGCATTCATCTGCCTTAGTACTTATGATGATTATGGTCAATTATCTTGAGTTTAAAAATGATTGCAGTTGTTTATTTTGTGTGTTGCTCATTGTGTAATACGAGTTGAGGTCAGAGGACAATTTGCAGGAGTGGGCTCTCTCCATCAGGTGCGTTCTGGGGATCAGACTTAGGTTGTTGGGTTTATCAGCAATCTCCTTTACTGGGTGTGTCTGTTCATTAGCCTTTAACATGAATTTTTAAAGAGATACTTTACTGTCTGAAAATAATGCAAGTTTTGTATTGTTATTATTGTGAATGTTATAGTTCTCTTTCTACTTTGGTTATAAATTCCATGGCCCCAGTACTTCCAGTGATACATTGTATTGGTAATAATAGGTAGCCTTGCTTCGTTTCTTTTTAAGCTGGTGAATGAAGTAGCTTTTCCAGCAGTGTGTGTGTGCCATCAACTTCATTATCACTACTATTGCAGCCCTGGGGATTGCATCAGGGCCCCGAGTGTGCGAGGCAAGCAAGCACTCTGCCCCTGCACTTCATTCCTGAACCCCAAGTAGTAAACATAAACACATTCCAAATATTAACTTATCATTTTTATTAATTTATTGTGACGATCAATAACTTTGTAATTAATTTAAATTCAACTAAATTCATGTGCTGTATGCAGTAAATTAGAGTTATTGTTTTCGTGCGTCAGAGTTCTTATTATCAAATTGCTTTACTAACTTAGCAATTTCATTAGATTAATTATAAATATTATAATTATAAATATTATCTTGCAGCAGATATTACTTATTTAGCTTCATCTTCTACTCACATTCGGAAGTGTGGTTGGCTGTATCATTTTATGCATGCTAACGTTTTTATTAGCAAACAAAGAGTTGAGTTTCATTAGCATCTTTTTTTGTTAGCATCTTTCTAACAAAAATAGGTTGGATTGCTTCTTGACTTTTCTCCCTTTCTTCTCCCCATCTTCTCTCTCTTTCTTGCTGTGCCTCCCTATGCTGGTCGCCTCCTTTTCCCTCTCTTGTTCAGTGTGACCTTTCCTTCCTCCCACATACCTTTTGTTCCCCTCTCAAAGTCTCTTATCTGTAGTAGAGGTCAGAGGAAGCCTTGAGTGACTGAGTCCTGAACAAACATGATTGTTGACATGGGCACAGTCACATCAAGGACATAAGATGCATGAGACACTGGACAAGCTGGTTCGCCATATGGGCCAGGCTTAAGAAAGGTGGGAAGGTTCTTCTTAGGAGTCTGAGTATGGGTGTTTACGAATGATTGATCAGTGTGTTCAAAGACTAGAAAGTGAAACTTCCTCCTCATAGATATTTATAGACAAAGAATGCCCCAAAGGAGACTTCCTGCTGAGGCTAGGTAGCCCTCAACAAGTGCTGTACCCAAATAAACCCATGGACGTTCGGCGTTATGGTGGTGAGAATGCGCCCATCTGATCCTGACCTTCCTATATGTATGTCTGTGTAGCTATCTATTTTTTTCCTCCCTCACCACCCCAAGCCATGCAGGTCACAGCATGTACGTAGTTTCATCATTGATATTCACTCTCACACTTTCATATTTACAGGCACACACATATTGAAAGTTAAGATCTGTGTTTGAGATAGAACACGCAATTTTGTCTTTTGGCCTGGGTTACCTCTTTTCGTATAAAACTTCCTTTTTATTACAGGTTTCAGTTTCTTCTAAGCTGAGGACAATTCCATTGTGTGTCTATGTCACAGTTTGGTTCCCCATTCTGCTGTTGATGGGCATTTAGGCTCATTCTGTTTCCTTGCTATTCTGAAGAATGTAGCAGTGCACACACATGCCAATTTCACAGGCTTAATTTCAGAACCATTCTGTGCCTTTAAATCAATGTAAGAGTCATACTATGTTTTTGGTGTTCTAAAACTAATTACCGTGGAATTTATCAGTCAAAAATATTAAAGACCTGGTAGTCATTTAAGAAAAAGCAACTGCCGTGGGGTGGTGGTGCACACTTTTAACCCCAGCACTCAGGAGGCAGAGGTGGGTAGATCTCTGTGTTCAAGTCCAGTGTGGTCTACAGACCTAGTTCGAGGAGAGCTAGGACTACACACAGAAACCCCGACTTGAAAAACCAGAAGAAAAGTTAAAAAGAAAAAGAAAAAAAGCAGAAGCATTTCAACTTCTTGGTAGGTAATTGTTTTTATTCAGATAATCTAATTCTTCTTGGGCTCAACACTATAATTTATACTTCCTGGAATGTCATAGAATATTAAAGTTATCAAATATATTGAAATCCATTTACATTTTATGAATGATTCTATAGGAATGTTAAGATCTATAGCTCTGGTTAAATTTCTGTTTTTAGTTTCTTTCTCTCCCTGATAATTCTTTCCAAAATTCCTCTTCAGTGGGCATATTCAAACTTCCGGGCCTGAGGACTGGCCTCTGTCTTCTGTCTGAGATTTCCTGACAGAGGAACAGCTTCTGCTCTGGAAGGTGGGGCAATAGCTCAGACCTCACAGAATCGCTCTGAGGTTTGAGTGAAGCAATAAGTGTGTGCAACCGTGCACAGTCACATGACCAACACACTCATTTCGGGAGTACCTTTCCCCGGTTCTTCGCCTAAGTTTTCTCACTGTCCCCTTCGTCTCTAGATTAATTTTGCAGCCTTTCAAATAAAAAAAATAAAATTAAGAGGCTTGCGTTTTCTGATAACATAAGGCTTTTTTTTTGGTTTTTCCTCTCTGCTTTGTGTATTAATAAATGTTCTAGTTTTCTTTGATTGTCAACTTGATATGGCCTAGAGTCACCTGAAAAGAGAGTTGCAATGGAGGGGTTGCACAGATAAGATCGGTCTATGAATATGTCTGTGAGGGATCGTGTTAATTACTGATTGTTGTAGGAGTGTCAAGCCCACCATGGGTGCCACCATTCCCTGGGCTGGCAATCCTAGGCTATGTAAAGAAAGTAGCTAAACATGAGTGATCAGGAAGCAGTGTTCCTGAACTGTTTGTTTTCAAGATCCTGCTGACTTCCCTCAGTGATGGCTGTGATCAATAGGACATATACCAAAAAAAGGGGTGTGGGGCCAGGGGGAAAAAACAAACAAAAACAACCTTGTTATCAGAAAACTCTAGGTACACAAACCCTCAGTTGACTTTGGTTGGAGTGTTTTTATCACATAAACAGAAAGGAAACTAAAATAGTCTATGTTCAATAAATTTATCTTCTTACCTTCTTGGCTTATTGGTCACTTAGAACCGTGGTTTTGGAAAATTCATGTTTATTTCTTAATTTTTACTTTATTTGCTTTTTTTTAAATTAAAGCATAAAGCCTGTTTCTCTTTCTGGGGGTATACTGAAGTTTTCTTTTTTCATGTGTCAAGATTAGTGGAAGGCATATTCTCTAAGTGTCACCAACTATCCCATATACCAATAGTAAATGATAACCAATGGTGACATTTGTATCTTAATGCTAAGGATAGGATGAAGATTCTGAAAGCTGCAGGAGTGAGTCTGGCTGAAGCAATGTACAAAAAATTACTTTTAGAAAAGTCCTTAGAGGTCAGCAAGGTGGCTCAGTTGGTGAAGGCGCTTGTCACACAAGCCAGGCAGCCTGAGCTTTATCTCTCAGATCCCTACAAAGATGGAAGGGGACAACCGACCCCACAAATCTGTCCTCTGACACTGCACGCACTCTGTAGCATGCAGGGAGCTACTGTCACAGTCATAAGGCAAGTTAAAAAGAAAGAGAAAAGGTCGCAAGGAAGAGATTTGACTCAGGTAATGCATGGATTTGTAAATGGGGTGAAGTGGAGAAGGACAGAGCAATATTGGTTGGTTTTCATTGGACTATGGTAGTTTTGTATACAGTATAAAATACTGTATATGCTAGTATTTCTTCTAAGTTCAGGAAATTTTTCTTCTATTACGTCCATTAGTGTAGTTTTATTTCATTTATTCTCTTCTCCAGAAACTCAAATTATCCATATGTCTAGCTTTGGTACCTCTAAACTTATTTCTTGCTTTTTATTAAATTGTAGGAAATTTACTCACCCCCCATTTCTGATTTTATTTTTATATATAATCTTTTTACTGGCTATTACAAAATGAATTTTAATGTTTTTCCTTTGCCACTGCGCCCCTTGTCAAGCATTCTTCATTCATCTGTTGTCTTCTCTTATGGTTGTCCCTGTAGCTGTATTATTGATGTTGTTGTTATGCTACCACGAGCATGCTGGTCCCCTGAAGCTGTCTTCTCACAGTATCTTCTTTCTGGATCTTTGGAGTGTTTTTCTCTTCTTTTTATCTCTGTCCTCTTTGAATGGTGCTGGATTTTGGCCTTCTAAGATTTGGTATCTTTCAACACATAGCATGATTGGCTTCACCCAGTTCTGGTCCTTAATTCAGTAAACATACAACTGGAGGGCATGTCAGCGGGCACAAGTTCTGGTCCTGTTCTACGTTCACATGGAAAGTCTTCATTCCCTAAGGTGCAACCTTGACAACCCATTCCATCCACTCCAACACCGAGTTTGTCTAGTAGAGACTATTGATGTAAACACCTTACATGTCAGTGTCCTCTGAGAAGTTGACACTTGCCACTCTGGCCGCTGTAGGCTTACGGGTTACTTTTTAGTGTGTCTGTGTGATTTTGTTTCCTCCTGTTGGCTATTACCAACGATCATGTGTTGGTTTCCAAGCCTGTTTATTCCAGCTGTTATTAACACTGGGCAATTTATATGAGTGTATTTTGAAATATAGAAAACATTTCCTGTGAAACACGTATTTAAAGAGGTCATTTTCTAACAGCGAATGTCATCAAAGAGAGATACTAGCAAGTGAAAGACTGGAAAATGTAAAGATTCATAGAGAATTTATATATACATTATTTTACAATGATATGGAAATTTCAATATTCTTTTAAGCTTTAAAACATATATATATATACGCATAAACACACATATGCATATATATGTTGCATTACCCGAGACAGACAATAAGGCTGTGTCTCATGTCAAGACACCCGTCAGTGATTTTATTTTATATTCTTGACTTAAAATACTTAGAATATTCTCATCACTTTCTTTTTACTGAATTAGCTGAGGAACAGACCAGATCCTGTGAAATGAGTGAGATTCTGCATTAATAGTTTGATTTTTTTAAACCTGGGGTGTTTTTCCTCTTTGTGTGTGTGTACAGAACATATAAATATACAGACTTCTTGGAGAGATTGTTTTTCTCAGGTCTGTTTTTGGAAGCAATAGCATGACCCAGATTTCTTTGGAGATAGAAATTTTGGAATTAAACTTTGTGTTATATGCAAAGCAAATGAGCTCAAACAAAATGGGAGGCTGGGAGATTTCTGCCTTCATGCTGGAAACTCATTTGTCAGAATAATAGATGCTGTGTCTACATGGATGACCTGTCTGGCCTCTCATTAACTCAGTTTGATTAGACAGTCAAACTACTTAGACTCCAAGGAAGAGACTCCATAAAATTGGGGATTATAAGTTGAGAAGCCAAAACTGAGAATTAAGAATCTAAATTTATTATTCAATTAATTTCAAATGCACAGAGTCACAGAAGACATCAGAATAATCTCTGGATATCTTTTGTGCAATTATAATAAGCACGTTTTTGTGCTTTTGGATAAACTGCTACATATTAGAGGGTACAAAGCAGTCAATAACAGTGTGAAGAGTTGCTGATATGCGCTGATCATATCGGTTGATTTTCTTGGCTATTTTAGGAACAAGCCTAATAAATGTTTATTATTAAAAATAAATACAGATAAAATAAATCATTTATGCTTTCAAATGCTCATCTGTTCTAGTTACAGGGGCCAACCTGAACTGCATCTTCTCCTTGGCAAATGGCAGCTGAATTCATTGTTGAAGATACTCACATCTTTTACTCATTAACAAATGATGACAATGGGCTTGTTTTCAATTTGCCTCCGTTGGTTGCTATAGTTTCCTAGGATACAATGACCTCAGTTTCCATAGGCACACCACTGGCTAGGGCTGAAATGCTCTCTGTCATGCTACCAGGACAAAACAAGGAACACTGGCTGTCTAGAACTGGGTTTTGAAAGTTTCCAAATGAAGCATTAGAGAAACGAAGGCAAGGACCCTTCTTGCCCAAACATGGCACAACCGTGAAGGATTGGTAGCTAATTGTAGGCAAGTACCCCAAGGTGGAATTTATCAAGAGAGCAAAGGGAAGGGGAAGTGGAAGAAGACGGTGAAGAAAGAGCAGACGAGAGTTGGGAGCTGTGAGGGAATTATTAAAAGATTAAATAATTTGGATCAGTGAGATAAATAGAATTTGAAACATTTTAATTAGATGCCTTGATAGCAAGTGTGCTAATTTTATTCTTTCATCTATCATTGATTCTAGTTTGAAGAGAGAAAAAAAACCTCCTTTTTTTCAGTGTGTTTCATGGTACTCAAAGAATTCCAAATCCTTAAGATTTGCAGTCGGCTCTCTCTGCCTGTTGTGCTGCTTTCCGAGGCGCATGCCTTTCCTTTGAGTTTCCTTCCAGCTCACCGGCCTGTTTTCTCCACATTCTGCATCTCAGTTTTTAAACTATTGCCTTGGCATATGTTCGTGTTTCCTAGTTTAGAATTTGTGCTGTTTTGTCCTCCTTGCTGAGAGGCAGAGATAATGAGCTGCTTTGATGTTCTTCGTGGGGCCAGTGCCCACTCTGCCTACTGGAGAGATATTTTATTTATTCGTTCCTTGCTTCCATTTCCATCGCCTAGCTTGTAGACATACCTTTGCTTATCCTACTGTAGGTTCCTTAAGGAGGCTCAAGAAGGAAAGATGGATAAGAAAAAAGCATCAGAATGCATTCACCATAGCTTCTCTGTGGCATGACCTTCATGAGGAAATGCCACGAAGAAGCAGGCCCAGCCTGCTGGTTTTCTATGGCGTTGGTGATGGGGATGAAGATGCTGTGTGGATCCAAAGGGAAGCATTCTCTATGGCAACAAGCAGAGGGGCTCAGTAGGTGCCATTTGCTCACTTTCTCCCCTATGTCTTTACATTTTCATAGATAAGAAAGGGTATCTCTTTCCTCTGAGGGTAGGTAGGGTACCTCTCCCATAAAGATTTTATAGCCAATTTCAGGGGCAGGCAAGAAAATTCCCCCTAAGTTTAGTGATCTATAGCTTTCCCAAATTCCATTACTAGAAAAGTTTCTTCTCATTACTACAAAACTTCAAAAGATTCATTTGTTTTTTCTGGAGACAGACCTGAAAAAAAAAAGCTGCTTCTTCTTCTTCTTCTTCTTCTTCTTCTTCTTCTTCTTCTTCTTTTCTTCCTCTTCCTCTTCCTCTTCCCCTCCTCCTCCTCCTCCTCCTCCTCCTCCTCCTCCTCCTCCTCCTCCTCCTCCTTCTTCTTTTAAAAAGAAATTGTGTGAGCAATTTCAAATCTGTTAGTGCCCTTTGTCATCTGCGGGGTCATAAGCAGCAAAGCCCTGTGACTGTCTTTGAGTCGGCCAGCTTCTCTACAGCACTTACCTCACAGATGCCGAGAGGAGCTTGGTAATCACTGAGGTACTAGGTGAACTTCTATTATCTGGAGCTCATTTTATTGGATAGCTGTGACTCTCTGCAAACTTGGGTAGCTGTTATCGTGATGAAGCTGTTATGACTTCCTGCACATAAAAGCTCAGACATTGCTATTTATCCTGGTGATGAAAGACTAAAAAACCAGTGCGTCATGTTTACATTAACCTTCCCACACAGCAAGGATGGTAAGTGCAGGACATATGTGTTTCTTATCTCTTGTTTGATTAGCTAATTGAATAGTGTTTTTCACATTAAAAAAAGGATATTTTACATGACAAAGTAAACTAAATAATATAAATGAGTTGAGCAAACTTTTGTTTTATTCTCAGTAGAGCATGCTTGTTAACTGTCAGTTATGTATTCCTACAGAATCACCCCCCCTCTCTCTCCTCCCTCTCTCACCCCTGGCACCAGAATAATCTATTTTTTTGAACAAAGGAGGAACACTTCTTGTCCTGCACTTCACCCTGCTTTTTTTCAGACTGCTAGAATCAGGACACTTTCCATGCCTGTCTCTGCTTTCCTTTTTGAATGTGCTTTAAGGATTCTGTTTTGTGACCATGTCTTGTTGAAGCCATCCACATGTAAGAAGGAAATGCTTGGGGCATTTTTCTGATTTTGTACTTACAAATGATGCATCAACAGATATTCCCAAGTATCCTCGTGGTTGTGCAGATATCTTGAAATTACCCTATTAAAAACAAAAACAACAGAAAACAGAAAACCAAACAAAACTGAGTGCTCAGTTCTGCCATTCCAAGTACTCTGAACTTGAAATATAGTCGTTCTATGTGGAATATTTTGAAATTGGTAGTAAATACAATGAAAAAGAAACTGCCCAGGTGGAGTAGCTGGTCAGGGAGCCCCAGGGATCCTATTGTTTCTTTCTTTCCAGTGCTGGGGTTACAGATATGTGTCACTGTGCTTGCTTTTTACATGGGTGTAAGAATCTTGATTCAAGTCCGCATACTATGCTGTGCGTACTTTATTGACTGAATTCAGCCCCACTCAGGTTCCTTGTACTGCATGAAGATGAAATGCCCTTAATGTATTGTATAGAACATGGATACCTAAGTGTAGGCCTCAAAGTTTCCATGCAAGCATAGCCTAGTCTTCTACTTGATTATCTTGCAGTAGGAAAGAGAACAGCTACTTAATGAGACACCAAAGCACACAGTGCCCTTGGGAACAGTTGGGAGTCTGAGTTTGGAGGCTGAGACCTAGGGTGTCTGTGTGCAAGGTGTTCATTCATTCCCAGAGTTCCTCCACGCAAGTAGGAGAGCCAGGCACAGATCCAGGGAAGGAGGAAATGCTATTAGGATGCAGCCTCTGTTTATTTTGTTGAGCTTTTTAACCTTCTGTTATTGAATTCCTCTTTTAGTTATAGTGGAAACAACACAAAGGCAAAGTGAATTAGCATAAACTATTCTGCATATGTCCATACTTTTGTATTACCGAAGAGTTAGCGAAAAGAGCTAATGTTGGAACTAATTACCTTTCTGCCGTGCGCGTCACGTCACGTTTAACGTTCTCTTTTGCAATGACCTTTTGTGTCATTGCTCCAGTCGACTTGAATACCCCTAACATCATATGAACAAATGATATGATAGTTTGGGTGACTGCTGGAGTAATTACACACATACATGGTGATAATATATGCAAATCTTGTGTCAGGGAAATTACAGGTCACTGCTGTTGCATGGTGCCATTTCTGCAGTGATGAAAGAAATTGCTGTTAATTACCAGATTATCACCATCTTTAATTTTCCTAATTCCAGGCCATCAAAATACTGTTTTGAAACACAAATTGTGCTTTTTTTTCCTAACAAGATGGTATCGTTGGATTCATCAGTAATAATCTTTGGGAAAGTGATGGCGGGGTGCATTTGACAAATTCTTAGCTATTATAAGGTAAACAAGACTTCCTCATGAGTCTTGGGAAGATGAGCCTTTCCTGTCCACTGGCCAGCATACATATTTCACTTTCTGACAGCTTTGCTCCTGAGTTTTTCTGCATAAATATTGCTCTTCTTAGAAATGGCTCTGTCCTCTGGGTGGAAGTGAAATCCAAAGTCAGTGAGAGCGAGTTTGGGCTATTGGAAAATGTAGCAAAGTCTCAGAGTTCCAGCCTGACTTCAGTCCACACGGATGGGATGTGCCCCTGATGGACAGGATGTAGCCCCTCACTGAACGCTGGGTAGTGACAGGCAAACCTCCATAGTAAGTGGCTAAGTGAATGAGCCTATATCCTGCCTCCAACCAGTCTTAAGTGGACACTCATAAGACTTTGGTAGGTTCTGGAGCCCCGGAGTGGCCTGGTTCCTTCCTGTAGGGTCACCATTTGTTTATAGAAATGAAGTTTTGTGTTCATTATTTTATATTGCAAAATAAAAGAAATTGTATAGAACAATCAGCCACTTTATCTGATTGCATGAGCCCTGGAAAGTAATTATTCTATATCTGAGGCATTTAAGCTCATGTCTTTTCATGTCTGAATACAGTGATTGAAATAATTTTTTTGTTTTTTTTTTAATTTTATTTAATTTTATTTTTTTTTATTAAAGATTTCTGTCTCTTCCTCACCTCCGCCTCCCCTTTCCCTCCCCCTCCCCCAATCAAGTCTCCCTCCCTCGTAAGCCCAAAGAGCAGTCAGGGTTCCCTAATTTTTTTGTGTCTATGGGAGGAATTCTCACATATTCAGTACTCTGCAGTAGATCTGGAATTGATAATTTCTTAACATTTTGTAAATAGCAAAAGTGTACCGGATTCCTCTGTAGACTGGATTTCTCTACAGACTATATTCCTCTATAGACCAGACTCCTCTGTTGACTGGATTTCTCTTGTAGACTGGAATCCTCTGTAGATCGGATTCCCTCAGATTCCTCTGTAGCTTGAATTCTTCTGTAGATGAATACAAGTGAAGGAACACATCAAATATGTCAATGAAGCTCACCTCCTTTGCGACTCACTCATCTAGATGACATTTCAAGCCTTGGCGAAGCTGTGTTTGTCCCATATTAATTTTTGAAACTTGGAAATTTTCTCAAGTCCTTAACGGCAACCCAGCTGAACTAGAAACTTGCTATGGATGCTCATGGTGAATTCCTCATTAACAAGGACACTGAAGTTGCTACTAGCAAGACTTCTCTACTATTTATCAATACTGTAAAAACAACAACAACAACAATAAAACCTGCATGATTTTATAGCCAAAAAGCAGAGAATTTTCTCCTGTCAAATCTGGCTTGCCTCTACTTTCTCATTCATGCTTGTTTGGTGTATTTGTATATTTGATATATTTCTTATTTTATAGGAACCCACCACAGCTGCACTGTGCTTTAGAGAAGATTTTTCAATACAGAAATTTTTAGATCCGAATCTCTTACAGTAAAAGACCTTTGAAGCAAACTGATGATTTGTGTATCTGAAACGTGTCCTATCTAAAGTGGAGGCCATCCTTCTATAACATTTACCACTAGTAAAAAAAAAATATCCAAGCACTCTCAACTACTCCCCAAGGAGAGCTTGAAGGTGATCAATTCACAATAAACTGTTTTAAATTCCCATTCTTTGTGCCAGTGTTAGTTATGGTATAACATAGAAAGTGACTTAAAATGTTTTTCGAGTGGTCCAGGACACACAAGCCCCTATGCCAGATATTTCTCGTGCTCTTTAATTTGAAGCCTCTCTTGATTGAAAAGAAATGTAGCCTGAAGCTTTTATTTTTGAAGCATTTATACCTGTCTTACTATAAACTCTTCACATGCAATAAAATGGTTACAAGGCCTATTCTATTTACAAGAGCCATCTTTGAAGAAAATGTGTCTTCAACTAAACGAATCTTATCTCGTTAAAAAGGTTTTATAGCATTTCTTAGTTTACTGGGGGAGGGTAGGAGAAGCTTGAGCATGACAATGCGTGTTTAGAGGTCAGAGGGAAACTTATGGGAATCAGTTCGCTCCTTCTACCGTGGGGGTCCCAAGAATCAAACTTTAAACTTACGACTTGGAAAGTGCATTTACCTTGCTTTTCTGAAGACTTTTGGTAGCTACATATTATGAAGCAGTTAGGAATCTTAGGATTGAAGCAAATAAATCTCAATGTATTCTTTGTTTTCACCAGAAGAATCAGTTAGTATAAGCCCTTAGAGCAAAGGCTAAAACAAAACCAGATTTTCATGAAAGAGGTTTGCAGACACATGCCTTGTTAAAACCTACATTTTCACTAAAGCTTGCTAAATAATTACACAGAGGATTATGAAAAACTTTAGAGTGAATATCATTTAGTATATTTAAATGTAATTTTATTTATTTTTTGTATTCTTGGTATTTCTATTAGTAGGGAAATATTGATCAAGAGCTTTATTTCCCTCAAAGACTAAAGCTATATTTACCTTCAAAGATTGTTGGGTAAGATGAGTGTAGTCAATTTAAAAAGGAAAAATCTAGAAGCTGTTTCTGAAAAGTTAGTGAACATAGCTATTTCTGGGCCAGCTCCTCCAAATGTAGCTTCTTAGCAGAGAATGGTAGTGCCCATCTGTAATCTCAGCACTCCAGGGACTGGGGCAGGTAGATGGAGAGTTAAAGATCTGCCTATGCTGTATAGTGAGACCCTGCCTTAAAATAAAATATAACACCATACAGATTCCTGGGTTCCAGGCAGTGAGTTCTGTCTCTTGGGTCTGGACTCAGAACCAGGCATTCAGAATTTCTAATTAGTCTACAGGTAATTCTCATAAAGATGGTGTCCTTCAGGAACACAGCACTAAGGCAAGTGTGATTCGTCCTTGGAAGTCCCTAACTATAGCTGAAGTACCTGCGTATCAAACTCTTACTAAATATATACATATGACAATGTATAACCTACTGACAGACGGATGCAAGAAGAACCAAAGCAAGTGTTTCAGGCCTCCACCCCTAACTTAGAACAAGGAGAAATGGGTATCCAACTCTATTGTTGAGATGTTGCAGTATGGTCAGTTTTAAAAATACATTAGTCCTGCAAAAAATGGGTACAGGGCAATTCCTCATGGTATTTAGTTTTCATTAAGTCTAGTTTGATCATGAGAAATGATGATGCTCATTCAAGACTGTTAGTTTTGCAAACTGCTCTTCTTCATAGAAACTGGAGTGTACTTGAGCTTCCTATTTCTGCTTATTGGCTCTGCAGAGGGAAAGCAGAGAAGACGTTGAGTTTGTGGATGTTGAAGCTGTTTGTGTTTGTGGTAGGGGGTCATAGCAGGTGTGTTCTAACACCTCCTCCAGTCTGTGTGTCTTGGGCATGGGAAACTCTAAATATAATTATAGAGTCCAGGGAGCTGCTAACTGGATTCTTGACAGTCCTGCTAGGCATTTGCCCGAGACTTCATGTAGAATGTTTATGAGGTACGGAATTTCTTTGGAAAGATTCTCCTCTGTCAGAAAGTTAACTGGGTTGCCAGGAAGTTCTTTCTAGACTGTCTTTCTTCTGTTTTCGGCAGAGAAAACAGTACAGAAGAGTAGACAGGTGAAATGCTAGTTCTGGTGTCCTCAGGCTCCAGAGGACCTGGTATTTTCACTCTGTGTGAGCTGCTAGGTAAGATTTTCAGTGTCAGGAAGTGTCTGGAAGTCAAAGGAGGCAAGCTAAAGGGAAAGAAAAGGGCAGAAATAAAGTGATTTGATTCCCATAAAGCTACTGGTTTGCTGTTTCTGCTTCAGTCAAAGTAGTGACTATGGCTTGTGTCCTCAAGTTTGCTGTTCATATACCTGGCCAAATGGTGGAGGGCAGAAAAGTAAAGTCCAAAGTGTAGTTTTGCATCCACAGCTATAAACCTGGCAGGAAAAGCAAATCCCCAGGACAAACTATATCACATTGAAAGTTATTGAGAAAAGCCATGTCATATCTAGGAATAAAAATTCAAGAGATTTTTGCACACCAGTAATCGAGCTATCAAAAAACTCCTTTGACCCTATGAACTCAATGAGAGAATTCAATAGAAACCCAGTTCTCATTCAGAAGACCATTTAACAGAGGTACCGACTAGACATTTTAATAGTTGAAAACTGTTGTATCTTGGATTGAAAAATTGATTTACAGTAGATTTTAATGCTCCCAGCAAAGGATTTTTTGGTGTTTTATATCCCTCTGTTTGTCACTCTTGTGCACTGACAGAGCCATAAATCTCGGCTATAGCTCCATTTCCAGATAATATAGACATTCTACATGTAATCTTCACCTCCCTTCTCTTCTGGAAACTGAGAACATAGCAAAAGTAATCCCAAAGTTTTTGTAAAGTTAAAATATCAAAAGTAATCATGATAGCACACCCTGTGCGCTAAAAGGTATTAACCAGACTTGCGGAAGACACACTGAGTACAAAGGTTTGTATACATAGTGATCGACGGCTGCATTTCTAGTTAGCATGGCCTTCTCTACTTTTCCCCTACTGCCTAAGAAAGTGCTATTTTTCATTAAAGTTTTGAAATAATTGGAGTCCCCCGCGGTTCTAAGAAATAATAGAATATGCATGGGTATTTCCTACAATGTAATATACGGAACATTGCAGCACACTTTCATAACCTGGGTATCAACATGGATATAGTGAAGAGAAACCTTTCCAAGTCTCCCAAAAACCATGCACATGGTTGCTCCTCATGGTCCTACTGTGCCGCTTAGCCACTGGACACCACTAACCCTTTCTTTCATTTCTAATCTTGTCATGTAAAGAATGCCATACATAGAATCACGAAGTATAGACAGCCTTTTGAACTTAGCCTTTTTCGCTTAGAGAAATTTTGAGAAATTCATCCAGGTTGTTTTGTTTATCTGGTATTCATTTCATTTTATTGCTAATTAGTGTTCTATGGTGTAGAGGAAAACTGGAATGTTTAGTATCTACCTGTTGAAAGTACCTGGCTAGTTCTGTTTTAAACTGTTGTCGAAAGGCTTCTGTAGACATTCATGCACAGGTCTTTATGGGAAGGATAATTTTTCATTTTGTGGTGTTAAATCATGAGGTGCACGATGACTGGATCTTATGGTATATGTATGTCTGATTATCAAATACTGTCAAACTCTTCTCCATAGTAGTTGTACCAGTTTTCCTTCTCAACTGTAATATCTGAGTTTCCAGTTTCTCTTATCTTCTGGGTGGGAGTGAATTTAGGCTTCTTCTGTGCTTCCTGACACCTTCTGTGCAGGTGGAGGTAAGGAACACCTTTTTACTGTTTCCTATTTGGGCACCACTGACCAAGGGGATATGGGGTGGAGTGGATAGCTTTAGCTAAGGTACCACCAGGAAATGATGCAAGTTATTATTCTCTACTCAGTCTCCTTGGATTCCAGCACAATAGAAATCTTATTCCTTCTAGGCAAGTGTGGAAGTTCAGGCTTTCCACTGAACTTTCTCCAACACCGTCCTCGCAAGGTACTCAGGAACCCCATTGTATCTTGATTCCTCAATGTGACCTATCTGTCAAGCCTGACCAGAGTAGAATCGTTAATAACCCAAAGTATCTCTGCTTTGCTAGGCTGATGCTATCCTTGGCCTCTCCAGCTTTTAAGAGCACGCGTTCACTGAATGTTATGATTTTGCTCTTGTCCATTAGTGTTGCTGGGTTTCTGGCATCTTCGGCTCAGTGCTTGAGGTGAGTGAGGCATAAAGAAGACCAGAGCAGTTGGTGTGCTTGTGTTTCTTGGGTCCCTCAGGTCACTAGGCAAGAGAATGATCTTGGGTCTTGCTTACTCTTTCATACCTATTAGCATATGTATTTCCTATTAATCTCCAGCTCATACACATTCTAGAATTGGCTGCTATATAAATCAACACCCACCCTAAAATTTAAAAACATTCTTTCAATACTGGAACCTCTATCTCTTTAAGATTCAGAAATGTCCATTTAAAATTTAAAGCTATGCTCAAAATAAACACAACAGCTCTCCCTCCCTGAGTTTATTATAGAATGGGGACCCTAGGATTTCAGGGGTCTTTGTTGGCTTCTCATCCACTAACTTCCAAGTGTGCCAACTGTACATATCAGCCTTGAAAAAGATTATAGTATATTATATAAGTAATACTTTCTTTCTTACTTTTCTACGGCCTGGAGGATTATAGTTTTGATGGCTTTATCCCTTTGCTTTGGAAAAGATGTGAACTCTTAGCCCCTTAGCACTTAACATCTGCACCCAATTAAATGTTCAACAAGTAGACACGAGGACAAACCAAGAAACTGATAACTACAAGAGAAGAGGTGAGGAGGAAAAGGGCAAGGAGGAGATCTACCTGGTGCTTTGTCATATCACTTAAGGTGACACTGTTTGAGAGTAGCTTCAGTGACTGAGCGAGACTGCCCTCGAATTTCTGTCCCTGTGAAGATTACATCAGATCAATGTAGGTTTCATCAGAATAAAGAACTCTGTCTCTGAGTGGGTTCTTGCTGAAAGAGAATTGTTTTGCATATCTATTCCTACTAGATTAACAGAAAATGAGGCCGAAATGCTTTGTAAATCATCTTGGGGACAATTACTATTTAAGTAAACAAGAATGCCTTTCTATATTTTGCACATTGGCTTGGTCTTGGATACAGTTCAGCTCTCTGCAGCAAGGTACTAGTGTCACGCTTGCTTTTGTCTACAGTGCATGCTGAAGAAGCCTTGTCCTCAACATTGTTGCTCTCGGAAGGATGAACCCACCATTTGGAACTATTAGTTCACTGTTAGTCATTTGCTGGCCCACAGAGACGAGATTTTTATCATTTGTATTTTGTAATGGGTTTCCATTTTGACTCGAGCTTGTGTGTCTGTCCTAATTATTCCTCTAATTCTCTCGTTTGTACCACTGTTATACAACTTAAATTAAAACAAAACATATGTAGGCTGACTTGTATAATAAGTAAGTCCCTATATATGGTTAAAACAATAAAAGTTTAATTCTTCTTCCCATCCCACTCTAGTGTGGGTATTCAGAACCCATTCTTGTTTTTGTTTTTCTCTTCAAAATGGCTTAGGGAATGCATTCCTTCTAACGTCTAGCATTGGTCTTGGTCAATTTTCTATGTATTTTTTTCTCTTAAAAAATCTGTCAGCCACAACTTTACAAAGTAGTCTACATAAATCTAATAAAAGGTCATAATTTTTTTTTAAAGTTCAAATGATTTTGTTCAACCGAGGTCATGCTTGGGGAAGTATCTGGGCTCTAGTCTAATTCTCCATTTATATAAAAATAACTATAAAGATGCGAAGTGAAATATCTCATTGTTTATAGTTTTATTTCATCAGTTTTGACAGCTCTCATGCCTGGGAAAGCCTGTGGAATCCAACTCAGGACTTGCTAGGATTTAAACATTTGATGAGTAACATGGAACCTTTTATTTTTTATTGTTCTGGGAACCAATTCTGCCACCAGCTTATTATTTCTTAAATTTTTTATTGCAAAATCATCAAATGCATAGAACCTTGAAGATAGTAATGGAAATGCAAAGACCCATCCTGTCTCTGGAAATCCTCCAGACTAGATAAGAAAATCTGAAACAGAGGGAGATGGAAAAAAAAATCCCTCAGCCTATAGCCATACTGATGAATATCTTACATATTACCTTAGAGCCTTCATCTGGCGATGGATCGAGATAGAGACAGAGACCCAAATTGGAGCACCGGACTAAGCTCTTAAGACCCAAATGAGGAGCAGAAGGAGGGAGAACATGAGCAAGGAAGTCAGGTCCACGAGGGGTGCACCCACCCACTGAGACAGTGGGGCTGATCTATTGGGAGCTCATCAAGGCCAGCGGGACTGGGACTGAATAAGCATGGGATGAAACCGGACTCCCTGAACGTGGCGGACAATGAAGGCTGATGAGAAGCCAAGGACAATGGCACTAGGTTTCGATCCTAATACATGAACTGGCTGTGTGGGAGCCTAGCCTGTTTGGACGCTCACCTTCCTGGTCCTGGATAGAAGTGGGAGGACCTTGGACTTCCTGCAGGGCAGGGAATCTGGACTGCTCATCATTCTCGAGAGGGAGGGGGAATGGAGTGGGGAGGAGGGGGAGAGGGGTAGGGGAGTAGGGGGAGGGGGAGATGTGTGGGAGGAGGGGGAGGGAAATGGGAAACGGGGAGGAGGCGGTAATTTAAAAAAAATCCCTCAAGTGATCTTGTGGACAGGGCTAGGACTGTAATTTATTTTAGCTTTGACTAGACTACATAACTGTTGACCTCCCAGCACACATGAGGCGGAGTGTTAAGACTCACAGGTATGTTGCAGGAATTTGCCATCTTGGGAGGCCTGGAATTGCAATACTCACCATGTGAGACAGATCTGACTGCAGCGGATTAATTTAAAGCCTTTTCAAGGGCCAAGCAGCAGGAAGGAAAAGCTAGCACGTCAAAGGTGACTTTCAAATACACCCTGACATAAAAAATCGCCTACAATAGAACATCCCATTGTCTCAGTGTGTGGGTGCACCCCTCGCGGTCCTGAGTTCCTTGCTCGTGCTCTCTCTCCTTCTGCTCCTGATTTGGACCTTGGGATTTCAGTCCGGTGCTCCAATGTGGGTCTCTGTCTCTGTCTCCTTTCATCGCCTGATGAAGTCTGAAAAAGCCTGGGATAAAACCGGACTTGCTGAACATAGCGGACAATGAGGACTACTGAGAACTCAAGAACAATGGCACTGGGTTTTGATCCTACTGCATGTACTGGCTTTGTGGGAGCCTAGGCAGTTTGGATGCTCACCTTACTAGACCTGGATGGAGGTGGGAGGTCCTTGGACTTCCCACAGGGCAGGGAACCCTGATTGCTCTTCGGGCTGAGGAGGGAGGGGGACTTGATTGGGGGAGGGGGAGGGAAATGGGAGGTGGTGGCAGGGAGGAGGCAGAAATCTTTAATAAATAAATAAATAAATAGAAAAAAATTCGCCTTCACCAGGAATCCCGCGACTGGGCACATATCCAAAGGAGACAAAGTCAGTCTGTCAAAGAGGTAGCTCCTCTTCGTGTTTATTGTAGCACGTTTCTCCCAAGAGCCAGGATCTGGAATCAGCTTACACATCCAAAGATAGATGAATGGATAAAGGAAATGTGCTATTTAAATGGAATACTATTCGGTTATAAAAAAGAATGAAATCCAGTCATTCATGACAGGATACGTAGAAATGAAAGATAATTTTGTGAAATAAGCCAGTCGCAGAAAAACAAATACGGTAATTTATAATCTAAATCACGTTGACTTTATAAAAGTAGAAAAATTAATAATGACCACTAGGGGTCACAGGCAGAGATTGATCAACAGGTACAGAGTTACAAGTTGATAGATGGAGCCTGTGCTGGTGTTCGGATGTACAGCAGTGAGAATATAGTTAGCACTCAAGTATTGTGTATTTGAAAATAGAGGAAAAATTTGGGTATGATGTTGTTACAAATAAATGATAACTAACCAATGGATAGACAACGAACACAGAGTTTATTATCTACTTCACACATACATGAAAGGCATGGTGTAAGTGGTACTTAATTGTTATACAGAAGTTCAAACATCAAATCTGTCCTTGTGTGTGTGTTTAACTGGCTCAACCACTAACAGTCACTATTGACTGGTGGCAGGACATGGAAGCTCATTCATGTTATCCCCATACTAGAGAGGCTGAGTCAGGAGGATTGTAGTGAGTTGGAGGACAGCTGGGGCTGATAGTTTCTTTTATTTAATTTTTTTTTTAAATCTTACCTTTTGGGGCTGGAGATATGGCTCAGAGGTTAAGAACATTGCCTGCTCTTCCAAAGGTCCTGAGTTCAATTCCCAGCAACCACATGGTGGCTCACAACCATCTGTAATGGGGTCTGGTGCCCTCTTCTGGCCTGCAGGCATACACACAGACAGAATATTGTATACATAATAAATAAATAAATAAATAAATAAATAAATAAATATCTTTTAAAAATCCCAAAAAAAATCTTACCTTTTAAGATTTATTTTTATTTTGTGTGTATGACTATTTGCCTGCGTGTTTGTATGTGTACCATATATGTGTTTGATATCCCTGGAGGCCAAAAGAGGGTGTCAGAACTCCCTGAAACTGGAGTTAGAGATGGCTGTGAACCACCTGACGTGGTGCTGGAAACTGAACCTGGGTTCTGTGCATGAGCAACAAGTGCTCTTAACCACTGACCCATCTTCCCAACCTCACTTCTTTACTTTTCTGCATTTCTTAGTCTGCGATGATGTGTTAATTCTGTACCTTCTGCCTCATTATCCCGTTCTCTATTGAACGTCATCTTTTCTGTGTTAGGATTTTGAGTATACATCCAGCAGTAAACATAAGATAAATACAACACAAAACTCACGCTGCATGTTTCCAGATCTCAAGGTTCACAGCCAGGTACCGTCATCCACTGTCCTGTGGCTGGAAATGGTGTTGTTTTATTTTTTTTTTTATCATTTTCTCAAGGATTATGTTATTTGAAATGATAGTTTTAAATCTGATATTTACTAGATCCTTTTAGCCAACACATTGGCATTCTAAGAGCGTTTAGAATGCACAAAAGCCAAAGATGCATGATTTTAGCACATACTCCATGTTTTTATTTACTCTCACAGAAAATATTGGAAGCAATATAGGTTTCAAATATGTAAGACTATAGGCTTCAAATACTTTGGGATAGCTTTTCTTCTTAGAGTTTAGAGAGAACTATTCTGTGTGTAAGATTTTAGGCTACAGCGTTCTTGGTAGGTTTTGCAATTGAGAAATTCTCTTCCAGGGTAGTAAAATGGAGAGTCTGTAAACAGTGATGTAAACTAGTGATTTAGAGCTGTGTCACCACAGGCACCACTTGCTCTTTCTAAGTATTAAATGCCTTAAAGATTAGTGAGTGCTCCCCTAGCATCTGTTGAAAAATGATGTTGTGTTTGAGACATATTGAAGAAATTTGAGTCATATTTTCAGAAGACTTGGATGATGCGATGAGAAGCTATAATAGCCACAGTACAATAAACCAACTAGGAAAATCTGATAGTTTAAGTGATCTGAAAATATCAACATGAACTCTTCTGGTGTGTGTCTAATGAGCACCACATTAAGGTGTTACAAGAAAATAAACAGACCAGTTGAAGGTCATGGGCTACACCCACAGTTGAACAATCTGTTGCTAGAACAAAACAAGTCATGCTCACACCCTAGACCAAAATGTCTTGTAGGCAAACCACTCCCTGGGTGGAATCCAAAGTTATCTCATTAAGGGAAGTGGAGCTTAGTTGGATCCTTAGACTTTTGTTTGAGGTGGGGACATATCTACTTCTCTATTTCTGGAATACAAGGTTTGGCTATTAGCCACACCTGTAGACAATAACCTTGAGAGAGCAGAACTCTCTGAGCTACTTCTAGGTGGGATCTTTGTTTGAGGTAGAAGCACTATAACCTTGAAGGGATAGAGTTGAGTCCCAACTCTTTGACCTTTGGTCAATGTGGAAATAGACTCACATTTTGGGCCTCCACATGTGCCTATGGAAAAATTCCCTTTATGGTACATAGAAAATAAATTTCAAAAAGTGAATTTTGTTTGGGGAAATATCCATTACATTTAAGATAAAACCAGGGTCAGATTTGGTAATAACATTGTCATTCAGTTTCATAAAGGTTTCCTCATAGTGAGGACCTACCTCCCTGCCACCACCTCCCATTTCCCTCCCCCTCCCCCAAACAAGTCCCCCTCCCTCATCAGCCCAAAGATCAATCAGGGTCCCTGCCCTGTGGGAAGTCCAATGACCACCCACCTCCATCCAGGTCTGGTAAGGTGATCATCCAAACTGCCTAGGCTCCCACAAAGCCAATAGGTGCAGTAGGATCAAAAACCCATTGCCATTGTACTTGAGGTCTCAGTAGTCCTCATTGTCCGCTATGTTCAGCGAGACCAGTTTTATCCCAGGCTTTTTCAGACCCAGGCCAGCTGGCCTTGGTGAGTTCCCGATAGAACATCCCCATTGTCTCATTGTGTGGGTGCACCCCTCGCGGTCCTGAGATCCTTGCTCGTGCTCTCTCTCCTTCTGCTCCTGATGACTCTGTTTTTCTTCCCTGTGTTTTCTGCCCCCCAAATCCTGATTAGCTATTGGCCTTTCAGTTTTTTATTAAATCAATCAGAGTGACACATCCTCACAGTGTACAAAACATTATTCCACAAAAAAGAGAGAGCTCCTTTGTGGAATTGATTCACTCTTCCCCTTTTAGATAGCTTATGATTAAAAAACATATGGACGCATAGCACACAGGCACACATATACACACATATACACACATGTACATACTCACATACATGCACTCACACACACAAACAAAAAAATAAGATGGAAACATGTATCTAATTATTCAGATTATATGAAATTATAGATTTAAAATAAATAAAATATAAAACTATTTAAATAAAGTTAAGTCAATCATTGATCATTTATTCTGAAACAAATACAATAGTTTTGGCTTTTTGTTTGCTTTTGTTGTTGTTGTTTGTTTTGTATTTTTTGCCATTTCTACCCAGAGGATATGAGTGTATGTATATATAATATATGTGTGTGTATGTATGTATGTAATATATATATTTTATATTTACTCCCTCTACTAAAATGCTATTTTCCCAAGGAATCACACACTTATTGCATTATTGCCTCCAGGATGCTACTTAAAAAGTGCCTTTTCTATGAAGCCTTTGTTGGTCACGCTATCTGAAATGCAACAACCAGAATACTTATTATTCATTTCTTGGCTTGTCATTATTTTATATTTTGCACTCATCTAAAGCACGAATCTAATTAATATTAATCAATAAAAAAAGCAAGAAGGAGGGAGGGAACCTAGAAGATCAGAGAACAGGGAGCAGCTGCCAGCTGTTTCCTTCCTCTCTTATTCTTCAGCCCCAGAAGACTGAGATCCTGCCTCCACCCCACCTTATCACTTCCTGTCCCCTCCTCCTGAGTATTGGGTGGCACTAAAGGTGTGAGTCATAAATCACCACTATGCAGCTTCTATGCTTAACTAGTGGTGAGCTCTGCCCTTTGATCCCCAGACAAGCTTTGTTTGTCAGAACACAATCAAAATGCCACACAACACTCATCATTTAACATGCTCCATTCTGTGCGTAGTTTGTTTCTTGCTTGTCACCTTCACTGGAATGTATGGTTTATGAGAATAGAACTCTGTGCTTTGTAATTTAAATTTTATTTCTGTTCCTCTAATGCCCAGAGTGGTTTTTAACATAATATAAATTCTTCTGGTTGAATGGATAAATGTATTAAGATAAAATTGCAACAAGGTGTATGATATACCATCATTTGTCTGAAACACGGAGATAATAAGCTTGTAGATGCTTCTGAGTATATTAAAATTGAAAGGGATCATAAGAAAAAGACCATTGACTGACTGAATGAGGGCAAGAGACAGGATAGCTGGGGAGTGGGATTGTTCACTGAATATTTTAAATACATCCCAGTGTTGAATTATGTGAATTGATTGTTGATTTCAAATACTAGTTAAAAGTAAGGTAATTTAAAAAAAAACACCAGAAAGAAAGTAGAGGTTCACAAAAAAGGTAGGTAGCTTGTGCAGCCCTCTGGTAGAGAAAACTATGGCAGTGGCATCAGCCTTGTAGGATGGGTGGAATTACAGTAGAGAAACTTAATGAGGAGATCAACGTGCGGTCTAGACCCAAAGAAGGACACATCTATCAGTTACTTTCCTGTTGCTGTCACAAAATACCAGGATCAAAAACAACTTATGAGAGAAAGAGTTTATTTGTGCTTATGGTTAGTGAGAAATGTTCATCACAATGGGAGGAGGCATGGCCACGGAAACAGGAAGCTGTGAGATCACTTCATCAACTTTAATCATGAAGCAGAGAGCGTGAGTTGAAAGCGGGGCCAGATTGTGAGTTCTATAAGCCCACTCCAGTATAGTTTTTCCTCCAGAAAGACCACATCACCTCCCCCGACAAGGCCACTGAGTAAGGACAGGCTCAAATATATAAGCCCTCTTCCCTCTCCCCCTCAGTGGTCGTATTAGTGGCCTCGCAGTTCCTTCCTCAGGGCCACCTGAGAGCACAGGAATCCTATTAAACCTGAATATTTTTAATTTGGCTTGTTGTTATTTGGCTTGATTGGGATTTTTTTTTGCATCAGCAGAGAGCTCGCATTAGGAAAAATTCCTAACACCTCTCTCTGGTTCTGTTAGCTGACTGGGCATTGGAGTCAGGTTCTCATGCTATTGAGCTCTAACTCTTGTGATTACGGCTCACAGTGTCCTTGGTTGTGATCTTTTCAATGCGAGCAAACCAGTGATTTCTTTATCCAGAGTTGGGCACCCTAGTGCTTCTTCTCCTTGCACTGCACACTTCCTGGTGGCTGAATTCTTGAAGAATGATGATCATTATTCTACTTTGTCAAGTAACTAGTCTGGATGACACGGGAAACATAAGTTACCAGATCAGCTAAGGGCTTTGGCTGTGACTTTTGCAGCATTATCTCTGCCAGTTTCTTTTAGTCAAAACAGTCAGAGGGACTGTTGTTCAGCTAGGTAGAGAGTCCAGTTCTTGGTGGGAGTGGAAATCAGTATTACAAAAAAACACATAGGACAGCAGGCACTGAAAACACTGTCTGCTGTGTTATGTTACATGTGCTATCTCAGAGGAACAGACTTTTTATCCCAGTTTCTGATAAAAAGCCACCTGTCTCCCCCTATTGTGATGTGGCTGTGACATGAACCTCACGGGGATTATCTGCCCGCATTCTGCTACTTCTGCTCCAGTTTCTTTTTCAGCTTCTATTTATGAGGCACACAAATTGTACAAATGTAACAGCCATTTCAATGAATGCTGGATACCTATTCTATATTTTGTCTTTGGAACCATAGAGATGATTATTGTGCATTTCCCATCCTCAGAATGTCTTCATTCAAGGTGCACAATTGGAAGAACAGACTCAGGACTCAACGATAAGTGATAACAACCAAATGCATGAGGTTCTATGTGGAGGCTGAACAATGCAGACCCATTTCCACCTTGTCTGCTGGAAAGAGAGTGTGGAGAGTTGGCAAGCATAGTTGCCTGGTCCTAACTCAGGAGGTGATTGCTTGGTTCTTTTGAAATTAAGATAAGCTCATTCTAGTAAGTCCATGTCATTCTGACAGGAGGTCAGGATATGCAAATGTACTTCTGCTCCTTCTTTAGTAACTATGAGGTCACCTGGGCAAGGGTGGTCTTCAGAATATGTGACCTAGAGCACCTTCGCTGCCTAGACAACAGAATGCTAATGAGCCATAAAGCCATTGTGTGAGTTATCCTTTTGTATCATGTTAATAAAGTCTTTTGTTACTTTCTGCCCCCATTTATGTTGGATATAAAAGCTGTGGAAAAATGAGTGTGGTGGGGAGTTTCAGGATTTCCATCACTGGAATGTCCTCCCAATACTTTCTATGTTTTCTGTCTTGTTATTTTTATGCATCTTCATATTCTTTACTTATATTTCTTCAATTCCCACACTCCTACCCTGGTAAGAAGTATTTTTGTCAAGGCTGGTCCTCGACAATTCTGTTAGCTTACTGAGAGGGAGAAGGCATTGAAGACTAATTGCTGAAGACCAATAAGCAAGGAAAGAGCACCAGCTAAGGGATGACAGGGAAGCAGGGGATGTACGAGGTGCAAGATAGTTGTGGCAAGCAGGGTCTAAGTCCCAGTGTCAGACAGAGTAGGTAAATAAGTCCATTCCAGGGGGAGGGGCGGGGGCATTCTGGAATCATGGGTACCTCTGCTGGAGTCTGTTAGTGTGGTGATTAGCATCTGGTTTCTGATTAAAACAGTGAGAGAAAGGTGAGGAAGAAGAAATCGTCTCTAAGCAATTTGGTTATTTTCAATGTTTACCTGCGTGTTTTAGAATAATCCCATTTTGTGACATTCTTTTTTTAAAATTACTTATTTCTATTTATATGTATTGGATAAGTCTGTGTTGAGTGTATGCCAGAGATGTGTGGGTACCCATGGAGGCTAGAACAGAGCGATGGTTCCCTTTGGGCTGGAGTTACAAGCCATTGTGAGCCTCCTGGTGTGGGTACTGGAAATGGAACTTGGGTCCTCTGCAAAAACATGTTTAACTTCTAAGTCATATCTGCCTTTTTAGTGACATCCTTTTATGTCCGTATTTCCAATCTACTTTATGCTGTAATTCCATGACATGTGGCTTTAAAGCCAAATTATTTCCCGATAATCACATATCTGGTTAAATATGTTGTGGATATGTGGGTTGACTTGTGACCTATTTTTTCTCACATATTGTCTTAGCATCTAGGTAAACTGAATTTCCTGTCTCAACAAACCTGCCACACCATGCTTAACAGATGTCAACTTCAGGAAATCGTTTTTAAAGGTTTAAATTTTTCATTTTATGTGTCCCTGCTTCAAATACACTCTTTCTTGGGTTTTGTAACATCTTGTCATGAATAATACCATGCCGAGGAAGGATATAGAAGGCCTCGATGGAAAAGCATGCAATTTTTTAACATAAGCATAAGAAGATGGATTACATTGGGACATTCAGAAAATAGCTTGAATTTATTTAAGCCGTATAATCTCTTCTGCGTAAATTGTACTGCCATTTCCAGTAGCAATGAGTAAAGGAAACTGTATCCACTGACCACATACATAGTATCTGGTTTAACACTCAGGATGTGCTCTAGGGAGGCACTGTTATCGTTAATCATTCAAGGTAATACAAAGATCACATTATTTGTTCAAGTTTTCAATGCTAAATTAAGAGTCAGAAGTGGAAATAAAATTTTTCTTAACTCAACTTTGGGGTAATTAAGTTTATACCATTTCCAGCAACACAGGAGACTTAACTACCTTCCTGGGTTTTGCTTTCCAATGACTCAAGTTAAGAGTTCAATTCTTCTATTATCTGGAATCTTTCTGTTTATTTGACGTATTAGTTGAAATTCTTTTGGTTGCTGTCAATAGGAACGCAACACAGTGGCTTAAGAAGAAAAGGAAGTTTATTGGCTGGAGGAGCTGAACAATCTGTTGACTATTAGAAATCATAAATCTCTCCCTTCCTGTACACAGTCATCTCTTTTGTTGCCTTTTTCTCAGAAAGACTGCTCCCAAGTAGTAGCAAACTTTCCTGAATACTACTTGGTGTGGCTCCCAGCATGTCACTTTCAGTCACATGTCCCCCATGAGTTATTCTCATGAGAGTGGGTATGTATTGTTCTCATTGGCCAGGCCTGAGTCACATGCTCATTGTTTGAGTCTCATCTCATGGGAATTAGGAGTCAGAAAAGAATTCTCTTCGGGGGGAAAAAAAAAGCAGTATTGAAAAGTTATGGGAAGGGAATCTTTGGTGGTCACCAACAATAGGTATCTAACACCCATGTTCCTATTATCGTCCCACTTGGGTCTTCTGCTCAGGTCAGACATGATGATGAAACTGTTTACTCTAGGAACACTCCTATCTGTGTGAGCACTTTGTACTGGGTATTTCTTTTTACCAATCTGTTCAAGGGCATTCTTGATAAGTTTTCTCTGCCTTCATTAAATATCTGGAAGGATTGAGGGATCTGCTCATTTTCCTGAAGTACATATTGGTAAGTGTTCTTAGGTTGTTTCATGTATAAATGAAAAAATTGCTTTGTATTGAGAACAGGCGATCCACATGGTGGAAGAAAAGAATGACTTCAGTTGTCCCTTTATCTCCACAGGTGCATGCATTTCTGTAGAATGTTGACTCAGTCATTTGAGTCGTTTATCTGCCCCAGAGTGCTATGGTGGGGTCGCATTTTAGTTCAATGTTTTGGCTTTTGAGGAACTGCCACAAAGACTCCCATAGTGGTTATGATAATTTGCATCCCCAGCAGCAATCTATCAGGCATCGTATTGTCCTATATTCTTTTATTTATTTATTTATTTATTTATTTATTTATTTATTTATTTATTTATTAAAGACTTCTGTCTCTTCCCCACCACCGCCTCCCCTTTCCCTCCCCCTCCCCCAATCAAGTTCCCCTCCCTCGTCAGCACAAAGAGCAAACAGGGTTCCCTGTACCAACGTTTATTCTTTGTTTTCTTGATGATGTCCATTCTGATTGGGTAGAGGTGGAGTCTCAAAGTGGTTATAATCTGCATTTTCTTGATAAATAAGAATGCTGAACAGCTTTTCAAATATTTATGGACAGTCTGTGTTTCTTCTTTTGAGAACTATCTATTAAGCTCATTGATCATTTCATTGATTGGATAATTGAATTTTTGTGACTTTTTACAGGTTTTATGTTATCCACATGTTAATATTCTCTGATGCATAGTCGGCAAATATTTGCTCATTCTGTGTGCCTTCTCTTAACTCTGGTGAATTTTTTCCTTTGTAGGCAGAAACTTCATGATTTCATGTAATCTTGTTCTCCAGTTCCTGAAATCCCTTCCAGAGCTTAGAGTCTTTTCCAGAAAGTTGTTGCGCATGCCTGTATCTTGAAGTTGTTTACTTCTTTTTTCCTTCTATAACAATTTCAATGTTTCATGTTTTATCTCAAGGTCTTTGGTCTGCTTAAATTTGATCCTTGTGTCTGATGAGATATGGATTTAGTTACATTCTATATTGGAATATCTGTTTTCTCAGCATCATTGGCTGAAAATATGGTCTCTTTTTCTATATGTGTTTTTAATACCACCATGGAAGGTACAAGGCTGTAGCTGGATGGTTTACTTCTGAGCATTCTGTTCCCCTGGTCTATATGACTGCATTTGGGTCAGAACTACACAGTTACTTTTATCCCTCTGGCTCTCTGGTATAATTTCAGATCAAATATTGTGATACTTCCAGCACTGTTTTTTCTCCCTGGGACTGTTATGGCTACTTGGGGTCTTTTGTGCTTCCATTTGAATTTTAAGAAACTTTTTCCCCAATTCTCTGAAAAATGTAATTCGTTTTGATACCCTTTATTTTATTATAGCTTTTAAAAATTCACATTTTCTAACTTTTCTAAAATACGTATGTTAAACTTTTAAATTAAGAAAGTAAATTTGGACCAGGCATAGTGGTGCACGCCTTTAATCCTAGCACTTGGGAGGTAGAGGCAGGCAGGTCTCTGAGCTCAAGACCAGCTTGATCTGTAGAGTGAGTTCCAGGACAACCAGAGGTACACAGAGAAATCCTGTCTTGAAAAAAAAAAAACAAGCAAACAAACAACAACAAAACAAACAAAAAAGAATATATCAAAAATTTAATTTTTAACAAAATTGTAACCAGTGGCCATAACTGGGTTGCAAAGAGCAAACCAAAAATTATTTTTTTAAAAAACCAAAATTGAACAAAATAGAAAATTAGTGTAGTTTTTTAAAATAAACATCCACTTACAGGTGACTACTAAGATAAATCTGAATTGAAAGTTTAGATTTTGTTATATTTTTGAAAATGTAAATGAAATTGAATAGTTTAGCTTTTTCTCTGTCCCATTCAATCATATGTTAATCTAATAAAAGAATTGATTTCAGGACTCCTTGATAAGCTATAAGCACCATTTTATTTTTATTTAATTTCTATATAACAACTGAATTATGCATTTATTTATTTAAACATTTTTTTGAGACAACATTTCTCTTTGCATCCCTAGCTGTCCCAGAACTTGGTTTGTAGACCACGCTGGCCTCCAACTCAGAACTCAGAGATCTACCTGCCTCTGCCTCCTAATTGCTCGGATTAAAGG
The DNA here is from genome assembly GCA_025134845.1 of Neodon shergylaensis. NCBI lineage: Eukaryota > Metazoa > Chordata > Mammalia > Rodentia > Cricetidae > Neodon > Neodon shergylaensis. The sequence continues at coordinate 10,071,313 of JABTXL010012544.1, read as the reverse complement.
TATATGCCACTAGCACATGGCTAACAGTTGAATTATTTCCTACTTTTTAATTTAATAAGTCTTTTCACGTTCTTTATTAGTATGTGTGTGTGCATGCATATGTCATGCATGTGTGTGCTGGTGAGAGGGCCAGTTTTGGTCCTTTCCTTCCACTCTAGGGGTCCCAGGAATTGAACTCAGGTCATCGGGATTGACAACAAGTGCTCTTGCCCTTGACTCACCCCAGTTATCCCAGCAAGTGGATTTTTATATGGGAAGGAGTGAGTCAATTTCTTTACGTCTAAGTTTACATCTAAACGAGTTCTCAAACTTTATTTTTATTTACTGTTTTTTTTTTCATTTTTGAGACAATGCTATATATAGTTCAGCAGAACCTTGAACTTGCTCCGTAGGTGAGGATGACCTTAAACACTAACCCCCACCTTTACCCTCCAAATGCTGGAGTTATGGGTTTGTATCACCAGATCATATTTTTACGAAGTTTAAAATTTGCAATTGAAATGAATTTTTATTTGAGTTTGTTATTGTTTATCATTAAGTATTAATCTTTGTCTCATTTCTTTTCTTTTTAATTTTTTTACTTAAAAAGCATTTATTTTTTCATTTTACAAACCAATTCCAGTTCCCCTCCCTCCCCCTCCTTCTGCTCTCCCTGCCTGTCTCATTTCTTTTAACTGTTTTAGTTTTTATTATTGAACTTTCAAACTGCTAATATTAATATGCTTTGCAAAGTAATCATTAGATTTTGGGAGGCAGAGACAGGTGGATCTCTGTGAGTTCGAGGCCAGCCTGGTCTATAAGAGCTAGTTTCAGGACTGGCTCCAAAGCAACACAGAGAAACCCGGTCTCGAAAAACCAAAAAGGAAAAAAATAGAAGAAGAATGAAATGAACATATTGTACGGAAAGTCAATGTTTGGAGAAGAACTCAAGTATGAATCTTTTTTTTTTATTTTCTACTGTAAGAAGAGAGGTTTGAACACAAACTAGTGCTGAAATATTGTCCCACTGCTCTTGGTGGCGAGCCGAGGGTGGCTCATCTTGTATGCAGGATATTAAACTTTCCTATCTGAACAGGATGCTTATGGTGCATTTCTTATATTTAGCCTCTGATATCTTACATTCTCATATCACAGCAACCCAAGTATGCTCTGGACACAGTGGGAATGATAGGAACCGCTGGATGTCATTTTTTTGCTCAACAGGGTTGTATCCTGCAGTAGGGACAAATGCAACCTTTAATCTTTAGTTTCTTCTTTCTTTGACTTGACAGAATTTTAGCTAGATAAAGGTAAAAGCAAAATAAAATGGGATAAAACTATATCCTGTTTTTGTTATATGATTAAAAATGGAAGCATTTAAAAATACGCTTTGTTTTCTCATTAAGAATATCTTAACAGTATAATTAGTCTTCGGCTCTCTATCAAACTTTTGTCTCACAGTTGGCAGAGGTAATATCAAGATACATGTAGTCAAATGATGTCTCTGCAAAACTTATAGATTCTCCTGTGTGCAAGCTATAAGAATAAGCATATTCATGCACTGCAAAGGGCTTTGCCTCATCTGTGCTTAGACGAGGAGGAACTGGCCTCTGATCATGGCTGAGAACACACACAGGCTCCTGATACAGTGATTCACTAGAGCAGGCATCCCTTTCACCTCAGGTGTTCACAAACAATGGCTTGAACATTCCAGGGCAATGTCAGCGAGTGCTGAAAGAGACCCAGTGGCATCCCAGAGTTCTACACAGCCAAAGGAGATGGCAAGGTCAACCTTGGCACAAATCCCTCTGCAAAGTGCCAGGAGCAGGTCACGGCCACTGCACAACGTGGCTCTCGCAGGCTATAGATCTCAAAACACAGTCATTATAGCTTTGTGTTGAGAGAAACAGGACTTGACCTTCTAAATTTCAGCAATTTCCCACTGTCACAAACTCTTTTACTAAACCATCAAAAATGTTGGTCTGTGTTCCACTGATACATCGATGTAGTTGAAAACATTTATTGAAAATTGTTAGCGTGAATGCATGGAAAACAAATTCAGCAGTAAACTTTGTTTCCTTGAGCCTGACTCAATTTGCCATTAAAATACTCCTGTGAACCATGAACAAATCTAACTCCATATCACATGTTGAGTTTTCACCACCAGTTTTGAAGTAAATCTAGACTGCGGGCATACTGTTTTGCTTTCGGGTCCAAAATTTCCCCTGGTGGCCTGAAAGAAAAAATGTAGACTTACCTAGAGAGCTTGTCAATGACAAGGGACTAAACACAGGCTGGATCACTCCGAATCTCTAGTAATTCATTATCACCAGTTGTCTCATTGACAGCTGGGGGCCACATTTAGCCCACCAGCTGCCCAGTGCAGCACAATGCCGTGTTTGTTCTAAGCCCCTTGGGTGCTCCTTGCCGTATGTAAAATAGCAGCAGTTGTGATTCCATTTGCTTCCTCCTGGATGCTTTGTGACCCATGTGTCAAGTCTATGGCAACCCTTCAGAGCCTTTGAATGTCTGGTAAATACCATGAGATGATTCGGTGGATGTGAGGGAGAGAGGACAGGAAATTGTTAAAACACAAGTGGAAGTTAAAGAAAATACCCAATAAAATGACATTAAAGCGTAAAGTTGATTCTAGACTTATTGAATTATTTTGCTTATTAGGAATTTAACATGGAAAGTTTAAGTGGAAGTTCAGACCCTTAACAAGGACCCTGCTGTGGATGCCCGTATCCAGCCTTAGAAAATAGTCTTGGGCAGCACATTTTTATCAGGCTGGGAAAAATATAATTAGCAGAGCCCAGGCTGTCAGCGGATCATATTGATCTATGAGTTAACAGATGAAATTCTGCATGTAATATCCGGTGCCCTTATCTGATTCTTTAAATATCAGCAGCGTACTGTTCTATAATATATCAATACAAATTTGAGCTTTGGAGGGAACACAGAGGAGTAAAGAAAAATACTCAGATTTATGAGGTCAAGGACTCATATATTCGAAATATTAGAGGAATCTCAAGAAATGGTGTGCTGCTTGCCCCAAATTTCCTCTTATCATTTTTAATATGATCTATGAAATGATTGAAATAGTTTGTCTGTTCTAGGATGCTCTTAGGATAAACTATTTGTTTAGCTCTGCAAGCTTCCATCTTCCTACAAAATTGATATTGATTCAGCTCAAACTCAAGTTCACACGTGCTCTATCATGGCCACTTTTTTATAAAAATTAACTAACGGCTCTAGTCAAAGACAGGATCCCCCAATATTAGTTGGATTGGATAATGGTTGTAACTTTCTTTTTGAAATGACAACTTCCACAGACATCAAGCTTCAGTAAGGCCCGAGCCATGGTAATTATGGCAGTTAATGTTTAAACATTCCTCTGAAAACCTACACAAGAACTGACTGTCCTGGTAGATCCTAGTGTCTTTGTCTTGGTGTGCCTGTGTATTAGTTACACGGATCGGTATTTGGTTTTAAGCTTGTCTAAACTGAGATACACATTGCTGAAGACTTCTTTAGACTCTTAGTTCCTTAGGCCTTGATTTGGACAAAGGGAGAAAAACAAGTCCAAGCAGGCATTGCAGTCCTGGTCTTCTTTTAGTATTTCTTTTCCTGGTTTCCACTTGACATCCCTCTGCCATGGATTTGAGAAGTATTTCTCAGCTTTGTAAAATTCACATCAGCATCTGTTCCCCACTATAAAAGTTTATAGTTACATGGAAATTTGAAATGTAAATCAGGTATAATTTCTGTTACAACTTTCAATTAAAATGAAATAGCTAGCCGGGCGATGGTGGCGCATGCCTTTAATCCCAGCACTCGGGAGGCAGAGGCAGGCGGATCTCTGTGAGTTCGAGACCAGTCTGGTCTACAGAGCTAGTTCCAGGACAGGCTCCAAAGCCACAGGGAAACCCTGTCTCGAAAAACCAAAAAAAAAAAAAAAAAAGAAATAGCTAGACTTTTTTTTTTCCTAAGGGACTCAAGCTTAGCAGAAGGAGTCTCACATAAACATCTCTTTACCTGGAATCTAAATTTATCTGTGGGACATCACTTTCTTTGGGGGTCATTTTGTGTCTTTTCTTTCAATGAGAAACACAGACTTTCTCCAAAATACTTCTGCTGACAGATCAAATCTTCAACTTGGCAATATAAGGTAATACATTATCTTAGATTTTTCAAAGGACTATCCTGGTGTTTTTAAAGAAAGCTGGTAAGTTTTCCACATTTAAAATTACTTCAAAGTTCTTGACTGAGAGAGGTTTCTCTGACCCAGAGCACGGTAGGTTTCAACAAATGGCGGCATTGCTAATGAAAAGGCTTTTTCACTCTCAAGTGCTTCACTCGCCTTTGCCATGGCTTTGGGATGAGTGAAGAATTACACAGCAAAACAGTGAGAAAGTTGACCATAGCCCTGCTCTGAGCAGAGAGCCTTTTAATCTAAACGTCACTGATTTCCATCTCCCGATGGTTACAGTTTAGTAACTTTTTATCCTGAAGAGTAAGTGAAATGTCTTGGGATTTCTAATGTCCGGACAGCATTAGTGTTCACACAGTGTGAGGAAGAGAGGACTATGGATCTTTCTCTGGTGTCTGAGCATTTCCCATGTAAACATGGAAGAAGACTGACATTTATGGCCCTAAGGCTAGATGTCTACAAATGGTGGAATGCTATTCTTTTCTATTTTCAGTCTTACTAGACAAGTTATCAAAAAAAAAAATTCTTCACTACTGTCAATGATGAACTTGGAAGCAGCTGCTGAGTGGACATGCTAAGCTGAGAAGCACAGTTGCTTGCTTCTTGACACATTCTGGTTTCTAAAGACAATTGCTCCTCATTAAAAAGAGACAATAGATAAACCTCTATTGTAATAAAAAGTTATGTTAAGTTCTTGCTCACTCTATAGTTTGTTTTATTGAATCAATTTTAAGATAATAGTTAGAATTGTTTAGTGATGTAGAGTAGGAAAGCTCTGTTGTAGGGCCCAGTAATCTTAGATGAAAAGGTTTAAATGTACAGAAATGCCCTCAGTCTATCTATAAGAAAACTACGCAGAGAGTGGCCAAATACATCCTTTAAACTGTAGGCAATGAAAGGGCTTGCAATCCCTCTTATAGTGTTTTTTTTCTCTTTTTTTTCCTGATGTATCTGTTACCTGGGATTAGTGCATTCTAAAAATATTAAATGGTAATGTTGGAAATAAGCAATTATTTCTTTAAAACTGTATGTTATTGTCACATCTTGCTTCTTCTGTGGAGGGCTCACAACTCACAAGAAATGGGCTTCCTTCTTCCCAGAATTCTCCTGTTCTCATTGACCTACCTCTACTTCCTGTCTGGATGTCCTGCCTATACTTCCTGCCTAACTACTGGCCAATCAGTGTTTATTTAAAATATAATTGACAGAATACAGATCATTCTCCCATAACACATTCTGGGCCTGAAGACTGAGAATTTTTTGGAGAGTGGCTGCAGAGATAGGTCTTTAAGCTGGGCCTGGCTAAATTTCTTCACCACTCCCATGTACTCATTTGCAAGCTCAGGTGTGTAAGCCAGTAATGAGCATCGCTTCTTCATTGTCTGTACTGTCTCCCAGAAGCACATTGACTTCTTCCTTTCTCCTTGCTGTCATTCTCCCAGTTCATGTGAAGTGGAGGAACGCCAAGAAGGGTTAGGGTGGTACAGAAACGGGTGGGTGAGGAGGAAGAGGACTATGTTTACACTTCCCTGGACTGGAGGGTTGTCTAGTTTTTCAGTTGGTTAATAAAATAGGATTAACACTTTGAAAGAAAGAAAGAAAGTAAGAAAGAAAGAAGAAAGAGAAGGGAGGGAGGGAGGGGAGAAAGGAAGGAAAGAAAGAAGGAAGGAAGGAAAGAAAGGAAGGAAGGAAGGAAGGAAGCAAGGAAGAAAGAAAGAAAGAAAGAAAGAAAGAAAGAAAGAAAGAAAGAAAGAAAAAAAGAAGTTGGGTGCTATAAGGAAGACCTTAGATTTCCTGAAAGTGTTTAGCTTGGGGAATTCACTGAGAGAAAGGAACTATAGTCCAAAGAGTACAAGATAGACTTCAGGATAATTATAGTTAACATTATCGACTGCTAGTTACATGCTGGGCGACTCAATGTACATTATTCAGTCATTATAGTTGCCATATAGCATAAGTAATGTCATTATTCTAACTTTGAAGATAAAAAACATGATAAGGATAAGAAGTTTTAAATGGCTGCTCTCCAAATTTGTAAGCTTCTAATTTGTTCACATATATCCCAGCTGGATACAACAACAGCAAAAGCAAAATGTAAGGTGGTCAGTAAAGATAGAGAAAATACAACATAGTAAAATAAGTTCCAGAAAGAAACAAGCCTATTCCATGTGATGGAGAATCTTACAAGAGTAGGAAAAGCCAAAGATAAGTGATCTATATAGTAAACATATCTGCCAAAACTAGGCCACATTAGCAACCAACTGAAGGGGGTTATAAACACCAAGAACCCAAAATAAAAATTAAGAATAAAACAAATTTGGAGAAAAACACAGATAAAATTTTATGTCACACGACCTTGTAAATCATAGTAGTGTTGATCACTCACATTTAATCCAGGTTTCATGGCCCTACTCAATTTTTAAAGAGAACTGGTGGTCGTCTAATTTTGAAGATGGAAATGTTGGAGCACAGAGAATTTAAGTGCATGCTTGGAGTCACCCGGCAAATTGAGGAGCTGGGATTTCAACCCATGCCTACTTGAGCCCTAGACAGTGCTTTCATATAAATTCTTGGAAGCTCTCACACATCTACACAGAAAATGCTAGAATGAACGGGAAGACAGTGTTTCTGTTTACTGCTTACCTTAGGAGCATACCACTAAGATAGATTCAGGCAGAATTATGCAACAGTAATCTTAGTATTTAGTCATCTGTGCTGGCCTGCCCTTAGGGTCCTGACGGGATATGTCCTCAGTTGCAGCCACTAAGAGCATCTCCTGTGTGCATTTGCTACATTCCCTTTTAGAAGGACGCCTGCTCACCTCCAGTCTCTTTCTCTCTTTTCTGCTGCTCCTCTCTCTCTCTCTCTCTCTCTCTCTCTCTCTCTCTCTCTCTCTCTCTCTCTCTCTC
>JABTXL010012544.1:10040225-10064202 GCA_025134845.1 Neodon shergylaensis | reverse complement strand
CTCTCTCTCTCTCTCTCTCTCTCTCTCTCTCTCTCTCTCTCTCTCTCCCTCTCCCTTTTTCTCCCTCCCTGTTTCTCCCTCCACTCTGTCCTCAGGGACGGGTCTCTCTGAATCCCTCTTTGCCCAATAAACCTCTCTTCTTCCAATAAACCTCTATGTGAGCCTTGCTGCATGGCGTGTTGTCTCTTCGTTGAAACCTGTATTTCTCGTGTTGACGGCTTTCCTTGCCACGGCTTTGGAACAGAATCTCCCAGCATGCCAGTCTTCCTTTCCTGCTGCGGATGGATGGTAGGAGGTGTGGTAGGGGTTATGGAAAATCATTGGGCACATAGTGTTTTTGGACATTCATTGTCCCAGGCTGGTTGCTTCAGGGTTCATATACTTTGGACGGTGACCTAAGCAGATGGCAGACACCAAGAGCATCAGCTGTCATCACTCTTTTCATATTCCCCAAGCCGGGTTAGTGAGGTGCTTTTATCTTGCCATCTGCTTGCCAGCTGCCGAGCACTCGCCCATTTGTGAAGGGCCCCCCAAAGCTGTGGAAGCTGCTAGCGTTTTTCTGTATATACCTGTAGTGGCCACTCAAAAGTCGGAACATGTGCGTTGGGGTGGACAGGAGAAAGGCGTGGGATTCTGGCAGACAGAGCTCAGGCAAACACCTGAACGACTTTCTTTGCAATAGTTGGGCTGGTAATGGTTGTGCCCATGCAAGTGGCAGCCTCCTGACTAACAGACTGCAAATGAGAGCTTCATTTAAAACACAAAACAAAGCTTGGTACGAAGTGTGACTGGATTTGAAATTCATCTCAGCGTTGCATTGGATAATAAAAGAAAAACAAGGGCTGTTCGTTTCTTGAACTAAAAATGTCAACTGCTATAAGTGGCTGTGAAAAATCATCTTAAGAGTTTTGTGCTTTGCTTTTGGTTAACAGCTTTATTGAGGTGTAATTGACATACAATAAACTGCACGTGTTTAACATGTATAATTTGATGAGTTGACACATGTATACACTTGCAAAACCATCATTACAATGAAAAGTGTGAGTATCTGGATCACTTCCAGCAGCTTCTTCTTCCTCCTGGAGGCCTTCCCTCAGCTTGCTCACTGCCCCTGCCTCTTCTGGCCAATGTTGATCTGTTCTCTGCCACCACAGAGTAACTTGCATCTTCTAGATAAAGGCTTGCCAACGAACATGGCCTGTGGGCCAACACACCCATTGTGTAAATAAAGTTTTATTGGAACAGTCATACTCATTCACACATTGTGGCTGCTTTGGCACTACAGAGACAAGTAGTTTTAAAAGAAGCCTTGTGATCTCCAAATGTTTACTCTCAGAGAAAATAGTAAACTTCTCCCATTCTACAGATTTTATAAATAGTGTCTTAGGGTACGTACTTTTTTTTTGAATTAGATTCTGGCTTCATTCTAAAGCTCTGAGCATGTTGTTGCATGCATCATAGATTTTGATAATTGTTTTCTATATTTTAATTTCACTTATCCTTTTTAAGTGAAATAATAATTTGATGTGTACGTGAAGCAAGTCATAGACATCTGTCTGTTGAAATGTGGTTGCTTCTGCCTTGGAGCTCTTTCTGAAGACGCAACAAACTTTTTAATGGTCCAGCTCTGTATACCCACGTACATCTTTATCTTTAGATAAAGACCAAAGAGGGAATGAAATGACTGGCTTCTGTGGCAAATGCAGGTTTAACTTAGTAATGAACTGTTTTAAAGAGACTCCTTTTTTTTTTCCCCCAGTTGCTGCCAGTTCCTTTCGGAGTGTTTCAGTTCTGGAGCCTCCTCATCAACATTTAGGCATGAGGCTCAACTTTTACATCTTCACCGCTTCTTGTGTAGTACCGCGTCATAGTAATTTTACCTTTCATGTTGTCAACCGCTAACGATATTGACTGTATTTTTAAGGAGTTCATAGTAATCTTGACATTTTTGGTAAAACATTCAATCTCTACTTCTGTTGTGCTGTTTCTTATCACTAGATTTTGAGAATTATTTGGAAATTCTAAATACAAATCTTCCTTTAGATACAGGATTTAAAAATGTGTTAGCCTCTGTGACTTCATTAACTTAACAGTATTGTTTCTAAAAACAATTATTTACTCATTTTTGTGGAACTTCCTAGACAGTCGGCCATATCAAGACAAAGCTGAATATCTCTTTCCCAGCCATCAGCTGTCAGAAACTCATTGAAGTGATGATGAACACAAGCTTCCTATTTTCTATGAGAATTTCATGGCCGCAGAAGTAGCTACTGAGGCTCGATGTGAATACGAAAGCATTTGATTGATTTTTAAAACTTATTCAGCTGTCAGTATTTATTTGGGGATTGTTGCACAATGGATAGCATTGTTTGAGTTCTGTTGGCTGAAGCTTGTGTATCTAGTCGTTTTGTTCCTCCATATTGTTGCACAGATGTAGTTCATTCAAAATAAATGTAACTACACAGATTAAGTGATTACCAAGGCAGGATGAAGGACCTAAGTTACTTTAAGTATGGTGTATTGTGGGAAATCCTTTATTCAACAGCCTTTGAGATACTGGCTCACTCTGGGCGTGGCCACATGTAGAGATATAAAAATATGCCCAACCCTTGGCTGCTGGATTTGGTTCCTGTTCCCTGTATGTGTAGAGGACTGTTGATTTGTGGGTCTATTCCTAAATAAAGAAAGCTTTGTTATACTCCATTTTGAGCTAGTGTGGGACTACCTTATTATAATCAACAACAGACTGGTGCCTTATCCAAAGTTGGTTGCTTTAACACTGCAAATGAGACTTTGGGTGATTGCCCAGGTAGCCAGTTGTCTGTGTCATTTATTGCACCTTTTGGAAGTTACTTGATTGTGCTTCTTGTTTACTCAAGCAATATTTCCCGTCATAGGTCTTTGATGTGTTAGATACTCATAGGTACTTTCCTTTCATGACTTAGCCAAGCCATTTCTAATACAAGACTTAGATTCCTTAGGATAGGATAACTATTGAAAAACTTAGCATATGTTTCTTGCTTGATATTGTTTATGTTCGTTGTAATTCTGATTTTATACTTGATATTTGTTCTTATTGTGTAAGTAAGTGTTGTAATACGAGCGGCGAGGCTGCGTCCCCAGCACCCCCGGCCGCCTGGCTACTAGCTTATGCCCCGAAATAACAACACACAAACTGTATTCTTTTAAGCACTGCTTGGCCCATTAGCTTTAGCCCTTACTGGCTAATTCTGATATCCCGATCAACCCATCTCTAATAAACTATAGCACCGGTCTTACCGGGAAAGATTCAGCATGTCTGACCTGGTGGCTGGCTGCATGTCTGCCCTGGAGAGAACCTGCATGGCGTCTCTGCTCCAGAGAGCAGAGCTGTCGAGTCTGAGCTCACTTCCTCTTCCTCCTGGCATGCTGTTCTGTTTACCCCTCCCACCTATGTTTTAACCTATGAGGGCCAAGCAGTTTCTTTATTGCTTAACCAATGAAATCAACAGATTGATATATGACATTCCCACATCAAGTAAGCTTTGTATTAGACTTAGAACTCTTTTATTTAGACAAAAGGGGGGAGGTGCTGTGGGAACTTCTTCAGCCAATAGCCTTTAAGATGTTGGCCCACTCTGGGCATGGCTACAAATACTATATATACAGATGTAAAAATGTGTGCAGCCCCTTGGCTGCTGGATTCAGTACCTGTTCCCCACTAATGCAGAGGACTGTTGATTGGTGAGTCTACCCCTAAATAAAGAAACCTTTATTACACTCCATTCTGAGCTAGTGTGGGACTACTGTATTATAATCAACAACAGTATTATGTACGCGCTCAGTTTTAAGATATCCATTTATTTTATAGTGTTACATAAGGCAGTTATTATTCAAATGTATCCCACACTTACAGCAGGGACTCCTATATACTCTACTATTCTCCCTTTAACTCTCCAGTCAGTTCCCTCTATTCCACTGGATAGCATTCCACTCTACGTATATAAGATTTTATGTATTTGTAAAATATAGGATCTACTGTGAGACAAAACATGGTATTTGCTTTTCTGAAATGGATTTAATTCCTTCAATATGGTTATCTCCAGTTGCATCCATTTTTCTTCAAACAATGTAATTTCATCCTTCTTTATGATTAAACAAAATTTAATTGTGTGTATAAACCATACTTTCTGTGTTCCTCCCTTGATAATCATAAGCTATTTAACATAATTGAAAGCATAAAACGTGATGCCTCCAATTCTGTTTTTTTTTCTTGTTTTAGCTGTTCATGATCTTTTATGGTTCTATGAGAATTTTAGGATTTTCTCTTTCTACTTTTTGATAGAGATTGTATTGAGTAGTACAAACATTTTAGAAGTATTCATTCTTTTTAAATCCATGAACATGGGCTATCATTCAAATAATCTGTCTTCTATTTATTTTATCAGTCTTTAACAGTGTCCAGTATATAGGTGTTTCACCACTTGGTTAAACTCATCTTCAAATACCTTGTTTGTTTGCCTCATTAATAACAAATGGAATTACTTCCTTGATTTCTTTTTTTGGAAAAGAACATTATTGGCAGAAAATATGGCTGAATTTTTTTTAGCCAAATTCAATTATATTGAATTTATTTCTCAGCTTTTTTGAGTTATAAGAGGGATCATAATCTTTGGTTAGATACTACATATTATAAATTTAAAGTTTGGAGGCAGAACTATTTTTATTTTATCTTCTCTCATACAATGTGTCCCAACTACAGTTCCCCCACATCCTCTTGTCTCAGTTCCCCCTCCCACCTCCCTTCTCCCATAGATCCATGGCTCATCCTTTTCCCTTAAGAAAAGAGCAGATTTCCCAGGGTTATAAACTTTTATGTTTCTGTAAATATAGTTGTGTTTTCTTTTGAAAGTAGTTTTATAGTGCTGGATGTTGATTTTTATTGTTTATTTTTTAAAATAAACTTTATTGTTAGAAACCTTGCAATAAACAACAAACCCACACACTAAAATTAACAAAACTTGAAATCTAGAACAGTGTATTTCTATATGGTTAGAATAGGCTTTTGGAATGGAACCCATAGAGATTTACTTTAAATTATACACTTTGATTATTGAATATATCTTATTAACTTATTTGTCATCAAAACCAAAAAAATGAAAGAATTAGAACTAAAAAAAGTAATTAGCATCATATCCTCTTTTACATCTTGTGTCCAGTACCTGCATGCATTCATTCATCCCTCCTCCTTTGATATCTAGCTTTGGTATTTGCTAGGTTGATCCAGAGTAATAGCCAATCTGGGGCTAATTGTTTGCTGCAACTGAATCAATATTTCGTGACTGTGCTACTCTGTGGATTATTTCTTTTTCCCTCTCCTTTGAGATGGTTTTCTTTGTGGCTTTGGGGAGCTTGCTCACATGTGTACAGTCACTAGTGTTGAACATTGTGGGCTGCTCTTGGCAGTTCTCCATGTTCCTTTCTATTTTCTGTCCACGAACACCCTGGTTTCCTGCTTCCACCTCTCTCCATCATAGAGTGATTAGCATTTGGCTTGAGTTTCCACTATCTGCTGCTTCCTGCAATTGGTTAAAGGTTGGACACTGGAACACTGCTTTTCTCTTGCTTTCAGGATATCACCAATCCTTTATTATTGGATGTCTAGGCTATTTGATGTCACTCTTTCATAGAGTTTGTGTGGAATTATTGTTTGTTTAAAATGTGAAGGTAAATCTGATATGATTCTTTCTCCTGTGTTGAATTTATTCTTTTTGCTATTTGTACAAATATTCTCAGAGACTCTGATTTGAAATTTTGAATGCTTCATTATTAAAGAAAAACAAACAAAAAGAAAAACAACAAGAAACCTCAACGAATAATTGCATCTAAACATTGTAAGCATTAAACTTGATATTAGAAAATATATTTTCACTAGGTTATTAAATATTTATGTTATTTGAACATATTCAAATTTAGCAACTATTATCTTCTTTAACACTTGGTGTTTAATGCTTATCAGTACATGGAGAAAATGCATGATTTTGAAACTGTATTGCCATCTAGATTCCCTAAACTCCTAGTTCATCCTAGGGAAATAAACAACATTTTTTATTTGTGCTATGACATGAAAAATGCTTGCAAGTGCTGACTTACAAACTCTGATTAAAGCAGTAAGCTGTCTCTCTTGAAAAAGTATCTACAGAAATCCAATTTTACATCTAATTTTGGGATATTTTAAGACCTTTGAAAACTATTCCTGAGTTCTTCAGTTAAGGCTGTCTCTTCCAGTGCAGAGAAGGACTGAAGGCTGCCCTTCCCCAGGTATCTCCCAGCCCAGTACTGGAGCAGTGCTCCACAAGACTGAATTTAACATGAGGCATAGAAAGGTACCTCTAGGAAGGTGGGCTCGGTTGCCATTGCTTACAGCTAAAATCACACAGTTAAATTTCCTTTTAGAAATCCCTTAGGTCCACTGCTATGAATCTACACACACAATCCTGTTTTACATTTTTTAAGCATGTGGGAATTTGAGAACTATTTTAAAAGGGGAAAAAGGCTATATATATATATATATATATATATATATATATATATATATATATATGAAGGCAGTTATGTTTCTAAAATATTCCTGCATAAGCTGTCTAATTTCTAGGTTAAATAAAACAAAGGTGGTAGTACTTACTAGGGGCTTGGAGGCACAGGTTTGGTTTTCTCATGTGATTAGATGTAAATGTATTAGTTTTCTTATTAGGGTAAAATGATGTGGTGTGTATTTGAGAACTGAGGGATAGCGGAAGTAGTTTCCGTTCTAAAGTTAGGTTACCTATGTATCATTGCCATTGTTGGTAATACCTGATCATCCTTTAAGCATGGTGTAAAGCACAATCACAGATGTTAATTATAGTTTCTTAGACTTGTTTTTATTTATGTGTATGAGTGTTTGCGTGAGTGTATGCCAAAGGTGTGCGGTGTCCATCAAGGCCAGTAGAGTTGGATCTCCTAGAGCTAGAAATTACAGTAGCTGTTGTGGGTTACCTGATGTCAACGACAGTTACCTAAGCTTGGGTTCTCTTAACTGCTGAGCCATCTCTCCAGCCCCAGACAGAAATTTCTTAAGCTATATTTTAGGATTAAGATGAAGTCTAAATAGTTTAAAATTAGATTGTGTGTCCTCTTTATTTTAATAGGTAAATATAAACTCTAGAAAAATAGTTAATAATGATGAGAATCTTGAATTTCTCTAAGGGCTGAATTATAGAAAGTGCATTGATATAGTAAGGCATTTTGAAGGGATACCCTTTTTTAATATGTTTGTGTTTGTGTATGAGTTTGCACACATGCCTATGCATACTCACAGAGGCTAGGAGGGTGGTCAGATCCCCTAGAGCTATAGTTATGGGTAGTTGTGAGTCCACTGACCATGATGATGGCAATCAAATTCTTATCATCTCAGTGTGTACTCTTAACTTCCCAGCCATCTCTCCAGTTCCAATTTTAAACTTTTGAAACCCTTCTAGAAGGAATACAAAATGAATTTCAGCCCAGTAGAAGAAGACTAGCTCTTGGTGTTAAAAGAATAAGAATGGAGTAGACATTGTTAATGGAGTCATCGTTTCATGATACTTTATTTTATAACCATGGAATGATTTAAAGTTATTTATAAATGATGCTTTAAACAGTGCACAAAGTGGGCTGGGAAGATGGCTCAGCAGTTATGAGTACTTGATAATCTTTCAGAAGACCTGATTTCAGTTCCAAGTACCCTCTCTATAGAGATTGAAACTCCAGGGGATTGGATGCCCTACTCTGGTCTCTACAGGTATCCATACACACATGGCACACACTCATACAACCACATACACATTTTTAAAAAGGTAAAAAATAAAAATAAAACTATAGAAACAGCTGTGCTAGGTTTCTGAGAGAAAAATTAAAAAGTAATATATATATATACACATATATGTATATATATATGTATATATATTACACACACACACACACACACTGGAAGATTACACGCATAAAAAAGTCCTGGAAAGGATAAAGTAAAAAAGATACTTGAGTACTCAGGATGGCTGGAGAGTTATGGGGTCAAAAAGGATGATGGATTTTGGATGAAGCCTATAGTGAGACTTTGTGACTTAGTTGACATATCCAGAAGTCATTTTTATAACTAAGCTTTATAATTGCTGTATTCATTGCATTTGTTCTGTGGATATGCTAAATGTTAGATTCAAATTAAGATCTATGGATGTGTTGGCATAAGAAAAGTGAAAGTAATGTTGATATTTTTATGTAAAAAGAATGTTATACTGCTAATATTTTAAGTAGCTATAAATGTATAAGCCCACATGAATAAACTTAGCATCCCCTGTGGCGGTAATGGGATGTATGCAACTGAGTAATAGATTTATTCTTAGAATTTTAGGAAATGTTACAAAATCAATACATGCTGGTAGGATGTTAATTCTATTTGACTCTCTATATTTATAAACTTAATTTCATCATGTTAGCTATTTGAATATTTGTCATTTGGATTCATTAAGCCAGCAAAAAGTTCCAAATTTGATAAGCATTGCATGTTTGTGTTATGCTCTTTGCTTCTACAGCTGTATCAGTCAAAATTCTTGTGCTGTGAAGAGCCACCATGATCATGGCAACTCATCAAGAAAAACATTTAATTGAGGTTGGCCTACACTTTCAGAGGCTTAGTCCATTATTGTCACGGCAGGAAGTATGGTGACACACAGGCAGACATGGTCCTGGAAGTAGCTTAGTATTCTACACCTGGATCTGTAGGCAAAAAGAAGAGAGAGAGAGACACTGGACCTGGTTTGGCCTTTTGAAAAACCTCAGAGTCCACCCCAGTGACACACTTTCTCCAACACAGCCACATCGACTCCAAGAAATAGTGCTACTCCCTAAGCACTGAAATATTTGGGCCTATAGGGGACATTTTTATTCAAAATACCACAATAACTAAATGTTATTTAAAGGCCTTTTGGGGGAAAATGGCAAAATTCTGCTATGTTTAATATCAGGTGGCACATTGGAAACCTAAATTTGTAAGACTAAGGAAGAATGAACGTTTTTCACCTTTTACTTAAACATTTAACAGAAAATGTAAACCAAACTGAAATACTAATGAACTCTTTTATGTGAATGAAAAAAGTCATTTAAACAATGTAAAAATATATGCCAAACAAATGAAGACTCATGGACTTACACTGACGTCACTTAATGATTCAAGATTCTCAATTATTTAAGGGCATTCTGCTTCAGATTGGGTAATGTTGCCAGTCAGTCCTTAGTCAAACCTTCCATACTGAGGGTATGGGTTGTTGTGAGTGTGATGAAACTGTCCTTAAATTTTATTACACAAAGGGAAATTGTAACTACTCTGAACTGAGAAAAGATTGAATGAGCCGAACTAAAATGGGCACCACCCTCTACTTTTCAAATAATGAAAATGAGTCAAATTAAAATGAACCCAATCTAAATTCTATTGTTCAGTTGACGACTTAACTCATGTATTACAGCTCATGGCAGCTGTAATAAAGCCCCCAGCCTTTATGAAAAGGTTGTCATGACTTTCAGAATTAGAGATAATGGTTTAAATGCTGCTGTTAGTGGTTTCCCTTTTGGTATAATAACAAGATCTGTCCTTCTACAAGATTTTCCATGATTTTATTATAGAAAGACATTTGCAAGCTTTAAAGAGAAGGGAAATTCATGTGATCCACGCAAGGGTGACTTCCACACTAAATCCATCTTAAATGGGGTGCAAAGTGAAAGAACTGAGCCCCGTAGAATTTAGGTTCTCATGGATCCTTTAGAGCTTTGGTCAGGAGTTCCTCTCATGACTGTAGAGAGTGTGGAATGGTGAAAGACTGGAGCAATAAAGTCTTATTTATTATTAGGTTTCTTGTGGATCCTTTAGGACCTCAGTCAGGAGTTCCTCTCATGG
Source organism: Neodon shergylaensis (assembly GCA_025134845.1). Lineage (NCBI taxonomy): Eukaryota > Metazoa > Chordata > Mammalia > Rodentia > Cricetidae > Neodon > Neodon shergylaensis. The sequence continues at coordinate 10,054,253 of JABTXL010012544.1, read as the reverse complement.
CTGAAGGGAGTGTGGAAGGCAGAAAGACGAGAGCAATAGCTGTCCTACTGTTTCAGGTGTTTAAGTCTGCAAAGTAATGAACGTAGTTTTCTGTAGAAGCACATGTTATAAAATGGAAACTGTGCCATGCAATCTTGTCAAGTTGATCTCTTCTAGATAAAGCAGAAATTCGGTTCTCATTATTGGTAGAGATTCTCTTGGCTTACAGTTCTACCTGTAGTGTACGAGTGAACATAGGCCAGCAGTTCATTACATGGGCAGTTTACAGATTTGTACATGGATGGAGTCTAACTCCTTAAGTTCAAAACAAACCTTAGTAAAGGGGAAGAATCGTTCTAGGTATGAGGTAGTCACCATTTTTAAAAAAGAGAGACATTGTGTTGAAGAAATAGAAGCTGTGTGAAAAAGAAAAATATATTTGCCTAGCATTAATTCCAAAAGAAATGCAAAACAAAATACCTTAAAATAATCACGCAGACAATAATCCTTATCAATGATAAGGTTTCTCTCCATTATTAGTGTTGTTGTTGTTATTATTATTGATTTTTAATGCAGGCAAAATTTATATCCTTAAGGACTTTTTTCCCTAGGGGAAATGGGACCTAAAACCCTGACAGTGGCAGAGAATTTCATTATCAGGAACACCAAAGAGTTCTTGGATACACCTGTAGGATGGGAGAAAACAAAACACATTCTGCAATGACCAGTTTTTGCTTAATTTTGTAGTAGAAGTAAATATTCCTGCATTTCTGGCTAGTCATTTTAGTGACCCCTAGCGGACCTTCATTGACTAATGGATGTCAGTTATTTCAGTATTTTTCTATGCAATGAATTACCCAGAAAGACATCATTCATGGAAAATATCAAAATCTGCATCAGTTTGATTGGAGAGTAAAGAATCACAACTGTGAAATAAATACCATGGACGATAAACTTATAACCCACAAATATTTGCTTATAACATTGTGGGAAAAAGTATTTAAAAATTTAAAAAATGAACATTCGTTGCTCTGCTGAAATCAGGGTATAAATCAGAATTGCTTTTTATTCATAAAACAAAGAACTTCTTATTGTACATTGCTAGTGACCTTAACCTTGAATAAATTGAACTTAATTTACCCTCATTGCCATCAGTGTGATCAGCCTTTTCTTCTGCCAAGGGAAAAAATTGTTGCCAAATTACCCTGATTGTTCTGAATGCTGGACAAATAATGACAGGAATGCTTTGAACTTGTGAAACACCTTTCATCCACAGATGCAAAACGCTTCAAGAAAAGCCTTGCGCATTCATGCAATCACTAGACCTTTTCGGTGGAGCTGGGGAAGGCTGAAGCATAGCAATTATGCATTCTATTACATTGAGAAAAAGAAATTAAAATTTGCAGAAGTAAAATATTCTTAGGCAATGAGGAGATGAAAATATCAAGGTTTGCTCTCCTGGACTGCACACCTGTTGAACTCAGTAGTGAGCCAGTGGTTGGATGATGACTCCAGAAAAGGAGTGGTTCACTGGGGATGGAAATAGGACGAGGCAAGGGTTTCTCATGAAAGTACCTTTTCCCTTATTTATTATTAGGGATTGAAATCTGAGCCTTGAATATACCAGGTAAACACTCTACCTCTCAGTTTTACTATTTGTCCTTGTTTCTTTTTTGTATTAACTTTTTAAGAATTGAGGTTTATAATTTAATGACGTTATTTCTTCTGCTTTCTATACCCTCCTAAGTATCATGACCTTCTCAGCTCTTATTTCAAATTTATAGCCTCTTTTTCTTTAATTGTACTTGTATATATCTATATATTTATGAATACAATACAGATTTATAAATATAGATATAAATATATGTAACTGGAAGTTTCTTTCCCATTCACCAGTTTTTGAATAGCTACTCAGGGGCTTAATATTAATTACAAATTGTTTGGCTGATGACTAAGGCTTATTATTAACTAGCTCTTACATCCATCATAATCCATTTCTATTTTTCTATATTTTACCAGGAGGTCTGTAACTTGTTACCCTACATCTTGCTTTTCTGGTGGCTGTTGGTGTCTTTCCTGACTCTGCATTCTTTCTCCTTGTATTCAGTTTGGCTTTTCTATCTAGCTAGTTTGCTCTGACAAAGGCCAAAGCAAATTTATTTATCAACTAATAAAAACAAAATATATTCTCATCATACAGGACATCCCACATCAAATATAGACATAGAGATGTCTAAATATATAAGTTCAATCTGCTCAATCTGTATAATGTTACTTGTATGTCTGCTGTCAGGGCTGACCATTTGATACTGGATAATCAATTGCTCTTCCCTGGCAAAGAATACTTCTCTCAATCATCTTAGAATGGCTTGGAACTCGTTTTAGCTCAGGATGACCTTGAACTCATTTCTTACTATGGCCATCCCTGAAGTGCTAGGATTACAGGTGTTGTATCATCATGTTAATCTTTGTGGTACATCTCTTCACATCACCCCAGCGTCAACAGTTCTGCATAGTGCTGTGCAGAAGTTAGTCTTGAACTCTCTCTCTCTCTCTCTCTCTCTCTCTCTCTCTCTCTCTCTCTCTCTCTCTCTCTGTGTGTGTGTGTGTGTGTTGTAGGTGTTGTTGTCATTGATGGTGGTGGTATTGTATTTGGTTGTTCCAGCTCCATAAATTGTTTAGAAGTACCAAATCTAGAGTGTACCCATACTGGTGGCGCACTTGCAGCTTGGAAAGCAGTGTGTCTGACACACTGCTTACATTATCTCCTTTCATTCTTGCATGCCATTTTGAAGTATGTGGTATGAAGGGTGCTTGCACATGTTCAGTGTTTTGCAAAAGTTCTGTGTTTTTCAGATCCAGGGTCTATATTTGGGTCTGAGATCAGCGCAGCTTACAAAGCAGTGCTCTCTGTGCCACAGTGGCGTATTTGATTTCAGCTTGATAACTCAGAGAACAGAGTTCCGCAATACCAGATCTGTGGTAAAATAGAGCAGACGTAACCCTTAAAGGGATTAGGAAAGCTAGCCTCTTTTAAATCCAAGGTCATGTGTTAACACTACAGTGTGCTTTAAATGCTGAATAACACCAGCTAGTCATTGTATGAGTCTTATGATAATTGTCAGCTCTGCGCTATTATATTTAAGTGTTCTTGTTCTTTTAAAATGGAATTATAGAGATGCCTATCTGTTGCTACACAATATCCATTTAAACAGTCTTTCTAGGAAAAATTCAACTTTATTTAAGAAACAATCCTCTTCTGACAGACACAGGCATCCAAGGATGCTAAACCCAGACTTCACTTCAGTTGTGGCTTTTGATTAGCATAATGGTCAGAATTCTGTTCTTACTACCAATGATTGACAGAGGAACTAAGATAATCAGCTATTTACATCCTTATTCTTAGTTCAGCCACAGGAAAGATCTTTTGGCCCAGTTTTGGGGGTTCCAGTACATTCTGGGTACAAATCCTCGTTTTCAACAGTCTATGTTGAAACAGTATATGTGGTTAGTGTAGCAGTATTGAGAATGTAGCGGAGCGAACTGCATACATTCTTACCATAGCAGCAGAAATGAGACCGAGGAAGGGACTGAAGTCTTTCAGTCCCAATTAAATGACATGAAGTTGATGACCCAGTGAACTGATGCAAAAGAATCATATGTTCTAGGTCAGTTTTGCTATACAATAAGACTCTCAAAAAGCAAAATAAAGAGAAAGTGAGTATTATATATAATACAGATATTTCTTATATCAATTTGTAATGTTTACATATTTTTATTTATTATAATACATGCTATTAATGTATACTCATATTTTATATTTTTGCTTTACAATATGAAAATTATCTTTCTTATTTTTCTAATAAGACATATACTACAAGCATTTTGTGATTAATAATTCATTCTGTAGCAGAGGGTCTCAGTCAAGACTCCCTGACAACCTGCTCAGCTCCTGGGTATCAGGAATCACTATCATGTTTAAGAATGTAAGTAAGGATCTTTTTCCATTCTGTAGGCTGCCGTTTTGTCTTGTTGACCATGTCCTTTGCTTTACAGAAGGTTTTCCGTTTCAGGAGGTCCATTTATTAATTGTTTCTTTTAGTGTCTGTGCTACTGGGGTTATATTGAGGAAGTGGTCTTTTCTGCCAATGTGTTCAAGTGTACTTCCCACTTTCTCTTCTATGAGGTTCAGTGTGGCTGGCTTTATGTTGAGGTCTTTGATCCATTTGGACTTGAGTTTTGTGCATGGTGTTAGATATGGGTCTATTTTCATTCTTCTACATGTTGATATCCAGTTATGCCAGCACCATTTGTTGAATATACTTTCTTTTTTCCATTTGATATTTTTTGCTTCTTTGTTAAAAATCAGATGTTTGAAGGTGTGTGGATTAATATCTGGGTTTTCGACACAGTTCCATTGGTCCTCCTGTCTGTTTTTATGCCAATACCAGGATGTTTTCAATATTGTAGCTCTGACGTCAGGGATTGTGATGTCTTCAGAAGTTCCTTTATTGTACAGGATTGTTTTGGCTATCCTGGGTTTTTTTTTTTTTATGAAGCTGAGTACCATTCTTTTGAGGTCTGTGAAGAATATTGCTTGGATTTTGATGGGCATTGCATTGAATCTGTAGCTTGCATTTGGTAAGATTGCCAGTCCAGTAATATAGACAGTGAGAGAAAAAATTAATGGGACCTCCTGAAACTGAAAAGCTTCTGTAAAGCAAAGGACACGGTCAACAAGACAAAATGGCAGCCTACAGAATGGGAAAAGATCTTCACTAACCTCAGATCAGACAGAGGTCGACTCTCCAAAATATACAAAGAACTCAAGAAATTGGACACCAAAAGATCACATAATCCAATGTTGCGGGAGGTCCTTCCACTCCTCCAGTCAATAGCCGCTGAGATACCAGCCCATTGGGGCGTGGTCTCTCTCTTTAAAAAAGCGGCCACTAGGTAGGATTTGCTGAAGGAGGCAGAGGCAGGAGGAAGTGGCCGCTTTTTTAAAGAGAGAGACCACGCCCCAATGGGCTGGTATCTCAGCGGCTATTGGCTGGAGGAGCGGAAGGACCTCCCGCAACACCCCAATAAAAAAATGGAGTACAGACCTAAACAGAGAACTCTCAACAGAGGAATCTAAAATGGCTGAAAGACACTTAAGGAAATGTTCAACACCCTTAGCCATCAGAGAAACGCAAATCAAAACAAGTCTGAGATTTCATCTTACATCTGTAAGAATGGCCAAGATCAAAAACACTGATAACAAATTATGCTGGAGAGGATGTGGGGTAAAGGGAACACTTCTGCATTGCTGGTGGGAATGCAAGCTGAACAGCCCCTTCCGATATCAGTATGGCAATTTCTCAGAAAATTAGAAAACAACATTTCTCTAGACCCAGCAATACTGCTTTTGGGTATATATCCAAAGGATGTTCAATCGTGCCACAAGGCCAAGTGCTCAACTATGTTCATAGCAGCATTGTTTGTCATAGCCAGAACCTGGAAACAAGCTAAATGCTCCTTGACCGAAGAATGGATAAGGAAAATGTGTACATTTAGTCAATGGAGTACTACACAGCAGAAAAAATAATGACATCTTGAGATTTGCAGGCAAATGGATGGAGCTAGAAAACATCATATTGAGTGAGGAAACCCAGACCCAAAAAGACAATTATCACATGTACTCAATCATAAGTGGTTTTTAAACATAATGCAAAGATAACTAGCCTACAATCCCAGAGAACCTAGACAACAATGAGGACACTATGAGAGACATATATGGATCTAATCTACATGGGAAGTAGTAAAAGACAAGATCTCCTGAGTAAATTGGGAGCATGGGAGAGGGTTGAAGGGGAGGGGAGAGGAAGGGAGGGGGGCAGAGAAAAATGTATAGCTCAATAAAATCAATTAAAAAGAAAATAAGCATGAAAGTAAATTGAATTATAAATATTGAATCCATGTCAACTTATTCAGAAGGTTTCAAAATTTAGGTCCCAAGGTTCTTAAAACATAAACAGTAATAAAATTATTTTTCTGTGCAGCTGATTTTCTAAAAAAATTCTAAATTAAAGAGAACCAACACATATAAAAAGCTGTGAATTAGCTGCTATGTATTAACTGCTAATTGTTATAGGATTTTTATTTGGTATATTTCATATATTACTCTAACATTTGTGAAGATCCAAAACTCTATGAATGGGGATCCAAAGTAGCTATAAGGCATGGTCACAAACAACCCAGAGTTTCTAGGAGGTAAGAAACTGGGACCCATAAAACAGCCCCAAAGGAGAGTTTAGAAAGAAATGGAAGTTGATGATATCCAAGGAGCAGGTGCAAGTTTTGCAAGATGGTGTCATGTACGCATACCGCATAGACAGACAACGATTCCATGACCTGATCCTTTCTGATACTGGGCTAACACGTGTACTTTGGGAGCTAAGTTTTCACCCTGCTCTATTCAAAACACTGAGACTTAAGTTATTACATGAACCTCACTCCAACATGTGCAATGCACAGTTTCTCATTTCTACATAATGTGAGCGGTTGGTGGGAGTGAAATTAGAGATGCAGCGTTTGCCTGCAAAGACAATCAAATGAAAAGGAGACTGGAAGGTGAGTCTAAGACATACGGTCAAAGAACCTTAATTATACCACACTCTGTAGAGACTTTGCTTTACTGGTTACTTCATTGTTTTACAAATAAAGAAACCAAGATTGATGTTGCTAAAAAAAAAATACAATATTCATACTCTTCCATTCCAGCTATGCATGCTAACTTGACCTTTTTGCTTTTCTCTAAGTGGACTGTGTCGAGCTAAATTTCTCTAATGTGACTGTGAGCTTTAATTTCTTAGTAGACACAAAATGAAGATTTACCTCAGGTGATAATCAAAAATACCTAGGAAGTCTTAGAGTTTCTGAACAAGAGTTGCTGGTGACACTTTTTACTTCTTGTTTCAGAAATTTTATTATGTTTCTAACATCTATTCCATCATTTACTCATGAGTGATAGGAAATAAACACATTTAAATGCTGTTTAACCTTTTATTATTTGTGCTGGGAAAAATACTAATAGCTTCAGAATATTAGGAAAACTCTCAAGTGAATGTTTCTATTATCCTTAAAAAATGGTTTGGAAGGCTCCATCCTAACAAAATCCATATTTTTCTCAGTAATGAGGTGATAATTTTAAAACCACTTTAAAAATTCAACATACTGTCAGATTTTAACTTTAAATAGTTGGGAACAGGCAAAGTGGATTGGTTTGGATGCTTTAAATTATAAATCAAAGATCTCTCAATTATGGCTGAAAAGTAAAGGGATTTATGATCATAACCGAGGAGACCAGGAGTGGGGTACCACAGGGTAGCTGACTCAGTGGTTTAGTGATAGAAACCTTACACTTTCCTTTATCAAATCTTCCTACACTTGGCTTGCCTGCTTGATCACCTCAAGATCAAGAGTTGCTTGTATTTCTCCAGGAGTTTGATATGGCTCAAGAAAATATGAATTCATTTTCTCAAACCTTAATCTCATCCCAACAATAATCTTCTTCATACGACTCCCATAAGTCAACCGTGGCAAGAAACCGTGGATTGAAATGAAGTTTGTAAGTAAGCCACCCTATATTTTCCCTGACTTGGGCCTTATAATGGGCATCAGCCTTTTCTGCTTGGACAGGGCAAGACTAAGACCCTCAGTCAGTGAAAGAAGAACAGGGAGAGGGGATTGCTGCTGGCTCAATAATTATTAGTTTCTTACAGCTCAAATGCAATACAGAAAACAAAGCTCACTAAGATGATCTTAATCAGCAGAAGAATTCTAATGTATCAGTCACTGAGAAGTCAAGAATTAAGTTGCCCTCATGCTAGGTCTGATTACCCATGAAGGTTCAAGGTACTAGCCAGGTTTCAGGTGGTTCCCATTTCTGTCTAGGCTCTATTTTGTAGGTTACTTTCATCTTTATCTTCTGTCAGACTTGGCGGTAGCCACATTGACCACAGTCGTTGCTCTTTAGTGCCCTTACTATATGTTCTCTAGAGCAAGAGAAGGCTTTGGGTCTGGTCACTGTAAAAGAATTATCAGAGGCTCAGGTTTATGTGTCCTCATGGCTCATTGGGTCAAATTGGTGTTTGTGTCGATAAACTCATAGGAATACACTAAACAGGGACAAGCACTGGTGTAATTAACAGTCTCACTGACATTTATTCTGCATTGGCAGTTCTAAGGGCTTTTTTGTTGTCTGCCAGTCTGAGTTGCAGAGAAAGATATTAAATGTGAGGACAATCTCGCTTGTTGTCTTTCGTTAGTCTTAATGATTTGCTTAGAAGGCCACAAGTAGATAGCTAACTGATACCCAGACCAGCCGCTGTGTCATTTAAAATGAACTTCTACAGTGGGTTTGGTATCAGACCTCAAAGACTGGCATGGTACTTTTCACAGTAGAAAAAAACATGTGATTTCATTGCTCATTAAGACTGAAAACAACAGCTGCCTTTTGGATGTGGAGTGTTTGGGATACTCTAGATAGTATGAAAAGCCTGTGTATCCTTTTCAGGGCAAGCTGGACTTTGGTATTGGTACACTGCCAACACACTTGGAAGCCATCGGCAAATAGCTCATGGGTCCAGCAATACTGGCTGTTAAGCACTTTTAATGGCATAAGTATTTTAGCAGAAAAATATCTTACACAAATGCCATTGCATAAGCAGATGAAAGTAAAAATGTTCTAGCTGAATCAACGGAAGCCCAAACTCTTAAAGGTCATTGCTGTGTCTCTCTGATACCTTTATTCTCTCCTGCTCTCTGCCCACCTGAGAAGATAGATTCCCCAGAGCCCTGTGGACAGTATTTTAGGAATTGCTGAAGTGGATTCATTTTAGAATATTCTTTGAGACTGTACTGTGTACCAAACTAAACAGTTGCTTGCTGTTTTGGAACTTATATTCTGTTTAAAAAAATCAAAACAACAATGACACCAACAACAAAACCAAAGGGCAATGAACAAATGACAGAACATGTATTTAGCCAAGAGTAAAGGCCTGGCTTCCATCACCAAAATATAATCAAATTAACAGGAAAAGATAAGAAGGAAGAATAATTGAGCGGTATGCAGAATACAAACAGGGCATGATAACAGCATTGAGTAGGCCTTGAGGTCTTGTTCAGTAAGGTTAGATAAAGCACCCCTGCCAAGATGAGGTTTAAAGTGGGGATTGACCTGTTGTAGCAACAGATAGAAGGCCACTGAGACTAGAGCATGAGCAACATGAAAGACAATGAGGCTAAGAGTAGGGAGAAGATATGGAAGACTGTGCCACCTGCAGACTCCTGGCAGCATTGGAGTTTGAATGCTATTTGGATCTAAGCTGTTTACAGGTCTCATTGGTGGTGTGAATCTGGGAGAGCGGGGCTGAAAAGTGAGGCAGACTAAAGTCTCATGTTACTTTACTCAGACCGTTAGACAGCTTATACTCTGAGGATTAAGAAGAGTCACTCGAGTAAAGTGTACAATCACAGGGATAAAGCACACATGGCAAAAACAAGTTTTTTTTTTCCCAAAGAGACATATGAATAACAACAGCTGAAGTAAACTCACTCCTATCCACTATCACTGGGAGAAGAACAAAAAACACATCCCAAGAACAATTCTGTGTTTTGAAGAAACTGAGATCACAAGACTCTTGTCTTGTTTTCTTGGAGTTTTCTTTCAGGCACTCAGAATTCTCACGTGACCACATTCTTTGACTGTGTTCCAACACTGGGCATGATAGCAAATGTCTATAACCCTAACACCTGGAAGATGGAGTTATGGAGTTAGGAGAATCAAGAGTTCAGAATATCCTTGACTTCATAGGAAGTTCAAGGCCAGTCTAGAATGTGAGACCTATACCAAAACATTAAAATAAACAAAAAGGGAAATAACACGTTTACCTCAAATAGGTCATAATTCTGTGATAGTGATTAAAATGATTTTCCCAATTGGGAAATGGAAATTGGAACCATATTAGGGGTTTCCTTGGATCTAGTGTAGGGTGAGTCTGACTTGCATAAGAACAATGAAAATACAAATGCAAGCAAGAAGGAATTTAAGGTATTGTTTTGTACATAAATTTAAGAGGATTTGCTTATATCCTAAGTACTTGGAATGTGTTGTGGGCTTGTTGCTACTGCCTGTTGTGCAATCCCTGTTTCCCAGAGGGCAGGCATTGAGGAGACGTGGAGGCAAGAACACAGACTCTGAAAGATTACAACGTGCAAGTTCTTTATTGTAAAAGGATCAGGGATTTTTATGGGGTTAGGGAAATTAAGCTGCCAGAGGAACATTTTTGGATGTCACTGCTGGCATGTGATTGGCTAAGAGTGTACATCATTCGTTATTGTGTTTTGGGTCTGCTGACAGGTTGTTTTGTCCAATTTTGCTTATTCATTGTGGGTTTGCATGTGCTTGTGCTATTGCCTTGCCTCATCTCATCCTTTTTATTTTATTTTTATTGGGCAATCTAGTGGTGGTTAAGAATTTTTATAACTCTCCCTTGGAACACCCCCCCCCACCCCAGCATTTTGGGCTGTGCCTGTTTTAGGTTGGTCTGCTAGACAGGCTCTTATCCATCTTTGACTACCAGTCCTCTAAGGTATCCCTAGAAGGAAGAAGCAAGGGGAGACTTTTAGGAGAACTAGGGCTTTAAAAGGCCTCCTTTATTTGCATTTGTCAAGCATGGTTCACCTCCCTTGAAGGTTTTGGTCCAGTGTGCTCCATAGATATTAACATTCCATAATCTGGAGTGTTGCCTTGTTCACCTGCTCTCGTTGGAATCTTAGCTGTAGGAGACACTTAGGAAGAAATACCACCAGCCCTTCCATAAGGCACCATGTAACAAGTTTAGACGGGTCCAACAGAAATTTTATGTGATCCCACACTTGATTAAAGAACATGGTAGACAAATCTTATGGCTTGAATTGTGTCAAGTTAAGTTGCATAGGTTCTGATTAAACATTCACAGCTGGGCAAGAATAAACCAGGTAATAACTTGTGCAAATTTTTAGGGGATAAATGAAATTGCTGATGGAGGAGCCTAGGCAAGGACACTGCCATAGTCATAATTAGGTGGTCTACTCTGTGGTTGCCTGTTGCTAGCATTCCTGGCAGCCCTATATAAAACCTGATATGGGATAGGTGCTAGGGGTGTCCTCTGGTTTGTAATAAGTCTTGAATAATTTGCATGGTTTCAGAGATGAACTCTTTTTGGGACTTTAATTTTGCAAAAGATAATATTTGCATGCTTCTGTGGCATAGCAGCTATCTGAAAAAAATATTAACAGTTTCTGATTGGGTCATTTTCAATTTCTTAAGGACTGCCAGTAACTCTCCTAGCTACACTGATACAGGATTTGGTTGGGTATAGGCCCTTTACGTATGATTATCTCCCATTGTTATTAACCCAAGTTAGTTTTATTGGCATCTGTAAAGGCCATAGTAGCCTGAAAGACAGCATTTTTTTTGATGGTGTGGCATAATTTTTTGTTCTTAATTTTAAAATGGGGAAGGCAGAAAATCATCTATCTTGAGGGAAATGATTATCCAGCACTCCATATTGGACCTAGCAATCAATTTAAACCAGACTTCCTCTCTAAGCAATTTGTTGTTTTCCCTGGCTTTGCTTATGACAGTGTTTGCAGCTTATATCTGTAGCTGTAGCTCCTGTAGCACCAAGTACCATGAGTGACTTCTGACTGGACTGAAGGGCAACCAATGGCTTATTTTCATAGACTTTCCCAGGACGCTGGTTGAGCACATAGAGCATGAGCAACAGAAACTCCCTGCTGCCACCTTGGCTCTGGAAGAGGACGTAAAGGTGTTCCACAATGCTCCCAATGTAGCTCACAAAGTCATCAAAGTCTCTATTAAGTTTGGTTCTACTGCTGTTCAAGCAACCTTAGCAGAGAGAACAAAAGTATTGGGGCAATCCATCTTTTTAAATGACATCAGCTATGCTTCAGAAATCAAAGAGATCTGCCTCGTACGAGGATGATAACCAGATCACCTTAACTACTACAAACCAAGGCACACCACTTACCTTCATGCACCCGGAATGTGAAGCCATTTTCCAGTCTATCATTCATATCAGGACCTTCTGGGAGCTTCTCTAGTCTCGTGCCCAGTGATAGCCCTTTTGGCATTTAGGATTTTAGATCTCTGGACAAGCTCTGGGACAATCCTTACATAAGTGACCAGACTGTCCACATCCCAGCAAGTACAATCTGGTGGGGTGGAAACATTGTACTTGTCAGGTTTGGCATTGACCAAGGCATTGATGGAAGCCATATGGGCATAAATGGGCCTGTTCTGTGTGCCAGTATCATGGGTGGCTAAGATCCACTTATAAATATCCTCATTTCTAACAGGTGTGATGGCATTAAGGGTGAGATTGCTGAGCCCCTTCCAGGTTAGCTGTTTAAGAAGGATATCCTTGGTAGGGCCAGATGGTATGTGCTTTTTAACAGCATTGGTGACATGAGTTAAAAATTTGGAAATGGTTCTACAGCCTGCTGAACAAGATTGAAGAAATAGCCTACACTGTCCCGAGATGTACAAAGTTTGAGGGCCTTGAAGGCTAGGTCAGACATTTGTTGGAAATAGATATGTAGGCCAATCATGGATTTTGAGACAGGATTAGTGTACTGCCCATGGCCAGTAAGCATGCCAAGGGTAATATTAAGTTCAAACAGCAAGTTTGTATGGGCTTGGGTCTCTGCTGCATCATCATAAGCACAGCACCATTGAAGAAAAACTGAGGGGTCAAGGCCTTCAACATGGAGTACCAATTGTAATAAGTTTGAAGCTGCATGTCTGAGTACTTGCTCAAAATAAGGAGAATCGGGGTAGCATTGGTCACCCTTGTACACCCGTGCATGGTTCCCAGCCTGCTCCTGGCCCTGCTGCTACTGGAAAAGCTTGTACCTGACAGGGACAACATCACTGCAGCCTTCAGATTCCAGCAGGATGGGATGTACCCAGAAGTGCTCAAGTGTATCAAAAATGGACTGAAACCACAGATACTGGACCCAGCACCCACCTAATTCAGTGACAAATGCACCAGGTGCTTGACCTTGCCCTGGAAGTTAAAAGTGAGGACATATTCATCACATCCTGTTTCATTCCAACATACCAGGAAGACACTCTGGGAGGCAATGCCTCCTTACAGCACTAACTGGGCAGCCTTGAGTTGAGAGAGCATGCCGTGAAACCAAGGATATCCTGAGAGGGGCTGATGCCCCTCAGCGCCCTCTGACTTTCTTTGGAACAGGAATGACTCTGTGGCTGCTTCTGGAGTATCCAGAGGATGGTAGGGGGTTGAGAGGAGATGAACTGTCCCCTGCTAGGGGGCCCTCCACAATGGGAATGTGGGGAGGCAGTTCCAGAGGAAGCGGTTCCATTAAGTCAAAGTGGGTGGCAGCAATGGAGACAGAATTAGGGGAGAAGAACGCTGATGGCCAGTCATAAAGTCTCCCATAAGCCCCCTGTGACAGGTTGTTGTTACTCTCTCAGGGTCCCAGCAGAAGATCTTGGCTGGGCAGGCTCTCTGAATGATTCAGGCATGGCAACTCCAGGCTGTCTGTCTTATCCTTTGTGAGGATGGAGGTCCCAGGGGTCTGGGGAAGGGTCATGGAGAGCGGGATGATAGCAGGGCAGAGTCCTGGACTTAAGAACTCCTGGATGTCAGATACCGAGGCATTCATATGAAGTGCATCAGTTGTCTCCAGAATGTACTCTGAAGGGCCTTCTATCTTAACCACAAACATTCTCCCTGTCAGGCATCTGTAGGGCCATGCGTGTGTAGACATCAGTGATAGCAGAACAGGGAATACCGAGTCGGGGCCAGGATACCCTGGGTGGTATGAAGAACTCCAACCAACTTCCTCCTCCCCCTTCTCCTTTACTTGGGAGCAGTAGGCAACACTTCTGCCATTGAGGCTGCCCTCCCCGCCTTGAGGACAGCCCAGCCACCCCTCCTCCACTCCTGCTGGGTCAGGGGCAGCTTCTTC
>JABTXL010012544.1:9983326-10040215 GCA_025134845.1 Neodon shergylaensis | reverse complement strand
CTTCTTCAGCGCCCATGAAGCAGAGCAGCTCTCCTCTGTACCCTTCCTGCTCCATTTTTCAAGGTCCCCCTCACGACTCAGTCTCGGCCTCTCAAAGTGGTGAGTCCATCTCTCCTCAGGGGATGTGCCATCACTAGCCAGTCCCCCAGCAACTGTCCTAGCACCTCCAGAGGAATTGCAGTTGCTGTTTCCACCTAGGACTGGAGGGCCTGATGTGGTCTTCAGAGGCTTAATTGGGGAGGAAGAGTAAAGCGCCCCTTGCCACTTCAGGGGCCTTGTACTGAACCTGACTGAGTGACCCACTGAATGGAGGGAAATTGTAGAGGACGAAGAGATTGAGGAAGGAAAGGGGCCAGCTAGGTTCTCAGAAGATAGAGATGGGCTGAAGACAGTCAGGGGTCCACCCATCCTGCAGCTTTCTCAAGTCATGTGGTGGTGCAGTCTTCACAGGAGGACTAAATGGGGCCAAGACAGGTGGGAAGAGTGAGCCCGAGGTCCTGGCCACTTCAGCTTTGAAGTGCGGCAGGAAAAGCTCAGCAAAACGGCCAAAAAGGCAGCTTCTGCTCCAGGCTCTGCATATTGTGAGTGGGAGGCCAGCTAGAGGTAAGAACGGTGGGCAAGATCCAGAGCAGCAACCCTCGCGTGGGACTCACAGAACTCTTGCCAACTTGGGGGACTGGGTGATGGCAACGCTGGCAGAGAAGGAAAGGCCCCATCCTCCGGGAAAGGGGCACCATTCATGATGGGTTCCAGGAGGAAAACAAGGGGTGCCCGAGGGGGGGGCAGCAAAGAAGAAAGTGGCCAGAAGACACGGGGTGAGTGGCAACAACTGCGCCTTGGTCCCCGTGCTCAGCCCCAGGGTCAAGCTAGGGGAAGTAACCTCTCTCTGAGGGGAATGTTCCAACCACAGTTTAACAGCCAAAGCCTTCCTGTGAATTAAGAGACCTGCCACCTCCTGATGGCTCACGTAACTGGATTTTCAAGGGAGAGAAGCGGAGAGACAAGGTCCAAAATTCCACACTCTGAAGAGAGATGGAAATCCCTGTAAAGCAATAGAACCTTCAGACAATTCCAGAGAGTGGGCCCGAGCAAAAGTCAGCTGTTACTCTCAGGCTGCGAGGAAGTCTGTAGAGGACAAGGGCGGAAGGGAAAGGGAAAGTAGTGTTCGTTGACCCTGTGTGGCTGCTTATAGTGAGGGACTTTCATGGTTTGTTAGGCTTCGGCCTTAAGTTCACATAACGTCTCAGGGAGAAAAGGACAGGTCAGAAGGTTCTACCTCCTGGGTAGTCAGTCCTCAGTTGGAATGAACTGAGTCATGATGGAGAGTTCCTAACCAGAAGGAAATGTAGAAATAGGAAAGAAGGCCGCAATTCGCCAAGGGCTGAGAAAACGAAAATAATTGTCAACTCACCAAAAAATAGCTGAAGGGTGTGAACTCAAGACTCCAACAGAGAGTTGGGAAGGGGTCAGCAGCAGGGTCAGCAAATGAGAAAGAAAATGCCCAAAAAGGAGTACTAAGGAGGACCCAAAAGGCGAGCAAAAGTAAAAGGTCCATCCACACTGGGCGCCAGTTGTTGTGGGCTTGTTGGGGCTGCCTGTTGGGTAATTTTTTTTTTTTTGCGAAGGGGGTGGGGTGGGGTGGGGAGACACCGAGGAACAACACAAACTCCAAAGAATCCAGTATAAAAGCTCTTTTGTAAAAGCATAGGGGATTTTTATGGGATTAGGGAAATTAAGCTGCCTCAGGAACGTTTTCATTTGGTTCTTTTGAAACTGACGGTTGCTGCTGGCATGCTATGATTGGCTAAGAGTGTGCATCATTACTTACTGTACTTTTGGTCCACTGACAGGCTGTTTTGGCCAATTTTGTTTATTCATTGTGAGTTTGCATGTGCTTGCATGTGCTTGTGCTATTGCCCTGCCTCAGGGACGAAGGGAAGAGACCTCAAAACTGAAGACTCATTTTGATTTTATGGCACTCATTCAATGGGATGAGTTTACTGAGATGAGTGAATTCAGGAGAAAGGAGAGTGAAGGGGTAGAGACAGGTTTTTCTTTAAGATACATAGAATTTCAGTTACCTAAAAAACACATAAGTAGAAATATTAAGTAGGCACTCTGAAATATAGGTTGTGATTGTTGCTGGCTGATAGAAATGGAAAACTGTTGAGACGAAGATGATATTTTAAAGAGTGGAAGAGGATGAAATCATCTCGAGACTGCAGATGGAGGAAGGCTAAGGATAGAGAACTGAGGAATAATGGATTTAGTTCACTTCAGGGAGGTCTCTGGGGGTCATCTAATATGCTAGAAATACTGTCTCACCTCTACTGTGTGAGTGAGACTCTTAACTCTGGCCACTTGGAATCATTTCTTAGTTTCCTTTTTTTCCTTCTCTCTCCCATCTAAATTGGAAGCATGTGAAAAAGTCTCTGATCAGCATGACAACAGCAATGTAGATCTGTTTCTGAGACATGATGTGATGGCAAGATGGAGTCCTCTCCTTTCAGAGTCTGTGGGCTGAGTTATGGCACGAAATGATTTCCAGCTGTCAAGAGTTGCCAGTACTGTATGTGGTGGTTTGAATAAAAATGGCCCGCGTAGGCCATTAGGGAGTGGCTCTTTTAGGAAGTGTGCCCTTGTTGGAGTCGATGTGGCTTTGTAAGAGGAAGTGTGTTAATGAGGGTGGGCTTTGAAGTCTCAGATGCCCAATATCCAGGCCCAATGTCTCTTGCTCTTCCTGTTGCCTATTTAGAAGCAGAACTCTCAGTTACCTCTCCAGCATCATGTCTGCCTGCATGTTGCCATGCTTCCTGCCATGATGACAATGGACTAAACCTCAGGACTGCAAGCCAGACCCAGTTAAACGTTTCCTCTTAAGAGTTGCTATGGTCATGGTCTCTCTTCACAGCAATAGAGCACTGACTAAGACACTGTGGAAACCTACAGAAAATTCAGCAGCATTAGGGACTCAGCTAGCTTCCTTGCAACGAAAGACTAAGACCCCTATAGGACCAGAGTTTGCATGGTTACACCTGAGGTCTCCAGTACTCAGAACTGATCCTCCTTTCACATCCTGATTTGAGAAGTTCAGAGGTGGCATTCTATCTTCCATTGAGGGAGGAGGCAGCTTGGTAAATTTTAGTCTGACAGATGGGGTGAGATAGTCTATAACTTACAGTATGCTGGGCTTCCATCCTCAAGAAGACACAACAGTCTGGGAAGAGCCTCATTCCTGGCTTTCCAGATAGTTCAGGTGAAGGTGGTATCTGTGGTGTGTCAAAACTGTCTGCGCTGAAACTCTCCAAATCTAAACAATGTGGGCAGGGTAAGGATTCTAAATATACCTGGTTGAGGGGCCAGGGATTCAGCCCAGTAGTAGAATATATACTTAGTATATTTCGTACCAAAATTAAAGAAAAAGAAAACTACTACAGCCAGGCAGTGGTGGCACACGCCTTTAATCCCAGCAGAGGCAGGCAGATCTTTGCGAGTTCAAGGCCAGCCTGATCTACAAGAGCTAATTCCAGGACAGGCTCCAAAGCTAGAGAGAAACCCTGTCTCGAAAAACCAAATTAAGGAAAAAAAAAAAAAAAGAAAACTACTACAATAGAGTACAATAGAGTGTAAAATTCTTCATTTTCAAGCCTCTCTCTCTCTCTCTCTCTCTCTCTCTCTCTCTCTCTCATGCATGGATGTAGCAACAAGTGTACACATATGCTTTTGTGTGTGTGGGAGGTGCTCAATTATGTCTGTGATTGTAGAGGTCACAGGTTAATATCAGGCAGCTTCCTCTTTTGTGCGTCACTTATTTGAGACTGGGTCTCTCACAAAGCCTGTGATTCCTTTCGGCTAGGCTAGATAGGCAGAATCCTCTTGCCTCTATATCCTCCCTACCGCCAGTAGGAAGGTTAGAGACAGATGCCATCACACCTGGCTTTCTTGTGGGTCCTGGGGGTCAGAATTGAGGTTCTCATGTTCGTACAATAAGACTGTTACCCACGGAGTATCTCTGCTGCCCATATCTGGAGACATTTCAAAATTATAATCAGTGTAGGTAAAATCAGATTTTAGTTATTGATTATTAATAGTCCTCTCATCTTTATTAGTTTTCCCTTTCTTTTGTAAAGAATTATCTGTTTGGTTTCATCTTGTTTTGCTTTTAAGAAAGAGGGTATTGCTATGTAGCCCAGCTTCCCCTGAGTTTGCTGCAGTCCTCCTGCCTCAGCCTCGTGAGTGCTGTCACAGTTAAGTGCTTTCATACCTGCCTCTGGAGTTCTCAGCAAATTCTTCAAAAAACATTTTTTTTTCTTTGCCTCCCTTTTCTCACACAACATATTCATGCAACTCACCTGGCAAATTCTGAGATTTTAAGTTTAGGACCAAATTCAAATCTGATTGGGTCTCCTTTCTTCTCTGGGTATGCTTGTTGTTCCCTGTGTCAGTTAGCCACAATAATTCTGCCTGAAACCACCCAGACTTTAGGGTCTAATGACAAAATGTGCACTTACAAACCTGTTTAGCCCTGGAACACTTTCCACTAGACAATGGACAGTCCCTCATCTCTTTGTCTCCTCAGGGACTGGGGCTTGGATCCCTTGGGCTGCTGGATCTCTTTACCTTCATGAAACCCACCCTCGATGTGGTCTGACAACATGGCCTGGCCCTCTCCCGGCCATGGGTGCTATGCATGAATTGCAGGCCTGGAGCGTAAGCTAAAAATCAGATGTTTTTCCCAACCTAGACAGTGCACAGTGACATGGAATGAGCCCAAAAGGTCATTTTGCTACTTATTGTGGGAAGTGTCCTTGCTGAGACATTTCTCATGGAGCCTCAAGAATAAAGCTATAGACAAGAAAGTGGAGGGGGCCTATAAAGAGCTGTTTCCTAGTGCTTGTTCAGACCTTGCTTGCAACCAATGTTACTTCTGAAGTTTGGGGTTGAAATATTCATAAACTTAGTATTTAAGCTAATTTGCTCTGTGTTTTCTCCCACTTAAAACTGAGAAATATTCCAATAAAGAGTCTTAGATCCAAGGACATTTTGTATTCCAACAAGGGCCACTCTGCCCTACAGATACAGATCCCTTAGAAAGAAAAAAAGCAATGTTCGTGGAGACCTGCTGCTCGAAGAGCTTGCTATATATTTCACCTTGAGGAATCCCCAGGCAAGCCTCCAGGGGAGCATTCTGTTGCTCAGATTCAAAGCAGTTAAAGTTGAGGTTCAGGGTCATTACCAGGCTTCCTAAACTTCTCTCTCCTTTTGCTTCAGTGCTGGACAAGGTGAAGCAGGAAGTGACACGTGAGGCTGCAGTGATTTGCAATGCCGGGGTACCTACCCTCTGTCTGAACTGGGTCTCATTTCCAACACCACATTTCCCATTGATTTCTCACTATAACATATCCAGGCTCTAGTTCCTATGCCACAATGGCATTGCTGGCCCTTGTCGCCTTTCTGATAAGAAGGCAGATGTCCTGGTTGATACTTAATGCTTTAAACATAAAGGTCCACATTCTTGATGAAGCCGAAGATGGAAGCATATATTTAACAGTTCTGATCAATAAGACATTTGCCCAAATGAGCAGATTGATTCTATTTCCACCTGCAGCAATGGGCTCTCTAAAGCTTCCCCCCTTGGTCACATTCCATTTAGGGAATTGACAATGACAGCACTTCTGGGGATCAATGAGAACAGAAACCACATTTATCCATGGCTGGCAGCTTCTGGAGACACCAGCTCTTTGTAATTAAATAGGTGACAATAGAAATGGTGGAGTGTTTTCAGTCCACTCTTGACTCTCCTTAGGGATTATTCTAACCAGGTAGAAAGTTTTAGCACTATAACGTTCTGAATTGATGTCATTAAACCATTGGGTCTTCAGGCTGGAGAGACAGCTCAGTGGTTAAGAGCGATTGTCTACTCTTTCATAGCAACTGGGTTTGATTCCCAACACCTACATGGTGGCTCGCAACTTCTAATTCCATAGGACCAGGCATTCTCTTGTTGGCCTCTGTAGGTTTCCATAGGGAGAAGGGACCTCTGTGTCCATTGAGGTGATACTGAACTAGCTCATTTGTTTAAGGCCAGTGAGTTCTGCAGCAAGAATTGTAGACTCTTGACTGTCTGACTGTAACTTTGACAAGCCGTGATGACTCAGCACGCTTACAGAACTGTGATGGCAAAATCAATAATCAGTTTGTATGTTCTTTATGACTTGTGTTTGATAATTGGTTTCTATTATATACTACAGTTCTTAAAAATGATGGTTGCAACCCTGGTATTTGCTTTTTTCCCTTCTTACTTTGTTCTTTCAAAATACATAATTTATCTCACCAGCAGCTGTTTTCCGTAACAACATATGTAGTTCGATCCTCATTCAGTAAATATAACATCTCAGAAATGTTGGGTTCCCATCTGGCTGTGTCCATGTCTGTGTGTGCCGAGTTCTCCCTTGGTTCTATCTTCCCTGAGGGGTACTTAGGCTAGAAATGCCAGAGAAACTCCATATGCCGTATGCCAACAGTGAGTTCATGGAAATGGCTGCTGGAGTCCTCTGTGAGAGTTGTAAGTCAGGATGCCTCTAGGTTTGGTTGGAAAGAATTTTGCAATCAATTAGCAATGTCTGCAATGGGCGGCGGGGGGGGGGGCAACAATGACACCCTTTCCAGATGTCTGAAATGGAGCATTAAGGAATGCACACTTACACATATTTCTCATGCATTGACTCAGTAAGGCACAGACAATCCTCTTCATCCTGTCTTAGGCAGCCATTCACTTTCCAGGCTACAGCTGTCATGTTGGAAAGATGAGAAAAAGTTGAAATAGGTCATAGAGCTGGAATTAGGTTCCTTGATCCAGAAGAACATAAACCTCAAGTGAAAAGGAGCTTGCAAAGGCAGCCCCAGCAGGGGTCTGGGACCACCCAGGTCTGCACACTACAGTTCATGCTGGCATCAGTGCCCTGGCCTCTGGACTCAGCTTCCTTCACTTGCAGACATCTGAGTATTGGCTCTCAGGGACTGATAGCAAGGGTGGATATGGGTTATGCTGGGAAAAGCTATTTGTATGTGGTGTTTGCCATGTAGTACACTGTGACAGTGGTTTCCAACCTTCCCCATGCTGTGACCTATGGATACACTTCCTCATGCTGTGGAGACCCTCCGCCATAAAATTATTTTCGTTGCTATTTCATAACTGTAATTTTGCTTCTGTTATGAATCATAATGTAAATATTT
The DNA here is from genome assembly GCA_025134845.1 of Neodon shergylaensis. Taxonomy (NCBI): domain Eukaryota; kingdom Metazoa; phylum Chordata; class Mammalia; order Rodentia; family Cricetidae; genus Neodon; species Neodon shergylaensis. The sequence goes on along the minus strand of JABTXL010012544.1, from coordinate 10,032,979 downwards.
TTGGAGATAGAAGTTTGCCCACAGGCTGAGAGCCAGTGCATAATAGTCAATGGCTAAATATTTCAAAATTCATTTTGTTCAGGGTCACAAACTATTACTTTTCAACTATTTTCACCATTTAATTAGGCATATGTTTCTGAGTGTCTTGTCACCTTGATTATTTGACCTTCCAACATTTATATTAGTCCTTGCTCAGCTTCCAATAAAGGTACTAACAGAAATAGATCTCAGACCTAGAATATGTGGGCTTTGAAAGATCTGGTCACCTAAATTAGTCTACTTAATAAGTCAGACTTATGGCCCATGCTTTTCATAAACTTCTCTCTGCCATTCCTTATCTGTCACTCTTAAATTTCAATACTGTAATCTCGTCATGGTGGTGCAAATCTTTAATACCAGCACTTGGGAGGCAGAGGTAGGCAGATCTCTAAGTGTGTGGCCAGTCTGGTCTACATATGGAGTTCCAGGACAACCAGGGCTACATACAGAGAAACCCCATCTCCAACAAACAAAATATTTCAACAAAGCACCAAGGTGCTCAGAATTATGTTATAGTTGCTTTCTGTTCATTTTGCTGTCTTCTTTTTTGTATTTTCTTTAGTAAAGGATTGTCCTGAAGCTTGGCTTTTAATTGTTCCCACTATCCATATACAATTCACACAGTACTTAATATGACAGAATTTGTTAAGACATACAATATGAGCAATAGATAGGAGGAATAAACTTCCTGACTAATCAGGCAGAGAAGCTATGTCGTGGATCTGGACGAGGGGAACCTGAAACCTCCTTTTTTTTTTAATTTCATGAGATTAAACAAAACAGAACAAGGCAAAAAGCTATAGACTTGTTTTGTGAGTTTTTGAGATTCTGCTCTGTTCCCTTAAACTTGAAACTTGTTGTCACTTACGATTTTTTTTTTTTTTTTGGTTTTTCGAGACAGGGTTTCTCTGTGGCCTTGGAGCCTGTCCTGGAACTAGCTCTGTAGACCAGGCTGGTCTCGAACTCACAGAGATCCGCCTGCCTCTGCCTCCCGAGTGCTGGGATTAAAGGCGTGCGCCACCATCGCCCGGCTACGATTTTTCTTTTCTAAATGCTCAAATTGTCCAGAGGCAGACTCTGAAATCAGTAAAGAACTTGGTAGTGAGGGAAGCCTGTTCATGATTTAATAAAAAAAATTCTCAATTCAGTCCCATGAATTGAAATCACTTTGACATAAAAAAGTGTGAAGAATTGCTAAAAGAGTTCACAGTTCCCTTCTGGAGTTTCTACCTCACCTTAGAACCATCTATTCTGGGAACCAGGTGTCTTGTAAGAATCACGAAAACTTTCTCACCTTTAGAAAATTCTACTGATCAAATATGGGAAAGCAATTTCACACACCGTGGAGGGTCTATACTCGGTCTCAGCATGGGTGGAATTTGAGATGTATGTAATTACTCATTAGAAAAGTACTAAAAATTATCTTAAAACAAACCTTCAGCATGCCAGTGCAGCCCCGGAAGTGTTGTGGTGCCTGGCCCTTAACTTCACTAAGCAGGAGTTGTTGCTGTTCCTCCATTCTGAACCTCCTCCTTCTGAATTTGGTGTCATGTGGAAAAGAGATAATTTTCTTTATGGCTTGAATTAGGCAAACAGCTTGTAATGCATTTCATCTGGTCCTTTCAATAAAAAAATGGATTAAAATTTGTTTGAATTCTTTTGTAAATTCAACTCCAAATTCTGTTATTCCAGATGTCTATCTCCTGAGAGAGATTGTTAACTGGAAAATAATACTAATTCATGAAGAATCACTCCTTAAGTTCATAGTTTTTTTCATTTTCCTTACATTAAGATTGCAAATGCAGAGTCCACTCTATACAACTGAAAAAAAGGAAAAAAAATCATAGAGCTTCATAGAAGAATATTGCATGGTCTTAAGAAAAATACTAAAGTTAACTCATTTATGTGTCTAAACCTCAACCATAGAGTCATTGCCTTGGTTCTAAAAGCATTTCTATTCTTCTACACCAATGGCCCTCAACTTTCCTAGTTTTACAACCCTTTTATACAGTTCCTCATGTTGTGGGGGACACCCAACCATAACATTATCCCTATTGCTACTTTGTAACTCTAATTTTGTACTGTTATGAATTGTCATGTAAATATATTTGGAGATAGAGGTTTGTCAAAGGGGTCATGACCCACATGTTGAGAACCACTGTTCTAGAGCTTTCTATGAAATCACACATACTCAAGAGAATTAGAATTATGTATAGACCTTGGCAATATGGAGCTAGAGATAGATGGCTTCCCCATTTCATTGAGATTAAGACCTAGAAAGAATGGGTCATACCTCAAGAACAATGGCAATGGGTTTTGATCCTACTCCACGTATTGGCTTTGTGGGAGCCTAGGCAGTTTGGATGCTCACCTTACTAGACCTGGATGGAGGTGGGTGGTCCCTGGACTTCCCACAGGACAGGGAACCCTGTTTGCTCTTTGTGCTGACGAGGGAGGGGAACTTGATTGGGGGAGGGGGAGGGAAAGGGGAGGCGGCGGTGGGGAAGAGACAGAAGTCTTTAATAAATAAATAAAAAAATTAAAAAAAAATTAAAAAAAAAATTAAAAAAAAAAGAATGGGTCATAAAGAAGAAATATAGCTATAGAGGGCAGAGATCAAGTGTAGGAAGTGTATGTGGGATACAGGATACGTATGCAAGATACAGAAGTGAGAAGATACTAGAAATATAAAACATATAGGCATCCTCCTGAATATTAACCTTCATCAGGCGATGAAAGGAGACAGAGACAGAGACCCATATTGGAGCACCGGACTGAAATCTCAAGGTCCAAATCAGGAGCAGAAGGAGAGAGAGCACGAGCAAGGAACTCAGGACCGCGAGGGGTGCACCCACACACTGAGACAATGGGGATGTTCTATTGGGAACTCACCAAGGCCAGCTGGCCTGGGTCTGAAAAAGCCTGGGATAAAACCAGACTCGCTGAACATAGCGGACAATGAGGACTACTGAGAACTCAAGAACAATGGCAATGGGTTTTTGATCCTACTGCACCTACTGGCTTTGTGGGAGCCTAGGCAGTTTGGATGCTCACCTTACTAGACCTGGATGGAGGTGGGTGGTCTTTGGACTTCCCACAGGGCAGGGACCCTGATTGATCTTTGGGCTGACGAGGGAGGGGGACTTGATTGGGGGAGGGGGAGGGAAATGGGAGGCAGTGGCGGGGAAGAGACAGAAATTAATTAATTAAAAAAAAGAAATATAAAAGATGAGCATCAAGGAAGGAAGGAAGGAAAGAAAGGATAGAATGCAGGGGAAAGTTCTGGTAGAATAAATAGGAAAACTTAATAAAACAGATCATAGACATATTCAGACCCAGAAAGAATTTAATGGAGAACCAATTTCAGCATTGCATTATGAGGTTAGAAAGAACAGCCTAAGGTTTTCAAACCACACTTACAATATATTTTTATTAAAAAGCTATATATTTCACAAATTTGATATGGACAATTGTCTAACCCCACAGAGCACATACAGAGCAGAGTCAGGATATAGAAGGGAGAGGTAGGTGGTGTATGTGGTGGAGAGGAAGATTATAAGAAATAACATGAGTGTGGATCGAGAGGTGGGCGGGGTGTTACAGAGGGGAGACATGGCTTTGGAAGACAGATATAAAATCAGATCTGGATATACCAGGAATAGTCAGACAAGAGGATAGCAGAGTCCAGAGAACACTGCCCCAAAGTGCTTTGTGAGAAGACCCTAAAAGCAAGAAAGACATTGTCACATGTCTTTCACCTTTTTCTTCTGTGCAATTAAGTCATGGATAGACTCTCTGGTAGCTTATTTATAAGTAGGTAAGATGACCTCATTCAAGAGAGCACATATCCTATGCTGAGAAAGGATAGCCACATAGAAAGGTCAAGAAGACTCTGGACCAAAGGCTTGCTTGGAGTCTAGCATCAGTCTCTTACCTTCAGATCAAATCCTTTTCTCACACCCAGCCATTCATTTTTCACCTCAGTTAGTCATTGAAATAGTTTTCCTGTGACCAAGGAAATGGCTCAGTTGCTAAAGGTACAATGGAAGCCTGGCAACTTGCACTTTGAACCCTGGAAATCCTGGTTGGAAAGAGAGAATGGTCTCCCAGAAGTTGTCCTCTGACCTCCACAAGAATGATAGGGCAAGCTCAGCCCCCACATTCATAGTAATACTAATATAAAACGTGTCTGGGACTTTGAGGCTTTATTTCTGAAGACTGTCAGGACACATGTAATTTTGGTTAGATTAATTTGTTAATCTGTCTCTTGTGATAGATGTGCTGACAATGACCTTTCTAATTACAAGAAAGACATCACCCCTTTTTCCTTCACAAGGGGTTCTAGAATCTGCCCGATTATCAGAAAAAAACTGGAGAGGATTGAGGTGATCCTCTGGTTATTTTTCTCACTCAGAAAACATTAACACAATATTCTCTTTCTGCTGAATTGTTCTAAATTGTGAAAACACTATAGAACAGTCATTACATCTACAAAGAGAACGTAGATATTTCCACTATGCGAAGAAAATGAACATGATGACTTCCATTCTCAATCCCAGGTCTGTGCATTAAGATTTGAATTACAAATATTTTTTCCTCTTAGGAACTGAGGTGAATTAGTTAAGATCTTTTATAGATGGGGCTGAGTAGTTACGGTTTTTGGTAAGTCGTAAAGAAATATAGCTATGTTTTGTTTTTGGATCCTTTGACTAAAACGTCCACTGGCTGCATTTGCAACAACAAATGAAGCTGTGGGTCTGAAAAGATGGCTCGTGGTTAGAAGTGTTTGTCAAGCCAGCCTTGTAACTTGAATTTGGTCTCTGGAATCCATACATGAGGGAGAGAACCAACTCCTGAAAGTTGTATTCTGATCTCCATACGAGTGCCAGGGAATGAGCATGACTCCACAATGATGATGATGATGATGATGACAACAACAACAATAATAATAATAAATAGAAAATGGTACTGTGAATTTAACAGGATGGATTTAGAACCCCAAGAAATGTAATTGTCCCCTAAAACCATTTTTTCTTTTGTCTCCAGGTGTCACATGTCTGGAATCCTAACACTTGGGAGGCAGGCAGGAGGATTGTGAGCCCAAAGACAGCCTGACTTATACAGTAAGACAAACTAAAACAAAATGAAGCCTTTCTTTTCCTTTGATTGAAAAGTATTTGGGGGCTGAGGGCATCGCTTAATGGTAAAGTGCTTGCTTAGCATAAATGAGACCCCGGGTTCTGTTTCCAGCTATTGAAAAATTATAATTGACTTAAATAATGAAATAAGCAATGATTTTCTTTTATATTTTGCTTCTATGACAAGTCAATATGTGGTAGGTGTATATATCTTGATTTTTTAAAGCAAGTAGCAGGTAATAATTTTTCTAGTAAATTATATATTACAGTTCCCTGTCATATAATCATTTCTACATAGGAAAGCATAAACAGCAAAGGACATCTTTCATTAAAAATGGGAAAATGTCTTCCAAATTCTGCGTTCTGTAGTACTCAGTGAGTTGAAACAACTATAAGGGAAAATACATAACAGACTAGCATTTTCATTTTTCACATGATAATTCAGAATAGAGTGGAGCGCTTCTGTCTTACGAGGTGGAATCAGAAGAATGACCTTGTCCTACACCAGAGGGTCCATGAACATCCTCCACTGTCATCTTCCTTTAGCTAGTCAGTGCTGTCTTTCTTCATAAGGGACAGGAGTTGATGGCTTCACAGAGACGGGAGAATTTCAGATCTAAAGCTGTGCTCTCAGCAGCTGAAACAACTGCACACATGAATTATACACAGAGAACAATTCTCTCTTTATGTGCCTTAGAACTTATGGAGAAAGGGCAGCGGAGAAGTTCAGCAGGTAAAGGACCTTGATGCTCAAGCACAATCTGAGTTCAGTCCCCAGTACCCATGGACAAAATTATATGCAGTAAGGTACATCACTGCTGCAGAGAGAAGGGGCACAGAGACAACATGACCAACCAGAGGCTCACAGGTCAGCTAGGCTGGAGTACACAATGTATAGGAAACAACAAGAGAGACGCTGCCTCACCCACGAGGCATTGCATTTCCCACAAGGACCAATCAGAGGCAAGCATACATTCTGACATATTTCCTGCCTACATACTTATGAAGTAGGACAAAGGTGGGAATGGTCTCCCTCAAAAGTTGTCTTTTGCCTTCCTCACTCATGCTATGGCATGAGTCTCTGTTCCTGCCCACATATGAGCATACATAGAAAAAAATAGATAGGTACAGGGAAAAGGCTCTGGGAAATTCTATCGTTCCTGCTTGGTCACTGAGATGCATATAGAACATGAAGGGTCAGAAAAAGCCTAAACCAGTTCCTTGAGGAAGGCATGCCATTAGGAAATATTACACATACACATACATACCACCACCACCACTACCACCACCACCACTACCACCACGACCACCATCATCATCATTACCATTACCAACCTAGGACTGAGACCGGTAATAAGTTAACCACCTGAGACAGACCATGTGCTTGCAAACTGGATGGAGGAAGATGTGGGACAGAGTTAGAAGAAAACTTGTGCATTATTTTGAGCTTTCATGTACCACGTTAAAGGCTAGTGTGCAAAACTTCTGTTGGGAGAAGATGTTTCTTTCCTTAATCATTGTTAGGTTCATGGCTGAGAGCCTTATAACAAACGACCGATTAATGAGAGAAAAGCAAACACATTTATTTAGTGTAAATTTTAGATGACATGGGAACCTTTGGAAGTAAAGACCCAAAGAAACAAGAAAACCATTCTTGTGCTAGGTCTAGACTATCACGTCGATATGGTCTGATAAAAGGAACTGCATTTAATGCTAATAAAGTTGGGAGTGGGGTACCTACTAGAACTGTTTCAACAAACTCAGTGATTGCTTCTGTTTCTCTGTTCATTCCTTTCATATCCTCAAGGATGTACCTGAAAATGTTTTGTCTGAGGAAACCAGCGATTTGCAGCCTGTGGGTCCCGATCCCCTTTGGGGTCAAACACCCCTTTGACAGGAGTCACCTAAGACCATTGAAAACCCAAATATTTACATTATGATTTGTAATAGTAGGAAAATTATAGTTTTGAAGTAGCAATGAAGTAGTTTTATGGTGTGGGGGTCTCATACATGGGAACTGTATATAAAGGGTCACAGCATTAGGACTGTAGAGACATTTCACTGTAGAGAAAGAGTGCAGAATTCTGTATGACATGCTTCAGAGGACAATAAAGAGAGGTCTTCATCATCTACTGCTTCAAATCCCATATTTGGGCATGGTATTCCTCATGCACCTGGTTACTTTTGCCATAGTGCTCTCTGCATAGATAATGACCCTACCTGTTAGGCTCATTAAGGTGTAACTGGCAATCAAACAAGACTCCATAAAGGGTGGAATGGGGAAGGTGGGGAGGGCGCATGACTGTAGTCACAGCACTTTGTGGGGGACAGAAACAGGCAGATTTCTATGAGTTCAAGGCCAACCTGGGTTACGTAATAAGACCCTGTCCAAATAAAATGAAATAAGAATGGGTAGGTGTCTATCTGATCTTTCTCAGTTCCTGTGTGGGGTGCGACATCCCCATGAATGTTGACTTTCCTGGGAGTGTGTCTATGAAAGCAACTGGGTTGTTATGGAGACCATTGTGTTTGGAGCCATACGATCCATCAGTCCGAATAGAGGCCAGAACACTCCATTGAAAGACTAAGTAGAGATAGTAAAAGACCGAATGGAAGGCGGCTGTGCTCACCACTATGCCCAAATGCTGCACCTCAAAGATTTTATGAATAAGACACATACAAGAGTCTCAGGGTAGACACTGGGGACAACTTACTGAGAGAAGGAGATGCTCTGGAGATGGCAGTATGGACAATGCTTCACCAGGAAGTGTTTTTCTCACTACCAAGTTTTGGTGTTCACAACTTGCACCTATGCCCCAGACCTCAGACTTGGGGCATTGCTGAGCAGGGCAGAAAACAAGGGGCATTTCAAGCTGGATTGAGAATGCTCTTTCCAGCTCATTTTAACAACCATACCAAACTGTATGGAACACTGAACAAGTCTCTGAACTAAATTCTCTCTTGAGCTGGGAGGGGCTCTGTAAGAAAACTGCATTATTTATGGATAAATGAAGAGACCTGTCAATGTGAGTAAATTTTGGATGCAGAAAAATTGGACATTGAAAGCTACTAACTATGCATGGATGTTCATTCAGATAACCTTTCCAAAATCATGAATTTTAGACTTTTACTGACCTGCCAGCTGAAGGTTGGGAATGCTTAGAATTACCATATGTTTTGATTTTTCCTGCATTCATAAGTGATTGGAAAGAAAGAAAAGGCACACAGGGGCTCACAAAAAAGGCTGCCCTTTAATAAAGGATAGCATTTCAGGAGAGAGAAATGGAAAGGTTGCCACAAGGTCCTCGGGGCTTGGAAACCATTTACCTAGGAAACTTCATCTCCTTACTTAAAAGAGTCGTCCAAGGGAGGGGAGAGCCATTTCTGTCCCCATTATGCCAGCGAACATTTCTCAAACACTTGGTAGTTGTGAAGACTTACAGATCTCCATTCTCGTACTCAAGAGGTTGGAGTTCACGTGGCATTAGATGCAGAGTCAGGCGCGTCCGACAGTTCAAACACAACCTTCTGCTGCCTTCTCGGGCTTAGACGTTTGATTACAACATTGTTTTCACTAAGACTGTCGGTTCCCTGGCTTGCTTCCTTTCTCCCACGTCTGGAAGGTTCTTCTTGTTAGTATGCTGATCTTTAATTGCCCACAGCTGGAAGTTTCCTCGGGTGATTATGAGGCTCCTTTCTGCATTCATACTGTTGATCATCTTCTGCGAAACTTGAAATAGCGACATTGAACTCTTCTGTAGTTCTTGAGAAATCCATTTTAGAGACAGGGACAAGCTCATTAAACATACAGCCATGCACACACACATATACACACACACCTTTTTTCCTTTATCATTCAAGTAGGTTTCTATTGTGAAAAGTAGCCAGGATTAAAATATTTTTAAAATGATTTTTATTACTTAGGATTAAAATTCCTTTTAGAGTCAAGCTTGGAAGCTTTGAGCTCAGCCTAAAAATGGATCCACTGCCCCTTTGCTGCTATTATGAAAAAAGTTGCTTTACCCTTTTTAATTTTTAGAGACACAAGTGATTGATATATTAATGCTAGACTTTCCCATCTTTTTCCATTAAAAAAAAGATGAAAAAGGTGTTTCTTTTCTCTGGATAGATTTATGAAATTCTTATTACTTTATCAAATGTTATTTTTCCCATTTTGAAATGAATTCTTTACAATCATTTTCTGAATTCGCCTTTGGCGTTGTTTAATGTGAAGCTTTTAGCTTCAGCGCGAGCCACTAAGCTGAAAATGACAGTCCTCTCTGCACAGAGTCCCTCACCCTCAGCACTCAGGATGGCATACTTCAGGTCGAGAGGCCTGAATCTCACCGATGCTGTCAAAGCTCTCAGTAAATGGCCATTAATTTTCTATTTCAAAAACTGAAGTGAAGCTTCCCTGTAAAAGAGTGGTTTTCAATATTCCGATTGCTGCAACCCTTTAATACAATTCCTCGTGTTGTCATGACCCCCGACTATAAAATTGTTCCACCGCTACTTCATAACTAGTTTTGCTGCTGTTATGAATTGTAATATAAATATCTGATGTGTGGCATATCTGATATGGGACTCCCAAAGGGGAAGAGACTCACAGGTTGAGAAATTGCTGCTCCAGAACGTGAGACCTTGGCATGCATATTACGTAAATTACATCTAAGCTTTGCCGCTGGAGACTCTGTGTTGGTTTATCTGGGTGACTGAAAGCAGTTTCGATACACACTCACCCAGCTGTTTCACATCCACCCCGCATCGCTGGGCTTTCATTTGTTTTGTTCTTTCTGTTTTACTCTGTGATATATTCCTCAAATTCTTGCCCTTTGTTCAGGAAACACTTCTTTAAGCCCCATGTGTTGCTGCCTGGTTCATCACCCCTAGTCAGGTTTAGCATTTGGCTGTGTGGAACCAAGGGTTCACAGCTCAGCCAGTTGCCTTCCAAGAATGGCTTGTAACAGCAGTGGAACAGCAGGGAACCGAAGGAGGTTAATGAAAGCCCCTTAGAAAGGGCCAAGGAAGCCCCTTAGCTTGCCTGACTGAGAGCTGTCATCTGTGCAGAATATTCTGCTGTAGTTATAGGGGTTAATGTTTACCGAGGAATCAAGGAGAAAGTACCTGCCTGGCTTACCCTGTTGTGGTGTCGCCATGTCCTTGCACAGTCGATGCCATTATTTATAATTGCAGGGGACTGCAATTAAAATCTTTGCTCAGGTCCTTGGAGCTAGCAGCTATAAAGTTGGTGTAGATGGGTCCAGGCCTTCTGTCCGCTCCCTTTGTTTAGCCTCTGGTTGTTTCCTCATCTCTGAGACTCCCGGATCTTAATGCCTTCAGCCACTGTTGATGCCATTGTATTGTAGGTCTCCAATGCTGTGCTACCTGCAATGACTGCAGGATAACTATTATAACTGATTTTACATATAAGCTTACCATATAGAATTATCTCCCACTAATTCCTATGGCATATCATTGTAGTCTTATTAAATATATGCATCCCAATACTTTTCTCACATAGATTATGATGTCACTCAGAATGTGGTCTCTATTACTCTCCTTCATTCATTCTCAAAGCATTCATTAGGTTGATATATGAGTCCTATGCTTATCTATGTATCCCCCATCTACTTTATGCCATCTAATTCCACAAAGCAACTGTGGTTAAAGAATTTGTAGAGAGAGCACAAAATATCTGGGGAAGTGAGTGTTATGAAGAGGAAAGGCAGGAAGGAGGATGTCACAGGACCACTGTAGGCAGAGACGTGGTAGAGGAAGGGTGACCACTCATAACAGCAGACATAGGACAGATTCTTTCCTTGATGATGCTTTACTCAGGATCCTAAGCTGTCTCCTAGACACATCTGAAAATTTCCTTGTAAAATAGTTTTAGCACCACTGCCCTCCCTAACCGACCATTCTCCATTCCTGATGGCGTTCCACATCTTCCACCACCTTCCAGGAATGTCTGGCCAACTTGCCCTTCTGAAGTAGACATTGTGTTAAGTCATTTTGGACAGAATCCTCATTACCCCCGATGTCTTTGCTTAGCATTTCTTTATCATCTGACCTCTTCCTTGCTCTTTGGTTATATATTCACTTTGGCTATGTTATGTTCAGAGCTGAACACAAATCTCAGCTTCCCTTTCATCTCTATATCCACAGAAGGGGTTCTTATTGAAGTCAACAGTGCCAGGCTTGAATAAGTGCCATTGATTAACTTTCTTCTTTAACATTGGTATTGGCACACACACACACTCACACATATATAAGGTTATCTATCTGAGTGATAAAAACATTCCTATTTAGGGTTAAATTGATTATTCTTTGAATCTTTCTGCCTGTAGTCCAGAAACTTTCATATTGTGGTTTCTTAATATTCATTTCAGGAATACATGAATAATTCAGATGTGTACTAAAAATGACATCAGTGAGAATGTAAATCAATCAGAGAAACTAAAAATAAGTTCATACTAATCCAGGAGGAGGAGCCTCTGGGAGCCATGGATGACACTTCTTCAGAGCCTGGGTTCAGCAGGAAACCGAGTCCGTCATCTTCTCCAAGTTCAGTATCTTCTTTTCTATGGGTTCCTCACTGAGAAGGGTTGCTGGCTGCTTAACTCCCAGAGCCTCATTGCTTGTGCTGCCTATTTCATCTTGACAGACATCTGACTCCTTCAGGATACAAGGGCTTTGTCTGCATTTCAGTCACTGTGTTTTAAGTCTTGAGAGTTTTTTTTTCTTGAGAGTTTTTTGTTAATTATTCTTGAGTTTGCTTTTTTGTTTCCTTAACCCCCCAGCCCCCAGCACAGCAAAGATATGCTGATGTATAAAATTTGCTTGATCCCCTGTTTTGAAAAAGACATTAATTGAATACCAGAGTACAAGTGCTTGCTTAGATTCAGGAAGCACCACTTAGACCAAGTGTGGTCTAAGTACTATGTGGGAGGTAGAGGCAGGAATAGCAGAAAGTTAAAGTCAGCTTCGGCCATACAACAAGTTTGAGGCAACCTAGGCTAGGTGAGACCCTGTTCGCATATAAAACCCCAGAACATATAAAATAAAGTATGTAAAAATATGATTTCTATTAAAAGAAACTTAAAAATCACTTGTGGAATTGGGCACACAGGGGATAACTAATTAAACGCACATATTATTTTATTAAGATTCGTTTATTTTCATTTTATGTGAATGTTTTACTGGTCTATATGTATGTTCACTACATGCCTGATGCCTGGAGTTACAGACAGTTGTGAGCTGCCATGTAGATGTTCATAATTGAACCTAGGTCCCTTGAATTATTGGCTAGTGCATTTAACTTCTGAACCATCTCTAGCTTTGATTTAATATGTCATTAAAAGTACTCAGTGACACTGAGTTTGCCCATTGTGTCTTATATCAATCTGCTTGTTTGGAAATTTTAGAATTTGTGTGAGTAGCATTCTCTGTTTCTTGAACTGGTAGATAGGGGTCTGGAGGAGTTTACCAGTTGACATTGGAGCTGGACTTCGGGTATGAGTATTGCATGCTTGCCATTGCTTCTGTATAGTTATGGTTGCAAAAGACACAGGGCAGGGGCAATTTATATCCTGTGGTAATACTAAAGAGGATACTGGCCTTATTTTATGGCTTCAGTGTTGTTTGTGGGCGGTAGGATACACATACAGTGAATACTTTAAAGTATGCAGCATCTTACCAGGCACTTCAAGGGCTAGCTGCTAGGAGAAGGAAATGTGACAGATGCCATCCAGGTTGCCTTGCTGAGTGGCTGTGTGGCCTTGTCCAGTGCTTTCCATGTTTCTCCGATGAGTGGCTTTGAGGGCTCACGCTGTTGTTTGATGCGGCTTCCAGCAGGCCTTTCATTAAAGCCATGCCTTGGGCTGACCCGCAGTGCTCTGCCCCCGCTCCAATGCCCTTTTCCATGTGGGCAAGTGGCCAGGACCACAGAAGGTTGTTTTGATGAGCCTGGTGTCTTTGGGGAACAAGAATTGCCTTGCCCCTGTCTCCACAGGCACCAGCAGTCAGGGCAGTGCCCTGCCTGTGAGAGCCATTAATGTGGCCAGATGTGCCCTCGCAGAGCCTGGACCTTTCAGAATTACACAGAAATAGCAACCAGCAACAAGGGCTAATTATGTCCCCCAAATGTAAGTGCTTTCAAATGGAAACAACTTAGAAAATGGCTGAACTATGGGAGCCCCTGCTGCAGTTTTCTGCCCATTTCTCGTCATTGGGTTTGCTTCATCTGCTTGAGAGCTGCACAGTGAGAGAGAATTTTATGGCTGCATTTTCTCAACCTTTGCTGTACCAAGTTACACGAGGGGCATGTGGTTCGTGCAGAACCATCGCTGAAGTAATGGTTGATTAGTGGGAAAATGAGCCCTGACTGGTAAAGAATTCCTCCTATGTAAATGAATCCTTGTGTTTGGAACATGAGAGAGTTTCTTATTTTGCAATGCTAGAGGCATTTTACAAGGTTTTACTAATCCACCAAACACACCTTCAGGGTTTATAGGCAGCCAGTGTTTTTCTATTCAACTTGGCAACATATTGGTATTACACATATTAGGAGAATGGCTTTTGCAAAGATACCACAAACATACTTATTAGGGAAGTGTTGTTCTCTGGTCACTTCACCGGCCATCTTTATCTACTACTTACAAATGGCTACTCACTGCTACTCTGTTGGAGCAGTTATTTTCTCGGTGAGCTAGCCCTCATTCAATTGCAAGGCAAGGGGTTTTCCTTTTTGCAGATTTCCCTTGAAAAAATAAATCAAATTTAGAGATACTTTAAAAGCTGGTAGATGAAGCTAGTTCATTAGCACCTCTCTCCCCATCTCCTGGGTTCCCGTTTTAGATCTAATGGCTACTTCTGCATGCCCCAACTTAACCTGGCTTAGGAGCACTGGTTCAAATACTTACACACCAAACCTTTCGAGACTTGGAGAGTAAACTCCAGGAGGGATGGCAGGTGACCTAAATGACCGCAAAAGAACTGCTTGAATGTAATCTTGTGCTCTGTCATCCTGTTTAGACTTCTCTTTTTTTTTTCTGATTGCTGAGAAAATGTCTCCTGGCTCTCTCTTGGATTTAATTCTTTCATTTTAGAATTCTTATATGCAAAGGCAAACTCTTCCATTGTTTTCTTCTCTAAGAATGAAAAAGAAGTTTTCTAAAATAGGTTTAGTTTAATCAATAACATGAGTCCCCTACTCTGTGGGAATGCTAGCGATTTAATAATGAGCAAAGCACACTTTCCATGGTTTTTCCACTTTCCTTGGGAAACATACTGCATGGAACCTGCCTGTTTTATTTTCTTTATGCATTGTGTCCCACAGAACACTAAAAGCACGCATATCACCCTGAGATGGTAAATTAGTGAAAACATACACATAGCACTGTTAAAGTTTTTTTTTAAGCACGTTTTGTCAAATTTTAATGCTTTACCTAGTCACTCCATTGAGGCTTTGTCCCGAGACCAGTGCTTCTTGATGCTCCTGTAACCTGCTGTCCCTTCCCTGAGCAGTAGGTTTTGTCCTTTCTGCCTCTAAGACTTAATGATGGGGATAATTTCTCAAGACTAGACTTCCTCTTTGAGAACTTTGGACTCAAACGAATTGCTGACCAATCACAAGGAAAGGACACACTTTACCTCAGGGAGAAATTTCTTGTATCTGTGGCTCTTCGCTTCTCCTTTTGCAAACTTAGGTCTTTCCCCACCTGCCAACCTCTCCTCTCTGAAGAGGTCTTCCATCAGATAGATGGTAGGGAGTAGCATGTTTATTCTCCATCTGTCCAAGATGGTGTCTCTCCAGAGGCTGACCTCTTTTCTTGACTTTAGTGAGTTGTTTTTAAGGAAAAGGTACACTGAATGTATGATTAGCACACTAATAGTCCCATTTCCCAAATATGTTTTTGGTTCAAAGAACCCTGGGAAAACACAATCAAGATTGTTATTTGCTCATGTCTTGCACTAAGTCCCCAAGTCCCTTGCAGAAAGTCAAGGAACCCCTAAAGGCTTCAGTTTGCATCATTTCTGATGACTGCCACTCCGCAAACTCATAGCATCTTATTCTTTAATTATTAATAGTATACACACATACATAGGTAGAAATGCACACACACACCCTGCTGAGTTCATTTAATGGTGTTCACACGTGTTTATGGTTGATCTCTTGGGCTTGTCCCTAAAGAAGACATATTCACCATCATTCAGCTGTAATTCATTGCCTGTAGTCCTTCATCTCTGGGCGGAACCGTGTAAGATAATCCCCATTCTTTTATCACATCAACTGGTATCACATTTTAGGTCTTAGGCAAACATATTGCTGAGTTTGCTAACTGAAAGAGGAAGACTTCTGACTTATGACTCAAATCTGCTCTAGAACACTCTGGTCTTTACGAGTTTCTCCTCCCTGTCTGCGTCGGCATCCTATTAGAATATTAACTTTTCCTTAACCTTTAATAAATAACTTTGATAGTCACACACAGGAAATTTTTAGGTATAATGTTTGGTTCCACTCCAAAAACTCTGTAGGAAGAATTCTGTGCTGATTGTGATGAATAAGAATATTCCAGAAATGCTGGTACAGGTCTCGGCTTATTTGTATGACTTATGGAATATTTTAGATGAGGAAGTCTAATATATTGTAGCTCTCCTTTGGTTCAGGAAATGAAATGGATGTGGTTAAAAAAAAAACGAGTTCTATTAATTTGCTGTCTGCATCGTCACAATATTCTGTGATATTTGTCTCAAGTTTGACAGTGGCTTCCACCAAGTGCTGCATGCCATGTGACACCGTGGATCCTGCTTTGTTTCCATTCTGCCCTTCCTCTTCTTCCTTCTCCTTTGATTGATTTCTTCCTCCTGTAAAAATCATTCTCTCATCTTCTATTTTCAAAAGTGTCTTATGGAGCTGAGGGGGCAAAGGGAGTAAAGGCTTTGTTTAAAATGTATCACTACGCTAAACGTTCCTGCGCCAGAAGAAAAGAATTCACTGTTTATTTTAGTACCTGAGGCCGTGATCTAAAGCCTGTTCACGTGGCTAATTATTAAAGCGTGAAAAACACACTTTTAAAAGGCAGGAGGAAAAGCGCGTTTTTCTAGTCCACCTTCTGTTTCTATTGGGTTGCATTTCCAACAGATGGCAGGAGCATCTGGGCAGCAGGCCAGCTAGGAGCACTGATGGGCCCTGTTCTTACTTAGCAACGGTTCCTGGTCATTTCCATGAGTCAAGAGCGAGCATGAGAGAGGCATTAAGAGTGAGCTTCCACATAAAACCTGAGCTGTCTACCAGAATTAAGCTGAAGTAAAGGAATCATAGGCTTGATAGAGTTTGGAAGGATGGTTGACTTCTTTGTATTATAGCGGTGGTCTGCGTGGCAAAGGATTAATGTGTGTGTTTTAAATTATCAGAGGTTATCTCTTAGCACAGAGGACCACAGCCAGCATCAATTAAGCATGCCATTCACTGCTGGCAACTGCTTGGCTCACACGCTGTTTTTATTTCTGTTTAACTATTTGCTGATGTAAAATACTCCAGAATCAATAAGGACATATATGTGACAGAAAGAAACGTGAATGTCTTACAATTAGTGTCTCATAAAAGTATGAATGGCAAGATCTGAGAACGCAGTTCGCTTTATAGAGCATGTAAAATTTATTCATGAATAGACCTGCAAGGAAACTTGGGTAAATACTGACAGAGTCACAAGATGCTGAATAACTTTGCAATGCTGATGACATTTCTTGGAGGCAGCGTGCAACCTAATGAAGGAATGTTAGCATTTTGTAAAGTGAGACGGAGGCTGCGGGGGGGGGGGGGGGAAGAAGAGGAAACTGCATTCTCCTTCAAAAGCAAAGCATTTGAGCAAAAAAGCGAGAAGGTAATGGGAGAGGTGGCCATTTCGAGAACGCTAGAAAGAGTATTGTGCTCAGCTTCAAATGCCCACAAGAATTCCCGTAACACATCATTGAATTTGAAAGTGAAATTGGACAACAGAAGCATTAGGAACATCGCGATCATTTCAGCTAAAATTAAGTCCCAGTCAAAAGCAGAAGCTTCCACGGATGATTTCCTCTTCCTGCTCCTTCACTACCTGCCAGCACCTCTACCCCACCCAGGTCCTGTAAGGACACTCTTCTATCCAGTGGTAGCCTAGGGCTGGTAAGCTATTCCATTAGCCATTAAACAACTGGAAAAGGTTTTGTCTTTTCCTTTTGGCGTACCCCTTGCCAGTCAAGAAGGTTTCAGTAAGTATTGAATGTTCCATGGCTGTACAGCTCCATAGGGAGCCTCCAACTTACTATATTGCTGGCTTGATATCAATTCCAGCTCTGTCTATGGTCTGGTTGGGCACCCTGCTCCTAGGCCCGTTGCCCAGATTCTGACTTCCCATTAGTTGGGCTTTCTGTAATGTGCTTTCTTATCCCTGGTAAGGCCCCACAGGAAGTGGGCGATGCGCCTCTGGGGAGGTTCTTTTAACAAAATGGAAAACTGTGTAATGGTAGATTAGGCTCCTTCCTCATTTCCCCTCTTCTCTGAAGGCTCCCCAGGACAAAGAAAATATTCACACTCTTTGTAGAAATTTTCCGCAGTTGTTTGGTCAAATCAGGAAGTCGGGTCTTTGTTATGCAAAAGAGGCACGAAGTGAGTCACATTGAGTGTAAAATCAGGCCAGAGGAGTAACTCTTTGCTCTATGGTGGAGGGGGATGTGACAGCTGGAAGTTTCTCATCTACCAAGTCCTCCTTTCCATGAGATGCCTCTAGCAGCTGGCGTTATTAGTCCCATTGAAGGAAAGAACATGCAGATATTCTTGGGAGAAGTAATAGATTGTTGGTTGTACAATATGAAATGTTAGAATATCTGTCCATATATATTTTTTCATTATGAATTATTTTACCAGCTTCTTGATGAAAGACAGTTAAGACTAGGTTCTCTTCAAAGGAAGATGAATTCTTACAGAGACAAAGAAATAAAAGCATTTAACAGACATGTTATTTAGTGAAGTGAACACCGGTATTGACCAATAATGTCGCCTGACAGCTAAGGCAAGTGTCTCCTTGGCGAAGCAAGTAGCAGTCTATGAGTTGAGTGTGTAAGGGCTCTCAGGTACTTCAAGGCTCATCTCTCTTGAAAACTGCTCCCTGGATGTTCTGGGTGACTGAATCTCGGGCGCGCTTTAGTTTCCATACATAGTCTAGAAAATTCTCAGGTTACAGAAGTGGGAGCAAATTTCTCTACATAAGTGGAAGTCAACAGTTTCATTGTTGAATCTTACAGGCTATCTCTGAAATCAGAGGAGAGAATGTGCTGCCTACTTGTCTTCCTTGAGGAGTCATGGCTGTCCTTGTTATTCAATGTTTTTTTTTTTTCATTCATTCAGAAATTTCTTTTTTTTCAGGGCTTTAAGTGATTTTGTTTTTCTGAGTGTTTTCATTCTGGAGTTGGCTTCCTCACAGGTGGCCTCATTGATGAGAAAGCTGATGTGTCAGCTGCATGTAGTGGGTTCAACCCTCTTGCTTGTCATGAGCAAGGGTTGAGTTTCTGGCTGAGGTGTTCACCAACCTTGTGAAACTCGTGGACCTGATGTCCCCTGTGAGTGACAGAGGCTGCTCTGCAGGAGAGATACTGCGCCATTTCCTCTTGTTAACTCTATGTCTGTTAAATTGGAAATTTCAATATTGCTTCCTAGTATCTTCTTTCAGCTTCATTCACATTACTTTTATTAGGCAATTTAGTTAGGGACAAGAATACGTTGTCTGAGATAGCTCTTGAGAATATGCCAGATTGCTTGTTACGATCCAGTGAAACCATCAAAACAAAATACCCCAGGATAGAAAAATCACTTTTTGAAACCCAAGACCAGCAATTCAAGGAAATAAAAAAAAAAAAACCAAACACGAAACTCAACAAAATAGCAGTGAAGCTGTGGAATTTGAAAAGTTGGAAAGTCCCGCATCTCTGCTTTTTTAAAATGTAGGTATAAAATTTATCTTATAATAATAATTTATCATAGGGGAGAAATCAACTGTCTCATTTAAAAGCACATTTTTAGAAATTAGAACCATAGAATTTTAAATATAGCATGTAATTCGGTATCCTTTTGTTTGGCCTTCCTCTGAAGAGGGCGTCTTGGCTTTTGGTTACCTTGGAAGCAGAATCTAAGACAAAGGCTTTGGTATTACTGCTTCAGCAGACAGTTTCAGAGTAAGGGACTGTGGGAACAGGGAAGAAAACATGAGGACCTCTTGTCAAGCCTTCTGCTACTAAAAGAATCTGTCTTCAGGACTCTGTATGAGTAAACCCTGGTTCCTGGGAGTCCCTCTGAGGGAGGCATAGCCAGGAGTGCATTTATTTTCTTGTTTAACAATTTCCCTTTTCTTTCTTTATTGACTATGCTGTTTAACTCCTGCACACAGTCTTGCTGGTTTACTTCTGTTTCAACATTGTCTCACATCTATTCTAAGCTCCCCATATCATGGGAACCCCTCCCCTAGTTCAGCATTATATTACCTTTTACTTGAACGTTCTGATTGTTCAGAGCAAGCATTGTGATTACTCTCGCTTCTCATAAACTTCCCTGCTAACTGAGTCTACCTTACACATCATGATCAGGTTTGGCTTATCTTCATCCTCTTCTTAGGAATATCTGCAGTATTTCATCTATGGACTGATGTGGATTAGTTGACATTCTCTAAGTTGCATCTCCACTAATGATTCATTAGATATAAGAAATACAAAATCAAATTCTAAATGGATTAAGAAAAATAGAAACATACTATATCTCAAGCATGGATACATTTTTACTTAGTCTCCATTGTTGCTTCTGGACGGTTGTTTTGAGTGTAAACGTTCTTTGTCTTGTTGGATATACCTTAAAGTTGATAAAAAAATCTGTAGAAATTTTAAGTATGTGGACCCAACATTAGAGCATGGTCTGCTTCTTCTAATATCTAAGTAAAAACAAATGTTTACTAAAGTACAATAGAGGACTCTTGTATACTATCAGTGATGTGATTCTTCTGTACTAACTCCTACTAAATCAGATGAATAAGGATGCTGTGACAGACACAGAATAATGACGACAGGATTAAACATTGCTGGCTCATACAATGACTGAGAGGAGAGGAGAGGTAAAGACTTTCATCTGTTTCAGGCACTCAAGATCTGGTGATCTAATCAGCTTGCAGATCAGTTCCCTAAGACCTAAGAAAATGATGTACATACTTAGCCACTTCTCCTAGCTTCATCTTGGCCACCTATTACCCCTGTACCATAGCCTTTTCTCACTGCAGTTTGTTACAGCCTCCAAAGACAGTCTTCAGTGTAACTTTGGTTTATTTATTTAGATTTTGAGATGGAAGGTCTTATAATGTAGCCTCAAGCTCATGACCCTCCAGCCTTAGCCTCCAAAATATCCCTCATGATCTGGAGTGTCATCACTAAATGGAAAATGATTTTTCTACTCTCTTAACAATAAAATTATATTATTAATCCACTATGTTATATTGTAATAACCTTCATGTCCAGACTTGAAGTATTTTTATGTTACCCCCATCCTGCCTCTATTAGAAAACAACACTCATTACCTTTAATTATTAATATTTTATGAAAGATAAATCATTTAAAACTTAGTTAGATGAATCTAAAACTTTGAACTTGGGTACTTTCTTGGAAATAGAGAATTTGTATTTCTTAGTGTTCTGGTTCTAGAATTTGCCAGAGTGTTTATCAATATCACAGAATGAACAGACTGTATACAAGTGGAAAACAAAGGGGTAAGGTAGTATCACATTTTCTCGGTAAGAAAAAAAAAGCTCCATTCTTTTAAAAAAGCAAACAAGAAAGAAAGGAAAAGTAATTACCAGTTTTTAACAGAGAACTCAGTAGGTAAAGGGATACAGTGCAAACAGGAAGAACTCAGTTCAAATCCCGAGAACCCATGTAAAACTAGATAGAGCAATGGACATCTCTAATCCCCTGCCAGCTATAAATCTTTCACGTTACCATGTGCCAAGGAGATACTGTTGACTTATGGCTTTAAAGTCTACACCTTTATATAGAAGAGAGAATCCTATAGAATTCTACAATGTCACCTCTAGCTAGTGCCACACTTTAACAGATTACTCCACTTTCATTCATTACCGCAGCATCCACTGCAATTTGCATTCCTCAAGACAGACATTATGCGCGAGTTGAAAGAAAACAAAGTAAAATTAGAAGGTGATCTTGTATCATGCCCCAGAGGCAGTAACTGCTGCTTCATGGTGGTAAAATTTCTGTATCTCTCTTACATTCAGTAAGGTCTTGTAACTAGGGTGTTGACATTTTATTTTTGAAAAAGATAGGTAGTTTTATTATGGAAATTCCACTGGATATATAATATTAATTTATATTAAAAGAGTTATAGGATCACCTGTTTCATGTGGCTCATTGCATTAATTAAGAATACTTCTAATATTCTAATAACTGTGCTTTCTGATTGAGAGGATTAAAATGAAGGTTAAAACTTTTGGTGATGATAGAATTGCCATATGTTCCAGCCACATGGAACCACTGGGAACTTAAACTGTGACTAATCTGAGTATATACTTTATGGTATTTTAATTCATCTTAGTTATATTTAAATGGCTACTGGATACCATACTATACTGATTCAATAAATGATTCATAATTCTTAAAGAATTCTTAGATATTTATTGTTTCTTTTCAGAACAATAGGCCACCAAAAAAGTTTGCTAGGGACTACAAAAAAAAATTGTTTTTTTTTGTTGTTGTTTTGTTTTTAAAAGGGATAATCAGATTATACCTGAGAAACTTAAGAATGTCCTTTTTCTATTTACATGTGTATTCAGGTATGTATATATCTACGTGTTTAGTGAATTTGTTATGTACTAACTTGTCTGAGTTAGAGTTTCTGTTGCTGTGGTAAAACCCCATGACCACAATCTGCAGGGCATTTTCTTAACTAATGATTGAATATAGGTAGACCCAGTTCACTGTGGGTGATGCCATCCCCTAAGCCATTGGTCCTGTGGTAGACAGGGAGGTGGGGCACCCAGCAGAAATTGTTTTTCTCTACCCAAGTGTTTGTGCCCTGTAGTTAGGCAACACCGTGGCTCTGACCATTCACGTTGAATTTTCCAGGCAAAATACAGGATTCAAGGAAAGTTCCAGATTCACAATATTTGCTTTTAGTTTTAACCAAATTTTATATCGGCTAACACATTTTCCCTAAACCAATTAAATTTTCTCATGAGTCAACTGTTAGCAACTAATTTAAAATGCCCGAAAAAGATTTGGGACATTTTTAATTGTTCAAAGTAAATTGCTTGGAAAAATTGTTTTGGGAGCTAGTTGAAAATAGAGTGAAATTACACTAAAAAAGTGAAGAAAGGGAGATAAAATTATAAAAGGAGTTAATTATATTTGATAAACTTGAGCACCTGGAATTATTTCCTAAATGTTTTTGGAAAGCCATTTCCGGTCTTATCAGCTATGAAATGGCAGGAAAGTAAATCTATCTTTTTAAACTGAGTTTTAAGGCGATCTCAGCAAGTAGAAGGCTTATACAGGTATGCTAACTTTTGTTTGATTCCCAGGACCCTTGAAAAGATGGCAGAAGAAAATTGACTCTCTCTCTCTCTCTTTCTCTCTCTGTCTCTCTCTCTCTCTCACACACACACACACATACACACACCCATGCTCTGCAGGTAATAAGTATAAATGGAGTTTCACAGACTGGCATTTAGATGATGGGTTTGCAGATTGCTTTTGTGGCATATTCTTTCCACAGTTCTGTTATTGAACTTGAGTTTATGTAACTGCAACATTTCTGAGTCTACTTTTCTATGTTATCCAGATTATATGATAATATCTTATGTTGCTATCAAAATATTGTATTAATATATGGCTATATATAATTAGTATTTAATACCTCTTAATATATTATTATTATATTATAACTTGTTGTAGTTGCTTAATTTTCAGAGAGTAAAAAGCCTCAGATGGTCATAAAATCCATCCTACTTTCTTTATGACTATTAAGTCTATGTTGAATATATTTCACAAATCTCTTATTTTATTGTATGAAGACACTTGTCTGCAGTAGCTGTGTGACAGAAAGGTAAGAACACCAGCCTCATCACTATAGTAGTTTGTAACTGGGAAGACAGTGGACCACTTTCAGAATAGCAACTGAAGTCAAAGAGAGGATAAGATGGCTCCTTTCCTCCCAACTGAAGGTTAGCATGTAGAACCAACTTTGTCACTTGAATAATTGTAGTATTCTATGCATGAATATTTATTTATGTAGACATAAAAGTATTGCTGATTTGGGGGACTTTTGATCCTTGGGGAAGGGAACAAGCAATTCAAACCGAGGTGACTCTAATTTACACTGGCTGGACTTAGGCTCTATTGACTTTTCAGGGGTATGAACATGTTAAATGTTTGCTAGACACTGTTCTTCAGACTGTGAATTTGCTCTGATCTCATAGCCATGGAGCTACTGCAGAGAATATTGTGACAGTATTTTCTTCTATGTTGTTGTAGCAATTTTATATTTCAGCTCTTAGGTGTATATCTTTAACCCATTTTAGAGGCAATGCCAATATCTGTTCACATGAGGTAAGAATCTAATATCATGCATATGAAATTTTCCCAACATATTTATTGAAAAGACTATGCGTTCCTTATTGTGTATCCATTTCTTTGTCAGAAATCAATTGATCATTGTTTAAGCCTATTTCCAGATTCTATTCCTGCTTCATTAGTTAATATGTTTTATGCTGCTTTGGGTCATAACTACTTTATTATTTATTTTGTAATTGGGAATGCAATTTCTTTGTGTTTAGTTCAAGATTGTCTTTGGAGAACAGACATGCCTGTAATTCCAGAACTCAAGAGATGGACGCAGAAGGGTAGGTAGTTCAAGGGCCACTTCTGCTGCACAGAAAGTTCCAAGGCAGTCTAGATTATATATTAGGAATCTATCTTTAAAAAATACAACAGACATTTGAGTTAGGAGAGTTAGTAGTTGTTGGAGTGTTTTAACTTTTCTGCATATTTTTAATTTACCAATGAGCATTTGGTTGTTGGTCTTTTGTCCAACTTTCTAGGTGCTTTACAGGTTTGTCTAATGTGAAGACCTGCTTCTTCCTTCAGCTTCGGGTAGGGTAACATTGTGAGTAAACACAGGGAGTCTCCTTGAAAAGAATCCTCATGAAGAACAATGTAGCAGGGGCAGTTGCAATTAAACAGGGTAGGTCTTACATGGAAGCCTAGTGTCTTAATTAGGGTTTCCTATTGCTGTGAACAGACACCACGATCACAGCAACTCTTATAAAGAAAACATTTAATTGAGGGGGCTTGCTTATAGTTTCAGAGGTTCAGTCCATTATCATCATGGCAGGGAGCATGCAGTGTGCAGGCAGAGGTGTTGCTGGACTGGAGACCGTTACATCCTGCAGGCAACAGGAAATCAGCTGTCACACAGAGTGAACCTTGGGGAAAAGACTTCAACGCTGCCTCTGCGGTGGCACACTTCCAACAGAAGGTGTGGCATGGATTAAAGCTATGCCCTCAAACCTAAAAGTCTGAACTAAAGGCCTTTGTCATCCAACCTCCTCCAAGACAACACTTCCTCCAACAAGGCCACACCTCCTAATAGTGCCATTCCCTATGATCTCATGGGGGCCAAATACATTCAGACTACCACACTTAGGTTTATTTAATAATGAAAGAACATAAAGCATTTGAACTGAATAGTCATGTGTTTACTAGGATACTTAAGGAAACTCATCTTGTCACTGTCCTTTAGATAGTGTCATAATGAGTGAGAAACCAGATCACTAGTGAAAGAAGTCGTCTTATTGTGAACACAGTGAGACCCTGTCTCCTTGGTTCTCAGCTTTCTTGCATTAGGGAGATAGATCAAGGGAGACATTCAGACTCGCATTGCTAGTTTTCTCTAGCTCCCCTTAACGACAGCATCCTTCTGGCTTTGTACGGCGTGGTTCCTTCATTACTCATTTACTCTATGTGATTCTAAGTTTCCGAACTTTCTAACAACCCATAGAGCAGACTATGGGGCACAGCATGTGCAAGAATCTTTGGCAGTGTTCTAAGAGGCTTAGAGCAAGAGAAAAGTGAGAGACTAGGAGAACAGTATATGCAGCTGTTACAGGTCATGGGAAAGGATGTTCGGAATAGCTCCGGGTAGGGTTTGTTGCTAGGTAATTATTGTGTTGGGATGGTATGACTGAGAGAACGGGTGTTCTCTATTATGTTTTGGCATAATTGAGATTATGCAGCTTTCTATTTAGTTCAGAAAAAATTGAATACAGTGAATTTGCTCATGGTACTATGTAAGTCACACATGCAAATAATCGGCTGGATCTGAACTGTGCTTGGCTGGTCTTTAGTTGGGTCTAAGTGCTAAATCGTGTCACTACGACTCATCATGCCAGCGACAAGCAGGCTGAGGGGACCCATTTTCAATTCTTATTTCATTTTTCTCTAAGATCTGATTTCCTCTCCACAGTAGAGTCACAGGTACATGGTCACAGCAGGTTCCAGTGCACACTATTTAGACCAAAAGCTATTTATCTCCATTAATAGATGTGAGGCTGATAATCTGTATCTTAGCTATGAGGCATCAGTTCAAAAGAGATTTATTTGGTAAGGAATTCACTGGGGGAGATAATTTATTGAAAGAAATGTTGTATAGAATCTGAAGCAGAAGTGCAGGAATTTTCTTCCAAGACCCTCCGGTGTCCTCGCTCCTTACACAAAGCTATCTCTTGGTGCAGATAGCGTTGGGATAAGGCATGGCTCACCTTTATGTGAAAACAATTACCGTTACCTCCTTTTATATATGCAAAGCTGAAATGGTTTCTCATTGACTGGGTGTTTTTCTTTATAATTCTAGCACATTTTTTTGTATCATGAAACTTTTAATTTCATGTGATGTTTATGCACAGATTTATAGTATAGAGAATTGTTAGCAAAGAGCCACAGATCCCAGGGCTCTCAGTTAGGAAGAGAAATAAAGCCTGTGGAAGCCTTAGCCGGATCCAACTATTCACATACTGCTAGATAATTCATTTTATTTTGTGTATGGATTGCTGTGTATATTTCCATAGATAATTTACTTTCCAATCCTTCATTCCTTGGATAAAAAGTAACTGTGCATTTGATGATAAATGCCATCCCGAGAAATGTCTGGAAGGTGGATGTTAACTCAATTTTAATTTCCATTTATTTATCATTTCCTCCGTTCTTTAATCCAAATTCATCCACAAAGTTGGGCGCAAGCCAGTTTTTCCAGACAATTTTGTGACGGTCCAAGCTGAAATGTCTGTTTTCCAGAGAAAAACTACTGCAGCAATCTCATGCATTTTCATTCAATTTATTCTTTTAATGTCAGGAAGAGAACCGACTGAGCAAGCATGGCAGTGATATTTCACCAGCTAAACTTGTTATTTTGGAAGCAGTATTTTGATTTAAGTAGCATGTGAGCCTCTGACCTCTAAATCCTCAACCCTGGAGTCTGACCCATCCCATCTTCTCACAGAAGTTTCCAGGGTCCTATTTGAACCCCCCAACTTGTGGAAGGATGCTGAGCCCTGATCAGACAATGATTTCTTGTGGCCTCCTTATATAGAGAGACTTTTTATTAATCATATCAAAATATTTCCTATTACCTTGATGGAAAATATATTTTCATTCAGAAATGATTACTAAGTTCGGTTAAAAGCAGTTATCTTAAATATGATGGCAGAGAAAGTATGCCCTAGAGGGCAGAGCCATGTCTCTGGAGGGCCAAAATGCATCAAAAGCAGGTGATTTGTAGAGGTGTGTGGAAAAGATAATGGAGGGGCAGCTGGGGACAGTAGGAAATCCCTCTTCTCCACCTTCAGCTCCGCCATGGGAACTGCCTCTCTTGTGATGCTTCCTGGCATCTTAATCCATTACCCCACAATTGGCCTGGACTACTTAGTGCTACCTAAGAATCGACAAAGGTACAAAGAAAAAAGTGTAAGAAAGCTGATATGTGTTGACTTGATGTGTCAGACAAACCACTGAGTGAGTTATCACATTTAATTTACTAATAGCTCCATTATCAAGTGATGAATTCAAAAGTAACTCTTAGGAGACCCTGAACATATTGTGAGAGGAAAGCCAGTGTATGTACATATGTGTGTATGTATGTACCAAATTAAGCAGTACCAAAAACATGGTTGTTATTACAAGCCTGTATGTGCATGGTGGACTTCGAAGAAGAAACTTCCTGAGCTTCTGTCACATTCAGAGTTCTTAGGACTGAGAAACTATTGCAGTCTTTTTGAATCCCCCCTCCCCCACTCGATTCTACTGACTTACAGGAGAATGAAAAACTATATACAGTTGATTAGGCCATGTTATTTTTAAAAAATGTCCCTCAATCTCTGCCTAATGTCTTATTGTGGGTCTCTCCATCTGCTCCCATTGACTGCTGGAGAAAGCCTCTCTGATGACAATTGGCTCAGCACTGATCTATGAGTTTGGCAAAATGTCATTGGGAATCATTTATTGACTTTCTCTCTCTCTCAGTTGTATTTGGTTATTCACTAGGTCTCTGAGCCATCTAGTGTCCTATTCCTGGCCATCAATACAGGGTCTCTGACAGGCTCCCTCTCTCTCATGGCAACAGCCTCAAGTTAGATCAGTTGTTGGCTGGCCACTCCCACAAGCTCTGAGCCACCATTGCCCCAGCACATCTTGCAGGCAGGAAGGTCAAAAGTTTTGCCTCTGGGTGCTGATCCATCCCACTACTGGAAGCCTTGCCTGGCTACAGAAGATGGCTGTTTCAGGCTCCGCATTCTCTATTACTAGTAATCCTCACTAGGGTCACCTTCATAGGCTCCAGAGAGTTTCTACTGCACTTTTCCACATCCCCCCCTAAATGCCCCTCCCATTCCAGTCACCTCTCCCTGTATTCTCTTTCTCTATCCCCCACCCCACCTGATCCCTCATATTCCCATCCCCACTTGCCCCTAGTCCACCCACAAAATCTATTATATTTCCCATTTTCAGGGAGATCCATGCATTCCTCCACCACCACCAGAGTCCTCCTGGGCCTGTGGTTTGTACCATGCTTACCCTTTACTTAACAGCTAATATCCACTTCCAAGTGAATGCATGTCATGTCTATCTTTCTGGGTCTGTGTTGTCTCACTCAGGATGATTTTTTTTCTAATTCTATCAATTTGCCTGGAAATTTTGTAATGTCATTTTTTTCCTCTAACAGCTGAGTAATACTCCATTGTGTAAAAATATAGCATATTTTCTTAATCTCATCTTTGAATGAGGGTTATGTAGGGGTCTCCTAACAGTGAGAATGGGGATGCCTCTAATTCCTTTGCCTACTCTTGGGACCCTTATCTTCCCACTAGGTTGTTTTGTTCATCCTTGATATGTGTTTGTGTCTATTCTTATTAAATCTTTATGCCATGGTTAATTGATATCCTGTGTTTGGTAGAGAGCCCTGGAAGGCTTTTTTTTTTTCCTGAAGGGAAATGGAGGAACAGTGAATCTGGTGGAGGGGAGAGGAAGAAAGGGGAAATAGGAGGAGTGGAGGGAGGGGAAACTGCAGTTGGGATGTCCTGTGTAAGAGAAGAACAAATATAAAGAAAAAGTATCTCAGTAAGATAAACTTACAACTTCAAAAGCATATTCCAGGCTATATTATTTGTGGAAATAGCAATCGAAACTGTCTACAAGTGTTTATTTCTCAGTTGATACCTTTCAGGCCTGGCTCCTTTAGATGGCCTTCTCACCCAGGGCGTTCACATCTCTGATAGTAGCTAATGTCATATGCAGATCAGTGGAAGTTAGATGTAGGCTGTGCTCTATTCTCATAGCCCTCATTTTAACTAGCACAACCTGCCATGTTTTGAATCAGTTTTTAGGAGATGTCTGTTTTAAACATGGCTTTGAATAGAGGTGGTGTTGCTCATTATCTGAATCTCAGACAAATGGTTGGCTGTATCATGGATCGACTATGTCTGGCCACTTTTCTTCTCCTCTCCTTTTGATTATCACTATTTGTTCAAATCACTTTCTGGCCTCTGCATTATTAGAAAATGGCAGACCATAGGTTATATTTCTGACTCCTTATTCAAGCAAGTAAATAATTTTTGCAATTTTTTTTTTTGCAAATTCTGGATATTAGCCTCTTGACTGAGGAATGCCTGGTAAAGATTTTCTCCTGTTCTGTGGGTGCATGTCTGATTGCTCTGTTTATGATTTCCATTGTTGTACATGAACTTAATTTTCATACAGTCCCATCTGTTGATATTTGGTGCTGTTGATGCACTGTTCAGAAAGTTCTTCCTGACCCAATGTCTTCAAGGTCATTCTCTAAGCTTTTGTCTAAAAGCTTTAATAGTTCAGGTTTTAAATTTAAGGGTTTGGCCCCTTTTGAATTCACTTTTTTGTACAGTTTGGAAGATAATAAATCTAATTATAGTCTTCTTAGGTGGATATCCAGTTTGACATCATCATTTGTTGAATAGTTTATCTTTTCTTTTACAATGTATGTTTCTGTCCCTTTTCTAAATAATTAAGTGGGCTTAGCTTGCATTAATTTTTGGAACCTAAATTATTTTCTGTTGGCCTATCTGTCTGTTTTTATGACAGTAACTGGCTATCTTTATCACTGTGTCTCTGTAGTATTATTTGAGGCTAGGTCTTGCAATACCTCCAGCATGATTCTTACTCCTTATGACTGCTTTGGCTATTCTTCACCCTTTGTGGTTTCATATGAATTCTTGGATTGCTTTTTCTAAGTATGTGAAAAGGAACTAAAAATGGCTAGCAACAAATAGGCAAATGAGTTGAATAGACAAGATAAAAAAGAAAAAAACCACCAATGGTTAATAACTATATTTTGAAGTGTTTAATACCTAGATATACAAGAGATGAAAAATGAAAGTATTTTTAAATACCTCTTCACCCCTGTAAGTATGACTGTCATGAATAAATATGACAACAAATGTTGGAAAGGATGTGGGGAAGAAAAATCCTTATTCATTGCTACCAAGTGGGAATACAATTTAATATAGCCACTATGGAAAGCATTTTGGAACATCCCCCAAAATTTAAACTGTGTGATCCGTATTATTCAGCTCTTCCACACCTGGGGTATACTCAGTGAACTCCTTACCTCATCACAGAAATATTTCTTTCGCATATTCATCAATGCACTGTTTATTATAGCCATAAAATGGAACCAACATAATTGTCCATAGGCAGATGAATGAATAGTGGAAATTTTGCAAATATGTAAGTTAGAATACTATTCCATTCTAAACAAAATGAGATAAATTGACAGAAAAATGGATGGAATTAAAAAGTGTGATATTAAACATAAAAAAAATAAAAAGTGTGATATGAAGTGAGGTCTCCCAGTTTTAAAATAAATAAATAAGAAATCCACATGTTCCTTTCATATGCAGACTAACATATACACATATGTCTTAGTCACTATTCTATTGCTGTGATAAGACACCATGATCAAGGCAACTCTTAAAGTGAAAACATTTAATTGGGGCTTGCTTACTGTCCAAAGATTTAGTATATTTTCTTCATGGCATGAGCACACATGCCACTGGAGCAGTAGGTAAGAGCTTTATCCTGATCCACAGGCAGAGAGGGGGGAAGCACTCAGCCATGTGTGGGTTTTTAAAACCCCAAAGCCCACCCACAATGAGACACTTCTTCCAACAAGGATACACCTGCTCTAGTAAGAGGGCACCTGCTAATACTTCTCAAAATAGTGCCACTTCTTGAAGACTAAGAGTTCAAATCTATGAGTCTATATGGGACCTTTCTTATTCAAACTACCACAATACCTATGTAAGTAACTTGAGTGTGGTATAACTTGAAAAAAGGAGGTCAAGGAAGGGTAATGTTTGGTGACAAGAAAGGACAGAATGTAAGTGGAGGGCAGGTCAGTACCGAATGAGTTATAAAGCGAATGGCTTTCCTTCCTCCCTTCCTTTCTTTTTGTCGCGTATTATTCTATAAAAATGTAATTGATAGTAAATGTATAAAATCAAAGGCAAAGGTCTACAGTTTTGGAATCATGTTTCTAAATGTGATGAGGGATTCCCCTCCGCATGCTGTGATTACCGTTAATGAATAAAGAAACTGCTTTGGACCTGCAGCAGGGCAGAACTCAGCTAGGCAGGGAAAACTAAATTGAATGCTGGAAGGAAAAAGGCAGAGTCAGAGAGAAGCCATGTAGCCCCACTGGAGACAAGCACTGGAACTTTATCCAGTAAGCCACAGCCTTGTGGCAGTACACAGATTAATGAAGATGGGTTAAACTAATATGTAAGAGTTAGCCAATAAGAACTAGAGCTAATGGGTCAAGCAGTGATTTAATTAATACAGTTTCTGTGTGATTATTTTTTGGCTGAGCAGCTGGGAACCAACAAGCGGCCTCCTACTACATAAAGGCATAGAAGTTCACCGAGAATTAAAGACTTTGGGTCTAGGCAGTGCTTGTTTGGGTGTTTAGATTAATCTAACTGTGTGATTGTATTTTAAATCCTCTTGTTTTTT
Organism: Neodon shergylaensis; assembly: GCA_025134845.1. Classification (NCBI taxonomy): domain Eukaryota; kingdom Metazoa; phylum Chordata; class Mammalia; order Rodentia; family Cricetidae; genus Neodon; species Neodon shergylaensis. The sequence goes on along the minus strand of JABTXL010012544.1, from coordinate 10,001,186 downwards.
ATAGTAGTGATTTAAAAATACAGCGATCAATTATTTGGCTAAAAATAATTTTTATGTGTGATTAAAAAATACAAAAGTACTCCTAAAAATATTCCTCCAAACCTTTACCTGTTAAAACATATGCTATGGAAGAACTCCCAAGGTTGGGAATCTTGAACAGCTGGATTTATTTGTCCAGAATGTTCCATGTTGTGACTTTGAATCAAACACAATCTTCACAAACTTATTAAGCGCTTCGCCTGTTCTTGATGCTGCGGACAGTGTGAAGCTGAAGGGATTTCCAGCGCTAATGATTTTGCCAGGTTTGAAAAAGCAATTTAATAGTGCCTGAGACCCCCTTTATGAATGTGAAGTTCCCCACTGCTTTTGAGGAGCAGCCTATTGCCCTAGAATCTTTGAACAATAGCGACGAAGACATTGCACCAGGAGGGTGGCAGCGGTGCATATTAACTGTGGTAACTGCGCACAATCCACGATGAATGGCCGGTCCTCCTCCTCCCCCCATCCCTTGTGATTAGAAATAAATTTGTTAGGTATGTCCAGGAAACTAATTGCATCATCATGAGGAATAGCCAGTGGGGAAATCTTTTCTTTTCAGATCAAAAGGATGGCTAGCAACTACTGTGCTCAATCTAGTCATCTGCTGGATAGAGTGCCAGGGAAGGGAGAGCAGCTTGGTTCCCTGGGAACATCTGCTCACAGAAAAGGATGGGAAATTAACTATGTACCGGGGAAGCAGCTGCAAAGCACACAGTGAACAGGCATCAGGGAAAGGCTCACCCGGGCAGAGGAGATACAGTGGGAAGGGAGCTGATGGGAGTTGGAGGCCCAATGCAGGCAGAGGATATTGGCTTGTTAAAAACAGCATTAAGATGCCCGATTCCTGGTTTGTCACCAGTTGTGAGCTGTATCTTCCACAATGTCTTTCCCCTCATGCCTTAATAGAAAAAGGAGCAGTTACTAGGTTGTTATGAAGACTAAATATGCTAATTATAAGGCACTGTATATATCAGAGTGTTTGTAAACTAATATGAAGCGTTATTATTTCGGTTTGGTTTTTGTTCTTTCCAACTTGGCAGAACAGATCTGGAGTCTTAGGCACGCTAGAAAAAACATGCCATTGCTGAACTATAGTCCCATTCTTATAAATTTCATTATTAATATTTCACAGAGCATCTACCCACTTTAAAATTTAGAATTGTCATGTGACATGCAATTTATGGGCATACTATTTTTTGAAGAGAGTCTTTTCCAATAAATTGACATTAAACATGGTGCTTTTAACCCAATATTGAATGTCACAGACTATCAGTTCTCAATCCGTTGATACCTAAGAGAAGAAAAGAAAATTGGCAATCAAAGCATCTTTGGGTAAACAGCCCACACTTGTTTTTCTAATAAGAGAAATAACATTATATCTTTAGATTAAAATGATATATTTAGTATGCCTATACCACAGATATGAGATATGCCTCATCACATAGGTTCCGGTAATTGAGGGATATGTTGATCCCTGGATTTCAACCCACAGTGTGTAGAGGAAGAAATACACTGGGGAATACAGAGTCTTGGTTGGACAGTGTGATAGATCGCTGGTTGAAATGAAGCATACCTGCTTGCTACCCCAGAGTGACTGTCAGAATGTGAGTCAATGATGAGATGAGGCCACCATTCTCTTAGCAAGCTGGGGCTACTCTACTAGGCCCCATCAGTAGATGATACACAGATGATGTCAATCTACTGAGAGGCAGGGAGGTTAAGAAGCAGATGTCCCACCCTTCTCCCTGACTGGCTATCATATGGCCAGTCTCAGAAGGTTGAAGGTGGCACAGTCAGTCTTGGGTCTCTGAAGCCAGTGTGAAGCTGGCCTCTCACTCTCCTCTTTCTTTTCTGATTATTGGTCTATCCGAGCAAGTCATAGATTTCTTTTGTGTGAAGCCAGAGTTTATTCATAATGCCTGCTCTCTTTTAATAATGAGGGGCCGAGTCCTAGGCTTTGTTTTTATAACTCATTTCTGCAGCAAGCTCTTACCTTCTCCCTCTTTGTACCATATTAAAAACAATACCACTGACCTGTGTATGGACCATACTTTTGTGCATGAAACAAAATCTGGGTTGTCTTAATATCAGGATTAATTACCTGGGTAAGTGTTGGTCTAGGCTTTCCTTGGACCAGTGTTTATCGTCTGGGCTTGCATGCCACATCACGAATGTCAGTTTTAAGCTTATGTTAGCAAGCAGATATTTGTGAAGCCTGAATTATTCTTTGAATATACCTGTAGTTTAATAAATGCGCTCAATTAGGTGAACCATAAAGTTAGGAATTTAAGTGAGCTCAGTCTCCCTGGGTCCCCAAGAGGGCTGAATCCCTCCATAGCACTGTATGACTGCCTAGTGTATGTGTTCTTGAGCCCTAGTCTCATGGGAACATAGAACTACTGACAGAAAGGGGTCTATGTCCTCTAGTGCATGGAAAAACCTAAGGTAAAGCCAGAAAGGTACCTGACCAGACAGAGTTTGCAAAAGAGCAAGAAGGATTCATCTTTTTCCCTGGTTATGAGTCTACTCGCTGACTACAGCATATGACTAATAGTGCCAGGATCATAGATGTGTTTGGAGAATAATTCTCGAGCAAGACAATTTTATGTTTTATTTTAATAACTTTTTTATTGTATAAGTAATACACATCCATTGCAGGGAACATAAAACAATAGATGAACAAAAACATAGCAAAAGTGTTCCATATTCCATCACCCATGGCATATAGACTTTTACAGTGTATATATATTATTCATGTTTTGTAACTTTTGTTATTATGAGAGTCAAGGAGAGATTGAGAACAAGAAATTGTTTTACATTACCATTCTGCCCCAAGGATATCTGATGTTCCAGAATACCTTCAATATATACTTTGTCAAACATGTCATAGGATGAATGTAGGGGTGCTATTTATGCACACTTTCTTTATTGAGTTCCTTTAAGCTCAACAATGGGCTTTGGAAGGAGAAGGCAGAAATTCAAATTGTCGTCTGCTCATTTTATGGCTCTGTCACCTTTGTACACTATGTAGCAACATCATTTGAGACAGCCAATGTCCAATCTCTTCACAAGTTCAAAATTTTATGTGGTTCAGTATATTTCCTAATATCTTTTCTGCATATCACACATAGGACAGAGTTGATGAAGAAATTAAATTATGTATTTGTAAAGAACTTGGCACACAATGGGTTTTCAGAAAGTTCTGCTCCATATTCTAAAATTTTTCACTGAGGCTATAGAAAGCCTTTTGGAAATAAATGAGTCCAGATCCTCAAATCTATCTGCAGGTAAAAAAATGAAATTAATGCACATAAAATCTTTTAATGGTGTTGCTTCTGAGAGAAATTAGATGGGAGTGTTTAGATCATCATGCAATTCTGTAAAAATTTGCTAAGGTTTCAGGAGTCCTAGAGCCAAAATTTTCTGTCACAGGAATCACCTGTTTTACCAGTAGCTGTCACTGGCCAGTGGGTGGGTAAGAGAAAGCAGGATTTTTAGAAGGATTTTCCAGTAATATTTGCATCTCTTCTCAGAAACGTTATATACCTACCCACAAGCTTAGTTTTGTCATCTAGACCTTTTCCTTTCTTTGTCAGGCCCTGCCTCTGTCCTTGGCCATCTCTTCTTCCCACTCTTGATGCTTGCGACACCACAAGTCTCTAGGATGATGCTGGGCTGGGAAGTCTGTTGACAAATTACCTTTATTTTGTGTCTTGTTCTTCCTATTAATAGAGTACTGGCACAAAATCGCTATCATTTCATCTCTAAGCAAGGAAGTCCCAGAAAAGGAAATTAGAACGCTGCTGGTCTAATGTTTAAGGGACTAGATGCTTCATGACTCCTGGATTACTACTAAGGGCATTATTGTCTGTGGTTATGATAATGCCATTGAAATTTCTATGTATTAATGAGCTGATAAGATGATATAAAACTTCAAGATACAGCTACTGGGATTAATTTTTCATTATACATTATTTTTGTTCATTACTTAAAAATATAGGAATCAATAAAAACTTAAACAATGTTTTAGTTTGGAGCCATAATGAAATATTAGGTTGTCATTTTTTCTAGCTAACAACAACAACAACAACAAAATACATGCTAATATCACCAAATCAGGGCAAGAAATGATTGCCACACCTGTCACATGTGTACATTTTTCCACTTTCTCTCAAGATTTAATATATTTTAACAGTCATTGCAATTGTGTTAGGATTTATTCTTTGCAAAACTGTGAAAGTCAGCGTGCAAATATCAAAGTTTATATTAACAGCTCAAAATAGTTCAAGCCTTTAAATTGTTGACATGGAAGCACATCTTTCTTCACCTTATCAGAGCTCTGCACATGTGCCTATGTGGACTGGGCCCTGGATTAGTCAAAACTGCGCCATTCGATTATTTCCTGAAATCAGCGAGAGTTATGAGGAAAATCATTATTAGTCACCGTTCTGTGTGTCTACTGAAAACAATCAGTCCAATGGGCTACTATGTTGGCTTTTTTTCCCCACTAATTTATCAAGCTGGTACAATTTTTACAAAATCCAAGATTTTCTAGTTTCTAGAACAAATAAATCAACAGATGTGTAAAGAAGAGGCAGAAAGCCAATTTTTTAAGTGAATTTAAATGCCGTATTAAAAAACTGATTATATTTATTGAATTAAGTAAGCAGAATTAGAAGAAGTTCAAAAGATGATATTCCATCCAAGATAAAGTTTTAAATCATATTAGAAAAATAAAACAACAACAGAAAAAAACCCAAACCTAACCAATCAACCAACCAATCAGCCAACCAACCAACCAAACAAACAAAAAACTCCCAAATAGGGAAAACAATGAAAGGGTTAGGGTTAAGCATAAGGCTTCAGGAACTCCTAGAGCCTGTAGTTCAGTGGTTCACTGGGGTCTTTAAACCATAGCCCAGCCATCTGGGACAGGGTTATGGAATCTTTCCTGAGCTGGGGATTGACTGTGGTGACCAGATTGAGAATTTTGAAGCTGTGTGACACAGGGTTCTTGCTTCGCAACCCTTCAGAGGTGTGTTGTTTGGGAAGTGGTCTTTTGCCTCCGTCTACCAGTTGTTTTTCAGAAACCGGTGAAAGGGGTGGACTGTCTTCTTCAGGAGGGGGAGAACTGGCTTGGGGAAGTGTGACCGCATGTATATCAACATTCGGGTTTGAGATTTTCTCTTCAGTATTGTGCCCCAGTGACTATGAAATTAAAATGGCACAGAGGAGACTTCTGGCCTGTGCCATTGCAGAATAACACAATTAATAGATATTTCAAAAATTTTGGCTATTAGGCTTATGGTAAATCTCTGAAAAATCTCTTCTTTCTCAGAATAGAAAGTAACTTTTTTTTTCTCTCAGTTCCTAAAGTCATCAGGGAATGAGGATGGTGCTGTTGACCAGTCTTTCGCAAAAGAGAGGAGAGTGTGTGTGATCCTATACAGGAGAGGACATTTGGTGGAGGACCAGCCTGAAACTTTATGAATTTCACAGGATCTGCCAATTACATGGCTGAGTCTTTACAGCTTCACCATTTGCTTCTTAGTGACAATGTTTCCCATTTGGATTTTGCTAGATTGTATTACACATCCATTCCTGTTGTGGAATAGCCCTTTCGTACACTGTGAAGATGTGTCACTCAGATTGCTGTACTTAAAAAGCTGATTGACCAATAGCCCGGCAGGAAATGTAGACGGGACAATTAAACTGAAGATGATGCCATGAAGAAGGACAGAGTTAGGGGAGACACCAGTAGCCTAAGAGAGAGCAAGACCTGCCGGAGAACATGTAAAGCCATGAGTCACATGGCAATATATAGATGAATAGAAATGGGTTAATTTAAGTTGTAAGAACTAGTTAGTAATAAGCCTGGGCTATTAGCTGAGCATTTGAAAATAATATTAAGCCTCTTTTTGGTTATTTTGGAGCCAGTAGTCAGGAGAGGAAACTCCAACTACACATTCTTCCATCAAACCATTACATGTTTATTGAACATTTGCCATGTACCCCAAACTATGGCTGTGTTGAAGATAGAAAAGTTGCTGCTTCCATGGGTTACAGATGCCAAGGGCAGGGCTATGGGTCAAGTGTGTAGAGAATCTCTCTCTTATCAACTCATATTGACTAGAGAACAGAGTTAATGTGCCCTTGGTACCTGGTGAAGGACTTAGCACAACAACAATGTGTTCACTGGGTCACATCTGGAGCAGTGCAAACTGTAGGTACTTTTCATTTAGAGCGAGTTCAATCTATTCAGATTCTTTCTAGTGGTGATAAGACAATCAACGTTATAGCAGTTGGCAGAGACAACATTTTCCCCGTCACATTCCATCAACTCCTGCGCACATCCTTAGAGCTGGTGGCTAATCCCAAATTCATTCTCCACAAGCCCGTCTATGCTCACCCAAATAGTCAAATAGAGCCATGCGCTGCTATCAGCATTTTAGCAACTGGAGCAAATCGAAGTTGTTGTTGTCAGCTCTGATAAAACCCATAGACATTGTTAGTTAAATCAAGAGTCCGTTCACAACTTTTATCTTGACTCCAGTGATAGTAAACATGTGGGGGAGAGTCTTAGTTCCCTATCAGACCACCTTTTACCAGATCTGTGTGATTAGCTTCATGCCAGTCTAATATTCTCTTGGAGTTACCTTTAATTTTTTGTTGTTGTAAAGATGATTATTTGACAATGAAAATATGGCCAGCTGATTTGGTTTTATGGAGTAGAACAGAAGAAATCAAATACGGGAATAATTAACCTGGAAGTCATTTCCATTCGATGGTAAGTCTACATCCGGGTGATGGGAACTAGAATGCAGCTCCAGTGGCTGTGACCACCTTTACACTTCAGTGACAGGATGCCAGGAGCATAGCTGCCCCACTGGCCGGACCCTCTTCCCCCACAGATCCTGCTTCCTCAGGGAACTCACTTTCTTTCCATCAGACACACCTTCAGTTCTTTTCTTAAATGCTTTTCATTCCGGAATCAAAGGCTGTGTATTGTGCTTAGGCCGAGAAACACCCCGGGGACACAAATCCACAGGGAAGAGGGAAGAGGACAACTTCTAGAGTTGGGAATGTTCCTGGGGCTCTCCACATACACCCAGGCACTAGAGGAATAATTCACCCTTGGGAAATGAATTAAGGTTCAAGTAGAGTCCTGATTTCTCTTCCTGGAGACATGAATTTCAGCGAACTGGCAAGTTACCTAGGCTAGCCACAGAGGCAGACAGTCTGACCTTGCAACAGAACTTCAAATCAGTTAGGATCCCCATAAGGCCACTTTGTAGGCTGAAGAGGTTCCCAGGCTTGTTAAAGACCAAGTAGGACCAATTAATGAGTAGATTTTGGAAAGGGACACCATGCTTTGGGGACCTAAATATGCTTGATCAATTTTTGTGAAATATCTCCTGATAACTAATTTTAAGACTGACAGAGAGCTTGATTTAGGACAATTTCATATTTCAATGGGAATTTGTTGTTAAATGACAATAATATTTTTAAAACATTGTGATCCAAATAAATGATAAAAATGAAATTCCAAGTTGTAGGTCTTAGATTAAGAATCCATGCAGGGTTGTGGTGCACGCCTTTATTCCCAGCACTTGCGAGGCAGAGGCAGGTAGATCTCTGTGAGTCTGAGGCCAGTCTGGTGTACATAGTGAGTTCCGGGACTGACAGAGCTGTTACACAGAGAAATCCTATCTGCCCCATTTACCAAATAATTCTTATCTGTGTATTCCAGTCTGTCTTGTTTGGCTACCTTCTAAAAGCATGCCTGTTGGAGTCAAATACACAGGTTTTGATGGTTACCTGAGAGCAGAAGGTTTTTTTTTTTCCAGAAGGAAAACCAGGTACTGGTGCCCAAATTCTATTCCTCAGATCTGGATTTCCAGCAAGGAATTCTTTGGGTTGAGCTGAAGCTGCACTGAGTTCTGGGAACTGGATTTACAGAAAGTCTGCTTGATCTTTGAGAAAACAGGAACCAAAGAATCCTGTAAGAAAGCAGCAGCCATGAGAAACAACTTAATAGATGATGTGCGGTCACAGAGTTCATCTCCGTGGAGATGCTGATTAACCCTTCACCCTCTCGTGACCTCCATGTCTTACAAGACCTTCTAGATGCATTGCTTCATTGGTGTCTAGTCTTGAAAAATAAATATTGCTGGTACATGAAAAGAAAATAAGGCTCACCAAGTGAATTATCAAGTCCGTTTACATGGCTGGGAAGTAATGACTTTTGGTTTGTAGACCCTTAGCCCAAGGGCTTTTATTTCAAACCATCCCATGTTTTCCAGAAAAACCACAGGTGAAATCTAACTCTTTCCCTCTAAACTCCCACAAGGCCATACAAAGAACCTATGTAGAGACATAATCCAATTACAGAGTAACCCCTTTCTTAGCCAGATTACTACTTTTGACAACTGTTACTGTATGTGTCTAGTGGCAGTGGGAAATTAAAAATTAAATTATTAATAAAGCAAATTCAACCAATGACAGACCCTACTTTTCCTAATATTGTAGAGAATATATGCTATTTAAAGCATATTAATCCAGCTGTTGATGTTAATAGTATTGATCAGAGGGTCATTTTGTACTTAACAGGTCAATACATCATTTTGACACAAAAAATAATTAGATGATGAGGTCCATCACTAAAGAAATTTATATCTTTTAAGTTTCTCCAGGAGCTCAAAGATATGAAGACATTACCACTTTTTTCGAGTGCATAGGGGGTTTTGTTAAAATGTAGATTCTAAGGAGTGAATATGAAGCTAGAGTTTCCTTCCCTCCCTCCCTCCCTCCCTCCCTCCCTCCCTCCCTCCCTCCCTCCCTCCTTCCTTCTTCCTTCTTTCTCTTTCCCATCTCTAGTCCCTCTTCTTCCTTTTAAAATTCCTTCCTTTTGTGGAGAGGGTCTCATTTAGCCCAGGCTGTCCTCAGACTTTCTATGTATCTAAAGATAATATATGTCTTATCTCCCGCCTCCACTTTCCAAGTTCTGGGATTGTAGGCACCTGCTCCTTTACCTGTTTTACTGTGGTGCTGGGAATCAAACTGAGGGAGGCCTTTGCTTCATGTTACGCAAGCAGTCACCAGCTGTGCTATATTCCTGGTCTGAGCTTCTGCATTTTGAACAGCTTTTGGCATCTGCGGCTGATGCTGAGGCCATTTTTAGGAGTGACAGTGTTACTGGAGTTCTCTACGGGTGGAGCGACTCCTAGCTTAAGAGCCAGCCTGGTGTGCAGAAACTTCCAATATCTGTTTGAAGTCAGTGGTTAAAAATGGAGTCTTTCCTTGAGTTTTTGTTTCATTTTTTTCTTTTTTCACGGTAATGTGCGACTCCAGCCGAAATGTTCTGGCATCCCTGACAGTAGCTCGTTATATACTAACTCAGCGGGGGCTCATCTCACCGTTTCTGAGAACGGCTTATGTAGCAGCACACATTTTCTAATCTCATATATGCTCAAAACCCTTTTCATTTTGTTGTCTAAACAGTTGTCTTTGTAGTCTCTTTCATAGCAAGCAGGTCCCTTGTGCCACATACATGGTCAGTAACCAAAGGCATCTATGGACTGTGTCACAGTATCTGTCAAGCTGCCTTCTTTATGGACCAGATAGATTCAGCCAGTCCTTCCATTCCTGAGCCTTTGGGTTTTCAGTCCTCTTCGCATTTTCATGCTGATGTCTCACTTCTCCCTGAATTGAGAATTGGAAGAATGAAGGCTAATTGAGAGACTACTAATTTAGATTGTTTGCCAGAACTGAGGCTTACCAGGAAATGAAATAGTAATTGAGGAAACAGAGCTCTGTCCTCTTCTTGTCCCCTATCTACAGAGTACTTCTCATATGGGTTGCATGTGCTCCTAGACAGTGGAAGCAGACCCACTCCTTGTATTAGAAAAGGTTAATGTATGGATTCATTTCCCAGTATGATTGTTTTTTAGCGTACTGAAATCCCTCTTTCCCCATTTCAATATTTACAGGTGGTTTATTTACACATATATTAAATAAAATCTGGTACAAATATTACATATGTGCTAGTACATGTACCCAAATAAATATGGCAAGAGAAAAAGGTCTATAAGAAGTATTGGCTCATACCTTTGCAGAGCTGGCAAGTCTGAAATCTGCTAGGTGCCTGTGGCAGTTTGAATGTAACTGGCCCCCATAATCTCACATTGAGTGGCACTATTGGAAGAGGTGGACTTGCTGGAGTAGGTACAGCCTTGTTCGAGGAAGTGTGTCACTGTGGAGGCAAGCTTGGAGATCTCATATATGTTTAAGATACTTCCCAGTGTCACACTTCACTTCCAATTGTATGCAAGATGTAGGACTCTCAGTTACTTCTCCAGCATCATGTCCGCCTGCATGCTGCCATGTCCCCCAATGGTGATAATGGACTGAACCTCTGAAGTGTAAGCTGTCACCTCAAATGTTTTCCTTTACAAGAGTTACCATGGTTATGGTGCCCTTTTGCATCAATAGAAACTGTAACTAAAATCATGGGACATAGCCAGGGTAGTATGGAACTCTCAGGCAGAAGCTGAAGCTACAGTTTATCTGTGGAGTTTTTTATTCTTTATGAACTTCAAAGAGTTTGTCAGCCTTGGAGAGACAGTACCTGTGGTCTTAGACCGACCAGTGGCAGGGGCTTTAAACATTTATGTAAAGATAGAAGGTAGAAGAGGTTTTCCCATTCATTGCAAGGAAATATTCTCTAACTAATATAGCAAAGGAACAAGAAAGTTGCAGAAAAACAGAGAGGGGGAGAGAGAGAGAGAGAGAGAGAGAGAGATCTATAAGGATGAGAACAGTACTACTTCAGTTCCTATATACATATTCTAATGTACATTATTTATGTAGCACGAGAAACTAAAATATATATGTTCCATCTAGTACTGTATATGTGAGGGATAGGGTACCTTGGAAGCCAGGCAGGGAATGTGCTGGAGGGTGGGCTGGGAAGCTTAGGCAGCAGTGAAGATAAACTCACAATAAGGAAAGATGTATTGTCATGAACCACATGAGAATTACACAGTGGAAGAACTTTTGGATTTCTAAAAAATTCACAAACAACTTCTGAAAACAATAAAACAAGTTGATAAAAATGTAATCCATAAGCACAAATAAAATTGCTAAGATAATGTTTGATACATTAATACTTTTACTGTGTGCTGTTTGATTACCCACTGTTAAAAATGTTCTGCACAGAAACATCTAAATATTTCAGTTCTATTATTAATGAAAATGCAGACATTTGCAAAGGCATTTCTAAATAGACATTGATCTTAGCAAAACTTTTCAAACCTTTAAAATGTTCTCTGAATCTGATAATAGCCATCATTGCATTTAGCCCTCAGATGTCTTGTGACTGATCACACATCTGCCCTCCTGTAATGGTCAGGATACATTGCTATCATCAGTTGTCAACCATGGCCATTGTTTGGGTACAGTTAGTTTGATTTGATGTATAAACGATTGAAACCTCATGTTGTGTTTTCTTAAGGTTTTATTTATTATCATCTCCTGAGCTGTATCAGGAAAAAAATCAGCTTATACTACTATAAAGGTTGTAAATTAAACATTATTGAATAGTGGATTTTTTCTCCTACTCCTTCATCTTCTTTTCCTTCTTCTCTTTCTTCTTCTCTTCTTCTTCTATAAAATATCAACCCAAGATCTGTGGCATAAATTTCTTCTTAGACTCCTCTCTGGTCATTTACTCAATCAGTGGGACTTTCAAAATTATAGTTCCCCCTTAAACAATGGTTCTCAACTTGTGGGTCACAATCTCCTTAAGGTAGGAGTTGAATAACCCTTTCACCGGGGTTGCCTAAGGTCATTGGAAATCACAGATATTTACATTTCGACCCATAACAGTGGCAAAAATTAGTTATGAGGTAGCAATTTTATGGTTGGAGGTCACCACAGCATGTGGAACTGTGTTAAAAGCTCACGGCGTTAGGAGGGTTGAGAACCATTGCTCTAGAACAAGGAAAGCCTTCTTTTAGCCAACACTTGGTGACAGGAGTCCCATCTCAGTCTTCAGGGTGTTTGATGATGTTTTATTAGATTTTTTTCAGGAAATATTTCTTTTAGCAGTGAGTGGCTAGTATGTACAAGATCTTATCATGGATGTTTGAATACTTACCTTTCCCGAGGAGAGCCTCTTCATGTCACAGGAGTTTATGTTTTCTTTTAGGGAACTCACTGTTTTCTGTACCTACCCTCCTTCATATATATTCATTTTTTAAAAGTGAGTTCTTATAGTTATTAAGAATAAAAAACCAACTTTTTTCTGTTGTATTTCATCCCCTTCTGTGTTTATCTTTTAGAATATTTTTATTTGATTTTAAAATACATTGTAGACTACATTCTATCTGTTCTGCCTCCATCAGCTGTGGCACGTGTCTCTTTTTTGTTTACTTAAGCACAACAGTCATACTGGATCATTGTCCTGTGTCTCCAAACAATTTTGAAATTTTCACCTTTTCTGGCGATAAAAACATGTTCAAGATTCTTGCTTTTCGTACCTAGACCAGGTGACTTTCTTCTTTTTCAAGGCATTTCATTTTCTTATTAAACAGTACTCAAAGCTTCCAAATCTAGGGACGCCTAAATGCATCAAGGGATATATGGTAACACCGTGAATACAGAGTTTGCATTTACATTCATTAAATAAAATCAGCCTTGGGTCAGGAGGAGGAGCTAACAAGTCGTTGATAGAAATTAACCGTAGAGAATCAGAGGGAATCTGGAAGATGGACAGAGAGATGCACAGGAAGTAGTAGGGACGAACTTTGAGTGTGACACCTCCCTTTCAGAGACACTAGCTGAGAGGGAAGGTCAGCTCTTAGCTCCTCAACCACCTCTCTGAGTTAGTAGGTTTTCACCCCAGCCTCTGACTCCTGAATATTATTGATAAATAGAAAGATAGAGATTTAGTTAAAAGTGTATTTGGTGGCAGGAGGCAGATCTGGCTGGATGTAAAACACCCATCTGGCGGCTACCAGAGTAGCAGGCCAGTAACTGTGAAGCTGTAATTACTGGCTGAAATAGCGGTAGATTCAGGTGCAGCCACTATGCTGGAGATAAAACAACATCAATGTGGGTGGGAAGACTTGATAGCCAGAGGTTACCTTAGTGGCACCCGGAAAAGAGTCTGAATTAAGTCATGAGTGAGTATTGATAGTTTTCATGTTAATATTCAATTTTCTTGTTCCTTTGCATGGTTTTAAAGGGCATAGGACTGATAATTCAAGCTCTCTACCACATGTGCTTTTTATTTTTACTTTTTCACAAAATTTCTGTTGCAATTGTGCCTTTTTTTCCTATTCTTTATTATTTTATCACAATGGCCTTCTCTTTTGTGTTTTATAATCGGATCATTACCCCAAAGAATATTATTTGCAATTTCAATAAAAACGTATGATCTCAAACAAAGCAAAGAAAAAGAAACTAAAAAATATAGGATACTAGTTAAATAGGATATTAGTTAAAATTGTTAACAATTATACTTATGGCCCTCTCCCGGTGTGTGTGTGCGTGCACGCACACACATATGCGGTAGTTTATGTGTACCAGAGAACAAACTGTGGATGCCAGTTTCTTCCTTCAATCCTAGCAGTCTCAGGGGTGGTATTCAGGTCATCTGTTTTGGCAGCAAGTGCCTTTACCTGCTGAGTCATCGCCTCTTGCCTGAGAAAATAGTTAAAAGAGGCATAAAGAGAGGACTGAATGAAAATTTCTAATTTTTTTCAATGGGTTCTGTAAAAGTACATAAAGGCTGAGAATTTTCAAGACGGGTGAATGGTAAAAGCCTAAAAGAGGAATAGGCAGTGCAAGACAAATTGAAACTGAACCTCATGATGCTTTCCTTGCTGAATACTAGCCGTATTATCTTTGCTGAATTGGCTGAGACCTGTGAATGTGATTGTGCTTTACTCTCATGATTTAGATCGTGTTTTATGGTAAAGATTATAGGTTTGCGGATGTGATGAAGGTAGCAAGTCAGATATTTTTAGTTAATAAAATTGAATTTGCCAATGCCTGGGAATGTAGCTCAATCGTAGAGTGGATGCCTAATTTAGAAAGGCTTCCAGTTGGAGTCCCAGAATTATAAATAAAAGGGAAGTGAGAGAGGTAAAACACTTCTTTTAGTTGGATGGGACTTAGTCAGAGGGATGCTTTTAATAGAAAAATTAGATTCTCCTTCAGAAGAATGAGTCATCTACTAACTGTGTAGAAGCGAAAGATTGCATTTGGCAGGGAACTGAAAGTATGTTCTAGAACTAAGAGTGGGTACCAGATAGCAGTCAATGAGAAGATGGGAACAACCTGACCATTTAGATACATGGACAGGGATTCTCTCAACAACTCGAGGGAGATTGAAGAGTGGATATTCTCACACCTTGAATGAAATTTCAGGTCTTCTCATGCTTAGATTGTAGCCTCCTGAAACCCGAAAGTGGAGAACTCAATAAGCCACGTCTGGATTCTGGATCCCTAAGAGAAAATGTCAGATAATTTCTAAACAATGTTGTTTTAGGCCACTAACTTGACAGCAATGTGTTTATAACAACAGTTTACTGAAGTAATCCATGTTGATAAAACGTTTGGCTACTGGGTGAATATACAAGTCACTGTAAGGGATAATTTGTTATATCTTCTATGGTTAGATTTCTGTATATATATATATATATATATATATATATATATATATATATATCTCCAAGATTATACATTTGCTTCATTCTTCATTGACCCTCAAGGGTACCACATTGGAGGAGAACATAGACCAAGAAATTTGCGTAGCAGGACAGTGTGTCCTGCCTCCCAATTTGTTATAAGTCAACAGGTTGGATGGTATCAAATGTGTCTTTTATGGATAAAGAATCTAGGAAGCTTCTCAGGAAAATTCCCATCCAAATTTCTATCAGAAAAAAAAAGCCTGCAGAACCAACATGCTTGGTTCTTGAGTAAAGTTATGCCTTTCGAAGTGAACATATGTTCTTTATTTAAAGACAGTTCCTGGCATGGGTGACTTTAGTAGAGCCTGAGAAACTGGTTGGACTCAGCCATTATCTACACAAGCAGAGCTACCTACCACGAGCTACTCATTACCCAATGTTTCAAGAAATGAGATTAGGTGGGCAACAATAATCCACTGTGTGGTGAAAATGGGCATATTTGGCATTAAGCGTCTGTAGAGTCAGAGACATTGATAAGTTACATAAACAGGTAGACTGTACCCAGATGTCCCCACTTACATTAGTCTAGCCCTACCTCATGTGTTCACAATATGTTTTTCCAGAGAAGAAAAACTATTTCGCATCCACATTAGTCATTCATTCACAGATTGCTCCGTAGAAAATTGTGAAGGAAAATCCCATTAGGCAAAGATGTGGGTGAAACACTTGTTATCTGCTTCTTGTGGAGAGAGGAGCGGTTGGAGATACAAGGATACTGCTGAAATCCAAGTTGTGATAGTTCCATGTGAAATTTTTCCTGGGGAGAGATGAACAAACGCATGCTCACTCTGGATAGAGCACCGGTCATAGACTAAAGTATTAATTCCACTGAAGCCCAATTTGGTGAACCAATTGGGATTATTGGTGTTACAGGAATTCGAATGAAGATTACTTAGAGGAACAAGTATGACCTAAAGGCAACTTTACTACTGAAAAATAGTAATCAAATACATGACTTTCTGTGTGACTCACACACAGCTCAACAGATTGGAGAGTTTCTTCCCCCACCAACTGTTTATTGCTTCTTTAACCCTGGAAGGGACTTGTGTTTCTTGTTCATTTTAGGAATTTTTTGAGACTTGTGAGTTGTTTACTTCCTAAGTGGTCTTATGACCACCACCCCATCCCTCCCAGCCCCATACACTCCTTTTTGAAGAAAATGTTCTAACTTGGACCTTTCTGAGCCCTAAGGAATCTCTGCTCAAGATGGGATACTTCAGCTCAGAGGGAGTGTTGTTATACAACATAAAGGGCATTTGTTCACTTGATCAGGATTGTGCATTAAGTATGAAAAAAAGTTCTAGAAAAGTAGCAAGAGGATGAACCAACCAGACACAACCAAGTACATGGAATCTTTGTCTCACTTTGCAGGATGGTTCATTCTGTGCTTATTCCCCAGTTTCTCTCTTCATCCATTTACACCACAATAGTGCCTGCACTGATGGCCCTGATTGCAAGCAACAGAGGCTCTTCACCGCTGGATGTCCTACTGTCCACTTGTAGTGAGACATGCTAAGGCTCTTATTTGGATATTGAGCTAATATAATTTGGATGGGGAAAGAGTAGCATTCCTTTATCAGTTTAGAGCTCTCTATGAATGCCTGCTATTCCAACATCTGCCCAGCATTGCCCTAGAGATTCTCCCCTTCTCCAAGGCAGGCCAGGTTAGCTATCAACTGAATGAGAGGGAACTCTTCTCAGAGGATACTGTCTCCAAAGTGATGAGGAAGAAATTGCATGTCTGCTCCTCAAAATAGTCACAGAAGCATCTTCTGTTTCAAATCACAGCAATATCTGGCTTCGCCAGTTTATAATTCAGAATTTAGGATTAATTAAATGGGATAGGAAATATTCTTGAGACATATTTTATTAAAACATTTTCATTTCAAGGCCAATGAAATCACTAGTGTAAAGAGGATTTGGGAGGAGTGTTATCCCACTGAAGATGTTTGTTTTCATACCAAGGATGGTGCGATAATCACAAATTGCTCTTTTGGAATTCAGACATTAAATAAAATCTTTGTAAAAGTTTTCAGCTTGGGGCTATAAGACAAGGGCAGGAGTCCAAGAAGTATTGTAAAGTATTGTATAATTCTTGTTTTGATTTGGAAGGCCTAACACGTCCTTTATTTTTTATTTCTTATTATGCCAAATTTATGAATTTTTGTTGTGCTAGCTAATGAACCCAAGAACATTGCCCAATTTGCTGGCCAGTGCTTGCAACTCAAAACTTTTCCTGGAGTCTAATTCAAGGTGATCCTCTCAGTCACAACTGATTTAAGTGTTGGTTTCTCCTCTGCACCATTAAATGGAGTTTGTGGAACACTGCATGTCTTTCTGGACTCAGAGTGCCTGACTGCACAAAGCCAATTTACTTCTTGCTGTTTTGTCTTGGGCACCTCACTATGTGCTTTAATGACAGCTCAGCAGTTTTAGGAGCCCCCCTTTAATGGGTAAAAACAGACCCAGTCTGTCTAAACATAGCCTGTTCTCTAGCTCTTATCAAAACAATTCGGTTTTGCCACATGACTGTGTGGCGGAGCATGGGAAGCAGTTACACAAGACTCCATTCAGGTCCGAAGCTGGACCCTGGGGCAATGGGTCAGCCCAGCAATGGGTCATACTGAAGAAAAACAGCGTTTCTGCTTCGGTGGGACAATGCAGGCTCCTTGGCAGAAACAACCCGGCACATTTAAAAACCCATTAGAGAAACTCCCTCCCTGAAGGAGTGAGCTTTTTCATTTTGACTGTAGGGTGTCATTTGTACTCAAACACCTTCATTCCACAGCTCGGAAAGAAGCAGCTCGGAACCAAGATGGTAATTTGTTTAATTCTCTTGGCAAGGGAGCCTTCCTTCATCATGCCCTGTTCCACTTTGGCCAATGCATACGATAAGTAGCTGCATCTCCCTGTCAAGTTTGTGACTTTTATCTTTGCCATCAGGTGGTTTCCATTTCCAGACCTTTCTCCCATCCTGACCTACACACACACACACACACACACACACACACACACACACACAGAGAGAGAGAGAGAGAGAGAGAGAGAGAGAGAGAGAGAGAGAG
>JABTXL010012544.1:9876343-9973633 GCA_025134845.1 Neodon shergylaensis | reverse complement strand
ATCTATCTATCTATCTATCTATCTATCTATCTATCTATCTATCTATCGTCCTTTAGGTTTATCTTTTCATTTATACATTAATTGTGTGTGGGTGTGTTTGTGCCACAGTACATGTTTATAGGTCAGAGGGCAGCCTGTTGGGACTCTTTTCTATCTCTCTATCATATGGAGTATGAGACTAAACCTAGGTTGTCAGGCTTGGCAACAAGTACCTTTGCCCACTGAGTAATCTTACTTGTCCCTTGTTGTTCTATAGAGGAAATAGTTTGCAACTATTGGGCTTAATTTTTTATGGGATGTCTGAAAGGTCTAGCTGGCTTACAGGACTTTCAAATTCGTCCAGTTCTTGTTTCTTTCCTGTCATTAAGGTAAATGGGAGTTAAATATCCACGATTATTTGGAACTGTGTATTTTCTCTCAATTCTGTGTCTAATTCATCTGCCATGTTGTTTGTGCATAAATATTTATAACCATTGTATGTATTCCTCTTATACCATCCCTATTCTCATAATAAATGTCCTTATTTTCTCTAGATTTTATTTGTAGAACATTTTCTGTCCATTAGTATAGTTATCCACAATTTCTTATGTTTGATATTTCCATAACAAACCCACTATCATTCTTTATTTTCAAAGTACCAATATCGGAATCTAAAACACGTCTCCTCACTTCTCAAAAGAAGAAATACAAATTGCCAATGATAAATACTTGAAGTGTTCAGCATCCTTAGCCATCTAGAAAACTGCAAATTAAACTGCACCGAGATTCAATCTTATCCTCATTTGGAATGGTTATCAGCAAGAATACAAATGGCAGCAGATACTGGTAAGGATGTGGCAAAAGAGGAACCCTAATTTGTTTTTGGTGTATGATATAAACCATGATAAACTTAGTATGGAGTTCCCTCAGAATCTAAAACCAGGGATATCACATTTTCTATACCATACCTGTATTTATTCCCCAAAGAATCTGTCAGTAAACCACATTATCATATAGATACTTGCACATCAAGGTCTATTACTACATCCTTCACAATACCAGTGGTCTACAACTGCCTATGCCTTTCAACAGGAGAGTGGATAAAGAGGATGTGGTACATACAAGGAAGTTTTATTTAACTACAAAGAAAAACTAAATTATGTAATTTTAGATAATGTTCAAGGATTGGGGACCACCATAATAGTGAAATAATCCACACCCAGAAAGAGAAATACCATGTATTTCTCATAAACAGAAAGTAGAGATGAATGTGTGTGTGTGGGTATGGGTGTGCTCACAAGTGCATGTGTGTGTGTGTGTGTGTGTATGTGTGTATGACATGAAAATAGAATCGAGCCTATGAGAAGAGAGAAGATCTACAAGGAATAGAGAAGGTAATATGTGGAGAAAAAAGGACAAAATATTGTATATTTCCCTCATATACAGAATCTAGACTTAAGTATATATGTTATAACATGAAAACAGAAGGGGTGTATTTGTGGGGAGGAAGAGGGCCATTGAGGGTGATTGAGAAAAGATGGGAAAGGTGTTTGTCAGGGACAGATATGAACAATGCACAATTATCTACATATATATTAGTGAAAACCATTATTAAACTATTTTTTTACAACAAAAATAAACAAAACTTGTCTCCTGTAGACAAGGATATATAGTTGGGCCCAGTTTTCTATTCATAAACTGGTTTGGCAATCTCTCTTTTTGCTTGATTTATTTAATCCATTCACACATAATATTATTCATATAGTTATTGGTATGGTATATGCCATTTAACTTTTTTTTTATTTTTCATGCACCTCATGAAATCTTTTCGTTCCATCTCTGCCGCTTAGCCCATTTATTGCATCATTTAATCGGTTTGTGGTGCTATATAAAAAAGGACCCCTGAGACTGGATAGCTACAGTGAAATGCTAGTCACTGGCTCCTAGTTCTAGAGGCTGGCAAGTTCAAACAGGGCATTGAGACCTCGCGATGCCACGGTGTGACAGGAGAGTACGAGTGAGTCTGCCACAGAATAAACATATTCTAGAGTCCTTAATATCAAACAGCACACGAGCTTTGAATCCATAACCTTATTCTTCCAAACACTGTCACATTTGAAACTAAGATTCCAGCACATGAATTCTTTCAGACATTTTAAAACTCTATCAAATATATTGAATATGTATTTTATTAGTTATAAATATGTGTGTATAGATAAATATGTTACAGTGATAGATCATTAATGCCTTCAATGTAACTTTTGTGAAGTTATTCTTAGGATTTAAAGATACGCTTTTATTTATCAAACCTTTTCAGATTTATGCTGACTTCATTTCAAGGAGGCATAGTTACAATGTTTACTTTACATTTGATGTTGATTAAAGTACCTGAGAAAGGAAAAAGTACATATGCATATATTTCCTATCATTCACTTCATTAGCATGTGAGTATTTTTCACTTCATCCTTAAGAGACCCCTTCAGTATTTCTTGCAAGCCGGGGCTTTTAGCAACACATTGTCTATTTTTATGTGTTTCAGAATGCCTTTATTTTGCCTTTATTTTTGAAAGATAAATGTATTGGGTATAAAAGATTCTTGACTGTCTTTTTTTTTTTTTCTCTTAACAGTGACATCCCATTTCTGTTAGCTTCTGTTTCTGGTGAGGGGGTGCCTATTTATCCCACTGGGGTCCCTTGAATGAGATGGGGCTTCATATTGCTGTCAAAGTTTCATTTTAGCTTGACTTTCCCTATTTGTCTTTTGATATTTCTGACAGTGCACCTGTGTTACCTTAATCTGAGTTCAGGCAATGGCTTGGCTCTACACAATTAAATATATTTCATCACGTTGGAAAAATACTATCTTTTTTTCCATGATTTTTTTTTCTTTTTTTTTTCTTCTGCCTCTCTGGGACTCCTATTATATATTGGTTAAATGACATCTTTATTTCTCCAAGGCTCTCTTTATTTTTTATACTTATTTTTCCTCTTAGTTTTTAAAGTCATATGACCTCTAAGAGAATATTCTGCTTTGCTGACTCTTCTATAGACCCCTTTTAGTCCGTTTGTAAATTTGGGTTTGTAGTTTTCAAGTTTGGGTTTCAAGTTTTCAGTGCAAGAATTTCCATTACACTTTCTCAGTGTGACAATTATAACATCACTGGTCACCCCTTTTAGATGGCGCATTGTTACCTGTTTATGTCTTTCACTATGGCTCCTTTAGCTTCTTGGCATATTTATAACGACTCCTTTGAAGTTTTTGCTACTGACTTTCACATATGAACTCTTGTCATTGTTAGATTCTTTTGGCTACACTTTCCTAATGAAAGTTTCCCATGTTCCTGTGTGCGTTACTTTAGATTTTGGCATTTCTCATACTGGTTTGTTGAAAAATCTTTCAGGGTCAACATTTTAGGGATTATCTCTATTGTTTGCTTTTTATGTATGTGCTTAATGGATTGGTTAGACTATTTTAAGGAAGTCTTTTTTCTCACAGCGAGGATCATCAGAATTCATCCCTCATAGGATGCAAGGTGCACAGTGGACCTAATTTTAGCAGGGCCCCTTTAATTTCTTCTCATATCTTTCATTAGAAGCATCTGCTTTTTTTTTTATTTATATCTATCTGCTTCATTTCATGAACCAAACTGGTTGTTTTGGTTTTTCTAGACTTGGGTAGTTTTTTCCTACCCCTCCTTTTTTAAGAATATATATATATATATATATAAATATTTATATATATATATATATAGTCATCTGCCTGCATGTTCACCTGCACACCAGAAGAGGCACCAGATCTCATTTTACATGATTTGGAACCACCATGTGGGTGCTGGGAATTGAACTCAAAACCCCTTGAACAGCAGCCAGGGCTCTTAACCACTGATCCGTCTCTCCATCCCCCTTTTTTTGTTTTTTAACCTATCTATCACCATCCACATGTGGATCTGTAATATGGAAAGAGAGGTAAGGAGGCAGTAACCAGAGCATGACTGAGGTGCTTTAGCCTCCTCCTGCTTGAGATGCAGACATTCTTGCATTATTTATTGCTGTTATTTGCTGTTTAACTGCATCCCTAACCCATGTAATAAGTTACTACAGGCTGGGTTGTTGATGATCCCACAGTATTGACAACTGGGCTCTCCTGGAGGATCCAGGGGTAAGCTTAGCCCCACTATTTCAGCTTCTAGGGGTTTCCAGTGCTCTTACACCACCTAAAACCAGCGCTCTCAGCCAGACAAGCATCTCTACCTCAGTTCTGATCTCTGTCTTGCTCCATCTTAAAAGCTCTCTTGGTACTAAATTTGTAGACTATCCAAATAATCCAGGTTAATCTTTCTAATTCAGGGCCTTTGAATAAATCATGCCTTCATAATACAACATTTAGTTCCCAGTGATTAGGACTCGGCATTGTTCTTGGCCACCATCCGGCTTTACCATAAGCCGCACATCACAGTTCCCAGATGATTGAAATGTCCTTTGAAAAGCATGGTACATGATCGGCACGACCACTCATCCTGGAGGACGCCGGGTCTACAGATTGCCCACTGTGTTCTGAAGTCTTCAGAATGCAGAATTCCACGTTGTCTGAACAGAACAGTTTTTCAATTTTGTGCCTTCAGCTAAATTTAGAAAACAGGAACTCTGTAATTTCATAAAGGCTCAGAGGCGTGTAAACTCAAATTGATACAGAAGAGTTCCTGGTTAATGGCAATTAACTCCCTGTGGCTATTCATTTATTCATCCACAGATGGGTTCTTGCAATTTCTGGTTGTAAAACTGGCTATTTTATCATAATGGTTCATACAAGTATCTCACTGAAGAAACTTTTAAAAAACGCAATGACTTGTGTCTCCTTGCAGATTCCATGCTAGGCACCAATAGACACTGTTAGGGACGCTGTGATTTCCAACAACGTGAAGAATTTGGCTTGGAACCTGTCTTCTTACATTAGTATATCGACTCTGAGCTTCTCTCTGAGACTTCCCCCACCATGTGTCAGGCAGGTTGCTTTCGTTCCTGCTCTGATGTGGATCACACATACCACAAGTCCAAGAGGACTGCTTCCTACCCTTAGCCACAGTGAATGGCATGTGCCTGAAATGTGGACATTTGTCATCGCTAACAGTGATGGTAGTGGCAATGTGGTGTATTTGTGTATCTGCCATTCAGGTTTAATTTCATGAATCTTGAAACTTTAGAAGCTATATTTTACTACCATTTAGGAAACTTGTGTGAAAATTTAATCAACAAAGATGACGGACCTGCCAAACAGGTTGATCGTAGACAGCATCATTTGCTAGGGTATAGCAATGTTGAATAATAGCAAACATAAAAGTTTTTTTTTATTTATAGCCATGTATGCTTCTATTTCTGATCTATTCTTTACATGTCTCTTCCTAGCCATGAATTGAGCCAATTTGAATCAGGCTTCTATCTTTTATAGTGAAAATGTTCTTGGGAAACAGGTTTGTTAATGTTAGTTTTCTAAAAGTATATAAGTTCCACAACTCAAACAATGTAGGCAGTAAAATTATCATTGTTTACAAATGGCCAATATCTTTTGACTTCTTAGACTGCACCAGTGACATGCTTTCTTGAAAGCTTTGGGAGCCATTTGTCAGGAGTTTGAGACCCGTGAAGCATAATGGTTGCTTCACAACTGTCTAGAGACCAGTGACTATTTTTTTTTTAAGCACCAGTGTTGGATTTTTCCAAGCAGAACTTCTTTTGATTCATGCTTGTGGAGGAAAGCATGCATTTCGTAAAACGAGGCACTTAGGTAGTTCCCAGGGACACCCAATTACGAAGCCCCCTGTCAGCGGTTCTGTTGCCCTCCAACAGTGAAAGCCAAGAATAACTTAAGCCTTCTCTTGAGCCTTCATTACCACCAAGAACTCTAAACACACATACCTGAGGGAACAGAGAAATGACAGACAGAGCTCCCATAGGCCGGTAAGCACATTGTTGAACAAGTTCCAAAATTTTCTCCTAAAGGGATTGTTGGGAAAGCGAGACATACTGCAGGCTTTGAGTCTACAGTGGAATTAGTTTAAGGCATGGTGTATTAGTGTATTGCACTTCTCTATGCTACCGCTGCGTTGGGAGTTTGAGGACAGGGAGCTGGCTGTGTAGATCTGCAGGGACTCACTCAGCAACATGGGTCCTTCTCAGAGAACGGCTAAAAACTGAGCCCAGGAAAGAAGAGCTAGGCCCAGCTGCAACGACTTAGGCTCTTCTCCAAGGACAGGCTCAGGGGAGCCTGGGTACTCAAAAGAGCCCGTTGTGGGCAACAACCCATTTGTATTTTGAACAGTGGAATTTTACTAAATTAGGAAATAGAAGAAAGAAGGCAGATCAACTGTTTGTAACTTTGGTCCTTCCCCCTACACAGAGAGAGCGTTCTTTTCTAGTTTGGTGTAAGAGCTTGGATAGATGCCTTGTTTATTTTTCTCATTTCTGTGTCTTTTCTTTTCTTTTCTTTTCTTTTCTTTTTTCTTTTCTTTTCTCTCCTCCCTTAATTTCTAGAAGATCTTCCTGGAATCTAAGTTGTTATTTGTTTCTGAGGAATATTCTCTGTTCATTGTAAACTGGAGGGCGCTTGATTTTCATAGAGCCTCAGAGCTTTGTACCCCTTCCCCTCAACTCCCAAATCCTTGCTTATATTTGTCTGTTGAGATGTTTATGCTTAGCTTAACTAGAAACATGAACAAAAGGAAAAGCACATTTAAATTGTTTCTCAAAGGTTTTTTATTATAGTATGATATGAGCTCTCCAATGAATGATAATAGGGACAGTAGGATAAAATGTTAAGGTTGCAGAGAAGCTGAAATTTTTAATATAATGGAAAGCTGAACTTCTAATGAGTTACCCACAATGCTTCACTGATGGAGATGGGAGAGGTCTGAGTCTGAGGATTCACAGGATGCCAAGCTGCAGGATTCCTTGTGGCTGGAATTTGAGAAAGCCAGTGAAGCAAGACTGGACTAAGGATGGGACTGGAGCCTGGTTTAGGCTGAGTAAGCAAAGGGTGGTGGAAGGTTCTGGCACACCTAGAGCCCTTGCTGTAAAGTTACTTACTAAGTTACTGCCCCTGCTTGGGGGCATACTAGACCCACAAATGGGATTTTTTCCCCCCATTTCTTTTGTCTGCATTATCAATCAACTTAGCGAAGTTATCTTCATTGGCTTAGAACCTCACATTACTTCCATTTATTTTCTTCAAGCCTGCCTCTTCTATGGCAAGGGGTATTTCTTTTAGCTTTCTTGCCCAGTTTGTCCTATATTATCTATTATATTTTATTTGCAATTCTCTTTAAAACTAGTTCATTTTGAACTGAGGGAGGTGGAGGCCGGGGATCAGGAATTGAAGGTCAACCTTTGCTGCACTGAGAATTTGAAGCCAGCCTGACCTACATGAGGTGTAGGTTTAAAAAAATGCAAAAAAAAAAAGTCACACTGAGTTACCCAGTATCTTCACCCAGTTCCTAGAGTGACAACATTTGTGCAACCACAGTACAGTGATCTATAAACTCAAAAATCCATTAATATTCAGTTAGTATATTTTTTTGATCATATCCTTTAAAAAGAATCTGACTTAGGCCCAGGAGAAATGGCTCAGTGGTTAATAGCATTGCCTGCCTTTACAGAGGATATGAGTTCAATTCCTACCACCCACATGGCAGTTTACAACTAATTGTAATGCTCCATCCAGGATGTAGTTTATGAAGGTCACAGTTTTAAAGGCTCAAGGGCACAGAGCCAACCTTGCCTTGGCTCTGGTGAAGGTCTCATGGTGGAAAGCACCATAGTAGGATGGTTTCTGAGAGGCGATCATGACATGATGAAGACAGAAGGGGGTGGGTGAAGGGCTAGTTGTATTCTCTATACAGTGATCCTCTAGAGAGCTTGTACTCAGGGTTCCTGTGACCTTCCTTAATCCCTTCAGTGGTTCACGTTCCTAAATGAACTAACCATGTGTTGTTGAGTTCCTACACTTAAAAGTCCTATTTGCCTTTAGGCTTCCAAAACATGAACCTCCAGGAGAGAAAGTACATCCAAACTACTTTCTGAGTGACATTCTGAAGTTGTAAAAATTAGATTTTAGGGGAACATCCTCAAATGTTGTGCTCCATCCTTAGAGCAATTAGTATCTTTGCACTATACAGTACTCAGACTCCAGTGGTTCATTATAGTAACATCAAATGTGACCTTATACTCAACTAGGGTCATTGCAGATGTAATTTGTTCAATGGAAATGAGGAACTATTTCTTCTTTTGTAATAATTAAGAGCTTTGTGTATGGTTGAACTGAAATCACACAAATGTCATTTTTCTTCTTGGACATTTGCTCACTGTTAAATCCCAAAGATGAATCTTGCCAGAATTCCCTCCTCTCTCATTTACTTATTTTAAAAACTTTTAATGTTGATATGAGCTCATCTCTAATATTTTCTTTTCTTATAATCTACTACTGAAATTACATGATCATTATTCATTTAAATGTCCCCAGATTTGGCCCCTGGGAAGCTGTGCATTTACTTCTTGTCCTCATAACCTTGCCTTGTGCCAAGCGGTGACATTTCTCTTGGTGACTCTGCTGAATTCCTGTCACATGCTACCTTTGAACTTGAATAGTCTCATTTTTAAAAAATTATTCTTTTTGTTTGTTCTCCAGTTTCATCTCTCATATTAGTTCCTGTATCATTGTAATTTTCTTTTTACTTTTAAGATGAAGAATTAAATCTCAGGAGTAACTATGCAAATTGCTCTAGTTTGGTTAAGTCTTTGCTTTTTGTGTTTGCTACCCACTTAGCATCTGATATCTTATGGTGTTTTTTGAGGGATCTGATAGCTGAACATAGAATGTTTTTTCTGAGTATAAGAACCCTCTACTTTCTCCTGGCGTTGATTTCTAAGCACCTGGGTTTCTTTGTATTAAACACTAAGTTCTGACAAGGCTTTCTTGGCTTTAAATTCCCTACTAACTTTAATTAAATACACCAAGCAGCTTTCCCCCACATTCCTAAAGCCTTAATTATAGGAGCACAGACACAATGACGAGGCCCTTCCTGTGACAGGGTGGAGTAAGTGCATCTGGATAAGTGTTTGCTAGAGGATTAAGTCAGAAAGAGCCAAGCCATGTCTCATTTCTTTCTTTTTGAGAAAATGCATTTGCAAACCACTTTTGCCAATTTCATTTGAGACTGAATTTGGGAACACATACACACCGGCAGTAACTTGATTAAGGACAGGGGATTGTTCGCAAGCCTGTTGCATACCTGCCATGAATCTGCTTAAGAAATGAACAGTGTGTGCACTGTGACAGGCTGGGTTAAATCCCAGATGAGGTTTTTATTGCATTATTAGAAGATAGAGTCTATCTAGCTAAATTGAGAATGTGTGTACTGTAAAAATGGAGGACAATCTGTTTCTTTGAAGTGTTTGCCCTCTGCAAAGAAATAAGTGCACACAACACCAGTAGAATTAAGAAGCATTATTCTCACACATGGCCACAGTGCATTCTTGTGGGCATGTAGTTTCATGAGCCTCTGATTAGAGTTAACCTATGGTCATTTACCAATCGAGAAATCATTGTGGACAGGAGACTCCACTCAGCTTTCTATAACTACAGTTTTATTTTTTCTGTACAGTTATCATAATGTAACTATTTAATATGAGACAAATATTATACTAAATAATGTGAAAATTCTTATAAGGACAAATTTGGTTTGTTGATGAAAGACTGTTGTGGAGTGTGAAAGCATGGGTACGCTGTATTCTTGATAGCTTAGGCTGTGTAAATTTGGGAGACCTAGAGAGAAGAGCTAACTTCTTATGTTGAATTTTGTATTCCAAAGATGAGGTAGGAGATAGCAGTGAACTGTCAGCTGCAGAATATGAGGCCGAAATCTGCATGAGAAGAACAGAGGTCAGAGGAATTCTGTAGACGATAAAATTCAAACCACAAACAACGAATCAAAACCTAAGAGAAGAGAGATGTCTGGAGGGTACTGTCACTGTTCTTGGTGTGGGATGAGAGCCCTAGTTCTCATCTGATAACCAACAGCTGCAGCGGATTCCAGGCTACAAACGCTCTGCATGGCCGGAGCTTTGTTCACTTCTGGTGCACAACTGTGACAGCTCGGATTGGGAGACAGTTGTTTGGAACATGGAAGAAGGAATTCTGTCTAGTTTTTTTTTTCTGTCTTGGAAATAGTTTGTATCTGGGGATATGAAATGAGCTATTAATGAGTTGATCTTAGTTGGCTCCTTAGGTATACAGAGTTACATACGCCAACTAATACCTCATCTGTCCCTGAACATCACAAAATCGGGCATTGTTATCTCCATGTTACATGTAGAAGAACTGACACCTGGAAATTTATAGCAATGAACTCGATTTGAATAATAATTGCCTGATTCCTACATTACCCTGTCATCTTAATTTCCACAGTTACAAAGTTGTAAGTTATCAGTAAATGTTAATAGCATTTTGCAACATATATACTGAGAACCTCTTAAGCGCAGTCTGTTCCTGCAGACACTAAGAGCCGGGTGGCAATAGGCAGGATGTCACAGTTCTGAGTACTGCGTACACAAAGGCACTCACACCTCAGAAACATCATGGAGAAGAAGTCATACACAGGAGTAAAGGACCTCGTGTCTTGTCTAGTACTTGTGGAGGCAGACTGACCATCAGGATGTGGCTACCTCGCTCTACACTCCATAGTTGTCACTGTGTCCTGTATACCTTGTCCTTCATACACACAATTCCACATGAATGAGGAGCCCTTATCAATAGGGGAGGGACTGTATTAATTTCAAAATATGTCCTAATTAGTAGTCAACTAGAGCTACTCTCAGAAGCAAGTTTAGAAGGGCCCATATGGGGGAGGCACAATGGTAAATTCCCAGGATCTAATGTAGATTTAGTGAAGGATGTGATGCCACTGGCTAGAAGAATTATTCCCTGCATATCTCAATCCCCAAAAGATGCTGTGTCAGAAGAAACAGAGAACAGCATCCATCAAGGGCCAACTGTCTGCTTTCCATTTTCTTAAATTTGAGAAGTGGGGAAATCTTTCACTGAATATGTTGCTATCGCTATAGAGATAGGTTCAATCTCATCTGTCTTTTCCTTTGAATTCTAAACTTCCCATGGATGCATGTTCCAGCCAAGTCTCTTTTTCTACAGCTTTGAAGACCACCAGCTCACACAAAGATTCTCTTTTGCGTGCTCTGCCAAGCCCCAGAGACTACTGCTGGCTTGCTTTTCAGTGATGCTTTCTCAATTACGACTGGCGAGGAGACCTTCTCCTCCTCCTCTTCCCAAGTTCCACCATGGACAGTCTGTGCAAGGATTTCCTTGTAGAGAATAGTAGACAATCATCTCTTTACAAAAAGATGGGTGGTTTTTAAAAGAGTTGATTAATACCAAATGATACTGCTTGAAACAATTGTGGGAAGGGTGTTGGCAACGGTAAAGGCGTAAGCTGCAGATGTGTGCTATGTCTTATTTTACTTGGCGACCGTCATAAGCAATAAAACTTGTCTTTTGTGAGACTTCTTGGCATTGTCATAGGTGAGAACTAGAAAGTCCATGTCCTAGTCCTGCCTCTGTTCTTGATTTATCAGCAAGCAAAATGCTCACCCAGCATGCCTCTTTTCTTTCCATGTCCTAAGGCAGGAGAATTGTCCTTGTTTGGACAATCTGTCATGTATATTCTTTTGTGACCTTAACTACTTTGCCTACATGGGACTCTGAACTGTGACATAAAACTGCCTACTAGTGAGAGTCTGGCACTAATGAGGGAGGGCTCTAAATACCGAGTGATTTCAGAGCCTAGGCTGGACTAATACATAGGATGATGGGGGGTACCAGCAGATGGAAGTCCGTCTCCTTTCGGTGCACAAACGCTATCCCATTGGGTCAACTCTAAGGCCTAAGCATCTCTTTCTTTCCCCAAAGAAAGAGAGGGGAAAATACTAAAAGAACAAGCAGTTTGGAATTGCGCACCCATTCATGTAACTTATAAATACATATGCGAAGCTGCCTACGCAGATTCTGGTTGAACAAGAGCGTTTGCTGTGGAATGCTGTCACTCGAGAAAGAGCTGCATCTGCTCCTTCCTGTTTTAGGATGCTGCCCTTAGAATATTTCACCCCAACCCAGTTCTCTGCTAGGGAGGGATGATCCTGAATATGGGTGGGAAGGGAAGTGGGAAATGTGGTGGTGTGTAGACAGACTGTACAAACAGCATCCAGAATGGAGCCTCCCTAGACCTTCCCCCCTTTTGTTTTGCTAATGGCCGCCACAAAAGAAGGACATCGTATACATGAGTAAGGAAGATCTTTGACTGATGGTACAAGACTAACACTTCAGTCAGGGAGTAAGTTTGTCCCACAAGCCCCACTGCCCATCTCATAGAAGGGCCGTGAGGTTCTTGTGAATACCTCCTCAGATGTTGATTTAGGCATTGCTGTTAAAGATGATGCAGCAATGAAATAGAACAGAAGTTTAAATAAAACACACACAGATGCTTCCAGGCAAGCATATCATCACATATCTATGTTCTCCTAACCACACTATGTGAGTATGTATATATAATGCAGCATACTAAATCAGAATCAATTTTATATGCCATTTCATTTTATTTCAATATAAAAATACACATTAAAAACAAAAGATAGATTTTAAAAGGTGTATAGCTCTTATTAAAGGATCCTGTTTCAAGGTCAATTACTCACTGCCTGACTTTTTTGAGGTATTTTTATTATGCTTTTATTTACTGTATGTGTGGGGTACATGCTTGTGGAGGAGCAAGGACTGTTTGTAGGGTCTGATTCCCAACTTCTACCCGTAGGGTCCAGGGATAGGATGTAGATTGCTATGTTTGGTGGTGGGTCTTCCTCTCCCCATGGAGACATCTCCTTAGCCCATCAAAAGGTGTGTTCATAGGAACAGTCCTTCAAGCTGGAGTGTCCATTGGCCATAACGGGGAGTGTTGCTAAGGCAACATCTGTGAAGGGCCATGTCATTATTATGGATCTTAGCTTCTGGGATCCAGACTGCTTGTTTAAAATGTGATCTAGAGTTCCTGATATAACATGCTAAAAATAACTCAGCCACCATGTGTTTTAGTTTCCATAGTCTGTGAAGGAAGAGACAACTATTGTTTCTTCCTGTTTTGCTTTCTCAGGTATACTTGGGTGGCTTTCTGCATTCCTGGTTGGTTTTCATGTTTCTCTTGACCTTTTTAAGGGCTCAAGGAGTCACCCCATGAGTTTTTACATGGTGAAATCAATAAGTATTACTCGTGAAATGAGGTGTACAGTCACTATGGTGTCCATTTAAACTCCCATTAGTTACAATTTTACTCGTTAAGCACCATTAAATAAGCATTCTCTTCCCTGGGTATCTCACACCTCAAAGTCATGCAAATGCTGGCTCATGAATGCTCATAAATGCCCGTGAATAGTTTTGAGCGTGTGACGTCATGTTTTTCAGTCGATAAAAGAGCAACTAGTTGAGGTTAGGCCTAAGTTTCTTACTGGCGTCTGGGAGATGAAAGTGCCAAATGTGACTATTGGGAAGCCCTGTTCTGAATAATAGGAATGTTTCTAGATGGTGGTTAGTATATAAAATACTGGCAATTGTCCTTCGCTGCTCTTGGTGGAAAGATGTTGCACATGTTGGCAGCTCATATTCAGGGGCTCGCCTCCACACACTGAGAGTGATATAGCTCATGGAGAGGATACAGAGAGGGCCAGAGTAAAGTCTGTATCCATAAACTATTAATGGTATTAATAGTTCAAGATAGAATAACAATTTTGGAATGAGAAAATCAGCAAGAATTGAAGTTAGGTAATCAAGGAATCAATAGGTGGCCCATGTTTCATACTGGCCCAGGGAAAACACATTTCAGGTCTGTGATGGGGATAGAAGATGCTTGTCAGTCTGTTGGCCTCAGATGAAAACAAAGAAGTCCTATACATGTATGTCGTGTGCTCTATGCAGATCGGTTCATTCACAGTAAACACAAACAGTCTATGTATTTGGTTTCTTAAGAAATCCCTTAGAAGCCAATTGGTTAAGCTAACGTTTTCATTCTCCAACAGCTTCTAATTTTGTAGTACCTTCTTTTACACGTGACCTTTCCTACTATATATTTAGTCAACTACTTTCTGTCTGTTTTGGCTTCCCGAAACAGTCTCAATATCTTTCTTTAAATAAAGTCCTAGTTATCCCCAGCTGTCTACTTGACACAGCCTAGAGCTGTTTGAGGGACTAGTTGGGGGATTTCTCTGATCAGATGGGCCTGTGCAAATCTTTATGACATTGTCTTGACTGATGATTGAGGTTCAGAGTCCAGCCCCCTGCAGGGTGGCACTATCCCCAGGCAGGTAGGGCTGGGCTATATAAGAAAGCCGACTGAACATGAATGAGCAGTGAGCTAGCCAGTAAGTAAGTAGCCTTGCGCCATGGTTTCTGCTTGAATTCCAGCCCTGACTTCCCTCTCTGATGAATCATGACCTGGAAGTATAATCCAGTTAAACCTTTTCTCCCCCACCTCAACTTTTGCTTTGGGTCATGTTTTTGATACAGCAAAAGAATGAAACTAGGACAAGGTGTGAAACTACAGGATAAATTAGAGATTCATTATCAATGACAGACTTGTAGAAACTATTTACATAATGTAATATACAAACATCTTACCATTAATAACCTGAACATTTTAGATAAAAGAGACAGTTTTAGCTTTTATTATGCAAATAAATTTACCTTCATTCTTTATTTCCTATTTTACTCAGAAATTAGCTTGCTTATTGTGATGTCAGGTGATACACATTTAATTCTTTCAATATGATAGTGTGAGTCAATAATTTCTGTCTCTTCATAATTTCTTTTCTTCCTTTTCCCATGGAGTATTTTTTCTGGATTATGACACATCTTAAAAATTTGTTTTACTAAATGCATAAAAGAAAAGAAATAACCGCATCTATAGCAGACATCAATCTATGTAAGGCAATTAACCAAAAAATAAATATAACCAATTGTTCAGCTATCTTAAAAATCCCTCCATAAACCA
The DNA here is from genome assembly GCA_025134845.1 of Neodon shergylaensis. NCBI lineage: Eukaryota > Metazoa > Chordata > Mammalia > Rodentia > Cricetidae > Neodon > Neodon shergylaensis. Next base: position 9,958,562 of record JABTXL010012544.1, on the reverse strand, counting down.
CAATACTGCCTCACATAAATTTAATAGGAACCAATCAATATGCTCTTATTATTATTTAATGACCATGTAGTGCAAAAGTATATACATGACTCTATACAAAATGTAATTGTGTCTTGAAACCAATAAAATAGGGATCATTTAGCATGTAATTCCTAGGAGGATTATTACCCAAGGATGTATCCTAAGCACAGTGATCTTGTCCTGATATAAAAATACATTTATATTAGATGGGAGTAAGAAATTGACACAGGGAATTATAGTTTTAAACTTTTTTAAAGCTGTTTCTAGAGATTGAAGATCAAAATCTGTGTTGGAATTACATGTTTTAACCCAATTTCCATTACAGGGCAGATTTCAAGTTGAGTTGACTTCAATAATTCAGTTTTTCAGAAAACCTTTTCCAATGACAATCAAATCATTTTGGCATTTGAATTAAATATTGTCTTCTAAAAGTCTCTTACTAAGTTACTAAGCCTGCTTCCAGAAGAACCTCCACAGAACCCTTGTCTCCAAGATAGTGGTGAGTGTGGGAGAGGAAAAGTCAATCGTTCAGAAAGGACACGACTGCTTCTGTCCTCTCAATTTGGAGAACGGGTGGAAATGATGTAGATGGGTATATTATGTTATCAGCCTAGGCAGTAGAGACATGAGGCTCACTGGAAAATTATTAAAAATGCTAAGATCGGCAAACCCTTCAACTTAAGTAGCTCCTTACATTTCTGGGAATCAAGAGGTCTTGAGAGTTGATTTTACTTCTTATTTTGTATCATCGGAGAGTCAATTGAAAGTAGGAAAAATTTTATCCTTTCCAATTAAAGCAGAGAAGGACATGTCATCGAGCCCTTAGAACAAACTGAAACTGGTAACTCCATGTCCTGTTGAAGATAAAAACCTCTCCTTACCCTGGATGAGGGGGGAGTTTGGAAGAGGCCTCTCTACAGGATGTCCAGGAAATTCAACAGTGTCAGGTTAAACTCCTAAATGGAGGGGAAAAGAAAACAGTGACTGAGAGGACAGAAAGAAACATACTGTCCTGAGGACTCTTCTGTTGAAATCTGTGTCCTAAAGTTAGTGACAACAAGGTCTCCCGGTTGCCCTGGTATCTTTCTTTTCCTGTCCCACCACTACTTCTCCATAATAGTGTTGGAGGGACACATTTAACATACCCTATCACACTCATCACCAATTCCAGATGACATTCAGAGTTCCCAATCTATATTTTCCAAGATAGTCAGAATCTGTATCTATCACTGACCTTATAGATCGAGAACTTGTGTATGAAGTTTGAAGTTCATATTCTTATGAAAATAAAATGTAACTTCAAATTGCCAGTGGATCATCTAGTTAGTCAAACATATAAGACCTAGAAGGGAAATAGCATATATTGTATCCATTTAAGGGAAGCCATGATGATGACAGTTTCTGGGATCAATGTTAAGGTATTGCTGACAACTTTCAATGTCCACCTCACAGTTCTGATGAGTTGCTTAGCCATCTGTGTGGAACTTTTTTTTGTATTTCTCCACTTATTGTATAAAAACACATATTTCTGAAGTCATAAGAAAGGCAATAGTGCGTTATCGTCATGCTCTATCTTAGTCCGTGGTTGGTTTAGCACTCTTACTTAGTTCTATTTTGTTAACACAATTTGACTTTGCTGTTTTACCCACTCATGCTCAAACTTGTGCCTTTGACTCTCTTGAAGGTCCATAGTAATACCTGTGAACTGAATTCCAATGGGTTAACTCATGAAAGCATACACCTCAGTCCACATCAGCCCCTCTTTTTCCCTGCAGTGCTCTCTCAGGAAAAACACATTTCTCTACATTTGCTCTTGAACTGATTTCTTCTCCCCACTTAATTATTCCCTGGTTCCTCTCCCTAATCAGTGCTTTCCTCCTTAGGCTCGTTCTTATCACCCAGTGAATTTGCTCCACACCTCCCATTCCAAAGCATAGACTAGTGTGTGTGTGCTCTTCAAGAGGAAGGTGGAGTGTGGAGAAGAAGTCATTGATTGTATGTTGGTTAGCTGGAGAATATATATTTTATTGACCATATACTTTTCAGTTGTGTTGCATTAAAGATGCCCCAATGCCAGTGACTCCTCAACCCCTAAGTGGCAAAGTAAATGGCTCCAACTGTCACTTGTCAGGAAGAAGATGAAGATGCTTCTGCAATAATTTTCCCACACTGTCCCTATGACTTCAGCATCCCATTGTTTTCTCTAACTCATTTTGCTTCTTCGGACGTCTCATCTAAAATGTATACCTTCCCCTCCTGATGTCCCTATCTGTGCCCATTTCTAATCTCAATTCTGCTCCCTTCTGATCTATGATTGCAGTAGAGCCACCAATTTAATTACTTTGCATGACTGACCTATCACACATGACTTCTATCCAAGGATATATCTTAAGAAAGCCAGCATCTTTCTGGGCTTCTCTAAGTTTAATAAAGCCATTGTCTTCAAGAAGCTTCTTTGTAATAACATTCTTCTTAACCTGAGAGCAACACCTGTATCCACTCAGAATCACCAAGCACTTTGCTGTAGGATGACTCAATACAGTTGGCTTGATTTTCTTTCCAGGTATATACTTTTCTCATTTTTTTTCATACCTACTTACACTACTTCATTTAGTATTCTTTGCAACGCCTTGCCTAGTAGAGTCTTTGTCTTCAATCTTACGCCTCTAGGATTTGATTTCTTGCTAGTGGGATCTCTCAAACACATGCTTATCCATCCACTGATTTTTCTCTAATCTCCAAATAAGACCCCAGTTTCCTAGTCTAATTGACTCAGTTCTGCTCTCACAGGAAATGTCACCTGTTGGAAATTCTAGAACCTCTGACCCATATACAGTTCCCTGTAAATCAAATACCGCTTCCAAATTCTGTTGTTTTGTGCCAATCTCTTATTTCTGGGTAACATTCTTTTCTCATTGTCTTTCCCTCACTGTAAGGGACTGGCACTCCAGTGTTCTTTAAAAAGCTATTTCAGAGATGACTCCTATTCAGCTTAAGCCAACTTGGCCTCACTCCATCTTTGTACCTCCACAGCACTCAGTAAACGCTACAGTGGGAATCATTGCATTATCAATGGAAAAATCTACTGATTCTTCTTAATGGGTTTTAGAATGGGAACAATAACCTTCTTCTATTGTATATTCCCATTTTCTATTGTATAACTTTCAGCATAATTAATTGTTGGAGTTATGTGCATTTTAGCTGGAAAGGCTTATTTGAATTTTACAAGGGTGGTTATCCCCAAGTGAAAGTTGAGAGTTGAGGAAAATAGGTCATACATAAATCACTGTAGATATTCTTTCCCAAGTATTTTTTTTTGTCTTATTCTTTGTTAACGGCACACATCCCCTGCTTGGTAATAAGAATACTGTACTGATGGGGCAATTATCAGCTCACTTATGGCATTGTAAAGGTATATGGGATAAATTAGCCCATATTTAAAGACAGCAAATCTTTCTCCAGAAAAAAAAAAAAACAACCACTCAATGACTAAGAAATTCTAATCCCCCAGCTGCACTAGTCTGGCCAGAATGAACTGTCAGTGACTGAATGAAGTGTCTGTCCAACTGGCCGCAGTCTGAAAGGCCAGCATGAAACTAAAAGAATGGGTTTGTTATATAGGATGCTTCTCTGGTCTATAAATGCAAGAGGCTACAAGTGCAGGGGTTAAAAATAAACCTTCCCAAGTTCATAGCTAACAGAAATGCTCTGGTGAAAAGTGCTATGGGAGACAACTTGAGAGGCAGAAGAAAATAAAAAGAGAAATTATAATTTTATGACGGGTAAGTAATGAAGAGTTCCAAATACAGAAATGCCTTAGCGATTCTCTGGAGCATATTAAGTTTGTTTAAATATACAGCAAGCCTGTATATTCTTAAAAGTTTGGGAGTCGTCGTTAGCAACAGTGCAAATGGATGCCATTAGAAGTTTGTTTCTCTATTTGAATAGACTAAATGGAATGTTATTTATAAGCCAGAGAAAGGAGATACCACGATTTATTTTTTTTTAATGCATTTGTTCCAGTGGGCTGGGAAATGAGTCTCAGAACACCAAATGTCAAGCTTAAGATGTGTAAAGTAACAGGCACACATTAGTTCATACTTCCTCCTTTGTGGAAATACAGCCCTGTGATGAGGATTATATAAAATTTTTCTTCCCTTTGTTTTCCCAAAGCTGTAATATCTGAGGGTGAACAGGCACTTTTATATACATGTTCTTTCTAAGATAGTCAGAAAATGAATTTGCATACAGAAATGGAGAATGAAGTTATTAGTTTCAAGAAATTAGTCTGAGAAAGCTGGAAAATTGCTTTAAAACGTGCTTATCAAATTCTTCATAGAACTGTCAAGTTGGCAATCCACTTCCCCCACTCATGCTGGTATTTCCTTTGCAAGCAGAGTACACTTACAGTCTTCCTATACCATGAATGACAGCAGCCTTTCTGGGGATCCCAGGCTGCACCCACAAGTCTTAACCTCACCCCTCAGAATTTCCCAAGGTTAATGACTTCGTGATCTCATTTCCAAACTCATAGTCTATGCAGATCCTGTCTTATCCCTTTGCCATTGAGGAACTGTACTTCCTTACACACAAGAGGAAAGCTTGGAGGAAAAGTGGCTGTGAGAGAAAAGTACGGTCCTGAGAGGACTTTCATAGCTTTCGTGGAAGTTGCCAGAATCATTAGATCACCCTTGGCCACTGCATGTAATCAGTGTGCTAAACGGTCCTCTGACCTGGTTTCCAGACACCTCCCCTCTCCACTAGCTCTGCTGTTCCTAATTTCAATTGAGTCTGTTTCTTCCACTCTCTCTCCCCACTTACCTTTTCCTTTTCTCTTACAAGAAATCATTTTGAGGCAGGCGGATCTCTGTGAGTTCGAGACCAGCCTGGTCTACAAGAGCTAGTGCCAGGACAGGCTCCAAAACCACAGAGAAACCCTGTCTCGAAAAAAACCAAAAAAAAAAAAACCAAAAAAAAAAAAAAAAAAAAAAAAAGAAATCATTTTTGATAATGGACTCAAGACTGAGGGAGAATGTTAGCCGCACTGATTCTGTCTCCTCTGGGCCCCACACCCTGCTTTAGAAATGAATACATTAGCACACATTGCCATTTTATCTTATTTTATTGTTTTATGGTTAGAAGCAGATGAGTTATCACATGTGTTTTCTTAATTCTGTCTGTCTGTTCACATCCAACTATATTCCATCTGTTAACCCCGAGTGATGAGCGCTGCAAACCAGCTGGTATCATTTTTCATTTCTCTGTGCTGTGTGACCACTAAGACCTTGACTGTAGAGGAATTATGACCTCCGGGAAGTTAGGCTTCGAAACACCTTTCACCTTCTTTCAGAACCCTGTCTTCGTAGACTCACTGTCACATCTAAAAGTCCTTAAACAGCTGGGGATGAAAAGTAACAACCCTCTCCTCATAGGGTATAAGAGAGAGTTTATCCTGGAGCCACTTAAGAGTTACCCAAAATTCTATATTCTATGATGGAAGCAGTTTCATGAAAATTTTTACAGTAACATAACAAAAAGTCGTAAGTCAAGACACATTTTAAAAACAGTAGTAGAGATATAAGAGAGGTGGATTACAGCAAAGTAGAGAAATCTCAGTTAGAGTCCTCAGATGCCATCTTGATATTTTTAGAGTTTGAGTTGGTGGAAGTTAGTGGCTACTACGTTCATACATTCCCATAGTTTTTTTTTAATTAAAAATTATTCACAGTATTTTTTCTGTATGTATGTATACACACATCATGCATGCCTGTGTCTACAGAGACCAGAAGAGGGTGTTGGATTCTCGGTAACTAGAGTTATAGATGGGTATAAACCATTGTGTGGGCGTCGGGAATTGAACCTACATCCTTTGGAAGAACAGCAAGTACTCTTGACCACTGAAACATCTCCAGCCCTTCCTAATGGTTTTTATCTGTTAACCCAGTAGTTCTTAATCTTCCTAATGCTATGACCCTTTAATACAGTTCCTCATGGTGTGGTGACCCCCAACCATAAAATTATTTATTGCTAATTCATAACTGTAATTCTCTTACTGTTATGAATTGTAATGTAAATATGTGATATACAGCATATCTGATATGTGTCTCCTGCCATCCGCCAGCTAAGAATCACTGTGTTAGCCAGAGGATATTAGGTCTGACACAGATGGAAGGAAGGGATGGCTATTTATGGAGCTAAAGATGGCCCAAGATCAAATGTGGTTAGATTCTAGGCCTGCAACTTTTTGACCTCTCCACAGTGGTCTGCAGCGGTCTGTTCCATCAATGAGCCTTTGTACAGAGCTTCTCTGCAGACGTCCCCATTCACAGATCTCATAACAGTTTACACATGCCTTCCTCGAACACACTATTTCAGTCCCGTTCCTCTGGCTGCCTGAACGCCAAACTCTCATGGCTTGCTTCAACTTCCTCCCAACCCCTCTCCCAGAACGGTTCCGTGTTTTGCTTTTGTTTATTTTACAAGAAACTGAGTTGAAAGAATTATATTAGCTAGACTTTCTAGAATATAGTTTTCTTTCTAATATGTGTATTCTAAAAAGCATATAAATTTTGAGCCAAAGACACAGAAATGATAGCATTTCAGGCAACTTTCTTTGGTTAAAGGAATAAGAGAGAGGGAGGTATGGACATACACAAGGCCTTTATGATTTGATTTGTCCCAGAGGTTGTGGCTTCCGTGTCCAGGCAATGTCACTATATGAAGTCTTTAAAAGCACATGAATCCAAAGCAGCTGCAGGCTGTCTACGTCTTCATTCCTCAGTCTGTGACCACGTGTTGAATTTCAAAGCCCTGTGTCCTTTAAGCCTTCTTTTACTTCTACTGCCTTCTGAAATATTGATCATTCACCGGTTTTCGCATTTGTCTGTCTCCTGATAATCCTCAGTTTATCGTTTCCATTTTTCCATATACACGGAGCCTGGGAATGATACAGTGTCTTCATAAGCTGCAGGGTTACCTGTTTTCTTATAAATAAAACTATTTATTTATTTTAGTCAAGCATCAAGTCTCCAAGCTTATCCTTGCAATATTATAACGCTAAATTTTCTTTCGAGGGGGGTTGGGGGAGAAGCTTAATGGTAATATCCTGAGAATAGACAAACATGGGAGACCTATATAAAATCTTAAACTCCTGTCTGTAGGTACAAAAGAAATATGGCAGAGCTGAGCCCAGTGTGCACGTGTCAAGATGGTTTTTGCCTGTTAAGAAATGAAAAGGCATTGAGAGATCTATGGTGGTGCTGTGTCCCTCGTCATGCTTTTGTTTTTTTTTTTTTCTTTCTGAGTTTCTGTGCTGTTTATTTTTACAAAGGTCTCAATTACAACCTCTGCCTCTAGAAGCAATGTCTCCAAGTTTCGCCTCTCTTCCCTACCTCTCAGGGTAACTCTCACTGCTTCCTTTCCTTTCAATGTTCCCTCATCTTCCTATATTTATTTTGGTTTCTGTTTCCTCACTGTTCAAAGAATGATCACAGCTTCAGCTCTACAAATTGAAGAACATTACAAAGAGATTTTTCCCCCCTCTTCCAGTGAAACATAATGGTCAAGTTTATAGGAAAATTGGGCTTGTTGATTGGTCTAAAATTTCAAGTAATTGGTAATCTTTTGTGAGTCTTTATGTTTTTCTGCTTGGTTGAGTTTATCTGACAGATGCCATAGTCGTCTTTTTTTACACACGAAGACACTTGGGGTTCCAACACATTTTCTCTTGCTTTTCACTGTGCAGCTGGTTATTGGCTGTGATAGGCCAGGAACTGGCAGCTTCTTCTCACCTGGAGTGTGCTCTTCCTGTGAGCCTTGGCTGGAAACAGCGACAGGAATGTTCTGTTACTACCCATCTTGGTAAACCTTTTGGACAAAATGTTCACTGTCACAGAAAATGCATGTTGGAAATAATTAAAACACAAGGGTATTGGCTTCTGTGGGGTTATGAGTGGTTCACTGTCTCTAGGGGGAACAGAAACCATTCCTCTGCATGAGAAGACCTACAACCTTACTTATATATGGTGCCTGTAAAATGGAACTCACAGGAACAAAGAGGAGAGAGAGGGTCATCATCAGAGATCTGAGGCAGAGATAGAAAAAAGTTGGGGAGATGGTGGTCAAAAAACAAAAATCTTGAAGTAGGACTAGTGAATGGCTCAGTAGGTAAAGTTGTGTTGTGCAAACCTGATGACCTAAGTTTGATTCCCAGACCCCAGTAAAGGAGGAAGGAGAAGATTAACTCTATAGAGTTGTCCTCAGACTGCCACACACCGTGGCAGATGTATATGTGTGCACCTCCGCCACAATCATAAATTTAAAAAAATTATTAGACAGAAGGTCTAAGTACAAAAATATTATAAAATAAAATGACTACAGTTAATAGCAACATATTATATACCTGAAAGTGACTGAGAGATTTAACATAGTCTCATTATGAAAAATAAGCATGTGAGCAATAGATAATTTCAATTAGTATTATTTAGTCATTTGGCAATATTTACATATTTCATAATATCATGTGTGTATGTCAAGTTAAGTCAGTCCACAGATACACATTTGTATCTCAGATTTAATCAACCATTGGTTTTTTATGTGTATATATATATATATACATATGAATATATATACATATACATACACACACTTCCTGTACATCTATGCTTTATTGTCCTCCCCTAAGCGCAGTATAACAACTATTTACATAGTATTTACATTCATTTAGGTGTTATAAGCAATCATCAGTCAGTTAAAAAGATATCAAAGGATGTGCGTATATGTGTACTTCTCTGTAAATGCTTTGCCCTTTTATGTAAAGGATTTGAGCATTCGTGGCTTGTGCTATCATTGTAGGTCCCAGATCTACTCCCCAGTGAATGCCAAGTAGTGACTATGTACACACTTTCGATTTGCCAATTTAAAATTGCTAATAAAGCCTGACATCAGTGAACTAGTATCCATCAGCAGACAATGCCATTGGCCTTCACATCTACATCAATAAATTTTGCTATGTCTACTTTTTACATTTTAAATTAGAAAACACTATATTTCCAATCAGGAATATTAGAGGAAGGCATGGTCTTTCCACTCAGAGGAGGGCAGCTCTGGAGTTTCATCCAGAGTTAATCTCTTTACATTCTCAACTCACTTAAGCCTAAGGGCTTTTAAACGTGAAAGCTGACTGGAATTCTGTCTACCCCTGGGTGACATGGCTTCTGTTCTATCATTGAATGGTCACCTTAGGTGAATGTAAACCCCTAGTCAATCTTTTCTGGAATGACTATCTACGGTTTTCCCACTTAGTCGTATTCTATGGTATCGTGACTCTTTCAGACAGTCTCTATCAATATCATGTTCTTTTTAGTCATTATTTGCTCACTTGTTCTTCCCACAATGAAAACTTTATGATGAAAGAGACCTATTTCTTAATTCAACGATGCATTTAAAAAGTATAGCTGGATGATCATTATAATTTGTTCTTATTTTTATGAGCATGCTATATCTCCTGGATAACCAGTCTCAGTACTTAGAAGAGGGCTGGGCTCATGGTGGAAGCTCTTTTATCTATTAGATAAACTGATAAAGTCATGACAGACATTTCTAACTCAGATTCCCAAAAAAAAAAAAAAAGCTTCTAGGCATTTTAAACAGGCTTTCAAAAGGAAAACCCCACCTTCCCAGTTTTTGACTCATTGGACCAGCTGATATAGGTGGGAAGAGAGGTATACATAATTGGTAAAGCTGAGTTTGAAGGCATGGGCTTCATAATGTGTTTCTCATTTGTTTGTTTGTCAGCAAATGCCCCTGGTTACCTTCCAAACCAGCTACTCCCACACCAAGTTTTCCTTACTTTTTTTTCTCCTACCAATTATGCAAATAATTTTAGAAACCTGAATTATATATACAAATAATTTGTATTATTTAGAGTATATAAATAATTTTAATTTTAGAACACACACACACACACCGAGAGAGAGGGAGGGAGGGAGAGATAGGGAGAGAGAGAGAGAGAGGAGAGAGAGAGAGAGGAGAGTCTCATGAGAAGGAAAGTGATTTCATGATCAAGAGCAGACTAGGATGAGTGAGGCCCTGGATGTAACCTCTCACACAAAAATAAAACAAAATGAAACAATAAAACAAGCCAACCCCAACACAATTGTACTCTTCTAATCTTATGAACTTTTAAATTTATCTCTATTTGTTTAACCAGGTACATATCCCGCTAACACATTTGTCATCTACAATTTAATACACTAGCTTTTCAATATCCTTTATATGTCATTAAACTTGATTGAGATAGGACCAATAGCAGAATCATGTGATATGTCAACAGAGCTTTTGCTTACATTGACTCCTTGATCAGGATGGAAGCTACCGAGTCTCTACCTCTGTCTCAGTTGAGGAATAATTAGTAAAAACCCAGAGACAGAAATTGGGGTTAAACCTGAAGGTCAGAAAAGCAAAACAGCCAGCCACTGGCTGTTACCTCTACCTCAGTCTGAAATGGTGATCCTGTCTCCAGGAATCTCAGAATGAAACTGTGAGAGCTGTCTTCCTCCATCTTATATTCATTTCTAGTGCTGGGATTAAAGGTGTCCACCATTACTGTGCATTTTCTATGGCAAACTAGTGTGTCTACTGGGATTAAAGGTGTTTGTTACCACTGCCTGATCTGTAAGGCTGATCAGTGCAGCTGTTTTACTCTCTGAACTTTAGGCAAGCTTTATTTACTAAAATACAAATGAAATATCACTACACTCAGCCATTTCATTTCTCACCTTGTGAACAATGACATTATTGAAGATTTTGAAATATTCCTACTTTTAAATATATCTCACTGTGTGTGCAGTGTTACCTTGACATATTTGTGCAGGGTGTTACCTGAAACAATTTCATTCCATACTCTTAGAATATGTATACATTTTCCTAGTGCTTACCATATTTTTTCTAAGTATCCCAGAACAATCCTGCCATTTGTTTATTAAACTAATCTTAATAACCTGTCCTGACATCTATCCTTTATACTAGAGAAAATGTTAATGGAAAATGCAATTTATTTCTCGAAGATAGCTGGCAATTTTCCAAGTCTGGTTGATGTGGTAGTCCCCTCTGTATGTTGTGAATATATTTTATTACCATTGGTTAATAAAGAAATTTCTTTGGTCAATGGCAGGGCCAAATAAAACCAGGTGAAAAATGCAAACAGAGATAATATAGAGAGAGTAGACAGAGTCAAGGAAACACCATGTAGCTGCCAAAGGAAAAAGATGCCAGAACCTTACCTATAGGCCACAGTCTCATAGCGATACACAGATTAACAGAAATGGGTTAATTTAAGATGTAAGAGCTAGCTAGGAATATATGAGAGCCATCAGTCAAATAGTGTTGTAATTATTATAGTTTCTGTGTGATGATTCAGGTCTGGGCAGCTGGGAAATTAAAGTACAGTCTCAGGTTGCATCTGGTCCCTATCATGAAGGGGCTAGGCACAGTTTTATTCAAGTCAGGGTGTTTACCTGCTAGCACTTTGCTGACCTTGAGATCCAATTTCCTTTTAACCATGTCTGTTTTCTACTTTCCAGTGCAATGCTTATTGTCTCTGATAGCCTGTTTGAACAAAAGTAGTTTGACTTTGTGTTAACATTTAATCATCTGCCCAAGCAAAGGGTCAAGCCTCTCTTTTCTTCTTCTGCCAGCCTCTTAGAGTATAGCTGGGAAACCTGCTAGTCAACCCTAACTCTAGCTCTGTGCATTTCTTTTTGTCTTTCACTTGTTAACAAAGGTCCTAGGACCCCTGTTACTCTTGCATACACTTGCCCTAGGGTAGAGCCATTTCTCCTCTTAGCACCATAGTAGGTCACACTGAACCAAAGTCAGTAAAACACACAAAACACCTTGGTGTGTCTTTTTTTCTTTTTTTTTTATCAAATGCATCTTTTACTAGACTGTGCCTCTATTAATATATTTTAACCTCTTGATGTTTTATCCCTGCTAAGTTCTAAAGCATTTCAGGGTCTCTAGAAATAGACTTACATTCTTCCATTTAAAATTTTAGTGGTACTTATAACATCTTCACACAAATCACAGTTAGCCTAATACTGTCTTGTCACTGCTTTCAATTCTACGATAGTATGGCTGACTTCCATTTTTCTAAGACTTCAGATTTACCTAGGACAGTATCTAAGTCCATAGTGCAAGTAACTCTGGTTATTTCCTCTACCTTATGGAAGTGAAATTGTTAGAAAAGAAATTTAAAAATATAAAATGTAAAACTTTTGTCTGTGATATGCTTAATATAATGCTAGGTTTGCATTACAAGATTTATGGCAATGTTTAAATGACGTGATAAAGTCTAAAAATGAGAACTATATAAAATATTGCAAGTGAAAGAGGAACAAGCCCACTTACGTGTATAAGGAACATTTATATCCAGACCATATGTGATTGATATAAGCTAGTGTTATATGATGACTTTTATCACTACAGAGGCAAGGAAATAAATACATTTCATTGAAAATGATGGAATTAAAGCCAGACATATTAACACATGAAGGTCTCTTTACCATAATTGCCCTCTTCTTCCAGACTTATTAATGACAACCGAGGTAATGCTGTTGAACGTTTTCAAGAAAGAAAATTTTAAGTGAAATGTTCATTCACCTTTGACAATACTTGTTCTATTCAAGTTTCCTACAGTCTCTTAAAGTAAAAATTGGTCACATATTTCCTAAACCCACTCCCACTGGTGGTATTATTTTGTACCCAGGTATTTCCTCTTCATGTCTATCTCTTCTCTGTTCTCATTCTCTCTCTTCTCCTGCCTCTTTCTTTTTCTCCTCCACCCCTCCTATCTCTGTGTGTTTCTGTCTCTTGGAGATCTGCAGATAGAAACATTCTGCTTATTCTATAAGGTAGCTAATTCTTTTTACAAAGTGAAATTTTGAAAGCATGAAATAATTTTTTTATCCCCCAAGCCATTCATCACATACCTGGGAACATACCTGCTGTGAGCTTGTTAAATTTCCTGAGGTTATTGTCAACTTGAGAAGCTGTGCAGTACCTCTGCGCATTGGTTACTATGGGGATCTTTGGACCTGCCCACATCTCTGTGACCTCCTTTCTTTCATTCCCACCCTCGCATCCTTGTAGTGGTTCACATTTTCATCACACATGCTACCCTGGCTTATAATTCAGTTTAAATAGATTCTTTCTTTCTGATTCCAATGCAAATGTGACCAGGCTTCCAGAACCCTCTGAGACATGCTTTCTGTCACAGAAGATGCATTTTGTCTGACAGGAAATTATTCTATCATTAAGCGAATGATTTTCAAAACTATCCTCATATTAACTGACTGTCTTGTATACAAATTTACATGTTTTCCAAAAAGAAAAATAATTAGGCATAGTCCAGAACAACTGGCCATTAATTTTTGAGCCTAGAAACCTTCATTTTAACACTTTTTCTGGGTGATTTCCATCTACATGGAATTTCAGACCCATTCACTAAAATTTGGTACAGAAAACGAAAAACTTCTTCAGCCAACTTTTGTTCCCCTCCTCCTCTTCTTTGTAAGCTTCTGACTTTTGACCTTATTTACTTCCTAGAATATGGTGTCCTCTATTCACAACTTCGTATGGACTTTTTCGGAAATTGTGAGAAGCAAGAATCATTCATTATACCTAATCCATAAAGATGAACACGGGCATATACTTTCAAGTTTGCTGTTATGCATACATTCTCTATATTTGAGTTAATATCTTGCTTAAAAAATTTAACATTGCAGACATCATCTCTTCGTATTATCATAAAAGTTTTCTAAAATATCTTCATAGCCCTGTTGGGGGGCACACCTTTATTCAGAAGGTAGAGGCAGGTGAATCTCTATGAGTTTGAGGCCAGCCTGGTCTACAGGGCAGCCAAGGTTACACAGAGAAACCCTGTCTCAAAAAACAGAAACAAAAATAATTTCTTTACTGTCTGCTCAATGAGTCCTATAGATATTGATATTTCTACAGTACCCAACAAAACAAACAAAAGCCAGCCAAACCAAAATCCTCTCATGTATTAAACCAGATTTTCTTTGCTCTCGCTTTCCTGCCTCCCCTCTCCTCCTTTCTTTTCTTCTTTCTTCAGTTTCTTTCCTTGAAGGTTATTTTTACAGGCTGTTTTTTTTTTTTTGAGAAGTGTCGTTACTGATTGAAAAGGAAGTAACACCTTTGAAAGGCTCTAACATGTACTGTCAAATGACTTTTCAAAGGCAATGGAAAGTATTGCAGTACTTGAGCAGCATATCTGGATGATGTGGAGACGTAAAGCTGGGATGTAGCGTTTTCCTTCTTTCCATTCTTTGTCAAGTTCTTTTTGAGCATGTAACTACACTACCTGGTATCTTGTCACAGACGGGCTGAAGAAGGCATTTTCCTTTCTATACAATTTGAAAAGTTGGTCTTTGGGGCCCATTTACTAGTAGCTGGCTTAACCTAGCCATTCGGAGAAAAACTGGCAGTCTCTCCCTTTAGAGACATTTTTTTTTAAAGGACAAATTCAGCCAGCTAGCTTGTGGGATTTCATTTATATCAGATAAAGGTATTAAAAGTCTCTCTTCTCTCTCCTATCTCTCTCTCTCTCTCTCTCTCTCTCTCTGTGTGTGTGTGTGCTGTGTAGCTGAAGCCATGTTTTATGGTCAGAGTGGTATCTGTGCTAAATTTTTAAATTTTATGTGACCATGTAATCATCATATGATATTTTCTAAATAGGCACAAAGTACCTCAGTTACCTGATGCCAGCATAAAAAAATTGATGGAGAAAATAGGGCAACATAACCCCAGTTCTTCCAAACAGAAAATGTTTTAATTTCCCCAGATAAATGCAAGACATATTCATTTGAAAATTTACATTTTAAGAACAACTTATGTCTAAATTTTCTGGTGCCTTGGAAACGTTTAGCTCATTTCTTTTCAGTGTTATCAGTTCTCTCCTCTCCATCAGACGTCATTTTAGACCCCAGTGCTCTTTCTGGGGTCTCTCCTCTGCCTTTTCCTAAAGAGCCTGCAGTCAGCAGCATGTTTGCTCATCTGCATGCTGCATGTAGGACAGCAATGCTGCTTGTGGCAGTTTAGTTCTACTCTTGGTACATTTGGCTAAAGATGCCTCTCGAGGGACAGTTTTGGGGATTTTCCCAGTGATAACACAGAAGAGGTAGGTGGGGCCAGATAACATCATCCCTATCCACCTTTACTACCATATAAATGTCAGCTGAGGGAGGGAGCCCTCAAGAGAGAAGTGACTAGCAATGTCCAGGCAAGGTTGTCCCTGCTGACTATGGGTGACAGCTAGTTCATCTCCCCTTCTTGTCAATCCGTGGGAAGAACTATGTAAGCCAACAGTACAGATATATAAGCATTCAATATTAAAGAAAACAGGAGTTCATGCAAATCTTAAGATGATAAGCTTGACTGTGAGACAGATATAAATATGAATTTCACTACCAAGTATGATAATCTTGGACAAATTGTTTAATCTTTTTAATCAAGCAAACCATCTATAAAATAAGTATAAAATGAGTTTATATATATGGTATGAATCCTCAGTGCACAGCATATGCACAATAAATGTCACCCTTTCATATTGTATCATTTCGATCTATTATTTATTAAAAGGATAATTTGAATTTTTTTACAGCTAACTAGATATTGGCATGTATTTTATATAATATCTGTGTGCAATTGCCTTAATAATTCTTACTATATACTTAGTCTCAGATTTTATTTTCTACTAAAATTTCAGAGTCTTAAGATTTCCCTTATAAATGTAAATCTTTGTCCCTGAAAATATCTTTCAGTCTCTACATCTATATTATGTCAGATGTAACAAATGAAGTTTTACTAGATAAACAACCTGGAGGACCTTGTCAATCTCAGTTGTCCCGCGGGACAATAGGAAGACAAAGACAAGTCTTTATATTTACTGAGAAGAGTCTTGCTAGTACTCTCTCTATAGGGTAAAAAACACAACTCAGGACAAGAGGTTCAACAAAACTAAACAATCAACACTACTTATTTCCTGGGACTTTGAGCTAGTACATAAACGGGTGGCAAATGACATTCCATCTTTGCATGAATGTGATGTTTATAGGGTAAAAAAATAGGATGGAGATCATGTAAATTTAAAATCCAAGAGATTATAAACCTCAGATGTGATAATCTGTCTCCTCTCTTTTAGTACATTAATTATAGGTGATGAATTTTGAACAGAATCAAGTCTATTAGATACCATGGTGACTCTCTAAGAAGTTTTAGAGACTAGCTGTTCAGTTTTGAAGAGTTTAGGGAACAGTTTAATTAACACTAGAGTAGCTAAGATTACGTAAATATATTATAAATAAATATTACATATTTATTTCCTTACATGGCATGAGATACTACAAGAACAGCACCTTTTATTTCTCAGGCCCTTCATCTTTTATGGTGACATATTTTATGACTAAAGGAAAATTTTTAATTTTTTTTATAGAGAGCATTCTGCTGGTTTCTATGGCAAAGGTCATGTAGTAATAAACTGAGAATTTGACTTCCATTGGACTAAAAGCTAAGAAAATGAATTGCTATCTCCATCACCGTAAATCTGCAGAGGTGCGAGCCACAGAATCTAAAACAGATGACCACTTTGCATGTCCTGTGTCAAGCATGGATTGCTCACAGGTGGCTGCAGGAGACATTTGGTTCTCAGTTCTATTAATACACAAAAAAAGGAGCCCCAGGTTTTTTCTCATCAACTTGCCCCATGGGTTTACTGTTTGACTCTTTTATAGATTTCTTGAATGTGATCAAATGACAGTTTGACAAATAGCTTAAACAAGCCTCTCAGCATAAGCCTTATATGTCTGCTGCATGGTTCCCACAGCATGAGATTTCTTTTTTGCTAATATATCACTCAAAATGGAAAAATAAAATCACACATGATTTATATTTTAGGGCTGCTCCTAATTGCAGTCGTTCTTAAGAATGCCTGGATTTGGAATCGCCCAAGACTTGTGCTGGGAAGTCAAATTCTCCTTTACTCTAGATTGAGAGACACTTATTCTTGAATGGGACTAAGAATTTGGACTCTAACAAGTAGCTTAACAAGTAGCTTAAAACATTTCTTTAACAAGAAAATGTTTTGCTTGGATGACCTGATCCATGTCTTCTAGTAGGTGACACTCACATTTAGAAAGGGGAAAGGTGATGGAAGTCAGTCACGTTTCTAGGTTACAGTACAAACACTGGGCCCCTGAGCACCAAATTTCTTGTGTTAGTTTTAATGACGTGTCCTGCAGGTACACAGTTACACCAGGGACTTAGCTGCTTACGCTGTCATCCCTGCCCCATTTGAGTAAGAAAATTAGCAATTCCAGAGCAAGGCCTGTTAGAAGGATTTCTTTTCTTTTCAAATTAACCTATGCATAAGATAACTTGAGCATGACCTTAAGTGTCTTTTGGCCATTTGAACTTCTTCTGTTGAGAATTCTCTGTTCAGTTCAGTGCCCCATTTTTTTGGACTTCCCACAGGGCAGGGAACCCTGACTGCTCTTTGGACTGGAGAGGGAGGGGGAGTGGAGTGGGGGGAGGGGGAGGGAAATGGGAGGCGGGGAGGAGGCAGAAATTTTTAATAAAAATAAATAAATAAATAATTGCTACTATAATACAAAAAAGATAACTTGACTTTCCAGATTATTTCCTTTTAAGAAACAAAAGCACGATAAATAATTATTTTTTTTTTTGGTTTTTTGAGACAGGGTTTCTCTGTGGTTTTGGAGCCTGTCCTGGAACTAACTCTTGTAGACCAGGCTGGTCTCGAACTCACAGAGATCCGCCTGCCTCTGCCTCCCAAGTGCTGGGATTAAAGGCATGCGCCACCACCGCCTGGCGATAAATAAAAATTTAAAAATTTTCTAACCAGAACTATGGGAGAGGTAGGTATAGATATGCCCTTTCCTTCAATTCTAAAGGATAAATTATATGATATTTATTTATTTATTGATTGATTTTTATTGAGCTCTACATTTTTCTCTGCTCCCATTCCTGCCTCTCCCCTCCCCTTCAACCCTCTCCCAAGGTCCCCATGCTCCCAATTTACTCAGGAGATCTTGTCTTTTTCTACTTCCCATGTAGATAAGATCCATGTATGTTTCTCGTAGGGTCCTCATTGTTGTCTAGGTTCTCTGGGATTGTGATATATAGGCTGGTTTTCTTTGCTTTAAGTTTAAAAACCACTTATGAGTGAGTACATATGAAAATTATCTTTCTGTGTCTGGGTTACCTAACTCAATATGATATTTTCTAGCTCTATCTATTTGCCTGCAAATTTCAAGATGCTATTATTTTTTTCTGCTGTATAGTACTCCATTGTGTAAATGTACCATTTTTACCTTATCCGTTCTTTGGTCAAGAGGCTATGACAAACAAAGCTGCATGAACACAGTTGAGCACATGTCCTTGTGGCACAGTTGAGTATCCTTTGGATATATACCCAAAAGTGGTATTTCTGGGTCTTGAGGTAGATTGTTTCCTAATTTTCTGAGAAATCACCACACTGACATCCAAAGAGGCTGTACCAGCTTGCACTCCCACCAGCAGTGCAGAAGTGTTCCCTTTTTCCCACAACCTCTCCAGCATAAGTTGTCATCACTGCTTTTTATCTTGGCCATTCTTACAGGTGTAAGATGGAATCTCAGACTTGTTTTGATTTGCATTTCTCTGATGGCTAAGGATGTTGAGCATTTCCTTAAGTGCCTTTCAGCCATTTTAGATTCCTCTGTTGAGAGTTCTCTGGTTAGGTCTGTACTCTATTTTTTAAAAATGGATTATTTGTTCTTTTGATGGCCAATTTCTTGAGAACTTTGTATATTTTGAAAATCAGACTTCTTTCTGATGTGGGGTTGGTGAAGATCTTTTCCTAATCTGTAGGCTGTCATTTTACCTCGTTGACCATGTTCCTGGCTTTATCGAAGCTTTGCAGTTTCAGGAGGTCTTATTTATTAATTATTTCTCTCAGCGTCTGTGCTACTGAAGTTATATTTAGGATGTGGTCTCTTGTGCCAATGTGTTCAAGTGTATTTCCCACTTTCTCTTCTATGAGGTTCAGTGTGGCTGGCTTTATGTTGAGGTCTTTGATCCATTTGAACTTGAGTTTTGTGCGTGGTGATAGATATGGGTCTATTTTCATTCTTCTACATGTTTATATGCAGTTATGCCATCACCATTTGTTAAATATGCTTTCTTGTTTCCATTTGATATTTTTTGCTTTTTTTTCAAAGTTCAGGTGTTCAAAGATGTGTGGAGTAATATCTGGGTCTTCAATTCCATTCCATTGGTCCTCCTGTGTGTTTTTATGCCAATACCATGCTGTTTTCAGTACTGTAGCTCTGTAGTAGGTTTATGTCTGGGATTGTGATGCCTCCAGAAGGTTTTTTTTTTTTTTTTGTACAGGATTGTTTTGGGTATCCTGTGTTTTTTGCTTTTCCATATGAATTTGAGTATCATTCTTTCAAGGTCCGTGAAGAATTTTGCTGGGATTTTGATGGGCCTTGTATTGAATCTGTAGATTGCTTTTGGTAAGATTGCCATTTTTACTAAGTTAATTCTACCTACCCAAGAGCATGGGAGATCTTTTCACTTTCTGATGTCTTCTTCAATTTCTTTCTTCAAAGATTTAAAGTTCTTTTCATATAAGTCTTCCACTTGTTTGGTTAGAGTTACTACGAGATATTTTGTGTTCTTTGTTGCAACTGTGAAGAGTGATGTTTCTCTGATTTCTTTCTTGGCCCATTTATCATCTGTGTACAGGAAGGCTACTGATTTTTTGAGTTAATCTCATATCATGCTACTTTACTGAAAGTGTTTTTGAGTTGTAGAAGTTTCTTGGTAGAATTTTTGGGGTCACTTATGTAAACTATCATATCATCATCAAATAGTCAGTGTTTGACTTCTTCTTTTCTGATTTGTATCCTCTTGATCTCCTTTTGTTGTCTTATTGCTCTATCTAAGACCTCAAGAATTATATTGAATAGTGGACAACCTTGTCTTGTTCCTGATTTCTGTGGAATTGCTGGGAGTTTCTCTCCATTTAGTTTGATGTTGGCTGTTGTTGGTGGATAATGGTTCTGATGTGTTCTTGGATTCGATATGCCAGTATTTTAGCATCAATATTCATGAGTGAGATTGGTCTGTAATTCTCTTTCCTATTAATGTCATTATGTGATTTGGGTATCAGGGTTATTGTAGCCTCATAAAAAGAGCTTTGTAATGTTCCTTCTTCTTCTATTTTGTGGAACAATTTGAGGAGTATTGGTATTAGTTCTTCTTTGAGAATCGTGTAGAATTCTGGGCTGAAACCATCTGGTCCTGGGCTTTTTAAATTTTTTTTTAATTGGGAGACTTTTGATGACTGTTTCTATTTCTTCAGCAGTTATAGGTCTGTTTAATGTGCTTATATGGTCATGATTTAATTTTGGTAAGTGATATTTATCCAGAAAGTTGTCCATTTTCTTTAAGTTTTCAAATTTTGTGGAGTACAGGTTTTTGAAATATGAACTGAAGTTTCTCTGCATTTCCTCTGTATCTGTTGTTATGTCCTTTTCATTTCTGATTTTGTTAATTTGGATATACTCTCTCTGCCTTTTGGTTAGTTTAGATAAAGTTTTGTCTATTTTGTTAATTTTTCTTGAAGAACCAACTTTTTGCCTCATTGATTCTTTGTATTGTTTATTTCTATTTTGTTGATTTAAGTTCTCAATTTGATTATTTCCTGCCATCTAGTTCTTTTGGGTGAGTTTGCTTCTTTTTGTCCTAAAGTTTTCAAGTGTTTTGTTAATTCACTAGTGTGAGATTTTTCCAGCTTCTTTATGTTGTCATTTAGTGCTATGAACTTTCCTCTTCACAGTGCTTTCATTGTGTCCCATGTCCTATCAATTTGGGTATGTTTTGGGGTCATTTTCATTGAATTTTGGGAAGTCTTTAATTTCTCCCTTTATTTCTTCCTTAACTCATTGATGTTTCAGGTGAGCATTGTTTAATTTCCATGTGTTTGTTGACTTTCTGAAATTAGTATTGCTGTTCAATACTAGTTTTAAGCCATGGTGATCTGATAAGATACATGGAGTTATTTTAATGTTTTTGTATTTGTTGAGATTTGTTTTGTTACCGAGTATGTGGTCAATTTTAGAGAAGATTTCATGAGTTGCTGAGAAGAAGGTATATTCTTTTATGTTTGGATGGAGTATTTTATAGATTTCTGTTAAATCCATTTGAGTCATAACATCTGTTAGTTCCCTTATTTCTCTTTTTTTTCTGTCTGACTGACCTGTCTAGTGGTGAAAGTGAAGTGATGAAGTCTCCCACTATTACTGTGTGGGATTTAATGTATGCCTTAAGCTTTAGACGTGTTTCTTTTATATATGAGGGTGTCTTTGTTTTGGGGGCATTGATGTTCAGTATTGAGATTTCCTCTTGATGGATTTTTCCTGTGACTAATATGAAAAGTCCTTTTCTTGTCTCTTTTGATTGATTTTAGTTTGAAGTCTATTTTGTTAGATATTAGGATAGCTACACCAGCTTGTTTCTTAACTTCATTTGATTGGGATATTTTTTTCCAACCGTTTACTCTGAAGTGATATTGTCTTTGAGGTTCAGGTATGTTTCTTGTATGCAGAAAAAGGATGAATTCTGTTTCTGTATCAAATCTGTTAGCCTGTGCCTTTTTATAGGTGAGTTGAGTTCATTAATATTAAGGGATTAATGACCAGTGATTGCTATCTCCTGTTATTTTAGTTTTCATTGTTGGTGACATTAATTTGTGCGTTTCCCCCTTCTTTGGGGTTTGCTGCTGTGAGATCATCTATTGTCTGTGTTTTTGTTGATGTAGCCAACTTCCTTCCATATTTTGTGTAGGGCTAGGTTTGTGGCTACATATTTGTTAAATTTGGTTTTGTTATGGAATATCTTGTTTTGTCCTTCTATGGTGATTGAAAGTTGGGTATGGTAGTCTGGGATGGCATCCCTGGTCTCTTAATTTCTGTATAACGTTTGACCACGACCTTCTTGCTCCTTTGCAGCTCTTAATATTCTTTCTTTATTCTGTATGTTTAGTGTTTTGATTATTATGTGGTGAGGAGACTTCTTTTTGATCCAGTCTGTTTGGTATTCTGTATGCTTCTGGTATCTTCATAGATATATCTTTCTTTAGTTTGGGAAAGTTTTCTTCTATGATTTTTTAAAATATATTTTCTGTGCTTTTAGTTGAACTTCTTTTCCTTCTATACCTATTATTCTTAGGGTTGGTCTTTTCATGGTGTCCCATATTTCCTGGATATTTTATGTTAAGCTTTTGTTAGATTTAATGTTTTTTTTTTGACTGATGAGTCTAATTCCTCTATTTTATCTTCAGTACTTGAGATTCTCTCTTTCATCTCTTTTGTTCTGTTGTTTATGTTTGCATTTGTGGTTCCTGATTGTTTTCTCACGATTTCTCTTTCTATAATTCCTTTGGCTTGTGTTTTCTTTAATGTTTCTATTTCAATTTCAAGTCTTGAAGAGTTTCTTTCATATGTTTGTTGCTTTTTCTTGGTTTTCTTTAAGGGATTTGCTGATGTCTTCCAATTTTTGTTTGTATTTTCCTCCATTTCTGTGAGGGAATTTCTTATTTCCTCATTAAGAGTCTCAAATATTCTCTTGAAGTTATTTTTTTAGGTCATTTTCTTCTTCATCATCTATATTTGGTTGTTTTAGTTTTTTTGTTGTAGGGTCTATAGATTTTACTGGTGTCGTGTTTTTCTTTGTGGTGTTGTATGTGTTCTTACCTTGTCTCCCCATCTTTTCCTCTAATTGTTGTGGTTGGGGCTGTCTGTGACTCTGGTGATTAATTTTCTACGTCCCAGTGGATCCAAGGTTCAGAGAGTTCTTCCTTGTGGTACAGTCAGTGCCACTGTTCTAGTTACCCTGTTGGTCACTCCATGTTCCTGGAGGCTGCTCAGTGCTCTAAGGTTTGCTCTGCTCCCATGGAGTTTGCTGTCTCAGGTCTTCTCTGGTCTAGGTTGATGGCTCAGACATGTTTCTGTAAATGTTCCTGGTCTGGATCTGTGGAGGTCCCTGGCTTGGGGTTGGTTCTGCAATGGTCTTTGCCTCCCATCTTTTCACTTGGCGGTCCCAGACTCAGGTGTGCCTGGACCCACAGAGGACCTGGCTCAGGCCTACTCCCTCAGAAGTCGCAGACTCATGCCCAGACCTGCAGAGGTCCTGGCTCAGGCCTATCTCCTTTTAGGTCCCAGACCCACAGCTGTCCTGTCTCAGGTCTACTCCCTTGCAGGTCCCAGATTCATGCCTGGACCCACAACGGTCTCTGGCTCTGGCCCACTCACTCAGCAGTTGCTCCCCTGTACCTGCCTATGTGGTGTTTACTGTATTAGGTCTGCTCTGGCCCAGGTTGCTGGCTCAGTCCTGACTTTCCAAATGTACCTGGTCTGGATCTGCTTCTGCTCCCATGAAGCTTGCTGTCTCAGGTCCATTCAGGCCAAGGTCACTGGCCCAGTCCTGTTCTTGTGGAGTTTGCTGCCTCAGGCCTGCTCTGGTCTAGGTCACTGGCTCAGTCCTCTATATATTTGCTTGACTTTAATTAAGGAAGTTTAAAAATTATATAGTTGTGCAAGTTAAATTTTTTTCACTTAGACTGTGCCGCATGCCATCTTCCATCCTGTTTCTTTCCTACTCCTTATGTTACTGTCTTCCTTCTTCCCTTTCTTCCTTTAACATTTAAGTTTTCTTTGTATCTTTCCCCTCATCTTTCTTAATCTCTTCCTCTAGTTTGTACACCCACATGGTGTCAACCAGCTAACCAGGCAGAGACCAACATTTGGTCTAAAGATAATTCTGTGTTCACAGGGACACTGCTATAAAATCTCCAGGAAGTCTGTTATAAATCTGGGTGATGCTTCCAATTAACTAATGGAGTAAATGAATGTGGTTCTCTCTACTCTTCTTTTATCTCCTCTAAGTTCAAGTCTGGGTCATTTCTATTGACTTCTCCTCTGAGTTGTGAGTCATCCACAGCTTTGTGCCTTCCTCAGAGCTGATCTCTTCTGTCTGGGCAGACTGAGTAATGAGTGATCCTTTGGTACTCTGAGTAATGAGTGGTCCTATGGTACTATGGGTGATGAGTGGTCCTGTGGTACTCTGGGTTATGAGTGATCCTGTGGTACTCTGGATGATGAGTGGTCCTGTGGTACTCTGGGTGATGAGTGGTCCTGTGGTACTCTGGGTGATGAGTGGTCCTATGGTACTCTGGGTGATGAGTGGGTCCTGTGGTACTCTTGGTTATGAGTAGTCCTGTGGTACTCTGGGTGATGAGTGGTCCTGTGGTTTTCTGGGTGATGTGTGGTCCTGTGTTTTTTGATACTGAAATTCATGTTCTTCTTTTTTTCCATTGAATTAACAGCAGCCTTGCCATCATTCACTTCACTTTTCTCCACAGCATCTTTTCAAATACACATTAAAAGAAATCACTTCATGGTGGAAGCAGCTAATCCTTGTAAACCAGATGTTGTGTGTCATCCTTTGTCATGTTACACTGACCTTATATGGTATGGATTATTTATTTATTATGATACTGTTTCTTTTTTTTTCATCCATACTGTTAAGTGTTGAATTCTCTAAAGATGCAAATAAATATTAGATTGACAGTTGAACTGATTTAATGTCCTCATCTTGGGCTGCAAAATTCTTCTTCATTATACAGAATCTGTGCCAAATAGCCTGTTCTAGCGAAGAAAAAATATTTGTGAGGAAGGCAGATGATTCTGAAATTAGGTAGTGATCAACACACAGCCCTTTCAGAAGTCATCTGTCAGGAAACAGAGCATAAGTCTGAGTCAGCATCACTTCCACAGGCAAACAGGAATGACCATCACTCATCTGTCTTACTTCATTGCTAAAACGATAGCCAGCAGATGAAGAATTTCATGGGAGTAGACTACACTTAGAAGATAAAGTAAAAACATAGTAAATAATTTAATTCAGAAGGTAACTGTATACTTAAAAAACTGTTCTAATGTTTTTTGAGTTATTAACAGAAGTACATTATGTAAGTCAATGAAATAGTTATTAATTTTATTATCAAGTATTATCCAGATACTGCTCTGTAACGTATGTCACCTTTAAAGTTTCAAAGCCAACCACCAGAGAATCTTACAAATCGCCTTTCAGTGCGTTAGCTAAGTAACGTCTATGCAGTTGAATGCACATAAGCTGTTTCCATGGATCATAAAGTGCTTTATGGATGGCTGGGCTGATATGCTACAGAGGAGGCCATGTTTGCTGTTGAATATTCTGCCTATTCATCGTTTTTTATAAGTCTTCAGACACTAACTCTTTGAGTTAAAAGACATGAGTTAAAGAGGGCTATAAAGTTATCCAGCTGTTCTCAGCTGCTTTATGTGTGCTGGGTATTTATTTCTTTCATTGTGTAGGAAGAGTTGTCATTGTCAGAGGTCAGCCAGCTTTTCTTTGTCTCTCGTGTGACAGGTATTGAGCTGATGAAGACTTTAAGATGTTTACATGTTAATTTTTAGTGTTTTGTGAGAAATACTAGGGTTTTAGTTCCTGAAAAATATCCTTATATACACTTAGCTTGCCCTGCTGTAACAGTTTTATTGCCAGCTTCTCATGGGGTGAACCATATCACATTTTTCTTCTCAATTCCAAGGTACAGACTTCAACTCAATTCCTTTTCTGTCTTTATCAGGCCATGCACAGAAGAGTGAAGTGGCATTTGTTGCCATACTTCCTACAACAAAATGCCATTTTCTCTGCTTAAAATCAATGGGTTACCTTCTGTTTTGTCCTTCTTGGTATTTTCAGTTTCTCAGCTCTTTCTGACATCTTCCCTTAAAAACACACATGTAATATGTCTTTTAATTTCCGGAAAACATCTTCAATCTGAAATTCAACAGATGCTGTATGTGTTAACTGTTAATAAACTTGTGTCTTCCAAATCTAAATCACAGTGAATTAATTCAAACATAGAGTAGCCAATATCTGTGGCTATCATTTATATTTTTAAATCAAAGGTTGTAGAGAAAGTCACATAAGTAAATTAAAATTCTTTAGGACAAGGAAAAATAAATAAATAATGGCACTAATAATGCCATAAAACTGCAAGGAACAAAGACAGCATGAAAGTTAAAGGCAGTGGGACACAGGTCATGGGAAAAAGAACCCCCAGGGAAACGTATTTTACTGTGAAGAAAATCACTAGCAGACAAGCTTAAAGTTAACTCTTAGTTCATGTTGCACACATGTCCAGGACTGAGGGGCACTGTGTATGATGTCATACTTCGCACATGATCAGGACTGAGGGCTCTATGTATGATGATGCTCCTGCCCGCTTTATTTTCAGAACTTTCTTTATTCATTAGTCCTATGATGTCAAGTATTCCCAGAGTGGTCAGAGGACTTCTCTGCTGACCTTCCCAGATATTTCTGAAGAGGTTGCTAACTTTTTTCTTCCCGTTCTATGAGTAAGGAAGCTGTCTGGGAAGGGGCTACAAGGAGAAGCTACTAAAATGACTTCCTATCCAGGAATGGGTGAGTGTGTCCATTCTTTCTACTCTGAGAATATTTCACCCTTCTCTCCTTCCTGGCACTCTTTGAGCTCCAATAGATCTCAAGGCCTGGTGCTCCCTTGAAATATGTTTTTTGTTTTGTTTTGTTCTTGTTTTTTTTTTTTTCAGGATATGCTTGTTCTAATATAAATGATTTTGCCAGGCATCCTGTGTGTTGGAAGAATTGTCCAGGAATTCTGTAATAGGACAATTGCCCAAATGGTTGTTATTGCATTGTTCACCTGACCCCAGAAGGGGGTTATTCATAGGAGCATCTTTCCAGAAACACTATACTTGGGAGAACACATTTGAGAGGAGAGTGGTGTTAAGATCAAAGGACTTTCAGTGGCTCTCACTGTTTTCTGAGTTCAAATTGCTTTTTAGTGGCTCCCTGGAAGCTGCAAGAGTACCCAGTAGAATTACTGTATGTTTTAATGAATATATAAATAGGTTCCATATCATTCTGTCATAAAATGTGTGCTCATCCTGTCCTCAGCTCAAGAGTACAATTCTATCTTGTGATATTGATACTTTTGCAAGCTAGTCTCTCCTATTTTAGATGTTCGAAAAGCTGCTGAGAGACCTTATGCTTTTTATTTTCTTTCCTGTCTCTGTACCACAAAATTAAACAAGGAATGCCATTTATTATTAATAGTGAATTATTAGTGGATAACTGAAATTACAATCTGGAATGAACATTTGCAACCAAAATAAATTGCTTCATCACAATACTCGAAAGTCACATTGTGTGTTAAAAGATGGGAAAAAATTATAAACACTTTAAAAGCTGACACTCAATTAGATAATCCTTCAACTTCCTTCCCTGCATTAGTTACTGGTTTCATCTTTTAAAATCTTTCCGTACTTTTAGTCATTTCAAAATAAGCTAGATAAACACACCAGTATACTTCTCATCCAATGTGCACAAAAATATATGTTGAAAGAGGAGAACAGTTTCTCAGACTTATGGCTTTAGTTTTGATTTGTTTGGCTCAATTTTTGGTTTGCTTTTGCTGATTCAGTATCTCATATACCCCAAGCTGGCCTCACGTTCACTGTGTGTAGCTGAGGCTAGGGGTCCACTACCCATTATCCTGCTCCTACCACTTGAGGGCTGAGATTAGAGATGTGCTCTATTAGGTCCATCTGTTAAAATAGCTTTAAAAATAATGATTAGGTTATTCAAGCTCATTTGAGGAAACTTATTGAAAATATACTATAAGGAAGAAAAAAGAGTCACCCATACCCCTTTTCTCCTACCCTATTGGTCATTGTCAAACATTTTTGCATTTGGCATTGTTACTTATTCATTTTCTTAGTGTATGTGGGGTTAAGGTTGATACCATTGTATCATATAGAGAGACATTATATATATGTATATATGTGTGTGCATGATATGTATGTATTTATATATATTTTGTGGCAAGGTTTTTATGGCTCTGAAGAGACACAATGCCTGTAGCAACTCTTAAAAAGAACGCATTGACTTGGGATGGCTCACTAACAGTTTCAGGGCTTCAGAGCTTTATCATCACGATGGGGACATGGCATGGTGCTGGCAGATGTGGGGCTGGAGCTGAAAGTGCTACGTCTTGACTCAGAGGCAACTGGAAATCGGCTGACACACTGAGCAGTATCCTGAGCATAGGAAGCCTCAAAACCTGCCCCCCCCGCAGTGACACTTTCTTTAACAAGGCCATACCCACTCCAACAAAGCCATATCCCCTATGAGATAATTAGGGGATAATTGCATTCAAAATAAAATTGATTGTTCAGTGTAAATCCCTTCTATCTTAGGGTTTCTATTGCTGTGATGAAATACCATAACCAAAGGCAAATTGGGGTGGAGAAAGCTTATTTGGCTTACACTTCAGCATTGCTGTTCATCACTGAAGGAAGTCAGAAGAGGAGCTCAAACAGGGCAGGATCCTGGAGTCAGGAGTTGATGTAGAGGCCATGGAGCAGTGCTGCTTACTGGCTTGCTTCCCCTGGCTTGTTCTGTCCACCTTCTTATAGAACCCAGGACCAACAGCCCAGGGATGACACTACCCACCAAGGCTTGGGTCCTCCCCACATTGATCACTAATTGAGACAATGACTAATTGAGACAGCTGAATCTCAACGAGGCATGTCTTCAGCTGAGGCTCCTTCCTGTGATGACTCTAAGTTGGGTCAAGTTGACTCATAAACCAGTAGGCAAACCTTCTCTCACATTCACAAAATAATGCATACTTTAAATTACTGTAGACCTAATTAAAATGCAAGACTGAAGAGTGTCATTAATCTACAATAAAGCAATGTATCCCAGTTGTTTGCAACAATTCCATAGCTTTCTAGTTTTAAATCTAAATCTGATTCTGTTACTTGGTGATGCTGTTCACATCTGGGGGTGACAATTACCCAACCTGAAATGAGCCATTTATCTGCTTTACTTGCCTATTCTGAGGACTCAAGTAAGAGCACAGAAGCCTAAGTTTTATGTGCATGGAAGTGTGATCTTTCTCCACTCCTTCTTCCTTTTGTGACAGTCTGATTCTTTTCATCAGAAGCATTTTGGAGCCATTTTCCAGTCTCCATGACTGTGATGTATCCACTCCATTTGAAACTTCAACCATAACTTCTTCACCTCCTGGGAAACTAAGGCTATGGGATTGTGAGTACTGGTCTCCATTTCTCCTCCTCCAGCCTTGGAATAGGGAAGGGGGCTCAGAGCAGAGCACACGGGTCATGTTGCCTTTCCTGCATTGGAATGTTCTGACCACTCTCCCTCTCTGACTATGGTAGTGGGTGCCACTGATATCTCTGCCGTGGTGAGACAAGGGCCAGTAGCTTTTCCCGCACTGTTCTCACAGTGCCTGCAGAACTTCCCCAATGCATACTTCACTAAGTACTCCTGCCCCCATCCCCCAGCTCCTACCATGGGCCAACTTCTGATAGTTTCTTACTTTAAAGATTTCTTGGCCTGATGAACAAAGATTCTTAGGATTGAAAGGATAATTTTGGGTTAATCAGAACAAGTTCTGTGACATTCCTTAATTTAGTTAAATTAGAATCACATCATTGCTTGCTTCATCGGTGGATAATAATATTACCCAGACCAGTTGGTCATGGTATGGCCAGCGTTCCATTTACAAATAGAAAGAGTCCAGGAAAACAGAATAAGAGGTTTGGAGCTTGGAATATATCAGATCTGGCATTTAGACCCAATTCTTTTACATCCTAATTTGTGTGGTCTTTAATTTATGCCATGGAACCTCCTGGACTGCCCAAATATTTGTGTGAATATGTTAAGATGAAATGGTATTTGACATTCCAGTGAAGGTCTCTTTATTCTCAAAAATAGTACTATCACCACTAGTAATAGTACTAATTACTGCTAATATAATAATAATAATAATAATAATAATAATAATAAGACTCTCCTCTGCTTTCTTAGCACTTATGAAACAGAAAGGTCTTTGATACACTGGTAAATGATCCAAGTGGGGAACACAGTATCCACTGGGGGAATATCACTGGGTGGTTCTAACAAGCCATTGTCTCACTGAGCGCTGGCTATCGATCTGGTGCCTCAGCCCAGAGTTGGATGGATTTCTCATCCCCAAGATGGGCAGCGGTTAGACAGGAATACAGATAGAAGAGGCTTTCTTATTTGATCTATGAAGACGTCATTTCCAGATCAAAGGATAGATGAAAATGTTAGTTAAGATGAGAGAAATGGAAAAAAAATCCATGTGAAGAAATTCACAGGTTTTCATATGGGTCTTTTAAAACACTTGCTGTTTCTCTGCTTATCCACAATGGTGCAGAATTTACAATCTAACCTCTAGCAATATGGCACTCACAAGATATAGAATACTCACAAGGAATAGAATAAGGATAGAATCCTTAATATTCCAGAAACTCTTTTAAAGACTGAAGTTAACTGGTGCAAAAAAAAATCCTTCCTTGATAGAAAAGCCCAAGCCAAAAAGTATTTTGAAGTTAAAAATTACTGCATAACTAGTAAACATTGCACTGGTTTCCCACAGTGGAAAAATATACTGAGCAAGCTTGGGAAAACCTTGTATGGGTGGGTAGGGAGCATTCATTCAGCAGGGACATTGGCAAAGAAAAGAGGCCATGCGAGCTTCAGCATCAATTTCAATGCAATTGAAGCTGTCCTGGGAGATGGAGGTGACAGTCCTGGCTGACAGCTGTTACTGCAGGTGAATGATTGCATAAAGGATGTTTTGACGTTTCTGTACTCTTATGTCACTCTGGGTGGTGGGGGATATTATTATCTGTATGAACAGAGGAAGGAAAACTAATGGTTTCCAGCAGATTCAGGGAAAGGAGAAAGAGAATTTGACATCAGTTTGTTGAAATGTTGATTAAAAGGGCAATTAATTACAGCATCTTGTGAGCACCATCTAGAAGATTCGAAGTCTCTTTTTTTTCTAATTGCATTAAGCCTTACAGACTCTGAAGAAAGTATTTAGTCGTGAGTTCTTTCCACCCCTGTAACAACCTAATCAAACAACAAAGATATGGGAAACTTTTTTGGGGGAGGGGGTAGGGCAATTAGTATTTTATTTTCCTAGATCAATGTGTTATTAAAAATTAAAGCATGAATAGAGACTTGCTATAATCCAAAAGGAATTAGGTGGAATTTACACAAACAAAATCCTTATATTTGAATTTAGAATTCCACAGTAAATATTTATTATGTACTAAATGTTACATGAAAGTGGGCTAATTAACACAGGACTTTGTATTTTCCAATGATTGGAAACCTTTCTTTCAAATCCATGCAGGTACACTCTGATGTGTCTTTTCATTTAAATGTTTTGGGGTCTACTGCTTTAGGGATTTTTATAATTCTTAAATTGGAATCAAATCCACCTAACTTTATTTCTCCTAATAGGTTTCTAGAAGCTCTTGACTACTGATTTGATACCAGCTTAGAATTATCTCTGTTATTTTTTCCCTCAGTTTGTGTTTAGTTTTGTTTCTGTTTCTATTAAGCAGCAATTTTTATTACTTTAAATGACGTAAGTTGGCCCCACTTTCTTTTTCTGTTGAAACTGTGGATGTGTTTATAATAAAACTCAATTGTTTAGCATTTCCCATGTGCTGTATGAAAGATGGTGCTGAGCGCTGGCTTACGTTCTCTCCATTCGTCTTCCCAGTGACCTTGGCAATGCTACTGTGATTGTTCTCATTTTGTATGCAGAGGAAGGAATTACGCTAACACGTCGGACCAGGATTCATTTCTCTCTTGTTTCCTCTGACTGATCTCTAGTGTTGAGAATCTCTGTGATTCAGTTCTCTGTGCTTCCTGAGTAATCGTGATCTTTGGTGAAGACACGAAGCTAAGGATTGAACCCAGTATCTTGTGTGTTCTAATCAAGCACCCCAGGACTGAGCTATGGTCTCCTCCCCAGCCTGTGTTCTGGGTTTTTGTTTCAAATATTAATTATGCAATTGCAAGCTGTTTTTCTTTGAAACTGATCTCTTCTGAAACTCCAGCATCACATCTGCATCTTTTGTGCTGATACTTCCGTGGAAATGGAGGAGGCATCTCAAACATAACTGCTCAAGACAGAATTGTTCTTTCCTAATGCTCTAGTGAATTTCTGTCAGTCTTTTCTCTCTGGGTCAATAGCTCAGTATTTCTCCTAGTTCCTCAAAGCAAACTCATTGGTCTTTTAAAATTCCCCTTTCTTTTAGGTCCATGGCTAATCAATCAGCCAACACTGCCAGCTTTCCTCCTACGATATAGTTCAAATACCTTCTATTTTATGCATATCTATATTATCATTTAATAGAGTATTTCTCTGTGTTTACCCAATTTAAGATCAGAGATTTCAAATACATCTTAATTCTATTGCTATCCCTCAAATATGTCCTCAATGCAACAATTATAGTGATGGATTTAAAATGGCGATTCCATTATAAATATACCTCCCTGATGGATACCTATGACATTTATGATAGGTCAGAATCCCTTGTTCATCATGTTCCTTTCTTTGTTACTCTTATCACCCACATCTTAGGTCAAGAAACTTCCCTTAGTGATGTTGCCACTCACAATTCAGTGCCAACCAAGCTGCCACATTACATATCGAACACTGTGTCCCTGATAATTTCTTATAAATTTATTTATTTTTATACAATAGTTTTCATGGAACAAGCACTTAGACAATTGCAAAGAAGGTACGTTGTTATCTTTTCTCACTCAGCTCAAGGGGCATAGCTGATCCTCCTGGAACAACAGCCTGGATACCAACAGAAAACATAAATTTAATTTTAAAATTTATGCCACGTGTGGTAATGCAAGTTTGTAATTTCAGCACCAGGGAAGCTGAAGGTGGATGATTGTGAGTTCCGGATCATCCTGGGTTACTGTAAAACCCTGACTCATGAAACAAATAACAACAAAACAAAATAAGAATCTTATGTAGTACGAGACTTCAGAAGTAAAGGACTAAAGGCCCAGCCACCACTGTCTCCTTTTGTTGCATGGTATTTCAGTACTGTCTAAATCTGCACTCATCATTATGGTGAGCTAGAACCTAATTTCAGAATTTAACACCATCAACTGTTTTTCCTCTATGAATTGCCTTTCATCCTCGGTGCCTATGCTGTTGTATATCATATAGACATTTAAGGTTTATTTATTTACTTATTTATTTATTTATTTATTAAAGATTTCTGTCTCCTCCCTGTCACTGCCTCCCATTTCCCCCCTCTCCCCCAACCAACTCCCCCTCTCATCAGCCCAAAGAGCAGTCAGGGTTCCCTGCCCTGTGGGGAGTCCAAGGACCACCCACCTCCATCCAGGTCTAGTAAGGTGAGCATCCAAACAGCCTAGGCTCCCACACAGCTAGTACATGCAGTAGGATCGTAACCCAGTGCCATTGTTCTTGAGTTCTCAGCAGTCCTCATTGTCTGCTATGTTCAGCGAGTCCGGTTTTATCCCATGCTTTTTCAGACCCAGTCCAGCTGGCCTTGGTGAGTTCCCGATAGAACATCCCCCTTGTCTCAGTGTGTGGGTGCACCCCTGGCGGTCCTGAGTTCCTTGCTCGTGCTCTCTCTCCTCCTGCTCCTGATTTGGACCTTGGGGTTTCAGTCCGGTGCTGACATTTAAGTTTTTATCCAGTGGTTTGTAAAGCCTTACATGGATCCATTATTCATTCTTAGGCACAGAGTCTTCCTCTCCAATATTTTAGATAGATTAACTGGTGTTTTGTCTTTTAAATGTTTAGTTTTTACAATTTTAAATCTTTCTTTTCTGGAGTTTGTTATGTTATTGTAATGAGGGAAATGGGAATGGACCACTTCATAATTTTATTTTAGAATAGTATTTTTTCTGCTGTTATATTTCTTTTTTACCCTCCTTCTTAAGTAATTATTTTTCCTCAACTTTTTTCTCCGTATTCAATATTGCTACATATTTAGGTCTATTAAGAGATTGCCCCTTCCAGCGTATTTCACACAGTGTTATTTGGGATATATTGCTGGCTGGGTTCAATTTTGAGACAGATTACATATTTATGAAAGTTTGGGAAATCTGAGTTTTTATATGTTTAAATAGGTTTCTATAGAGCAACATTTCTCTGGTTGTTTAATATTCTAAGTTGGATAATAAACCACCATGAGACAAATACAATTTTTTTTTTGGGGGGGGGTGTCCTTAGTAAACATTTGTGGTCGTATTTTGGTTGCTTATTACCATGGAAACATGATTTCTTTTTTTCTGTTATGTTTGTGTACTGGCCAGTATTGTCGTCTTATAATGCAGATACCATTAAAATACATATTGTGGTGCCTTAAATAAGAATGGCCCCTATCGGTTCATATGTTTGAATACTCGGTTCCTAGTAGGACTTGTTTGGGATGGACTAGGAGGTATGACCTCATTGGAGGAGTGTGTCTCACTTGGGGTAGGCTTTGAGGTTTCAAAAGATTTCCACTTTCCCTAGTGCATTGTCTGCCTGCTTGAGGCCTGAGATATGAGCTCTCAATTGTTCTTCCTGCCACCCCTTTACTTTGCCATTATGGACTACAACCCTCTAGAACTCTAAGTTCAATTTAACATTTTATTTTATTAATTTCTGGTTATGGTGTTTTAACACAGCAACAGAAAAGTAATTAATGTACATGTCATCAAAGAATAAAGCACATTGTTTTTATCTTCTTCAAAGCATGAAAAATTTAAATACTTCTGTTCTCACAGCATAGAAAATTCCACTTTCTTAAGTTAACAAGGAAAATAATTCAAACTTTTTCTTTGCTTCTCTAAGAAGGGCCTAATCTTATGTTTTATTTTTTCTATTTTATTTCTTTTGTTTAAGTTCTAAAACAGAAAGATCTTGAGATAGAGTAAGGTTGGGTAGTGCTTGTTTAGCAAGCATGAAGGTCTGGGTCTAACCCCCACTACTACATAAACTGGATATAGTAGTCCACTACTATAATCTTAAATATTTGGAAATAAAGGTAGGGAGATTGAAAGTCCAAGATCATCTTGACTACGTAGTGATTTGTAGCTAGGCTGAGACACATGAGACTCCATGTCAAGAATAAGTGAATACATACATTCATGAATTTCTAAGTAATCAAGCAAGAATCTTGAACAATGATATTTTTCAAAAGCTAATTGAGGTTGATCTGAGATTAGTTCAGGTAACACTTAGGAAAGTCATACAAAAACTGCCTTGAAGCTGAGACAGGCTAAAATCAGGCATGAGAATGCTAAGGTAATTTGATCATCATCATCCCAAACTAGTGTAGATAACATAGCAAGGTTCAAAGCTGGAGAATAAGGGTTAAAGTGAGGAATATGTCATGAAGTATATTTTTTCATTTATTTTTTGAAGTCATAGTTATTTTCAAATCTACACAGAACTTCAAGCTTGGAAAGGTGTAAGCTTGGCTTAAGAAAAAAGGCAAGAAGTTGATAGTGAGATGGGACAGATTTCTTGAGTTAGAGTGCCACTATTAGAGGGCTTAGTAGCAAAATGTACCTCTAATATGAATCAATTCTGTGCTGGATGCCACTGGAGATTCAGACGTAGGTGAGAACTTTTCTAATGACTGACCGACTCATGAACTTGGATCAGGAACAGTTCAGCTTTCTCTTGTCCCTAGCTGTGTGACTTTGTAAGTTGCTTAACCTCTCTGACAGTGGAGTGTTGGAGGCAGCTCCCAAGAGACAGATTATTGAAAGAATGTTGTCACAACTCTTCGTATAGTGATGTTTATGTGAGAGTTTGAAATCTCCGTAGCAGAATTAAGTTACCTGATAGAAAATGCAGGTGTCACATGTCAGACTGCTATTGTCATTATTTTCAAAGGATCTGCTAGAAAACCATATTTTTTGTAATGCGTGTCAGTTTCAAAAAGTTATTCTAAAGTAAAATTAATTTAGTAACTATTAAGTCATTGTGCTCATAACTGGATCCAACTAAAGACACTGCCATTAGCCTGATGACTCTTTCTGAACACTCTTCCAAAGGTGGAAACATAAATGCTATTGAGATCTAGAGAAGGCAGACATCAATATATACAATTGTCAATTATTGTCCTTTGGATAATTTTGGAACTATTTTATTTACTTTCATAGAACAGGTATTTTATAGATGTTCTCTTAGGAATGAAATGAAGATAGTGATTGCATATAGCACACTTAAAATACTGCTTAGCTTCCGTAATTTATGCACAAACACTAACAGCTCCAAAAAGTGACATAGCTTTTCCCCAATTATGATCTTAATTCAGTTTAGATTTTCATCTTAGCTGACTGTGAACTACGAAATGATATTTAATCATGATGTAAAAATCTTTGAGTCCTCTTCCCAAGTGCTTCCTCACTTGATGGTAAGTACACCATAGAAACTAAGTGGTATCTCCAGGCAGAGATGGAGAATACTCTCTGGTCTGGGGAAAGGCTTGAATTCAGAGCCCTGAGCCCTGGGTTCTAGCTAGTGTCTCGATGATGTCTGTAAGAGGACAGAGGTGAGAAGTCATTCTAAAAGGGATATTTGTTTCTTTCATTTCCATCGTCTTGATGAGTTTATGTATTGTGGACCACATGAGAACTGTCCTCCCACACCATATGGTTATGTATTTGGCTCTTGGTTCCCCATGGGTGGTGCTGCTTGGGTATGTCTTTGCAAGGTAAAACCCTGCTGGAGGAAGTGTGTCACTGGGAGGTAGGCTTTGAGAATTTAAAGTATTGCCCTGCTTCCTTCTGCCCCTCTCTGCTTCCATGTCTGAGAGACACACAATCTCACTGCTTCCTGCTCCTGTTACCACACCTTCTCCATCATTATAGATTTCTTTTTCTCCCTGGACCTGTAAACTAAAATAAGCCTTTCTTAAAAGTTACTTTTGTTCATGTACTTTATCACAACACCACCACCATAATGTATCAAAGCAGATCCCCCTCCCCCCAAGAATTTATATTGTGCTAACAGATCTCGCCAGATTTTGATCACTGAAGTAAAACCTCTTAATACTCAGTGAAAGTCAAGTGTCTTTTCCTCTTTCCATAAATCTTTGTCTGCACTTGGTTTTGTTTAGAATCTTGAACTTTAGAGAGACTCATGTTTTGTTGTAGGTAGGAGACATTAGTCAAGGGGCCCCACTAGAATGATGTAAGAGAAAAAGGACCAGGAAAAGCCAACCAAGAAGTGGCTATACCTCTGGAGTCAGCAGAAATGAAGATGCTAATGATATCGACAGGTCTCTAATTAGTCAGGTGACAGAGTTGGCTGTATAATCTTCACCCGCTTGCTTTGATGAAATGCCACAGTGTTCTTATTAAAAACAAGTAGCATTTGCTTTGATGTTGGCTGTGGATAGAGTCAGATTTTGAATTTAAATGACGATTTTGTGTAGATCTCACTCACTGTAGGAATCTGGATGCTTAGAAATAAACTTGGATCTCTTGAAATTTGACCTGTTAGTGTTAATTTGATTTACAATTGAAAATCCTTATTAGATTTTACTTTGCTATTTACAGTCAGAGATAAATAATTAGGAAGAACAATGGTTCAGTTACTTGGTAGCATTGTTAAATTACCCAGCATATCCTACTGGGGGACAGGAAGCACAGAAATCCAACATCATGGTTTGTTTCCCTAAGATTGAAGGCCATGGGATTTTCAACATTCTGTATGTGATCTGACATTGGAGAGAACACGAACATTCAACCTTTCACCCAATTTGCTTGTCACAAAGAAGCGTGCTAGGTATTACATTAAGGCCTTTCCTTTTTGTAACGAAAAGGAAAAGAAAAGAAACGGATGCTGCCTAAGTGAGTAAAATGTTATAACGCCAGTTCACATTTTCCCATAATTGCTGAACCTGCAGTTAAATTCACATTGAATTTCAACAAATTTAAAAAAAGAAATTTAACCTTCTAAATTATTACAGCGCTGTAATTGAAAGGAGCGATGCCATTTTTAACAAAAAATTTTCCATCAGCAGTGTCAACTATTTTGCATGTCATAATGATCCATATTCTGAGCGCAAAAAATGTAGGACTCCAAAATATATTAGGATATTCTAAAATTGTGACAGGCATATTTGTGACAAATTTAGTAAGACATCTTAAAGGTTTATTTACTTTTTTGTTGTTGTTGTTTTTGAGAAGAGTCTTGCTAAGTAGCCTGTTGCTGATCTTTAATTCTCTGTGTATACCTAACTGGCCTTGAGCTCACAGAAATCCACTTACATACCACATGTAAGAGCTAAAGGCATGCACTGCCATGCCCAATACTTTTCTTCATACCTATTTCTACAACTATAATAATCCACATCTCCATTTGGCACACACCTATGAATGCTGCATTTTATATATCAGGTACTATAGAAGGTGCCAGGAACATAATGATAAGTAGTTTGACTTATTCTACAGAGGAAGAATTAATTAATTACCTAAGCAGCTGTAGCTTCTAATGGGCTGTGAACGGAAGGAAATAAGCAAAGAAATGGATTATTGGCAGGCAGAGGACTATTTTTATACTTCTTCATTTTATAGACAAAGGTGTTGGAACAGAGAGTAGTTAGCCACATGCTGATGGCCCTTGGCCAGCTGTGATTAACCCAGGACATTCGAACTAAAGCATGTGCAATATGACAGGTCACACTGTCACCAAAGAATGTTCTCTAAGTACATCTTTTAGTAACTAATATTAGTAACTAAATAATTTGGGGAATTTAGGCTAAAATATTTTTTTGTCAAATTTCAAGTTATTATTTAGAAAAATCCATTATTCATGTGAGCTCATAGATAATAAATAGCTTATCAAGAAAACAGCAAGCAGAGCTCAGAAACAAGCCTGTCGTGAGAGCTTGGTATATATCAGAAGATCCTTCACAAACAGTAACAGAAATACTAAACATGCAGCAAATAGTGCTGGGAAATTCATTATGCACATAGAGAAAAGCAAAAACTGACCCGGAACTTGAACCAAATGAAGCAATAACTCCTCGAAGCATAAAGGATATTGTCACTTTCCTGCAGCCAGGATCAAGTGTCTTGACATCAGCAACTTGGGGGAACGGTAGTTATGGTAGCTCATAACTAAGGATTATGGTCCATGGCGGTGGGAGAGCCAAAGCAGCAGGGGCATCCAACAGTGCTAAAGGCAGGGAGAAGGGGACTTATGCTTAGCTCACTTTTTCCTTCAAAAAATAAAGCCTTTTATTTTATTATTTTTGAGTGCTGTATTTATACCACGCTTACCCTCTCTTAACCTTTTTCAGCTTTCCTTGTGCCTCCCTACTTGCTTGACAATTCTTGCCCTCTTCAACTATATATACACATGCAGGTTTATATATGTAGATTCCTGGATGTGTCTATAACCTGCTGAATTCTCTTAGACTTGCTCATGTGTACATGTGTTTAGAGCTTACCATTGGGACTGAAGAACCTATCAGGGGGCTCATCCATAGAGAAGACTGATTTCCCTTCCCTCAGCAGCATGTAATTTTTCTTCTAGGGTGTGTAGTCTTGTGTGATTTTAATCCCTAGCCACTTTAGCAAGTTTTTTTTAAATTAAGTTGTAGACTGGTACTGGTATGTTTATAACATATACAAGTGAATTAAGAGAATCTGAAATTTATAAAGAACTTTCACAAATGTGGGAAATGTGAGGTGTCTGATCTGAAGAAGCAGAATGACAGATCAATGTAAGTAAACAGGCTTGCCTTCACTAGTGAGCGAAATGAAAATTCAAGTCACAGAGAGATTCTGAGCTATCACGTTGGAAAGAAACCTGGCAGCATTAAGGTATTAAGATTGGAAAAGTCACAGAGAAACAGACTTATTGAGATTCATTATTCTACCCATCAGAGTAAGTTCTGAAGTAATTTTAGAGAGCCATTTGGTAATATCTTGTAAGACTGACCAAGCATCAAAAACAACAGCAATTAAACACACAGTCTGATTCTGCAGGGACGCAGAAGCAAAAATTAGACCTTAGAGCGTTCTCTTTACACCAAGGAAGATTTTTATCTTCTGCATCAATTGCTGGTGGACTCTGTGAGTGAGACATGGGCAAAAGGTAGTTTATCATA
Organism: Neodon shergylaensis; assembly: GCA_025134845.1. Lineage (NCBI taxonomy): Eukaryota > Metazoa > Chordata > Mammalia > Rodentia > Cricetidae > Neodon > Neodon shergylaensis. The sequence goes on along the minus strand of JABTXL010012544.1, from coordinate 9,918,339 downwards.
ATTTCTTTGTTGCACATGTATGTATATGGATATTTTATATAAAGTTGAATTTATTAATGGAAAATTAGAAACAAACTCCATCAATAAAATAGTGGGATTGGAGAGAAAGAGCTCAATGGCTAAATGCCTCCTGCAAAAATGAGAGGATCTCAGACCAAATCCTCACCACAATATATCTATTCCCAGTGCCCCTTCTGCCAGATGTGGGGTGGAGACAGGAAGATCCCTAGGAGCCAGTAGTCTGGGCCAACTCACCTGACTTAGGCAATGGCCAAACATTGAAAACCCTGGCTGAAACAAGGTAGAAATTGGGATTAACATCCTAAATTGTCCTCTGACCACCCATTCTTACACACATAAAAGTACACACACAGACACACTCACACATGCACACACACAGAGGATGAAAAAGAATGACTAAATTGGAGTTGTTTATAGCACAGATAGCCAGTTACAGATGCCGATATAATTCATTTTAAAATCATAAATTTTAAGAAAATGAGCCGACCTTTATTCAAATCTGGATTCCAATTCAAGGATCTTCCTCTTCATAAAATTTAGTTTTTTATTCTTAGTCTATTTACATACATCTAAACATTAATATATGCCATAATAGATGCGATCTGTTAAAAAGGAGTAAACTATTCACACTATTTTCCTCAATAGACACACTCTTACTTGGAACTCTCTGGCACTAACACAACCAAGAGACTTAGGGAAAATATTAAAACACTGAAATTGTATCGCTATACACAGATACTGGCAACAGATGAAGAAAACTCCTCTTCACGACATCTATTTACTATGCCATACATATTACTCCATTGGGTAAAATTCAGCTCTTTCTAAATAACTACCAAGCACTTTGATAAAGGCAGGGTAAATGAAAACATTAGACCAGAAGGATATACTTCAGAGTCATTCCAAGTTCAAAGTGCTACATCCAAAGCCATAAACAGCCACCAATTAAGACTTCCCATTACTGAAAAGATATTGTAAAAAGGTTTCTTGAATCTCATTTGCTGCAAGAGAGCTAGAGATGTGGATTTGTGACTCATGCTTCTCATGTAAGGTACAAGAAAGACATTTTTGGGGGAAGTAAAATTCTAAAGACCCCTACTAGACCTCACAAGTAGTAGAATTATATAGGACTGTGATTACTGAACTGTGATTGTGGAAATTCTTGAATCACATAATATTGGGCTTTTAATTTTTGAGATTCAAGTTTTTTTTTCTACTTCTGTGGTGAGGGGACAGCAAAATTTATATTCAGAAATGACTTCAACAAGACTGGAGGTCACCGAGAGGCCACTTCATCCGAAAAGAGAAGTCTGGCAAAACAATCATATTATTGAAGGGGGGACCTCCCAGTTTCTGGCCATACACTATTCAGTTTCCACATAGGCGAGTGGTATTTCCTCCTAAGAGCAGAAAGAACCCACGATGCTCACAGGGTGAGATGTTACAGAGATAGAAGTACCTGATGTTAACAAACCAAAGGAGGAATGACAGGAGTTCTCAGTCACATGTGACATCACTCTGAAAAGGAAGCCTATGGAAGAGTTGCTTAGGCAGATCCCATGATGAAGTAAATTAGGATAATAGTACTCAGGGAAGGAAGAAGCCAGGTAAGGCTCCAAGGCTCAAGGACAAGAGATGAAAAACGCAGGACTGAACTTTAAAACCAGACAAGACATGAAAAAACTTTCCAAATTCTGGTTTACATACAGACTCACTAAGTGAATATTGAAACCACAGGCATCAATCTATATCCCTTAGTGCAATGCAGTGAACCTGAGCCTTTGGGGTGGAATAGGGAACCTGTACCTCTTTTTTTTTTTAAATGCAAGCAATTCTAGTACAAAGAAAAGTTCATCAAAATTAAATTGAGCATGGATAGCTGGTGAAATGGTTCAACAGGTAAGGGAGCTTGCCTCCAAAGCTGGTGCTCTGAGTTTCATCCTTACATCCCATATGGTGGAAGGACAGAACTCACTCCCACAAGCTGTCCTTTGTGGCATATATCATGGAACATATATACCCTGTTCCCACATACAAATAAACAAATGTCAAGAAAATTGACTATGTTGGCTCACCACAACTCTCAATTGTTTTATATTAGTAAACATTCATCTAGGAAGCAAACAAAGTCTTTACTAAACATAGCATACCATCCAGATGATAGTCTTGCTCAGAGGATTCTGGGATACATGTATGCTTATACAGTAGAATGTTCTACAAATAAAGGAGACAGCATCAATTAATTTATGTGCTGCTTTCACTGTTTCCTTGCAAATTGTTTCCAAGGTATAGAGTGATTTGAGTAAGGCTTAATTTGATTAGAAACCTAGCTTTGAATGCTGCTCTGTGTTAGCCAGTTTGCTTTGACTATAGGTAAGCCAATTAACCATTTAAGTCCGTGTTTTCCCCTCAGTCTTAACAATAGGATAAACTCAGCTCCTTCTCTGTTTCTCTTCAGTAAGAGAAATCCCTCTGAAAACCCATGATTCATAAAAGTTTACACCTAAAAACTTACATCTTCGCAAAAGTCAAAAAAATTTATGTAACTGATATTGCCATTACTTAAGCCTAAATTTCCTCATAGTAACTTCTCTCTGGCATTCCAGTATAGTTAGTTGTCCATGAGTTTTTGTATATTATGTTTTGTATGTTTTAACACACAGTCACTTTTGGGAATAGTCTGTATTGTTCTCTTATCCCCCAGCCTCTGGATGTCTTAATTGAAGGTGGTTCAACAACAGTAGTGTGGGCAGATGCTCAGGGGTTTTCTTTTCAGAGCTACATTAGATCCTTGGGAGTCTGCTACTCTTGGGAATACTCCTGCATCTCATAGCTGGAACTGATGGCTGCATTGGTTGAGATATAAATTGTCCCATACTGTCATGTTGTCCTGATGCAGGCATGAGTTCCATAACATTAGCTTTAGCCTCCTTGGCCATCAGTGCTCCTGTGTTCATGCTGTTAGGGACATCCACACTCAGCATGGAGTATTTTAGATCTAAGACGTCTGGAAATTACATTAAAATTGGGATTTGAATGTACATTAATTGAGGAAAGCACTACCCAGAGTGATTGACAAGAAGTAGGATATGGAATAAAGGTGGGAGAGGAAGAATCCAACATTAAGAAAGTCCACCTCGGTCTGCTTCTCCAGGACTTCAGAAGCAAAATATATTCTGCTGTGCTTTTGGTTTATGCCATTGGAATCTTCTGACATTTCTCCATCGTTTAGTCATTGGATGCGAGATAGAGGTTAGGGGAAGGATGGTTGGTCCCCTTCTGTAGGAGCCCAAAGACTCAGTCTTCAGTAGAATACCAGGAGCTAGGATGTAGATACCTACGAGACATGGAAAGATTTAGGCCCTGGCCTAAATCAGATTTCATGACACTTCACTTTGTGCTACATTTTATGAACTTTGAGGCGTTTTCAAAATCCTGACTATATACACACTTTTTCCAGGAAAATTTCCAAAAGCCTCAGTGTGACAAGTTTTAATCCCTACTGCCAAAGTGTTCTAAGTCCCAAACTGACTCTTATAAGTTCCCTCCTCTAACCTCAATTTTAAGGTCACCTTTATCCAGTACTTCTGATGTTCAGTTCAGTCTGTTGGGGAGAAGCAGACAAGTCTTTAAGGAGTGGCCACCACATATTTATGACTGCTGTAAGAGCCCATTGTCATGAAAATTGTTGGAATTGTTGCTATTCACTTAATATATGGCAAGGCAAACTTCTTTTGGCAACATTCACACAGATATGCAGCATACACTCTTGTAAAAAAAACATAATCATTTTGTTACTTCTAATCCTGAGAAAGGACAAATTCTTTTCATCTCTAGGATGAAAGGTATCCAGTGTAGTTAACTACCCACAGACTAGCCTGTTGTTTTCTGAAGACATGACAGATTCATTCTATGTTTTGTTTAGTGGTTAAAGTTAGCGAGAGAGTCATTCCCCCCTAGTATTGTTGTTCAGAATTCTAGTGTCACAAATTTTGCTTTGTGTTACTGGTCCTAGATTTTGGAACACAGCCCTTATAGGATTTTCAGAGATATGGAGATTTCACTCACACGTGCTATCTATTTCTTCTGTAATATTAAAGTCAGTATTTCCAGGCTTTCAATATGGACTGATTGCTAGTAACTTTCCAAGAACTTTTCCATGTCTTCCACACCATATTGGAAAAGTCGAAGTATCCAGCCTTTTGGACTGAGCAATTACCATGTTCTTAGCCCTTCTAGTGTGAGACAATATTGTGGGGATACTCCTAATTCAGGGGTACACAACCTCAAGGATCCAGTAGCCGATGGGTTCTTAGTCTCTGAGATAGGAGACAGCTTTGCTACTGTTTTAACCATATTGTATAAATTGATTTAACAAGTCATTTGTGTGTATATTATATATATTTTACCATGTAAAACATATTAAATACATGAATATATATATATATATTATATATATAATATATATATATAAAATCAGTTGTATTCTAATGAACCCTAACTAACACACAGAGGTTTTACATCTCAGTTACACACAAGTGTATCTGCTTTACCCCAAACCTTATTCTCTCTTCTTGGGTCCTGTGCCAAGTCGAGTATAGTATTTCCATATCACTTTATGAAGGTCATTGTTTTATATAACTAAAAGGCCAGGAGCCATTAAAGAAACATCGCCTAGCTCTGAGAGCATTTTCTAGGAAGTTAAGCCCCCAGTCAGAACATTTTATCCTCATATCAGCATATCTTCCCTCAAGACTCATGCCAGGGCACACTGTCCTAGTTTAGGTTGGTACCAACTGATCAGGCCTAAAGGCAATGTGTTCTAGAATCCTTCTCCAGTGGTATGGCTCGTTCCCATATGGGCCATCTTAACAAAGAAAAGGTGGCCATACTCTTGAGAGGTCCAGGGGATTGAGACAAATCTGTGGCTACAAAGTTTTCATCGCATCCGTAACTATCAATAGCTCATCTTTCTGGTTTCCGTTATTACCCTCGTAGGGAGAAAATGCAATAGGAAAGACAAGTAGTTTGTGATTTCATTCTTTTGTCCTGTTCTGATGGTCTGTTAGTTAGTCCGTGCTTAGTCACAGTTTGGGCTCATCTTTGAGGCCGTCTTGTTCCCACCTATTTCTCTGAATTGGTAATAGGCTAACTGTGGTCTGTCATTTTCTGTCTTCACTGTAACAATGTTACTTAGCAACAATCATCTAATATCAAAATCCTCATAAGCACTCTTTTCCTTCTTCCCAAATGCTAAAGATTTTATTTTACCAAAGCCAGTGCATTCCTTTCTGTTTATCTTCCTGATTACTCACAAGTCTCCAGGGCATTGTAACATGACCAGAGCCTGTCATGACTGCCTTGATGCATTTCTCTATGATATGATGTTTATTCCTCTCTGTCATGCATGCAGTCTCAGATCCAAGATTCGTTCATAGCCTCTCCATGAAGGACCACTTCATACATTTGCTGTCTTAGTCTTCCCAGAAGCAGACCCCAAGCCAAAGGTTGTAAACAAGTTGTTTACTAAGAATGAGCCTCCTAGGAAAGAGGGGTAAGAGAGCACAAGGGTTCTACTGAAGTTGGAGATAAAATATTCCACAGTTTTGGTGAAGCTCCAGGCTCAGATGGTCTTATAAAACATACACATTTTCCTTGGGTATTTATTCTGTCTCCAGGTCAAAAATACAAAAAGTCGAGTGTTTGAACTCTGCTGGCTAGTATCCTTGTGTCTTAGCTTCTCTGAAGGAATTAGGAACAAAGGTGCACAATTCTAGGCACATTTGCCCCATCAAAAATGCAACCCACATAAGAAGGAAGGGGCTCAGCCTGCCATGAAGCACACAACACATGGAGATTGGCCACAATGGAATGAGACTAGAGGACCAGAGTGGGACCTCAAGGGCCCCCAGCTTGGGACATGGTTCATTATACCAGAGAAACCGGGTTTCCTGAATACAATGCCTTTGGACTTTCTCAAATCAATCTGGCTATTCTAAGATTTTTCTACCCTCACATTCAACTCAGAGTTTGCAGAGAATTAAGATTTAGACACGATCATATCCAACAAAAACTTTGTCCATATTGTTATTGTATTTCTCTCTGCCTTTCCCTGTCAACCAGAAAGGCTCTTGCATTTCCTTTCAGAGATCAGTCTTTGTGTATTGTATATCTTCTTCCTTATTCCATAATATAAATAAGACCTGTGACCATAATTTCCCATGCCGTGATGTTGTATTTTCAAGATATCCATCTTTGTTTTTAAAATCATTTTCTCATTCAGAAAATTTAATCTCACGAAAAATCAAAAAAACAAATGCTTGTCTCAACCTGATGCATCACATTTGTCCAGAACATTTGCTTTTCAGACTTAAGCCAAGCTATGACTCTTTGACTCTTGTGAACTTACTGAACATTCGTGCTCTGTGAAGCAATAGATGGCATTGATGGGACAGGTAGTATTACCTGCGGGACAAGTGAGAGGAACAAAGCATTGTTTTTCAACTTAATAATGTCATTCTTGTCTGGCACATTGTTGTAGTATTAGAGGATATTGGCAATGCTTCTGAGCTCCATAGCATTCCTATAAATCTTCCCATACTGTGTACAGTTTTTCTTTCCTGTTTGGTCCGGCAGAAAGGTCGCCTCTCCTTTGCTTTCTCTCTTTGCTGTGTCTCCAGAATCTCTGTCTTGTTTTCCACACCTTCATTTCTCTTAATTTCCATAGGACTAAGACACCAGATAAACATATCAGATTTAGATGATTAAGAATTTCAGCAACCAGGTGAGACTGTCCTCATTTGAAGATGTTACACGGACAGTGTTTTGTTAAGATTTCGAGACTAAATGTGTGAGCTTTGCATGCATGTGTGGTTTGTGGTACATGTACGTGTGGTAGCCTGGGCATCTTTAATTTATTCTACATACCCTTTAAAAGGATTAGTATGCTAAAGTTATCAGAAATAAGACATTTCTACAACAGGGAAGATTTCCCAACATAATAATATTATCAAGATTGCTCTATGTTTTACATATTAAAAGATTTAGGAAAATCCTGGAACTTGTCAGGGTTATTTTAATTGAAAGTCCTGTGAGTAGCTTCCTATGGATCTATGGGTTTCTGGGTACTTTGGAGAATGAAGTTGGGTAGAGAATTAGGGAATATGAAAGGCAACTGGAAAAAGAAGGAGCAGAGATAGGACAATCACATTAACAGGCCACATGTGAAGTTCATTGTCCACATGGGGTCTATGGCTTTCAATTAACCAAACCACACTGGGGACATCTGGTGCCTGGAATATATTACTTCACTGCACAGTTCTCCAAATGGGAAGCTGCTTTGTTTTCTCAGAGGTCTCCTTGGAAAGATACTTTTAGGATCACTAATAAGAAGAATCCCATCAAAGTATTGTCAGGCCACTGCTATTTTTTTCCATTCATATAACAGAAACTATTCTTATTACATTGAATTGATTCCTCTTATTCCTATGCACATTTAGCTAATGGATAGACCAGAATAAATTTGGATAATTGCATGGCTACAGGAGTCATGACAGTGGGTGCTGACTGATAAAATGGTGGTCTCTTTATAGACAGAAGAAAGAGGGAGATTTTTGCACTACATGTCACAAGACTTGATGGTCTTGCTTCACTGGTAACAGGAATTCCTCCAAGGGTACATCCTTGGAGTTCTACTGATGAGGTTGTACCAATTGCTGATTTCTCTATTAGATAGTTGGTCAGGGTTATCAGGGAACCTCTTTCTGTAATGAATAGCATCAGCTTCCTTTCCCCTTCCTGCTTCTGTGCTCCTAATCTTTGCTTCTGGCTGTGAGCTGAAGCCACTGAAAACCAGCTTTTTCACTTGGGCCTTCAACTCCTTAATGATGTCAGTGATGTCTTTGTTAAAATAAATGAAGAGTCTGAGACATCCATGAAGGATGTGCACACAGACTTCTCATCATGTGCTCCTGACGTGTCATCTCATCTTAATCTCTTCTGCAGGTTTGGAGATGAGGCCCCAGAGAGATGGTACCATGAGGCACAATTTCCCTTTACAGTATTTCTGGTCAATTATCTACAGGAGAGGAAGCTCAAGGGACAGAAGAATATTGATGTTTCTAGAGAGGCTTTCATGGCTCTGCTCAAAAGCTTGAAAAACAAAGTGTGTTTTAATGGGAAATCTTCGCCTTCACTACAAGGGATGTTTGAGCCTGATAGTCTGCATTGCTGATAATATGGGCATTAAAGCATTTATTTTGGTTGTATTTCAGAATGAAGGACTGCTTCACGGTTATTTGTTTTTGGAAACTGTACTGGGTTAGGAAATGCTTTGTCTTCATAGAAGGATCCACACAGAGATGAAGTGCCTACCTGACAGATTACAGACAGGAAGTACAGATTAATAGAATTCCATGCCTTTGTAACTTTTGTTTGCTTTATGGGATCAGCAAAAAACAGATGCATGAGTAACACCAAGTCCAACCTTCATGCTGAGATCTGAAGGTATTAAATGTGCAGTAGACAACACAAACTTCATGATACGCCTCTGACATGAGCCTGGATAGCGTGCCCCAGACTTCCATCTACTGAGATTGGGCTGAGCTGGACAGACTTGTGTGAACAGCCAGGACATGCTGCAATAGCAGAGACATGCCTTCACTTAATGATGCAACAAATGCATGTATCACTCACTTGGCCCAAACACCAATCCTTCCTGTCCTTTGTCAGATTCATACAGACTAAGGAACAATTTAAAAGGTCTCTGAGCAGTAGCCTTGAGAGTCCCTTTAGCCCTCCCATGCATTGCTCCTCCTTTCCCAGCTACATTTTCCTTCCCTTTATGCTCTGTTTTCTTACGCTGACTTTGTAATTTCCCACTTTGTAGTGCCTTGCTCTCTCTTCAGGACAATTGTATTCTTGCTCAAGTTCTTACTTGTCCATGGATTGTTTGTCATTACAGGTTTTTTTTTTATTAATTCAATTTTTTATTTCGTTCCCACCACCCAGTTTCTTGTTGGGAAATATGTTTCTGTTAGAAGGGAAAGACAGTTTAGTTCTTCTAAAAGGATGAGATCGATTTGCATCATTAGCACAATCCTAAAACATATGTGGAGAGCAGCTGTTCTCAACCTGTAGGTCGCAGCCCCTTTGGGGATTGAATGACCCTTTACAGAGGTAAACTAAGACCATCATGCATATCAGATATTTGCATTACAGTTCATAACAATAGCAAAATTACGGTTATGAAGTGACAATGAAAATAACGTTATGGTTGGAGGTTACCAGCACACGAGGAACTGTCTTAAAGGGTCTCAGCAGTAGGAAGGGTGAGAACCATTGGTGTGGAGGGAATGAGTATTGCTGCGGTTGATGATACACAAGTGTAGAAGCAGGAAATCTTGGAAAGCTCTCAGAACCATGCTTTAAGAGAAGCCAGGAAGACAAGATCTCCTGAGTAAATTGGGAACATGGGGACGTTGGGAGAGGATTGAAGAGGAGGGGAGGGGAGAGGCAGGGAGAGGATCAGAGAAAAATGTAGAGCATAATAATAATAATAATAATAAAGAATGAAGCCAGGAGATCATTCGTTTAGCTTTACTCAGGGACTTCTGGGAAAAAAAAACGTCAGGTTTTCTGAAGGGATAAGTCAAAGTGTGTCTCCATGTCATGGATGTACTTTGCTGGAATAGCTGTACATTGGGGAATAGCTGGGCTTTCAAGCAACCCAGTGGATTGGAGCTACCATCATCATTGGGATACCTCATTTGGTCTTTTCACTATTTGTTCAAGATTTTTCTACTTTTATTATTTCAAATTTTTTATTTCTATTTTGGCTTCGTGGTGTAATGTTTAGCGCTCTGGATTCTAAAAGACTTAATATCTATTTGTGCTTCGTGAATATGAGCGTTTGCCTGCCTGTATGTATGTGTATCACATGTGGGCGTATTGTTCATAGAGGCTCAAAGATGGCCTTAGACATTCTTTTTTATTTATTTATTAAAGATTTCTGCCTCCTCCCCACCACCACCTCCCATTTCCCTCCCCCTCCCCCGGTCGAGTCCCCCTCCGTCATCCAGCCGAAGAGCAATCAGGGTTCCCTGCCTTGTGGGAAGTCCAAGGACCACCCACCTCCATCCAGGTCTAGTAAGGTGATCATCTAAACTGCCTAGGCTCCCACAAAGCCAGTACGTGCAGTAGGATCAAAAACCCATTGCTATTGTTCTTGAGTTCTCAGTAGTCCTCATTGTCCGCTATGTTCAGCAAGTCCAAAAAGAGGAACCTGGGATGTACTCACTCATATTTGGTGTCTAGCCATAAATAAAGGACATTGTGCCTATAATTTGTGATCCTAGAGAAGCTAAATAAGAAGGTGAACCCAAAGAAAAACATACAGGCATCCTCCTGAATATTAACCTTCATCAGGCGATGAAAGGAGACAGAGACAGAGACCCACATTGGAGCACCGGACTGAAATCTCAAGGTCCAAATCAGGAGCAGAAGGAGAGAGAGCACGAGCAAGGAACTCAGGACCGCGAGGGGTGCACCCACACACTGAGACAATGGGGATGTTCTATTGGGAACTCACCAAGGCCAGCTGGCTTGGGTCTGAAAAAGCATGGGATAAAACCGGCCTTAGACATTCTACAGACCACTGTGAGCCACTGTGTGGGCACTAGGACTGAACTGTTCTTTTCAAGAACATTAAGTGCTCTTAACTGTTGAACCCATCTCTCCAGCACCTGGTTCAAGCTTTGTTGTCTTCACATATATGCTTACTGCCCGGTTTTGGATTGCGGGTTCCATTCTGAACATCTCCAGGGCCGGAAACACCTTGTCTCTCACTACTTGAGTCTCTTCAACCTTGAGCCATTTCAGTTAGGTAGGTGGAAAGAAAGAAATACAATTTAAATTCACTCGTTTTGGATTTTAAATTAAGGGAAGTGTTACTATACCGGTAATTAGGAATGGATGGAGGTCATGGATTTAAAGCAAGTAGATGTCTACTTGCTTACTCAATATTGCTTAACCTTGGTAAGTGAAGAAACAAAGGAAGTTTTAGAAGGAGATTGTAATCTCTGGACATAGTCTTTCTTCTTGAAAGTGGCATTTCCAGAATGCCAGCTTGTCACAAGACACATGGTAGGGAGGAACTAAGCTTGTAAGTACTTTTCAGCCCTCACATCTATAACCGGGACAGCCTCTCTCTGGCTCAGGAAGAAAAAGAGATGGAATCAAGCCTGCCAAGACAGCAAAAGCCTTTTCAGGACTGTGATCTGTTGGATAAACAGTTTTCCTTCTGCTCCCCATCCCATAAATAACGTGCTGACTCAGACTTATTTCTGTGTGTATCTCAGAATATAAAATCTTTTATTAACCTCAAAGTAATGAGGCCTATTCATCTAATTGATCACCTTTCCACAGGACAGATACCCAGAACAAGCAGGCAAGGAAATGCAGGCAGAACTGAAAAAAAAAAGATGAGTTAAAGCCCCTGGGTTGATTCAATCAGTCAAGTCATATTCTAGTTGCATCTTAAAGCACCATGTGCATTGGTATTAGAAATCAAATACCTTAGTAGAATAGTAGAACTGATAATAATAATTGTTATTTTAAATTTTGGTGTCTAAAAGTACCATTTTTTGTTTTGCTTTTTAAATTTTTTACATTTTTTTTTGCCCAAGATTTTTAGATACATTTAACTGAGAGCAAAGGAAAGGTCCAGAAGGGAAGAAGTGAGAAATCTAATAAGTACACTAACAAAATAAGCAAGTATTGTATTGCCAGGACTGAACTAAAGTGGTACTTTTCTTTCCTAAAAGCCAACTTTATAAAACCTTATTTATTTATTTACTTAATTACTTAATTATTTACTTATTTATTTTTAAACTTTTTATTGAGCTATATATTTTTCTTTGTTCCCCTCCCTTACTCTTTCTTCCCCTTCTACCCTCTCCTATGATCCCCATGCTCCCAGTTTACTCAAGAGATCTTGTCTTTTTCTACTTCCCATGTAGATTAGATCCATGTATGTCTCTCTTAGGGTCCTCATTGTTGTCTAGGTTCTCTGCATTTTAAACTGTAGGCTGGTTTTCTTTACTTTATGTCTAAAAGCCACTTATGAGTGAGTACATATTGTATTTGTCTTTCTGGGTCTGGATTATCTCACTCAATATGATGTTTTCTAGATCCATTCATTTGACTGCAAATTTCAAAATGTCACTATTATTTTCTGCTGTGTAGTACTCCATTGTGTAAATGTACTACATTTTCCTTATCCATTCTTTAGTCAAGGGACATTTAGGTTGTTTCCAGGTTCTGGCTATGACAAACAATGCTGCTATGAACATAGTTGAGCACATGTCCTTGTGGTATGATCGGGCATCCTTTGGGTATGTACCCAAAAGTGGTATTGCTGGGTCTCGAGGTAGATTGTTTAATTTTCTGAGAAATTACTATACTGATATCCAAAGTGGATGTACCAGTTTGCACTCCCACAGCAATGGAGTAGCGTTCCTCTTACCCCACATCCTCTCCAGCACAAACTGTCATCAGTGATTAGGATCTTGGCCATTCTGACAGCTATAAGATGGAAATTCAAAATTGTTTTAATTTGCTTTTCTCTGATGGCTATGGATGTTGAGCATTAAATTAAAATGTTGCACATAAATAAAAACAATGCACACTAAAATTATAACCAAACCTAAGGTCTATGTAATTCAGTGAGCTTCTATACATTTATTATAACAATTCAGAACTGAAGCCATAGAACTTAGCATTAAGTTCTAAGCTCTCATTATCAAATTTATTTTATGCATGTATCTATTACCAAGACAAAATATAAAATAAGTAAATAAACCCATTACTGTTATTATTCCGGTATTAGAACCAGAACAAAATTAGCTCTATATCCTCTTTCATAACTCATGTCTATTAACTACATTCTATCCTTCTTCATGCCCTAATATTTAGTATTCTTATTCCCTTTCTTATTTTTATACTGTACACCTGTGTGTGTATACGTGTGTGTGTGTGTGTGTGTAGCAATATTAATAAAAAGTCAGGTTACAACCTGAAGGTCAGAAAAGCAAAACACCCTTGGACTCTTACCTTGACCTCAGTCCGAAAATGATGATCCTGCCTCCAGGAATCTCAGAATGGGACTGTGTCTCTGAGCTGTCTCCTTCCATTTACTTTCCATTCATTTGTTAATGGACAGTTTGTGGATCCAGCTATCTCTTTGGTAGGATATGGAGTTCCCTGGGTATATTTCCAGGAGTGAAAGAATCAGAGTATATATCATTCTAATTTTAGTTTTTTTTTTTTGTAAAATCTGCAGACTGATTTTCAATGGCTGTAATAATTTCTCAGTAAATGCAACAATGGTAATAGGTTAAACTATATACTCTTCCTTTCAAAAAGGAAAGTCATGCAAAATAATAATTTAAAATGTCAGTGTTTATAGAAGCAAATATGGGAAAAATTACTGGGAAGAGCAAAAAAAAAAGTCCTGCTTTCATAAAAAAGAAATACAGAATCTCGCTGAATTAAAGTAGTCAACCCTACACAGAAAAGTACCCATACACTTAATTAGCTTAAGCCATTAGTGAACACTGTCGTTCATTCATCATTCATTCCTTTATACCCCGGCAATGCTTACGCATGCATGGGCAGTCCATTTATGGCAGTTCTCCAGTTGTTCCTATCCTGGGCAGTCCTAGATACTTGTGTTATTGTCATATCCAAGGTTCCACAGACTTCCCTTATGCTGTCTATCTAGAGTTTTTTGGGCCTTTCTCCTCACCTTATCTCATGCACTCCTCCAAGCAGTGCTATCTTCCAGTATCAACCGTCATTCATTCTCATAACATGGCTGAAATATCTCAAGCACCATTGTCATGTCCTGTAGTTTACTTCCTCCTGTAGATGGAGATGTTTCTTAATGTCATCATTGTGCAGTCCATCTCTTCATGTGATGTCTAGAATCATCCAGAGACAAGCCATCTCAAACACATCCAGCCACTGTTCTGAGGAGCATTTCTTCATCCAGGTTTCAGAGTTATAAAGAAGGCAGCTTAAGACAAGTGTCTCATATACTTGCAATTTTGTTGTTGTCGTTATGCCTCTTCTTTTTATTTTATTTTATTTTATTTTTTTATTGAAAAAAAATCCCTGCTTCCTCCCAGCCTCCCATTTCCCTCCCCCTCCTCCCGCCCCTCTCCCCTTCCCCCCACTCCTCTCCCTCTCCCTCTCCAGTCTGAAGAGCAGTCAGGGTTCCCTGCCCTGTGGAAAGTCCAGGGTCTTCTCCCCTCCATCCAGGTCTAGGAAGGTGAACATCCAAACTGGCTAGGCTCCCACAAAGCCAGAACATGAAGTAGGAACAAAACCCCTTGCCATTGTCCTTGGCCTCTCATCAGCCCTCATTGTCCGCCATGTTCAGAGAGTCTGGTTTTATCCCATGCTTTTTCAGTCACAGTCCAGCTGGCCTTGGTTAGCTCCCAATAGATCAGCCCCACTGTCTCGGTGGATGGGTGCACCTCTCGTGGTCCTGACTTCCATGCTCATGTTCTCCCTCTTTTCTGCTCCTCACTGGGACTTTGGGAGCTTAGTCCGATGTTCCAGTGTGGGTCTCTGTCTCTATATCCATTCATCGCTAGATGAAGGTTCTCACTCAGGATAGTGTTTTCTATTTCCATCCATTTACATGCAAAATTCGAGAAGTCATTGTTTTTTATGGCAGAGTAGTACTCTAATGTCGTTATGCCTCTTGTTGATTAACCTTTTCTAGTATCTGGAATGCAGCCCTCGCTATCCCTATCTGCCTTTTGATGTCTCAAATAGTTCCCTCCTTTGAACTGAGATTTCCTCCCAAATAGACAAAGTTGACTGTTTGCTTGAGATTCTGATTCTTTATTACAATGTTAAAATCCTCATGTGCTTTTCCCATGAGTTGTATCTCAGTCTTCTCAATGTTTACTTTCATACTAAGACTTTCACTGACTTCCTCCACTCTGTTTACCATGGCCTGCAGCTCATTTGGACTTTCAGCAAGTAATGCCATATTGTCAGTAAAACACAAGTTATTGATTTTCACACCACCTATCTTCACGCCTATCTTCTCATCCTTCAGGGCTGTTGCTATTATTAATTCCAGGAATACATTGAGGAGTAGCGGTGAGAGGACACATCCCTGCAACACTCCCACGACTGTCTTAAATTTATCGCTTAGTTCTCCACAAACTATGACTTATGCAAAGGAATTTTTATAGGCATTTTCTAGTATTCTTAAGATTTTTCTCTGGTTACCTATAGAACCTCATTGTTTCTCCAAGTCCTTTCCTCCAAATGCTATCGAATGCCTTCCCAAAGTCGAGATAACAGAAATATAAGTCTAGGCACTCATCAAAACCTGGCTTGATATGTTTCAGTAAACACTGTCACATTGGAACTGTGCCCCCTTCTCCCCCCACATTTATCTTTTGTTTTCTTTTCTGTTGCTTTTGTCCTGAAAGACCCAAGCTGAGTTATCAATACAAAAACAGCGTGGCTGCAAAGCTCAAAATGTTTACCATCTGACTTTCTGCAAGAAAAATCTGTTGATCCCAGATTTAGACATAAAACAAAAGGAGATCCAATTATTGGGTAAATAATCCTACTCAATTTTCAGAATTATTTTCTACATTCCTTCTGTCGAAAAAAAAAACAAAACAAAACCAAAACCAAAAAAAATGTTCCTATGGATGAAAGACAACCACTGAATGCTTTAGGATCACCATCAACAAAGATAAATGCCAGATAGGTGCTAGATAGATAGATGATAAATAGATAGATGATAGATAGATAGATAGATGATAGATAGATAGATGATAGATAGATGATAGGTATGTGGTAAATTCATGACAGATGACTAGAGGATAAAGAGATAAACAGATGATAGACTTTTATAGCATCATCTCTGAAAATAGGATTGGGAAACATTTCAGATTTACTCTTTAAGAAAGGTGTTGCTATATGAGGCAGAGGATGGCTCAGCTGGCTTCCTTCATACTGAAATATGAGTGCTAGCATCCATCCACATCAGATCTTTGAAATTTTCACTTATTATTGGCTTTATCCTTAAGAAGATGCTGTTTCATTCAGCCTCATAAATCACACGAGGAAAATCCAGTCAAGCAACAGACTTCTTGCATTATGGACTCATTCAATTGACATTCTGGAGGGCAAGATTGCTTTAGTCCTGAAAGTGGAACAGCATCTCAGTAGAAATTAAAAACATAAAGGAATGTGTTCAGGTAATTGCTTATTAAATTTTCAAACCCCAATGACAATAACAAGTTTAAATTGATTGCTCAATATGTTTAAACTAGATGATGCGGAATATATAACCAGGCTGCACCAGCGAGGCCTAAAGTAAACCTTATTGAATAGTTAAGTACAGCAATATCTTCTTGCCTCTGGGACTTGGAAAGAATTCAATAAGGCTGCCTGGGATAGTGCAAATTAAATTGTTACTAGCAAGTACAACTCGCTCTAGTTTGTAGTGACCCTAGCTCATGAGGTACCGCATCAGCTTTGGGCCTCAGCGATAGGCAGCAAAGATACTATTGCTGCCTCTAGAGGACACTCAGTATCAGTTGGGATTTTCCCTCAGGAATCCCCCTGGTTTCCCACTTGTTCATGTTACTACTCATGCATACATTGGAAACCAAATTCAGCCTCATTGTGTAATGAAGTTTTCTGGTCTTTGCAAGCCCAATTGGGCACACATATTACTTTCAGAGGAACTGTGAGATATTATCAGAATTCTTTCCATAAATATTCTGCTTAGTTGGAATTTGGGGAATTCCTATGCCAATGAAAATGCAAAACGTTCCACTTTTAAAATCAAGACTCCCCGTTTTGATGATGGGTTCTATGTACGCTGTAGTCTGTGAACGATGAACAAAATTTAATATCTGAATTTTTAATTTTCACTCTTCTAGAAACAAAGGAATTAAACAAATAGACAATCTCTTACATTAATCCTCACTGTATCTTTCAGGCCTTACAGTATTCACTAGTCTATGGAGTTGTCATCTGAGGACTTTAGATCAATGTAGACAATGCATTGCAGTACCTGAATCTAGAATGTAAAACTGGAAGTAAAAAAAAAAAGGATTTTCAACACAAGTCAAAATAAGAGCTGATAAATATGAAAATTAAGTTTCCCAAAGCATTGGTCCTCGGGGTTCACTTGGGACTTAGCACTGCATGGTTTTCTCCCTTATTTTTGTGCCTGGGAGAGACTGGAAATTGAACAGTGATATATAGGAAGGGCTGCTCTGTATATAGTCTCTGTGATGGGGAAGTTTATTGTGCACTCCCAGAGACTCCTAAAACTTGAACAGTGGAAACACATCACCGGGAAAAAGAATGAGGGTTGGACTGGAGAACAGTCATTAGGAGGAAGAGACAACAGAAAAGAAAGAACTGCTCCTAATTGGAGAACTATGCTAAATACAGAGCTTTCGAAGGGTTTGAAACCAATACTGGATTTGCTGTAGTCTTCTTTTATAATTCCAGACCCTGACTATAAATGAGATAGAAGTGAATTATATTGGTAAGGACCTTTATTTTTTTTTACTACATTTCTTCTAGCCTTTTGGGGGTGTTTAATAGTAATCAGTGGTTTCATCAGACTTATATTTACCCATAGACCCCATTCTTGTAGTTGCCTGTCATAACCATCATACGCTGGTAGATGATCTTATGTGCTGTGGTAATAAACAGCTTCTACAAATTAGTGATAAAGTCACAAAAGTTTGCTTATTTCTGAGGCATAGGTCAGCTGGTAATCTGAAACCAGGGAGGCATGCTATTTACACAATTGCACATTGCCTCTTAAGAAAACAAATCCACTTCTCTTCATACTTTACTGACCACAGCTTGCATACGATCATGTCAAAATAACAGAGAGATGTTGAGTATTAGCACATGTGTTCTAGAAGGTGAGAAATATTTGATAGAGAGCAGAATTAACTATTCTAGCTGGTATTTTACTAAACGCGTTTGGAGCGATATCTGCCTTGGATGACTTATGACTCACAGTAGGTGATGAAAAGAGCACATATGAAAATAATAACAAGCCGGGCGATGGTGGCGCACGCCTTTAATCCCAGCACTCGGGAGGCAGAGGCAGGCGGATCTCTGTGAGTTCGAGACCAGCCTGGTCTACAGAGCTAGTTCCAGGACAGGCTCCAAAGCCACAGAGAAACCCTGTCTCGAAAAACCAAAAAAAAAATGCAAAAAATGAAAATAATAACATAGTAAAATTAGTGAAATTGAAGGATCTCAAAGAAGTCCCTAAGATGAGATAACTAATGGTCTGTGCTTTATGTCTCTGCTACTTATAGTTACATACCAATGTATATGAGAAACTCACATTGGTGACTCAGTTTCTTCATGCCAAATAGTGGGATGAGGATAATGTTTTCCTAATATTTTCTCTTCAGTCATATTTATGCAATATGATGTGTATGATATTCTAAATTAGTTTATTTTTTAATATTAATGAGAGCAAACTATTGGTTTGTAGACCTATCACTGAGGATCTTGGGTGACTGTGATTTTCAGAATAAGGTGAGTTGGCTTTGCTGAATGTATCTTGCGAATATGAACTGAGAAGAAAGTGAATACAATCTAAGAGACAGACTGTCACTATAAAGAGTTGGTGAGGAAGGAGGAGACCTGATGATATAGTGTCAGGGTGATTATGGAAAACACATCTCTCATGGCAAGCTAGGACGCTACGAAAGATTTTATGCATGAGATTTCAGAGTAGAGTATAGAAAAGTCAATTTGATAGAAGTGTGTGTGAAACATTGGAGAAAGCACAGTGCAGAGTGGGAGATATCTGTGTAACAAGAGGAAATGAAATGGAGCCAGGCGGTGGTGGCGCATGCCTTTAATCCCAGCACTCAGGAGGCAGAGGCAGGTGGATCTCTGTGAGTTTGAGGCCAGCCTGGTCTACAAGAGCTAGTACCAGGACAAGCTCCAAAGCTACAGAGAAACCCTGTCTCGAAAAAACAAAAACAAAACCCTTAGATATCATATCATAGCTCTAAATAGTATCTTTATGCAATTTTCCTTGTACATTGATGCTATCAAGAAAGTATAAAGAAACTCATTAAATTAAGTACATTGACTTGTCTATTTCCTGCAAAAATTGCCAAATAAGAATCCATCCAATAAATATAAGAAAAGCTATGGGGTTGCTGGAGAGATGGCTTATTGGTTAAGAGCACTGACTGCTCTTCCAAAGTAGTCAGGTTCAATTCCCAGCACCCACATGGCAGCTCACGACTGCCTGTAACTCTAAGATTTGACACCCTCATACAGATCTACATCGATGAGCATAAGATAAAAATAAATTAATTAATTAAAAATGAAACTCTATGGAAGAAATAAAAACTAGTGTAACCATCGAAGCCCAGAACCAATATGAATTCCATCACTACAGCAGCGATTGCTCCAAGGCTGTGAACATAATGATGGCTGGCTTCTCTAGCAGACAGTTGAGCTATAGCCTGCTGCCAGCAGCTACATTTAAAGCTGCTTTATATTTGAATGTGGATTGCAACATTTAAGTATGATAGTTTAAACATGGATTCGGGGAATGTTTCAATAGCAAACCGACCTGTATAGTCATAGGCTGGCTTTCAACTAAATTGCAGGTCAACTTAGGGTATACAGTGTGTTAGAGTCAGCCTTGTTCAGTAGGGACTGAAGGTAAGACAAAGTCTAGCCAGCCACTGTGCTTCTTTCTAGAAAACTCATGATGGTTGAACCCATGAATGTCTAAGTTAACATGAAAGAAAAAGGCATACTTTAAAAAAAAGAGTCTAATTCCTCTAAGAAAAAGAAAGACTATGGGTTGAGGGTTGTGATGACCATCATAAACACACTATTTGAGAGTCTTAAGCAGATTTTCTCGGTGAGAGAAACAGGTTTACATCAGTCTATTTTGTTTCTCTTTGATAAAGGGAGCTCTCTTCAGGATTTTTGTTTGTTTGGTTTTACTGTGTAGCTGACAGACTGAGGGCCAGTTTGCTGTCTATGCTAGTTAAGACTAGCATAAATAAATCATCCATGAAAATAGTTGGGTGAGAGTACATCCATAATTGATGATTCCTGTAATTTTTATTGAGCTATAGATTTTTCTCCATTCCCCTTGTTCCCTCCCCTCTCACCCTTTACCCTTTCTTTTGACCCCCATGTTCCCAGTTTACTCAGGAGATTTGTCCTTTTCACCTTCCTATGAAAATCCACGTTTGTCTCTCTTAGGGTCTTCTAGTATTGTCTAGTTTCTCTGGGGTTGTGGCCTGTAGTATATGCTGGTTTTTCTTTATGTCTAAAGGTCACTTATGAGTCAATACATATTATATTTGTCTTTCTGTGTCTGGATTACCTCACTCAATATGGTTTTTTCCTAGTTCTATCCATTTGCCTGCAAATTTCAAGATGTCAATATTTTTAACCGCTGTGTAGTACTCCATTGTGTAAATGTACCAAATTTTCTTTATTCTTTCTTCAGTTGAGGGGAATCTAGGTTATTTCCAGGTTTTAGCTATTACAAATAATGCTGCTCTGAAC
Source organism: Neodon shergylaensis (assembly GCA_025134845.1). Taxonomy (NCBI): domain Eukaryota; kingdom Metazoa; phylum Chordata; class Mammalia; order Rodentia; family Cricetidae; genus Neodon; species Neodon shergylaensis. Next base: position 9,897,687 of record JABTXL010012544.1, on the reverse strand, counting down.
ATAGTTGGACACATGTCCTTGTGTCATGACTGGGCATCTTTTGGGAATATACCCAAAAGCAGTATTGCTGGGTTTTGATGTGGATTGTTTCCTAATTTTCTGAGCAATCATCATACTTTGTACTTTCACCAGCAATGGAGGAGAATTCTCCTTACCCAACATCCTCTCCAGCATATGTTGTCATCCCTGTTTTTGATCTTGGCCATTCTGATAAGTACAATATGAACTCTCAGAGTTGTTTTGATTTGCATTTCTTTGATGACTAAGGATGTTGAGCATTTCCTTAAGTGCCTTGCAGCCCTTTGAGATTTTTCGGTTGAGAGTCCTCTGTTTAGGTCTGTACTCCATTTTTTAAATTGAATTATTTGTTCTTTTGATGTCAAGTTTCTTGAATTCTTTGATTATGGAGATCAGTCCTCTGTCTGATGTGACATTCATGAAGATCTTTTCCCATTCTGTAGGCTGCGATTTTTGTATTGTTGACCATGTCTTTAGCTTTACAGAAGCTTCTCAGTTTTAGGAGGACACATTTATTGCTTATTTATTTATTATATTATTATATCCATGTATTATTGTTGCCCTCAATGTCTGTGCTACTGGGGTTATATCTATGAAGTGGTCTTCTGTGCCAGGGCATTCATGTGTATCTAATCTCATAGGCTCTTCAACTGTAGGACAGTTGATAATTCCTTAGCACTTCTTGATTTTTGAATGTTGCTGCTACTTAAGCTTGCATTATTTTTTCTTTGTGCTTATACATGCATTCTGTATTCTCCATTTAACATCAGGGGTTACTTTGCTCTCTTCTCTTTGCTTTGATGTATGATCCTGAAAGAACAGCAATGGATAGTGTTCTCTTATCTCACAGACCTCTGTACCACCATAATTTTCTGTTCTTCAAAAATGAAGCCAATTCCTTTTTAGTCACCTAACTCTACGTGAATTTCTTTCTTCTGTTGGTACAGATGTCAGAATATGAGCTGTCTTCTCCAACAGGGTATAGATGTCTTTGGGGGCACATATTTAACTTTCCCCCCTGCTTCAGGCTCTAGTTTCTACATCCATTTCAAATGAAGTGAGCTGCTATAGTTTCTTGTGGTATTATGCTCATTCATTTAGTGTAGTCTGTCTTTGTCAGAGTACTCGATGCAACGTGCGTTAACCACATTGGAACACTTTTTGGTATAGTCTTCTATTCGTGTGTATTGTTTATTGCCTGATAAACATTCTGTCTGTCTGTCTGACTGTCTCAGAACATCCAGGTGACCTTGGACTTTTCATTTCTTTATCTCCATTTCTCTGGTGCTGGGGTTATAGGATATGCCCCTATGGCCAGTTCATAGAATTCTGGGGATTGATCCCAGGACTTTGTGCACCCTAGGCAAGCATAGTACTAATTGAGCTCCACCTATAGCCCCTGATACCTTTTAAATATGGATACCATATAAATAAGCACAGACATAAGAACACGTCTACAGAACAACTGACTATATGCAGGAAAATGAGTAATGTTCTTAAACATCATTTAAAATTCACAGGGTTGTGAGGTACCTTTCATTTCCCAGCTGTGAGCGAAAGCTTCCAGGTTATTAACCATATTTGTCCAGAAGTGTTGTTGCTTTGCAGTTTATCTTCTGCCAAGCATCACGTCTGGGCATGCTTTCTCTAGTTCTTTAAGAGGAAGAAGGGTCATTATGGGCCCTACTGTTTGTCTTGCTTCATGAATTTGTATGGCTGGAATGACTTCCAAATGCTTTCTTTCTTTCTTTCTTTCTTTCATGGGTTTTTGTTTCTTTTGAGATTATAGTATAATCATATCATTTCTTCTTTGATATCCTTCTTCCAGTTGTCCTATATCTCCCTCCTTCTTGCTTTCTTTCAAATTCATGGCCTTTTAAATTAGTTGTTGATATATTGATAAATATATATGTATATATATAAACATACATTATATATACATATTTTATATATATGTAAACTATTTGGATTTTTCACATTAAGACTACAATTAAGAAAACCTATGTAGTGCAAATCTGTAAGCCCATGTACTTGAGAGGATGAGTCAGAGGGATCGCAACTTTAAAGTCACTCTGACCTACTGAGATCTTGTCTCATTCTAAAAAGTAAGAAGGAGGTCATAGTTCAGTGGCATAGGCCTAGCCAGGCATGTTCCAGGGTATGTTCTGGCATGTTCAGTTTCTAAAAACACAAGAACAAAGAAAAGAAAAACCTACAATATAAAATAAGGAACAAAAATGACAATGACACGAACATTTCTGTGGTGTCTTGGTCCACGGCGGAGTAGAGGGAAAGGCCAGAGCCAAGTTTTCCAGGAGAGTTTGTCAAGGGATGCTTTCGCCTTCCCAGAGTTCAGCTTTGTTGCCTAGCACACCAAGAACAGCAGGCTAATCATTCAGTGTTTTCATGACACTGTTTGAAGTTTAGCTATGTGGCGTATACTTGATTGAACAGATTGTATATGAGAGCAAAAACTACCGAAGGAATCAGGAGTCTCCAGCTCCAGGATGGCACAGCCCCTCAATAGCATCCTTCCAGAAGTGATACACAATCCAAATACAACTTTATCGCATTCTAATATGCAGTAAGTGACATATCAGATGGCACCTGAAGACTTTATGAGAAAGGGATAGTGCCCATGCCAATGTTCCCTGCTACTAGTACTCCTCCCTTTCTCAACTGAGAAATTAAAAAAAGAAAGCAATTAAGCTTTTGCTGTAATACTAGTAAATTGTCATTTTAAGGTATCTGTTCTTTAGGTTAAAGTCCAGAGGGAGTTGGTTCCTTCTACCTATAGGTGTGACATAGTCTATCAAATTTCTGTTCTTTTTTGCTTGTAATTCTCTGCCCTCTTTCTTCTTTCTTTCTTTCTTTCTTTCTTTCTTTCTTTCTTTCTTTCTTTCTTTCTTTCTTTCTCTCTCCCTTCCTTCCTTCCTTCCTTCCTTCCTTCCTTCCTTCCTTCCTTCTTTCTTTCTTTCTTTCTTTCCCTTCCTTCCTTCCTTCCTTCCTTCCTTCCTTTCTTTCTTTCTTTCTTTCTTTCTTTCTTTCTTTCTTTCTTTCTTCAGAAACATTTTTAAAAGTGAAATGTGCGCCCAATTTGTAAAGCAATTGTACAGCAATCCTCTGACATCCATTATTTCTCTAAAAGGAGTAGCTTGGATAAATACTTGAGACAAAACCCCCATCGGAGTGGAAAATGCTTGGTGGTAGAGCTGCCTTCTTTCTGGGTTCTTCCTGAGTCTGTGTTTTGGGTGCAGAGGGACAGGGAAGCTCTGTAGCACATTCACAGTTAATTTATGTTTTTCCTTACTGTTAAAATTGTTTTATTACCATGAGTATAAACCCTAAGACACCAGCCAACATAAGTACTGCAAATATTCTTTAAGCTAAAATAAATTGTATGCTTTGGTCTTGATTGACTTTATTCTTTTCTGGTATAACAACAGAAGTCTGCTGTCTGCAAGCAGACTGGAGGATGATGGATGTGGTGGGCAGGGCTGCGACACACAAGAGGGTTTGGTTAATCTGTGAGGAAGAAGTCAAAGTAGAGTCGAGAGAAACCTCATTCTTCAAAAGCATCATGGATGGCAGATACGGATACCTTCTCCCATTCTCCCACCAAGATAATTCTGCTCCACTAAATTTCATCACTTTTCTTCACTGTCCCCCATGTACTAGCATCACCATCAGCATCAGATCAGAGAGCAATCTTGCCCTGAACTCAGGCCTTTAGTTTTTTCTTCATTCATCCCTGTGCTATTACGTGGCCAGCTTGTTTCACCCAGAGGTGAAAACGTAACCTTCAGATCTGCATGGGAGGTAGTTGGACTTCCCAATAGGCATAAAAGGGAGTTGACTCTCCAGAAGCCCCAGTGGCCTATAATTTCAAGATGGCAGTGTGTGGTTAAATTGGCTTTTGCTTTGGTTAAAAACAGAATGAGAAAGCTTCACCCCAGGAATCACAAAGACGCCTATGCCATCACAGGGTCCCTCATTGCAGGCAGCAGCAGGAGGGTCACCACATGTCAGGTCCTGCATGAGAATATGGCAATCGGAAACAAACAGAAAAATAGAAACACGGTTGCATTTGAGAAGACATTATAAGGACATCGCCCTTCAGTCTGGACTTGGATTTGCTTTGCCCATGATCTACAGAGTCTGCTCTTCAATACTATTTTGCATTCTAAAATATATTTCTATTTGTTTGGTTGAGAAGCTCCATGCTTGAGGCTTCATGTTAATTTCTGTCCACAGTAGGCAGAGGGTTGGAAACACCTGCTCTGTATCCTGAATGGCCCCATCTGTCCCAGCTTGGCAGGTCTGAAACCATAGTTCTGTGTTATGACCCTACAGGAGGGGGCGGCCGGCGAGCTGCAGACAGGCAGCTCTGGAGCTGACCACACAGAGGTCCAACCCTTTTAGTCCTAAGTCACCATTTATTTATTTATCTCTTCTCACCGTTCATGGCTGTTCTTTTCTCAGTCTGTCAAGAAGAAACTATTTCTTCTGTCTATTTGGGACCGTTAGAATGTGAAATCAGACTCCCCTGAGGAGGGATCAGACACAGCAGACAGTGTGACCTGTAAGCCCCACCACAGGCTCAGACAGAAGGAAATCAAATATCTTTGACATATGTTGGGAGGATTTTCTGGTCCTGATATTAGAAGTGTTAGTAAGGGAAGGGGGGGTGGTCCTGGAAGGAAAGAGGAGAAGAATTCGGGGAAGCATTGTTTACAGATAATTTGCCATGCATGTTTCTGGACTTCTACATTTCTTTTATGAATGCAATAAAAATAATATTGTGTTTGACTTAGATCCATGGGGCTAGGGAAAAAATAATGTCAGAAGTTATGATAGCGATGTTGCTTCAACTTAGAAATGAAGTGAAAAGTAAGGAAAGGGTAGCCAAGCAGATCAGCTGGAAAAACGTGCACCGTGGATGACTAGGGCTGCCGCTGTGCGCCTGCGAATGGGAAGAGACAGCCTGCGTGTACATTAGCAGGCCTGATGAGTGCATCTTAAGATGCTTAAAGCACACAGTGTTCACATGATAACATGTGACTCTGCCGCTTCAGTTGGGCACAAAGAGAGTGCCGGCTAATCCCAGTATGGCCACACTAGGACAGGGTCTGTGCTGGCTCACTGTATTGAGTGTGCCTCCACAATTGTGAAGCAATTTCACAGTTGTTACTTAGTTGAACCCTACCCCTTCTTTATTTTTTTTGTTGCAGCTTGGTTTCTTGATTACACTCTTTTGGAAGAAATACACAGAAAGTAAAGGTTTAAGATTCACCCCCTCCACACACGCAAGTTTTTCTTAAAATTCTTAACGCATCTAGAGACAATGAGGTAAAACGATGCATCCAGAAAACTGTTTCTCAAAAAAAAAAGTAATTGCACATGAATAAATGTCAACATTTTTCTAAACACCAGTATCTCGCTGAAATTTATAAGAAGTGGTTATTAGAATACACGTGGTGCATTGCAATTACTCATTTGTCAAAGCAAGCAGTGAATGCCTTATAATAATACACTATGGATAACTTTCCTCGAGCTAGGCCCAGGCTTTTGCTGATGACGGTAGCAAATCTTTCCTATTGTTTTCAGTTCTATAGGATTTTTAGCCTTTAATTAAATGAAGATTTTTTTTCTCCCAATCTCCATGTTCATGGTAAACTTTCATAATGAATTGCTGTTCTTTTTCCTTTTCTGTGTGAGGTGGGTGTTCAGACCCAATGGTTTCAAACTTGGGCTTTAAAAACAATTAATTTTTCTGTTGTAATAAACCCTACTAATTTCATGTCTTCTTTCATCAAAATCACCTATATTAGTGAGGAAACAGGATCATCTTTCAACATAACACAACCTTAAGATGACAATCGGACCATTTTCTAGGTTTGACCCTTCCAAGGGTCACAGACTGTATGGTGCTCAAGAGTGATATTTAAGAGATTTAATAGCCAATTCGGCAAAAGGTCCAGCCAATCAGAACTGAAAAACATTCACTAGTACTGAAGCTGTTGGGTCCCTGAGGCAGCAGGCATTAACCCATGAGTTGCTGCAACGGCTGTGGTATGCAAGCCTCATGAAGAGGCCCAGGTAGCAAGCTGTGGCTATTTCTCAATCTCTAGTCTTGCATTATTTCAAAATTGAAATGACTTTATAGGGTCGGAGTATGTGTCAGTTGTATGTCATCTCTTAAGAGATCTATTCTTTCCTCTTGTAGAGGGCCACAGTTCATGAGCAATTTAGCACCTGCTTTCCAAGTGTGATTTTTGGCACAATAGCATCATAGTACCACTTGGAACTTCTTAGACATAATCTGGGCCCTGCCCAAGACCCACAAAATGCAAATCTGCATTTAAACAGCAAATCTGGGGTGGTACCTGTAGTGATATTTTCTTTGTGTTTTAACAAATAAGGCTTGCCTGAAGATCAGAGTGCAGAGCTAAGCCACTAGAGGCCAGGGAGTGGTGGCACACACCTTTAATTTCAGGATTTGGGGGACAGAGGTAGATGGATCTCTGTTAATTTAGGGCCACACTGGCATACAGGAAATTGATTGAGTCTAAAAAAGAAACAGAGCTCACACAAAGGTGATCTCAGCACTTGGGATCACACGCCTTTAAGCTCAGCACTACGGAGGTATGGCTGGGCACAGAGAGGATAAGGCAGGAGAAGACAGGAGTTCAGTGCAGTCTGTGGAGCAGAGCAGTCTGCAGTAGTCATTCTGAAACCATCTGAGGAGGCAGTCAGTCTGAGGAAGCAGGCTGAGGACTGGATTGCCTCTATGTTCTGCTCTTTGGTAGAGATAAGAACTCTCTAGTGGCTGGCTGCTTTGCCCTTCTGATCCCTCAGCTTTTACCTCCTGATAGCTGACTTCAAGGTTTTATTATTAATACCAAATAGAAGTCATGTTACAGACATCCGTGTAACTGAACCTTAAAAAGGCTGAATAGCACCTACAGTCTGGCTGGCCAAGGGATAGATAGTAGTTTCATTAGAAGATTTAGTTCAGACCACAGATTAAGAAACACTTTAGAAATAAACAATGTTATGCTTTGCCTTATCAAAATCTACTTTAATGAATTTGGCATGGTACTCAGGCAATAACGCCACCCTTAAAAACCTCACTTGGTGACCATTTTATACATATAAGGTAAAGAATAATTTACATCTCCTTCTGTTGTAATCAGAGTAAGTATAATTTTTTCTCTTTAAAAGTGGGTCGAACCATGTGGAAACTATGTATTAGGAAAGTCGAGTAACTAATAGGCAGAACTCCTGTGAACAGGCATTTATAAGATATGGTTTTATGCCAATTTTTTAAAACCATAAAAGCCTATGATACTCATATAAGGAATTTAGTTAACCTTACAGTGTCAGTAATGAAAGGTTTTTTTTATAAAGTGTAACTGATCTATGTCATCATAGGTCATGACTTTCATCATATGCCATTTGAGTCCATTCATTTATTCTTCATTCATTAATTTAACATTTCATCCAATGCATGAGTATCTGACATCATTAGCACGTCTGGCAAGAAAGACCTGATTCATTGTCTACAGTAAGTTCTTTACTCTTCTGTCTTTCATATTCAAGAAGAAAATATGGCCAATTTTTTTCTGGTAAAGCTGAAAAATACACACCACAAATTATGGCATAATATGCATATATTTTTTTAATAATAGAGAGATTAACATACATTAAAGTGAAATTTTTATGTATTGAAGATTTTGTCCTGTTTGCCTGAGTATTTTGCTCTCAGCTTCCTGAGATGAGATAGAGACAAAATTTACCCACAAGGCTTTGGTACACTTTATAATTCTCAACTGCTGAAATTTTCCACTATCTTTAGGGGCACAAAAATAAGAATGTTTTCTCCAACACTAAAGAATTATCAAACCAAATCACTTACCTCAGATCTGAATTTCTGAGGCCCTGCCCACACTGTGTGGTCCTCAGAGAGGGAGCTGCCTTTCACTTGCATATGGTGCCCAGTGCTCCAAACATCTTCCATATGTGCATTCTGCGTACTTTTACTGGGAGTCTAAAGTATGGGTTCAATTTTGAGAAACCCAGGAAAGTCAATCAAGAGACTTTTTTACTCTCATAGATTTTAGAGTAGAAAGTACTTCTATTAAAACTCCAACACATTATATTGTCATTTAAACCTTTCTTTGTCTTTATTTCATCTACCAGGTTACAGATTTGAGAACAAAGATTGTCTTATCCAGCTGCACATCCAAGTTGGTGCTCAGTTCCTTGAAGCTCTGAAGACTGTTTCTTTTCTGTACAGATACACTTGTGATTGCTCTCAATATGAGTTTAATTCATCCTGATCACAGCTTCTCATATGGACTTTGCATTTTGTCTCTTAATATACAAAAATCAAGAAGCAATCAATAAAAAGGGAAAGCCCAACAACTCCATTTCCCTGTGGAAAATCTAAGCCACTTTTTTTGATTCCTAAAATGATCCCAAACAACAAAACTTCCTAGAAAAATGACCGTATAATTAACTTATCAAGCCTGCCTTTTCTTATGCTCTACCAATATGGCATTCAGTTATTGAATAAACATTGGTTCCCACCAGAAGTATGAACCCTTACTGTAGCTGCTATTTACCAATGTCACGGAAGTAATCCTTACCTATATAATTTTCATCCTTAAAATATCTTTAAAGTGTTGCTATATAAGTTCCTCTTTTGCATATTTAAAAAGCTCAAAAATGGCTACACATTCCCAGATACTCTTAAATGATACAACTGGCGTTTAACTTTTGTTGTTGTTAAGCTTCATTCAAGAAATTGTTGGTATAGAAATTTAGCCTGCCAGTCTTTCTGTCTCTTTATTTTGCAGAAGAAATTGTAAGAACTGTAGACTAGTTAGTCTCTTCTTTCTACCAAATATTCAAGAGATATATACAAAGATGTAGAGAATGAAAGGGAGCATGTATTTGTGAAAATGAATTTACCCTAGAAGGCTGTCGGCATTTTTTTAAAAAGTACCCATGTAGGGTAAACATTAGCTGTATGGAACAGAACATACATAGAACCAGGGTGTTAGGGTATGGGTCTTCAGTCCCAGTATTCTCCTTACTTGCTTTGTTACCTAAAAGTGAATTATTTCCCTTGTGGGCCTCAGCAAGAATGCAATTAAATCCATGTGAACATACTTTATACATTAAAGCCCTATTTATCCTAAGACCTGGGGGAACTGTTTTACGGCAGGTAATTTGAATGTATCCAACAAGGTTCTCTGCAAGCACACAAAACCTCCACTCTAAAACCTGGAAAGCTGGGGTGGAAACAAGGGGTATCTTTAGCATCTCCTTCCCTTTCCCTGTGGTAAGCAGCTCACCCAAAGTCTGACTGATTTTAAACCCCAAAGCTCTCATTTCACTCATCCTTGTCATATGTACTATTAGTGCCTGTTTCCACCTCCTCACGTCTTCTACACGAGACTCTGAGGCAAACCTCTCATCACTTGTTTCTCATTATGCAGACTTCATACTGTAGCCAGAGTCAGCTTTTCCAGAGCGAAATGTTTAGACGACCCTCCTTAGATCATCACTCGTGATGTTTGAAGAACACATCACCTGTGCGCTCTGCAGGACATCGCCCCTGCCCACGAATCCCTACTCTCATTTAGGCTCTTGACAGTCTCTTATCCCTCATCATTGAAAATGCACCCTTGCCATCCTAACCCTGTGGCTGTGTGCTCGTCTGGCTGGAACGTTCTTCATGCCCCCTTTGTTGGTTAACTCTTCCATCTTGCAGCCCCACTTCAAAGTTCCCCGCTAACCTCAGAACTCCTTTGTAAAGTGGCAAAGTAGCATGTTGACTTTTCACTCTCTTTGCTTTACAGCTCTACATTTCTATTGGAGAGCTTCGGAACTGGCATCTAGTTGGTGCCTTTTGCTTACCTTTGCATTTCTTTACAAGGTGACTAACTGCTTGAGTAAATGTTTCTTGGCTAACCGAATGCATCAATAAATGTAATGGATACATGATATTCTTTTTAAACAGTCTTTGGTATATTAACAAAGAAAAATAATGTTTGCATAAATGCTCAGATCTCAATAATAAAATAGCAGGGGTAACATTTCTTTTCTATTTACTGTGTTTGTGTCATTGTGCTAAGCAAGCCCTTCAGAGTTATCTTATTTCATTCTTATAATCTTGGACATAGATACTATCATGTTACAAGCTTGTCATAGAATAGTATCTTGGTGTATTTTCTGTTGCTATAACAAAATATTGAAAGCTATGTTTTATAAATAAAAGAGTGTTATTTAACTTACAGTTTTGAAAGTTAGAATGTAAAGACTGAGCATCTCTGCTGGTTTAGCCTCAAGAGAGCCTTCTGCCTGTATCACAGTATGATGAATGGCATCCTAGTAGGAATGTTTAGAAGAGGGGGCAGTCACTTGTAAAGTCAGGAAACAAAAGGAACTCAGGAGCTGGGGCTACTAAGGCATTCTCATGGACTAACTGGAGTCTTGAAATACATTAATGCCTTCTAGTGGTAGTTTCCCACCTGACCTACCCTTGTAACTAGGCCCTGCCTCTCAAACCTGACACCTTTACATCATCACACTGATGAGTAAGTATCCAGCACATGAAACTTTGGGGGTACAACTCAAACAATTTCCTCACCACGGCAGCAGGACAATCTTTCTGTTCAGTGTATCAGCAATCTGTCCAAGGTCACACAGTCAGTTAGATGGGGCTATATTGAATATTTGTTGGCAAGATATTGGACATGCACAGACAATAGAAGGCTAGAAAATAAAACTGGGGGACATAGCTGAGACACAGTAGGCAGTAGAAAGATGACAGCCAAGTTCAGGCCACAAGACGATTGTTTCAGTGACAAATCTGGCACTTGCCTGTCTCTCTAGCTGGCTTCTGCTCTCTTCGACTTTGATGGTAAACAACTGCTGTTCTTGTCGCACCCTTTCCATTTCCTGAGCCCTGAAAAGGAGCAGCTCACTGTTCAGCTCCAGGTCACATGCCTATGCCCAGATGCCAGGGACGGGTAGGATGAGTCAGGATCCTTCTTCCTCTTGCCAAGATTCTAAAGCGGAAGATCACACCAGATTGAAGAGGAGGTTGAATTGGGTGTGCCTCCGCCTTGTGACATTGCCAATATGTACAGACACATGGAGTCTTGTGGTGCCAACACGCAGTTGCTTTGTGTGCCAAACAAGCCATGTCTCCCTTGTGCTGCTCTTCAAGCTGTTGGTAACTTCAAGGACCTCCAGGATGACAGACTTGGGCGAGCCAATTTACAGCTAAGAAACAAGCATCTGCACCTCAACAGCATGGGCATTTGGAGAATAATGACATTACAGGTCTGGCTGTCTTCATGATGACCTCCCTTATGGAAGGTTGCAGCAGGGAAATATCTTACTAAGCCTTCTAATCAAGAGCTACCTTCATAAAACAATGGGCCTTTAAGGTAAGCTATTGTACAAGCACAGAGAAGGCATCAGACAAAGTTCTAGGGTCCAGATTATCCCAAAGGACCTGAAGAACAAAAAGATTTCCCTACACTAGAATATACAAAAGTCTCTGCATCAAGATCTTCCCACGCCTGTGTCTGAGAACGTGAAGCAAAGCAGAGGTGAAGCCATCTAATCAGAGGACCTAAGGCATGGACAGTTTACAAAGACTTCAATAAACAGGTTTTCCAGTTGAGATATAGAAAACAGGTTCAGAGCAGAGGTTGTTCTTATTTTCTTATGCGATCTCTCATGTCTAATAAAACTTAAAACCATACCCTCCAATAAGCCACGAACGCCACTTGATTTTATGAACGTAGCAATACAAGTGGCTGTTTTCTGACACCTGAACCACAGGGCACTTGAATTTCCCCCGAATTTATTTACTCTTTCTGTTTGACTGCTGCTGACGTTTCTGGTCACACCCAGCATGGGCTCTCTAGGGAACCTGGCATTTCTTCAGATTGGACTTCTCTGTCTATGCTTTTCTATTCAGTATTGGCATCTTTGTCTTTTTTTTCTTTTGTTCAGCTCATCAACTTGTGCCAGGGCACAGCCCAGTGACCGAGAATAAAGGAGTGAAAGAAAATGTTTATGTTTGAGATCAACAGGTAGCAATAGCACTTGTTATTCATTGCTCACAACACTTTTCACCTCCACACTAAGAGGTGGGTATCAAAATAGTATTTGATATAGAGATGGGGAAGCTAGGGATCAGGGGTTGGGCACATGCTTCCCCTGACCTATCATTTCCACCTTGGTCTTGGAGTCATTTCTGAGACGTCAGATCAACCTATGCTTGATCGGAGGGCCAGCTCTGATCCTCCAGCGAAGCTTGTTCTCATGCCTGCTTGAGAGTAAGTTTCCATGTACAATGGAGTAAGAGCATCTCTAGAGAATGACTATAAGTCACTCCTAAACACTGAACTCCATAGTGCTCTAGCTTTTACCAGTTCTCAGAGATGAAAGTAGAAAGTAGTAACAACATTTGCATATCTATAGTTAAAGAATCTTTTACCGCCCCCCCCAACAAGACAGGGTTTCTCTGTATAGCCCTGACTGTCCTGAACTTGCTCTGTGGACCAGGAGTTTAATTTTAAGGTGTCTTTTGTCAATGGATACTCATTCTATCTATATATATGACACTGTTGGAGATGACGATGGCCCTTGACTAAACTTTACTCTGCATTTATGCATGTTTGATTATTTTAAAGTACAATTTTAGGTCTACTCAATTTTTTTTTAATTTTTTATGTGTATGGATGTTTTGCCTGTTTTTCTGTATGAATACTACATGTATGCCTGGTGCATGCAGAGACTGAAAGAGGGTGTCAGCCCCTAGAGCTGGAGTTACAGATGGTTGTATGTTGACACCTTGGTGCTAGGAATCAAATGCAGGGTCCTCCACAAACACAAGTGTTTTGCTTAACAACTGCACCATCTCTCCATCCTCAAATTCTTCCTTAAAAAAAAAGTAACTAAAGTCCCATTTCAGGTTAATTTCAAGAATGATTGTTCAGGTGTTCTGCAGATTTTTTTCCCCTCAGCAATCCATCTCATCTGTTCTCCTTGCGCCTACATACTAACAGTGTATGTATTTCCCTGTCTATACTGTGGTCATCTGTTATTAGCCCATGTGTATATGAAACGGTGCTACAGCCCAGATGACACTAGGCTAAGGGCGAGACAAACCGGCTCTAAGGCCAAGTCACATGCCCTTGACAATGTTACCAGGCCTCACGCCCACAGTCCCCTCAATTCTAAAGAAGCAGCATCAGTCATTCATACCTCAGGTACCTCCGAGCACTGACATTTTATAGGCTGCAGGAAAGAAAACATTTAGTGAGCATTTTCAACTTTCAAAGTGGGTACAGGCACTTCACATGTTTAATCTTTTAATCCGTATAACAAACCTGTGGGGTTGGTATTGTTGCACCCATTTTTAATTAATGAGCACGTACACTCGAAGGGATTATGCTGGCTGCCCTATAGCACTGAACTAAATCGTACTGGGCTTTGATCTAAATAAAAGACAGTGGGAGCATTATGCTTTCTAGAAAACCTTGCTTGATCTTTTAGTCTGGCCTGAATTCCCACCCCAATGCTGTAATAGCATTTAGTTCATTACATTGAAGTTAACCATATACAGTCAGAGAGTTTTTCCTAAAAATAAGATTTTCTCTTGGATAATGGCCATGCATCATTCTTCCTCATATTTACATCAAAAATAGTGACTGGTTCATGGGAGGCATACTAAACTTTTTAACTTGACCTAGGCTCATCATATTCTTCTCCATACTAATGCTAAATGAGATGAATATGCTACTTCCTTAGGCCTTGGCAATTCCATCAATCCAGTACCTTCACCATCTCCTACCTCCATGTGAATCTTTAGGGAAATACACGATGCACAGTTGATTGCTTTTCCTTTTGAGAAGAGAACATCTTTGCTGGGTACTTCTTATACTGTCTCCTTCACTGTGTTGGAGAATGCCTCTCATTTTCTCCACGTAGCTCTTAACACGTTTCAGAGGACTTGACTATTATAGTAAGACATTTTAATAGAGAAGTAATCTTGCTCTCTCTGGGTAAGAAGGCAAATTTGGCTCCCAGAAACCCCTGCCCCAATAAGCATCTCATGCCTGTGGCTGTCTTCACATGATAGCAATGGTGAAGTGTAAATTGTTCACTGAGGAAATGGGCCTCTGGGTCTGCATGGGGGAAATTCTCTTGATTGCGTTGATTGTATTAATTGATGTGGGGGAACTCTTCTTAATTGTGGGTGGGAACAGGAATTCTCTTGATTGCATTAACTGATGTGGGGGCACTCACTCATCTTAATTGTGGCTGGGAACATTCCCTGGCCAGAGGAGCCTGGGCTGTATAAAGTGAGGAAAGCAAGCTGAGCACTGACATTTCTGAATCCTGTACGACACTTGATTAGCGTGACCAGCTGCATCTAGCGCTTGCTGCTTTGACTTCTCCACGAAGATGTCTCAAGAACCGTCAAACATAACATCAGCCGCTTCTCTCTTATGTTACCCTTGTCAATGTATTTTGTCACCACACAAGTAGCCAACACGACTGCATCTGTTACATCCCCTTGCTGGTTTGCTTCTTGTGCTTTTCTTATGGAAAAGCAGCAAACTGTGATATCTGTCTCCTTGACGTAAGTTGGAACAGGGTGGTCCATTAGGTAACTGTAGAGGTTGTCTCTGTGGGTCAGAGCTTCAGCTACATTTCTGTGTCGTTTTTTTCTCGACTTAAAGACAGACGCTTCACAGAAGGAGAGACTGACCTTCAAGCCCGATAAGATGACCTAGCTCTGGCTGCACACGTGAGCTGGGAGCTCACATTGCTATTGTGCTGACTTCTATACAATAAAAACACCATCCTGTGGATTACCTTTCTACTTGGTATTTTAAGTAGCAGTCACTGAACAAAAAAATACTGATAGATTTTGATAATTAGAAGAAAATAAGCCTCAGGGTATCTAGAGTGCAGTCATGAAAAGGGGCTTTATTTGTAGGATTATTGCCTGCTGAGAAGTCTTTTTCAGCCTTTTTAGGTATGTTATGAAGAAGTTAATTACATTTGTGAACAAACGCTCAACCTTTAACCAGAAGCCTTACCTCTTAGAACTTTTTTGTGGTTGTTTATTTTCACCTTGAATTTTAATCCTTAAGTGAAAGAAACTCTTGCTTCCCCACATAGAATGCACTGGTGAAGAACACCATCACTCCCTCCCTCACGTCTGTGTAGACAGCCAAACTCCCACAAACTCCCAGACAGTCTAAAACAGCACTTTCTCTGAAAGAGGAAAGCATTGAGAGCTTGCCTCTACTTCCTGTGTCTGTTTGGTGTAGAAATGACTTTCGTGATGGCCAGCTGAGGTGATGTGGCTTTGCAGGACGCTAAGTCCTTGGTTACTGAAGGTTCATAGTGTGCCCCAGCATAGGAGAATGTAGTATTTTGTAAAGGACTCAGAGTTGAACAAAATGATGTGTAGCCTCCATTTAGTCATAGGCTTTGGTAAGTCCCAGCTCCTAAGCACAAGTCTTTCAGCCCCAGCTAAAGCAGGCATGAGTGTACAAATACCATTCTAATTGCCTCTATGCCATACTCTATTTGCTTAATAGTAACACAACCCTTGTTCACTGATATTATCAGCAACATGACAAGAAAGTGATCTAATTTTATGATTTGCACTGTTAATTATGTTTATTTATTTCAATATTCTAGAATGTATGTAATAATCTAGTTCTCTGTTAAGACATTTAGTACTTAATGAATAAACAGTCAATATTTTATTATTAAGTTTCTAATTAGTAATTATGATCTTTAGTAATAATTGTCCCACCAGATAATAAAAAGTGCTTTCTTTAAAGAGTATCATCCCAAGTACAACACTTTTTTTGTATGCTCATGTGCTTTTAATAAAATCTTTTATTGACCTTTGGGTGACTTAGTATTATTTTAATTAGGGTTTTTTTTTTGGTTTAGAAATACCAGAGATTCAACAACGCTTTTTAGAGCCAATAACGAGACATTTTATCCCAATGAAAAAAAAACATAGTAAAAGATAAATCTATAAAAATTAGAGATATATTAGGGATATAGCTCAGTCAATACAATGCTTGCTACTCAAACATGAAGACCTGAATTTGATTCTTAGCACCCACATTAAAGATAGGCATGATGTTGACTTCCATACACATGTACAACACAAAAAGTTAAATGAGTGAATATGTAAAAATCAGTTGACCTACAGGAAATAAACATACCAATCCTCCCTAGTTAACTCCAGCCTTTCAAATTGTTCAAAATGCAAGCCAGCATGATAAGGGTTATGAGCAATACTCTGTTTATGTTCCTAAAGACAAGATGTCATTCTGAGCATTCTTCCAATTATAACCGACTTAGCACAACTTCTGTCGTGGAACCCAAGCACTCTAAAAATGAGGTACCACCCACATGAACAATTCATTTACTATGTATGGACTTCTCTGCATCCTTTACCCAGGACATCCCCAATTCCACTGCTGCAGTTGTTGCCACACTGACATTCAGCAACATGATCACAGGCTCTGTGTGACTCAAAGGGAGAATTTATTACTCAGCTGGTCAGTCCCTATATTGAAAGGGTTTATGGTATGTCAGAAATTCTGGCGATGGCTTCCTATATAATTAGTTGCCCCATCCCTCAGCTCTAATGAGATGGATTTGAAGCCATGGGGAGGTTGTTTGTAAGAAATATTTCCTTCAACAAGCACAGGACCAAATTAGTCTCTCTGAATGTGGTTGACAGTTGAATTGCTGGGGCAGACTATAGAACAACTGGAAGTGGCACCAGGATTTATTCCTACTGCATGTACTGGCTTTTTGGAATCCTATTCTCTTTGGATGGATACCTTGCTCAGCCTAGATGTAGTAGGGAGGGCCTTGGACCTTCCCCAAAGCAATGTGCCTTTCCCTCTCTGAGGATTGGATGGCGGTGGGATGGGAGGGTGTGTGGTGGGAATGGGAGGAGGGGAGGGAGTGAGTGGGAACTTGGATTGGTATTTTTTTTAAAATCTAATAAATTAAAAAAATAATAAATATTCCCTTCCTAGCTCCCTTTATCAAAAGCTATTTTTCTTGTCCAGGTAACTGTCAGGGTAATTTCTTGTCAAGTCTTTCATCGAAAAGGAAATATTAAGTGCAATGTGGGAGAATCCCCCCCCCCCCCCCAGAGCTTGGTCAGTGTTAGCTGCTTTGAAAACATCCTTCGTATTGTTGGGAAGGAGACTGAGGAAGGCGAGGGATGATTGACTGTAAATGAAACTGTTCTCCCGATTCTTTCAAATATGCACAGCAACTTAATATAGTGGAATGGTGATTGGAAATTTGGCAGAACTGAGTTGAGTGATATCTTTGCTAGTCCCAGGGAACAAGGCAGCCTCTATTTCTCATGAGCCCTTTTGCTTGCTTGCTTTCAAATCAGCTTCATCTCATTCCTAGAGGCCGCTGTTTATAATGAAGTGGAAACAACCTTCTGAAGCTGATTACTTAAATCAAGCTCAAGTTCCTTTGGTCTCTTCCGTGATTCCCCTTTGATAGTAAATAGAATCAGAACTTCAAAGGGTAGCTTAGGGAAGGGAGAAAATTATCTGGGAATGTGTAGTGTAAACTGGGGAAGCCATCAGATATCGGTCAATTAAGTTTGAGATGCAAAACAAAGGAATCAAAATCTCTTCCTCCTGTCCTGATTTTAAAATAAACACACATCTCCCCCTAACAAGTTTGAACTGTTCGAAAGGTCCAAGCTGCGAACTGAGGCTTTCAATGCGCATGCGCAGCCCGCCTTCCTTCTGCGTTGGTATTGCAATCTTTACAGCGGCATCCATCCCTTAACTTTGATGTCGCTAGGTGCCTCATGCCAGTACTCCTTTAGCACTCTCCATGGATTCTTCTTCCACTGGTGAGGAAAACTCCGCCTTTCTTCTCAATGTCTACTTTCCTCAAGAGTACTCACCGTATAGGGCTGTCCATCGGCTCTGAGGAACAGTCTCACACATTTCGCCAATTTTTAGTTTATAATCTCGTGTCATGCATGTGTAAATGTATACCTGAGAATGTTGCTGCCTCCATCATCTGGTGAAAGATGTAGCTCCAGACATCCCCTGAAAAGCACACTACTGACGCCTTACCCTTTGTGGATTTGAGATACTGTTGCAAATATCAGAGTTTGCAGTCCCCATCTCTTGAAGCCTGTGTATATATGTAGCTGTGTTTGTCTGTGGTAGAATGTAGCCCTCAGAGTTGTTTTTATTTCTCTTTACCTGCGATATACCTTTGGTTCTTCAGGACTCTCAGTACAGCCCTTTGCTTATTAACTTCTGCATACAAGTGTAGCTCATATGGGATTCTTCCTTTACAGGCTTCAAGAATTGTAGCCACATGCATTTTATATGCCTTCTGGACCAATGTATCTACAAATGTGATCTTCTGTTCCTGGACCGCAAACATGGCCTTTTCTTTTTATAATGAGATGAGGAAATTAGGCCAAAATGTATGCTGGCATACTGTTTCCTTCATTTAAAAAACTCTATGGAAAAAAAAGCCAGTTGAACTGACTGAAAACGAGACACAGTTTGCACATTCTGACTTCATCTCAGAGAGCAGTGACACCCCTTTCAGGGCCTGAAGTTTATATAGCCATGCTATGTATACTTTGCTATGTTATTGTTATAGGAGAAGCTTTTTTTTTTTTGTGCCTCAAGATTTGAATTTGAAGGGCATCAAGGGCAGGTTTTCAGCTCCCTTCTTCACTCTTCTCAGCAACACCACATTCTTTCTCAGGTCTACAGCTCCGTGGGAATGACTGCTGTGTCAAAGGTGTCATCTATGACATTTGTGACACTGGAAAGGCCTCAGAAATTGCTTATGTGCTCTCCAGACAAGAAGCTTCTGATACGTGTTTTAAGTGCCAAAAACGTAAATGGTATTAGCAGCATCAAATCCCGGGAAAGAGTGAAAATATGAACATCAAAGCTGATTTTCTTGCATTGTATGTGTGAGTTTTCTATCTACTGAATTCAATCATCTGTAAATGGAAGCATTAAATATTGCAACTGCACCGAACATGTGCAGGCTATTTTTTCTCATTATCTAAACAATACAATATAACAACTACCAACACAGCATTTCCATTAGGTATTATGACTAATCAAGGAATGATTTGAAATAGATCTGGTGAGGTGGCTTAGCCACCAACAGTGCTTAAGCATAAGTCTGACGCCCTGAGTTTGGCCCCCAGAACTCTCACAATACATGTAGGAGAGTGGATTTCACAGTTGTCCTTTGACCTCTGCCATGCGCCCTTTGGTAGACACCCGCCAGACACATGTACACATAAAAATGACAAAATATGCACACAGAAGGATGTACGTTGGCTATAGGCACATTCTAAATCAGTTGATGGACTAGCTTTAACGCTGGGATTTTGGAATCTATGGAGTTCTTGGAATCAGCCACCTTCAGATGCAAGGGACAACTGTCGGAACAACTGTTTATATTAATAAAGTCATATGCTCCCTTTCTTCTCCTTCAGATATATTGCCCTGTACACAGTTATGAGTATCTTAAAAAACTCAACATGAATTTGTGACCTTAGTTTCAATTAGCAAGCTAGAGAAGCACGTGGAGTTTATCATTATTGCAAACATGTCACAATAAAAGCAAAAGCAACCAAAAAAATCCCAGTTAGAATTAATTCAATATTAAGGTAAATCTATTGACCATCTGAAGCTACTAAGGAAAAAGCTAGGCTTTATGTTCTGTGGCTACATTAATGTAAACTAGAATATGTGGATTAATTGATAGTAGTTTGAGAACTGTCTGCTCCTTATTCTCAATATCTTGCCATCCTAAGTTTTGTAACAAGATAATAATATGACAGAAATTTATGTATGTCTGGGCATGCATTCAGACATATAAAATTCATTATTCTGTGCTAAATAAATAAAAATGGTGGGAGAATCATTCTCCAGTTTACTTTATTGTAAACTATGAAAACCTAGTAATGCAGTAAGCATAAAAAATGCACTATTATAGGCTGTTATTAAATTTACCATTTAAGTGAGCCCAGCTCTTTGCGGTGGTAAGTGAGACCAGCAATTTCACATTTGGATGTGCATTGCTGTTTGAAGGAGATGAGATGATTTTTTTTTCGCTGCTTGCTTATTTTCTTTCTTCCGGTTTTAGCATTGTGTAAGCCATGTTAAGAGCACTATCAGAACATGATCCTTGAGACTAATTTGGGTTGCTAGCAGAAGTCATTTTGTATAATTCTCAAATTATCTAATACTTTAACTGGAAACCTCATGTCAAGTCTTTGGATACAGATGACCTACTTTCTCTCCCGTTGCCTTTGTGCAGTGTGTCTCACACAGGTGACATTGATGGGTGGCTCAAAAGGAACAGCCACAGAGTGTCACAGTGAGATGTGAGGGAAGAATGCTCCCGTCCTTACCCTCGTTCTTATTTTCTTAGCTTAGACACCTGTCAGCTTGAGGATGCCCGACACCGCATCCTGAAAACCTTTGTGCCAGGTTATGAGAGTAAAGGAGCTGACTCTTTCTTTATAGTACACTCATGTCACTCACCACCCTGAATGCACCTGAGAGCATAAGTCAAGGAGCCTTAAGCCAGGCAGGTACTTGGATGTAAACTCACTCTCATCCTTGAGCCCAGGTCTTCATCTGCATGCTATTGTCTGCAGACATCACCTGCCTTCCCAGTCAATCTAAAGCCACTGCCATTTGTCTTTTTTCACTAAGCTATTGTAGATGAGTATTTCCTTCAAACCAGTACTAGAACATCTCATTTTACTTGCTTATTATGTGTCCCTTTCTGGATACTGTCACTTCATAAGAACAGTGAAGTTATACACCTTTGTGTTAAAGCTCAGAGCCTATCATACCATCTGCCATGCATCAAATGGATAGCTAATACGCTGAGAAACTGAAGAATCAGTGAGCATATTCTACAAATGTGAGATTGTTCTTTTGCCAGTTTGGTGTTCTAGGAAGAGTTTCAAATGACTTAAATTGACTGAAGAGGAATAGAAAATCCTTTGAAAATCCTTTTTATCACCCATATCATATTATACAATACTAATATCCACTTTTCTTTTGCTCCCAACAGGTAGTACTGACCTTGAAATTAGCTTTGGATGGGTTTCTGACTTTTCAAAGCCACATGCTTCATTTTCTTTCTCTTTCTTTCTTTCTTTCTTTCTTTCTTTCTTTCTTTCTTTCTTTCTTTCTTTCTTTCTT
>JABTXL010012544.1:9839776-9876333 GCA_025134845.1 Neodon shergylaensis | reverse complement strand
CTTTCTTTCTTTCTTTCTTTCTTTCTTTCTTTCTTTCTTTCTTTCTTGGTATCTGTAATGTGGTCTCTTTCCAAGAAACACTCTTTCACCTTTAAAATATGACGGAGATAAAGCTGTCCTTTCTTTTTCGCTTGTAGCATTCACAATTTACAAAAAAAAATTTCTTGGATATAAGATTGTTTCAAAGTTTGGGGCAAATCATAAGGGAGAGCTTTATTTGCATTAGGTGAGAATGAACTGTTTCTTTAAGTGAGGTGAAATGACTGTTTATCGCAGTCTTAGTCTTAGTGGCTGTCAGTCTTGAAAGATCATACAGGAATGGACAGTGACAATCACGAATGTAAACACTGTAATTTTGTGGCTTCCAATAAAAACTTTTTAACTGATCTTGTCACCGCCCCCCCCCCCCCAGGAAACAGCATCAAGAAGCACCAGATACTTGGGGGGAAGAAAATTACTTTATGTCATTAGTTATGTCTAAAGATTATTTAGAACCCTCAATAAGAAGCTCTCTCCAATGAGAGTTTGATTCTGTTATGCTTGATCTACTTCCCAGGTCGACTGTGTAAAAGGTAGTAAGAGAAACTTTGAAAACTGCAAAGTAGTTCAAGATGGAATACAGGTTGCATCAAAGTAGCCATTCATGGTAACATAAACTACAAACACTGAGGTACTAGCATCCAAATAACTAACCTATTAAAAGGTAAGTAGACACACTGGTTAAATGTTTATGATGTTTTCCACATTGAACTAAATATTCAATAACAGTTGCAAGATGCTGTGTGTGTCTCTCTGTGTGTGTGTCTCTGTGTGTATGTGTGTCTCTCTATGTGTGTATGTGTGTGTGTGTGTAACTGAGAAATTGACTCTAGAATATTTGCATAACTCCAGGGACTGAGAAGAAAGTTGTAAAGCAGTTTAGAGAAGGAATAATGAAGAATGAAAGTTGAAAACTAATGTTTCTTTAATTCAGGATCATAAAGTCATGGTTATCTAAGGATTGTGCCAATATTATAATAAAGATATTATTTATTTCTATTATGACCAGATAAATGGAATAGAATATAGAACTCAGAAATTGACCACATTAAGCCAGTCCAATTTTAATGACTGAAACAGAAAAATTTAATGCAAAGAAAAGTCTTCCTCACAAAGGGTGCTAGTTCAACTTGCCCAAAATGAAGGGAGTCTCAGCTTTTCTCAGTCACTACCAAAAAAGTACAGATGAATCATGGGCCTAAAACAAAAGGTGAAATTATAGAACAATATAGAAAATATCTTTATAAATTTTGTGCGATAAGTGTTTCTTAAAACAAATAATGACAAACCTAAAAAATAATGTGTTGAAATCCATTAAAACAAAAATATTTTACCCATCAAAATAAATAATTTAGAAGATTAGTTGGCAACTTATACCTTAAAAGATGGCATTTAGAGAACATATTGGTATGAAAATGATTAGAGTTCTGGGGATTAAAATGCCTAAAGTTCGCAACAAAAGAAAAGCCAATTCATTAAAAATAAACAAAATATTTGAATATGTACTTTACCAACAAATATATACATATAGCTAAAATTACGTAAAAAGATCAATCTTTGTTAATTTTCAGAGAAATTTGCAAACTTAAATGAACCATGATTAAAATGAAAAAGGCTGACCTTGTCCAATATTGGACAAAGTCTGAAGAAAGTGAAATCTTTATTTTATTTTATTTTATTTTATTTTATTTTATTTTATTTTTTTTATTTTTTTTAGAGACAGGGTTTCTCTGTAGCTTTGGAGCCTGTCTTGGCACTAGCTCTTGTAGACCAGGCTGGCCTAGAACTCACAGAGATCCGCCTGCCTCTGCCTCCCGAGTGCTGGGATTAAAGGCGTGCGCCACCACCGCCCGGCTTAAGAAAGTGAAATCTTATGTGTTATTGTTGAGTATAAAATGACATCAAGGCTTTGTAAAATGGCCCAGCAGCATTTTGTTACCTAAAACATCCATTCTTGAGTAATTTTTCCAGAGTAATGAAAGTACATCTCCACAAAACAATCGCTCTTAGGATATTTGAACAGCTTTATTCAAAACAACATGAAATTGGTAACAGCTCAGTGCCTCACCACAGGGGGCTGAATAGGCAAGGCAGGCTTATTCATAGAAGAAGCCATGGATCAGCAATCCTGAGAACGTAGTATTGATACAGAGGGGGAAATGACTGAATCTCAAATTTATTGGGCCGAGAGAAAGCTCAACATAAAATGGGCGTGTTACATGGTTCCATTTATGTAGAGTCCTGTGAGAAGCCATGTCAGTCTCTGGTGAGAAAAGAGTCAGACCTATGGTTGGGAGTGTCGAGAGGAAGAGTGGGAGACACTGCTGCAAGTGTCGAGAGGAAGAGAGACACGGTGCAGGTCCTAGACTCTAGGAGGAAGTGTGAGGGAATTTTTTGTGGTGACAGTAATGTTCTGCTTTGAAAGAAAGTGTGTAACTTCCATGTATGGCATCATCAAGGCTAAGGAAATGCTCTGCTTATCATTATCAGCATGCATAGGAGAACCTTATGAGATAAAAGCTTTCTATAGCACTGTGTGCTTCTGTCTGGGCTCCATGGAGCTGTTGGTGGGCTTCGGTGCCTCTGTGTGTCCTTGTCCTTGGATTCTGTCCCATTTCATGCAAGAGAATGCAGAATGTTTAGTTATCCAGGGGAATGCTGATCTCTGGAACCTCTTAAACAAATGTTGAGAAACCCAAGCTTAGGATTCCTTTAGGTAAATAAAATGCTTCGTGAATTTATTAACCATGAAACATATTTTTACACTGAAGTTAAATAAGATGATTTTCTGTACATAGCTCAAGGTTTTTAAAAAGTACAACTGTAATGATCATGAACCGATAATTGAAGAGTACCCATTATAATAGAATCCCTCTTATAAAATATAAAGGCAGTGGTATAAATATACATACTTGTGCACTTGTGCATGTGCCTCGTGCTTTGCAGAATCATTAAAGCTTCAATTAGTATTTTGTAATGATTAACAAGATGGAATTCCTAGTACTAACAATTGTGAAACAATGTGATATTTCTGATTGAAGAGTATTAGCTTCCTGACAGGTCTTTATTAAGTTCACATGCCAGTTTGTATCTCTTAGTGATAGTTTGGTGCCTGCTGACACACTAAGGAATAACAACACTTAAGAATCCAAAGATAAGATGTTTTCTTTTTAAAATGCAGGTAGCATGTCTTGGTTAAAACATAACACACAATTAGAAATGAGAAAACTAATTAGTTATACTTCCTGCATTTTATGGAATAGGTACTCTTTGTATTTCAAAGAAATGAAACTAGATCTGAAGTAGGCAAGAAAAAATAATGTATCTGTGTCCATGACTTGAAATGGTTACATGTTTGAAATATTTTACTCTAAAAAAATATGTTCAATCAGATCTGGTCAATGTCTAAATATGCATTGCCTTTTTGTCTGTTTGGCTTTGGGTGCCCACTTCAGACTGTATCTAGATCTTTACTGGTGCAGACTAAATGTTCTTACAATGGCAATACATGACCAGCTCTATATTCCCTTTGATAAAGGGTTAAACTGGGAAGATTTCATATTCCATTTCATATTGTGTTAAAATTATGGCCATGAATTTCAATGGAGTACCATATTTGATCTTAATAATAGCATGACTTTGAAGGTCAGCTTTAACTGTCACCATAAAATATATAAAAAAACAGGGCTTGATTGAGTTTGATTCTCATTTGATTTTTAAAAAGTAATCCGTTTTTAACCACACCAAAACACATCATTTGCTATTCTCTCTCTTTTTTTTTTATTTCAAATAGTTGAGTTCTTCTGAAATGCCACTTGCCCTTGTGGAATTGATGAGATGTGTAGGACATTGTTGAGTCTTAGCTCATTGTCACCAGCACTGGAATAGTTAAGCACAATTCAGGCACCGAGTTCTACAGATAGGGGAGGACAATTCCTCAGGAAGTGAGTATACACAGTGGGCCCTGAGTTTTCAAAAGTGACAACACTCATCTGAGTGGTGGTGGCACATGTCTTTATCCCTACACTTAAAACAAGGCCAGCCTGGTCTATAGAGTGAGTTCCAGGACAGCCAGGACTGTTTCACAGAGAAATCCTGTGTTGAAAAATCAAAACCAAAATTAAGAAGAAAAATGTGACAACATTCCTGGTGCCTTGTCTTCCAAAGTACTTTTAAAAAATCAGAATATTACATTAAAACTGTTTGCTTATAATAGCAAATATTTCAATTATCTTTTCTAGCCTCCCATGTGAGGTCACATGACTTATTCCTTTATGACTTATAACTGCCTTTCCCAGAATTGAAGGACATCTATGACCATTGTCATAGTTTCAACGCCCAGAAATGTGTTAAAAATAATGTGGAAAATGTGTCCTAACTAGACAAAGGAAGCCACTTGTACACAGCACACACAGAGGTGAAGGGTACCAGGTGGCAGATTCCACCACTGATTCTGATGGCAATGGCAGTTCTGACTCCATTTAGGTGCACATAGGCTGGGGGCGGGGGTGCTGTAAAATTGTTCAGCATCACTCACCACGGGAAAACTGACTGTTTGTTTCTTAAAGATGTATGAGAATGTCACAGCAACAGCTTGGGCTGGCCACGGGAAGTTCTCAGAAATAAAGAGTCATCAGATGGAGCTGGTTTATTTCTAACTTCAGTTGTTTATTCTTTATTTTTAGTAGGGTCACGGTATAGTTTCAAAGTTCTCTAAGAAGACAGCTGAGATTCTTAGGAAATTTGTGCCATTTTAAAATTTCTCTTTTTGTTTTAGATAAATGGGCAGTTCTAGCATCTATACAGGGCCCATCCAAGGGATCTCTGGTATGTATGCATTTGACAGCTGAGGTATGAAGACAATGAACATTGCTTGATCACAGCCTACTGCTGTAATGAGATTTACAACTCCTCTATAATCCAAAATTTCTCACCATTGCTGACTGTTTTCTCTAACCCATCTAACTGGAGATATTATAATGTAATTGGCTTTTATGTCTATCCTAGCTATAGAGAAATACTACGTAGATCCCAACTAGGATAAAAAAAAAAACGTTGACTGTGTCCTTCCCCTCTATTCCCATTTATTTTCAACCTACTAGATTTGACATGGAATGAAATGGAGACAATATAACTACTGTTTGTGGTCCACACCTACTTGGGTAATCACTGCTGTTATCAAGATATACATATATACTGAAAGATATGGACAGTAAAAAATAGGGAGGGTGCACTGTGGATAAAAAATAGGCCACTCCTAGGTGGTGCAGGGGAGCCATAGAACTGTTGTCAACAACTTTCTAATCTCTGTATTGCCAAATATTTGCTTTGGATAATTTGACATTTCTAGGTCCATTTTATCTGCAAATCCATGTTGTGCTGTTGCTCTCCAAATTCTAGCTCTATTTTCTGATTACAGGAGGGAGGAAAGTGCACGCTAAGTGGGAAAGGCTAATGAAATAGGAGAGCAGCCAAGGACCCCTGCACTCAAGCTCCTGCCCGTGTTCCTCCCAACCTAAGGAGAAAAGTCAAAATACAGCTGTGAAATCATAACTTTGAACCACAACTGGGTTAAGGGTGAAAGGAGTCTGGAGTCCGGCGTGATCGATTGGAATGATGAGACTGGAGACGGAAGTTGAGAGCGAGGCAGGTAGTAATTGCTTACACAAAGAAACTCAAGAGTCCCGGCATGATTCAGTCCCTTGATGTGGCAGAGTCAACCTTGTAGATGAAAAGAAATGGCTTATAATATTCACCCTTTATCTACTTGCTATTCTTTCTACTGCCACCCTGTTCCAAGTCACATTTTTTATCAAGTAAATTGCAAGAGCATAATTCTGTTTGAGTAAAGGGTTTTCTTGTTTCTTGTTTTGTTTCGGTTTTTGGTTTTGCTATAAATCAATAGTAGCTAAAGTGACCTGGAAGGGCGCTGAGATTTTGAGTCGGTTATGGAACGTGGCTGGCACATGAGCTGTGGACCCCTCTTCCTTCTCCCATTGCACATGACACTTCTGGGGCACTCCCACTAATACTCCCACCCTCACTCCCAGTGGAATTTAGTTGCAGAGACAGCTAGCTTTAACAGAATTTGAACAATGTGGTGTTTACTGTAGTCATAGTATGCTTACTAAAATGTCTGGATTCTATTAATAAAAGTTAAAAGAAGTTAAAGATAGTAGGAACAACTGGCAGTCTCTGTCATGAGTCAAGTCCCAGTCCCCCAAAACATTCAGGGAGGGCTGGGAGCTTTAAAATTTACCGGAACCACTTAATACCTACATCTTACAAATTAAATATACTTCTTAGTTTAATTTTCTTTAAGGATTATTTTGTAAGGATATTTTTAAGTCAAAATAAGTAGTTACATTAAAAGAAAACAACTAAAGGAAAAGTCAATAGATTATAAACCGAAGATACTTACAAAATGTTTTACAATATTGCTCCAGACCGTAGAGTTTAGAACAGCTAATTCTGTGCTGTTTGACTTTCAGGTTTTGTGAATCCTAATTCTTCCTAACCAAAGGAGTTGACTTACAAGTTCTGATCATCAAGCGCTCTTCTCCCAAACAAGATTTTATGAACAAAATACTAATGGCTTCTACGTTAAGATGTTTATTAATTTCCTAGATGCTAACCAGACTTCCTACAGTAACAGCAAGAGAAAATGGCTCCCCCAGATACTAGCTGTGGCTATTGCTTCATTGTCCTGTGACTCATGCCTATTAATACATGTAAAAGTGTTATGAAAAATGAATAAGATTTGACTCTCTGTGGTGGTGTCCTACAGTTGTGAATGTAACACCAAAATGCCTTAACCGTAACACCAAACATGCTTTCTCTGCCCATATTGCTGAATTGCCTCCAATATACATTTTTGATATTAAAATTCATTTCCCAAAAGATTATCTTTCTTTAAGGGGCTTTGCTTGGAAGGTCTTGACATGGATTATTTTGTGTCTAATTTCTCCTGTCTGAGCTTTGGTGAGAAGTTTCTGCGACACAGCATTTTACTTGTCCCTTGCATTTTTATGGCCTGTGATGCAGTGCTGGCCGTAAAGCTGTTTAGAGGAGATTTATCTTGATTTTTGGTGGTGCTGCCTAGGTACTGGAATAACCTTAAGTTGCAAGAAGTCAAAGAAGTTAAAGAGGGAGCTAATGAAATGAATAAGATACATGTGACAAAGTCCCAGAATAGTCTCTTGATTTCAGGCTTCGAGGGGATCATATTCTGGTAATTGTCTTGTTATTGGCTTTTTTTTTGTCCTGCTTTTTTATTGGGAAACTTGATGACACCCCAAGATGACCAAACTCTCGTTTCCTTGAAGTAGAACAGAGACCTCATTCTGGAAGATGATCTCTTTTTGATTGCCATCTTCTACCCAGGATTTTCCCATCATGCTAGTGGCTCTAATCCTAAATCAGTGTGCTGCCCCTCTCACCATCGGCTTGTGTTATAGCTATTGTAATGGCACAATCTTCTTTACCCCATAAAAGGTCCAAACCAATGTCAGAAAGATAGAATGTGTAGCATAAGAAAAATGCATTTGTTCCCTAAGCTATTGAAAGATACGTGCAGAGGTAATTCACGGCACTCCTAAAATATTGATAAAAGAGAGTGATAGCAATCTTTGCTATATTCTCTCTGAATCTGGTTTCAGATGGATTTACCTGTTTCCAGCTAATTGCATGGGAACAAAGAACAAGCAAGGCAGTGACGGGGGAAAAAAATCTTATCAGTTGTAACCGTTCTAAGTCAGGAAATGCAATTTCCTGATTGGCGAGAAATAGCCTGTGTAAATCTAGGTGGTGTATTATATATCCCTGCCAAGGAAATGTGTTTTAGCAGTCTAACTGCTGATAGCCTGATCGTGGTCTCAATACAGTGTCACTGCCTTAGAAGGCTCTGCTTGTTGGGGAAGTCAATGGGCTTTTAGACAGTGAAACTTGCTTTTACTAGTTGTGTTCTCATCGAAAGTACTTGAGATAGTAGCTGTTCTATGAGTGCCTTCCTAATAGATGGTAGTATGGCATTGTAGGGTGTGGTGGAGGCTCCCAGCTATCATGGCTGCTGGCCTCGTTTGCTGTTTGTTTCCCCAGCTGTGTTACAGCTGTGAGTTCACCTCTCTAGATCTCATTTGCTGTTTGGTTAAATTGTCTCTACCAGTCTCTGAAGTGTGTCGTGAAGTTGAAATGGGACAGTCACAATGAGATCCCTCATGGTAGGACCTGCGAAAATGCTGCTTCATTACCAAACACACATCTCTCATTGTGGCATGTGTGTGGCTGCGGCAGTTGAATTTTTATAACTGGCATAATCAGTTATAAAACAAACATAATTGGCAATTTGAAATGCAAAGCTGCTTGCATCTAGAGAGAATGTGGAGGTTTTTATTTGGAAAAAATTAAGGGAAAGTGATTGCCAAATCTGATCTGATGTTATTATTATATCTTATTTTTTTTTCTAAGAAGTCATGGGAATGTCACTGCTGCACACAAAACATGTCCGGTGTCAAAGCATCTTTACATGGTCAAGGATTGGGATTCTGAAAGACCACTTTACCTCCTTAGATAAACTGTAGCATTTTATAATCCATACATTACAAACAGTATTTTTGACTTTGTTCTGAAATATCATAAATGAATGTATATACATCTTTTTATTTATAACCAATGATGTAAATAATGGTATCTAATTTTTCATCCCATCTATGTAGCCTTGAGAGCGATATCATATGATTGATATATGTTTCACTTTCATCAATGATATTGCATTACAAATCTTATTCTTATTCTATTATCAAGTTTCTCTTTGAATTAACATAGTGTTTTGGGCATATATTCCCCTTAATAAATAAAGTTACTTCACTCTTTTTACTGATTTATAAAATACCATATTGTATACATCCACAGCCTTTCCCTCAGTTTCTCAATTACTGCAGCAAATACCTGAGAAAACCGGCTCCTAATAAAAGAAAAGCATTATTTGCTTCACAATTTGGGAGAGTTCAGTCCATAGTTGGTATTATCACTTTAGGTCCTGTGGCAACGTAGTGCATCCTGTGGCAGAAAGGCTTGATGGGGACAGTTGGTTCTCCTTGATACGGGAGCCAGAAAGAGAGGAAGGAAGATAATAAGGCATCAGTCTCCCTCTCAAAGGCATACTCCTAATGAACTGAACACTTCCTACTAGTCCCGCCACATTCCAACTGGGATGAGCAAAGGATTCAGTCTTTGATACCTGGCCTGTTAGGGTGTTTCATTCGTGAATCGTAGCAACCTACATTTGCCATAACCCAGAAGCAAAAGCACTGATGCTTTTGTCCTTCTGGAGCTGAGAGCATTCTCCCAGGTATACACTTGGGAGGAGGATTGGAGGCTAGGGACTAGATTAGAAACGCAATTACACTGTGTTTCACCAAACCCAGTCTCACTGCAGTTTTACCAGTTTGATCTTCAACAGAAC
This sequence comes from Neodon shergylaensis, assembly GCA_025134845.1. Classification (NCBI taxonomy): domain Eukaryota; kingdom Metazoa; phylum Chordata; class Mammalia; order Rodentia; family Cricetidae; genus Neodon; species Neodon shergylaensis. Next base: position 9,866,831 of record JABTXL010012544.1, on the reverse strand, counting down.
ACAGAAGTCCCCATTAAAATCCCCTTTACAAAAACCTCCTTTGCTTTGCATTTTGAGTAACTGATGGGGCAAAGGAAGGTCTGGCTGGTTTATTTTACAATTCTGTTAAAAAAAATCAGACATAGCCCTGTCTGTATTACTGCAAGTTTTTGTGGTTTCTGGCAACGTGTACACATGGTATTAAAATGTCCTCAGAATATAAAACAATTGACATTGAATCTGAGATAAAATATACAAAGGGCACTTTTTAAAAAATTATCTTTGTAAATTACAAACCTTTATATTTATCATTATGCAATACCAGTATATTTGAAAGAGAACTTTTAAGGCAATTTAACCGAATGAAGGATTATGTCCCTGCAACTTCATAAGCAGTTCCAGAAATGGTGTTAAGTGAAACCAAACCTTTTTGTGAATTCACCAAGTACTTTGAGGGGAAAACGCATGTCCTTCCACTCAATTATTGCCAACATAATTAATGCTGTTTTGCTTTTGTATGTGGCTATAATTGCATTGTTACCTGAGTAAAATTTTAGGTTGTAGTAATTTGCATTGGAGATTTGGAGTCTGAGACTTCTGGAGGGAATTAATTACAAATGACTTCAAAGTAGAGAAAGTGGCTCAAGTAGAAACACAAGCGTGGACAGCTCCTGTGGCATTTGCAATGTCCTTTCTTCTCCATGTTGCTTTGTAAATAGCAGGCTGTTGTTCTTGCCAGCTTCTTCCTAACATGTAGGATTAGGCTCCCTCCACACCAAGGGTCTAAAACTACTTTCTTCAATCTAGGTCATTTTTAAGCATAAAAATAGTTATAAGACTTTCTTTATCTTTAAATTTTTTTATTTTTTTAAGATGATTAATAGTATCTTCTATTTTAAAATCTTTCCCACTTAAGTTTTTGGTCCTTTAACATTCTCGCTCTCCTTTCCCTATGTCACCTGTCCATTGATTTAGCTTGTCCCCCTTCAGTATTTCTGCAATGTTGCATTTCTTTTATTGTCCATCAATTAAAGTATTCACAGCAAACATTTTGATCATCATCTTTGTAATGACCACAGGCTTAAGGGCCACTGGGCCCAACACCCTTTGAAGTATTGGGATTGGGATGTGGTTTTGACTTTGTCTATACAAGTTCATGTCAGGCAACTTACTCTGTGGTAATGTGTTGGAAGTAGTGAGGAACCTTTGTGAGATTGGTCTAGTGGGAAGTCACTAGGTCAATTAGAACACATCCTTTAAATGATTTATGGCCATTGTTCTACAAGTAACTTTCTTTTCTTGATTTTGTTGAATATATTTTCTGTGACTTTGAGCTGGAGCTGGATAGACTTCTTCTATCCCTAATATTCTTAGGTTCAGTCTTTTCATGGTATCCCAGATTTCCTGGATATTTTGTGTTAAGAATTTGTTGAACTAATGTTTTCTTTGACTGATGAATCTATTTCCTCTGTAGTATCTTCAACACCTGAGGTTCTCTTTTCCATCTCCTGTATTCTGTTGGTTATGTTTGCCTCTGTAGTTCCGGTTCATTTACCCAGATTTTCATATCCAAAATTTCCTTGGCTTGTATTTTCTTTATTGCCTGTATCTCAGTCTTCAAGTCTTGAACTGTTTGAACTTTTTGAATCACCTGTTTGTTTTTCTTGGATTTCTTTGAGAGATTTTTAATTTTTTTATTTTTCTTTTCCACCATTTCTTTAAAAGAATTTTTTATTTCCTCTTTAAAGGTCTCCATCATCCTCATAAAGTTCTATTTAAAATCATTTTCTTTTGCTTTTTCTGGGTTAGGATTATCAAGTCTTTCTGATGTATTACCACTAGGTTCTGGTGTTACCATGTTGCTTTTTTGGTTGTTGAATGAATTCTTGCATTGGTGCCTGCTCATCTCTTCCTTCAGTTGGTGCGGGCAGTGTCTTTGCCTCTTAGTTCAATCCTACAGTGGCTGTCTGTGTCTTTGGGAACTGTTCTTGGTCTGCTCTGTAATGTCACTATCTGTGTCTCAGGGAGCCACTGAAGTCATTCTTGGCCTGCTCTCTTGGTCTATTCTCTTGGTTCACTATCTTGGTCCACTCTGTGAAGTCACAGTCCATGCTTCAGAGTTCCTTTCTTGGTCCTCTCTTTTGATTCTCTCTGTGTAGTTGCAGTTTGTGTTTCAGAGTTCCTCTGAGCTTGCGGGGAGGGAAAGGAGGGTTTGAGAGTAGAGTAGGACTTGTAGCTTTCAGGTTTGGGGTTTTGGAGCAGTCTATCTGCAGGAAACTTGCCTTTTAACTGGCTAGAGAAGCTGAAGCAGGTGGTAGAAGGGCTTAAGAGAGTGGAGTGCCCAAACAGGTGTGTGGCCACTTACCTTTCATTCTCTCTATGTATTTGCAGCCTGTGTTTCAGAGTTGCTCTGGGTCACAGGAGATAAGAGGGCTTAGGGATGGAGTGGGATTTGTAGCTTATAGGGTCTATTCAATGGGATGGGGGGTTTTGGAGCAGCCAACATGCACGAAGCTTGCCTAATGACTGTCTAGAGAATCTGAGGCAGGTCAGGGAGAGGCCCGGGGTTTTTCCCTGGTATGGAGAACCTAGAGAGTGGGGTGTACCACCAGGTGGGTGTTCACTAACTCCTTGATTCTCTCTGTGTATCACCAGGCTGTGTTTTAGAGGTTCGCTGAGATTGCAGGGGATAAATAACATTCTATCTTATAAAGAGAGTGCTTGCCTCTGACATGATCCATCTGCCATAAGCCTTCTCCAGTGTCTCAGCCAATAAGGCTGCCCAGTCTTGTAGTTTCAGACTTTCAAACTAGAGGCAAATTACTGTGGGACAATAGTGTTTTAACCTGTAAATATTTGTCACTCGTATTGGTTTAATAAAACACTGATTGGCTAGTAGCAAGGCAGGAAGTCTAAGTGGGGTGACCAGAATAGGGGAATTCTAGGAAGAAGAAAAAGGCTCAGTCTGCAGTTGTCACCAATACACAGAGGAAGCAAGATGAGAATGCCTCACTGATAAAAGGTACCAAGCCACATGGCTAACACAGACAAGAATTATGGGATAAAATAAGATTTAATAGTCAATTAAGAAACCTGAGTTAATAGGCCAACCAGTTTATAATTAATGTAAACCTCTCTGTGTTTCTTTGTGACTGAACAGCTGCAGGACCAAGTGAAACTTCTGTCAACAGTAAATAAACCTCTTTATATATACTTGGAAAAGTTATTCAACTTTAGAAAATTTGTTATAGTCATATGAAAACAAATATATAGTCTTTACACTAATACCTCTGCTTTCCATAACCAATTTCTATAACAATCTCAATACCTCATTTTCTGTCTTTAGTGGCAATGTAACAGCAAATTGAGTTCTATAACCCAAAATGAAAGCTACTTTCTTAGAAAAATAACCCAAACTATCTCATGTATTTCTATGAACTGTCTTAAGTAAGAATATGAGAAAAAGAATATGAAACACAGTAATTCAGTTGTTTTCACCCATATATCACATTAATAATCTGAAGAATCAAAATTTCAATTGAGACAGATATATCACCATGCCCATCTAAGGTGCTAGAATTGATCCTTGTTACTTCGGGGGTTTATATTTGCATATTCACTATCTAAAAATTATGTGTAGACCCCAAGTCCCAAGTCATTGTCTTGTTGCAGTCACTCATAGGTACATACAGAATGAAAGAAGTTTGAGTTGCCTCACACATTTCCACAGATCATACAAGGCAACACACCCTGTTCACTTCAACTTTCACATTGTAACTAAATGTTCTTTGTCATCTCTTTAGTGGCACAATCTTCATATTTTCCTGGTGATTTCACTGTATAAAATGGCCTTTACAGACAATTCTAACATGCTATCTAGTGGTCCTAAAGCTAAGAGGTCCTAAAACTAACATGTGTTAGATGTTGTCACTATTAAGTGACAAATTAGAGTACTGATGACTATGCGAAAATATAAATACTTATAAATGGGATCAAATGAAAGCAGGGTGGAGCCAGAGAGATGGTTCTATGAATAAGTGTGTTTGCTTCCATTCTTAACAACCTGAGAACAATCCCTGGGACCCAAACAATAGATGTGGAAAACCAATTCCCACATCTACACATGTCCCATTTTATCTCATGTCCCCAAACAAATAAAGTAATGAATAAATGCCAGATATTAATAAAATACAAATAAACAAAGCCTAACTTGGTTATGTGTTGACAGAGATGTTGTAAGCATCTCTTGACTTGAATAAACCTAAGCTTGTTTCTTACAGGAACAAGGTTTCAGTATTTTCTGATTCACCAACTTAAGTAGCTTTATAGAATGTAACTACTACAGATAATAAGAATTGATTATATTCTCTAATAAGGGGGAATGCCAAATACTTCATGTATAAGAAAAGAAGTAAGTACTTTCTCCCATTAGTAAAAGATACCATTTGAAGCAAGGGGGTAGAAAAATGTAGACATATCCCCTTTTACCTGTGTGTGTGTGTGCATGCATGCATGTGTGCATGCATGTGTAGTATGATATAGGTGTGAGAGAAAGCATGTTCTTGCCACAGTGTGCAAATGGAGGTCAGAAAACAGCTTTATGGATGTCATTCTGTTTTGAAGCAGAGTCTCTCTTGTTTATACACTGTGTGCTGTGTACTGTGTGTTCCAGGCCAACCAACCCATGAACTTTCTGGAAATTCTTATTTCTGCTTCTCTTCGCAGTAAAGGCATGCTAGGATTATGGATATGTCTCCTTTGAAGTTGTAATTACTTGCCTTTGGAATTAACAGAAATAGTCTTTTAATTCAGAATCTTCTCCATCACCAATACAAACTGACATTTCCATCAATATACCAGGGAAACAGAAGCTTGGAACAGAAGGAGCATAGGAGAGGGAATGGTGGAACTTGATGTAGGTATATAGGGGCTGAAGCATGGGTGTCTGGATTATGTCTGGACTTAATAGGGAGAGAAAGACCCATTGGATAAAAATAGAAAAGGCACATTTGAGAGAGAATGAAGGAGCGAAGTCAAGTATCAAAGCCTGCTGGAACAAGAGCTGCTTGGTGTATGGATTCCTTTCTTTTGTGCTTTCATTCCTAAACATCACTAGCAGCATGGGATCAGGAGCTTTAGACCATGGTGATCTTTGTGTGGGCTGGAGAAAAATGGGTTAATTTTATATGTGGTCCTATTTGCTTGCAAGAACAGAGGAGCCTTGGCTCTACTCTTGTCTGACCCTCCCCCACTGTCTTTCAATCCAACTTTTATCCTATTATATGATTTTAACAATGAAAGCACTGGAGAGTGAAACGGGGCTGTGTAAGGGTGGTCTCCTTTCATAGCTGCAGCTCTGTACCCTTGAACCTAAATGGTTTCTATTAAGTTGAACTTGTGGTGTCTGCACCATCTGAAATAAAGGGCCATTATGATTGTTCAGGTGTGTGAGACTCTTACTTACAGAGAGATTGGCATAATAACTTTTTCATTAATAATTAGTTTTCATACAATGGAATGAATGTGGAAAATAATGTCTTATGTTCTCTGAATTTGAATTCTAACAATGTCGAGAATTAAGGTGGATAGAATTGCCTTGGAAATGTTCACTCTGAGAAGTTACTAAAAGGTGAGGGAACGTTTCTAGTTCTGGGCCTATTACACGTTTGTAGATACCGTCAGGAGCCTTTGCCCTGGAGAACCCACATTGAGAAGATGCAGACTTTAGTAAGAATGATGAACACTCTCTGTCAAAGAGATGGGATGCTCCAGGGTTGGTCAGGGATTTCAAAACCCAGGGTGTCTGTAGCAGGGAATGGTGGGGTGGTGGTGTTTGTGGGATGATAGGGTGGTGTAGCGGTGGTGGGTGGGTGGGGGTGGTAGGCAGTGGGTGGGGGTGATGGGGGGTAGTGATGGTAGAAGTGGTGGTGTTGATGAGAACCTTTCAACTTGTAGCCGCTGTGAATGATTTCTAGAATGTCTCCCATAAGTTTATTTCTTTCCCAACTTGCTGTCTGTTATGATACATCGTGTGTTGGGACCTTGGTGGGTGAGGGCCGCATGTGAGAGCCCATGGTGGGTGAGGCGGGGACACACCATGCAAGTGGAGTTTAAGTGAGGAATTTCACTGGGGGAAGGAAAGGGAGTGAGAAAAAGGAAGGGAGGGAGGGGAAGAGAAGAGGAAGAGAGAGAAAAGAGAAAAAGTCCTGTCTGCTCCTTCAGAAGGGGAGGAGAATCAGAAGTAGGCAGAGCTTGTCTCTTAAAGGGACTTTTTGTAGCTGCATTCAGACTAGAGCTGACCAGGACACTGCCTGGGTTTATCCAGCCAGGTGAAAGGAGCCATTATAATGCCTGAATCCTAACATTCCCACCTTTTTCTTATTATACAAAGGTGAGGAAATTAAGAGGGTTGGCATGTGGAACCAGAATTGGGGCACCCAGTTCTCATGACTGCTTCCTGCTGATTCGTGGGCATTGAAATCTTGGGGACCTGAGAAAACTGAGATGCTGGCCACATCTTTGGGTAGCCTGCTGTCCAGGCTCTGTGAAGCTGGCTGGCGTCTCTTGGACATGGCAACGTGCTGGCAGAGAAGATGAAAAGGTTAAGTTTAAGGGAAATTTTTTTTTCTTTAGGTCCTAGAGATTGACAGGAAGGGTGTCAGGACCAAGGAAATTTGGGGGAGGCTTGGGTTCTTAGTGCCTGGTAATTGAGGGAGGGGTGCATCTGACCTGTTTGAGGTGAATCCTCAAAGTTGGCTCCCTGGAACTTGCAAGAATTCTTGGAGTTTGTGAAAACCTAAGTTTTAGACATATTAGCATTTCCACTGTTTATAGTATGTACTGGAATTTGTTTTGAAGAAATGGCAGTATACTCATGTCAGAAATGATGGGGACAAATGTTTCTTGCACAATGAAAAGGACCTTTCAAGTCTATAGTTAGAAACGACCCAAGAGAATTCAAAATCTTGATCTTGCAGTTATGATAGTGGTAGTGCTCTGGCAGAGCTCGATTAATAGCTTATCAGAATTTCATTGACTAATGTTAATACTATGGACCCTTGAAGTCATAATACGGGGAAGGCCAGCATCATGCCTGAATCATAATATTCTCTTCTGAGGCTTGATAAGTATGGCTATTCAACTTCGGAGCAGTCAAATGATGGTTGCTCCTCAAAGCTTATACACATGCAACCTGGAGGCTTCTGAGCTTGTCAGTTTGATAGGGGAGTGTTTATGAGCATCTCATAGCTAGTTCGCAGTTGGCTAAGGTTTCAAATGGCAGCAGCAGGGGAAACACCAAGCCATCTAAAGCAAGTGACACATCATGTGAGAGGAATGGATGGGAGGATTGATTATGATTGGTCTAAAAATGACGTGCAAAGAGTGTGGACACTGATGTACTTCAGTGTCTGGAACTGTATATTGTGACCTCCCTCACCATCTCTTTCTTGGTCAGATACCTGATACAAAGACAGCAGCCAACATTCCATTCTCAAGTCCCAACTAATTCCTAGAGAGAATGGACAGCTGTGGGAATTATTTGCATGTGCAGATCTGTTTTTGATTTTTCTCCTTTAGGAGAAGAGTTTGTCGTACACGATATCAGATAGCTGGTGTGAACAACATCACATTGTATTTCAAAAACCTTGTTGTTAGCTTTTCTTTTTCTTCTCAGAATGAAATTACTCCTTAAAAGGGAGTCTTTTCTCAGGAACTGATTCACTGAGTTTTCTCTCAGTTTGGAATTTCGCCTTCTTGAACAAAAGCTATTTTCCATATGAATCCTCTTGAGATGCTACTCTTTCCAAGCTTGCTGCTCTGTTCTTGATGAAGAGCCACTTGATGGGTCCCTAAATAGATTTCCCAGCAAGAAAGATTTGTTGGAAGATGTTGTTGGATACCCACCTCATTTCCTAGCCATACTGGAGACTGAAAATAGGGCCTTTTGCATGCCCATGAACAAGAACGCTCTCACTAGGTTCAGCCCCAAGCCTCCACTGTACTTTCAAATCTGTATGGTGCCCCAAACTGATGGGAAAAGACTGATATTAGCCAAACAATTTCTTATGTGAATAAAAATGGTATTTTGTTGTAGTTCACTAACCTGTATTAGGAATATTCTGTGTTCATAGAATAGATATAATTTATAATACAGTAAAGAATAGATGACATACTTGATTTTGGCTATTAGTTTATGGCAACCATGATATAATGAACTTTGTGGTGTTGTGATGGCAATGGTAGTAATAATAACCTCTAGTTATTGAGTATATTCTATACCACACGACAGATTACATTTTCTAATTGAATAATTTACTTTATTCCCCATAAAAGCCCTGGAAGGTTGTTTATATAATCTCAATATTCTAGGCAGAAGGTCTGAAGAGGTTATAGTAGATGTTAATGACATAGTAACGTAGTATCAGAGCTGGTTTCTATTCCAGAGCTGATTGCTTTCGAGACCCAATCTCACTGCTGAACTTAAAGTAACAAAACAATACAATGAGTACTTGGGCTACAGTGTCACCCCTTACAATGGCAATGGGTATAATCTGGTGGAGACTGGTTGTGTCTCTACTCAAATGAAATTTTGCCTTTAAAGTAATAATGTACAGAAGTCACCTAAAGACCTTGTGAGTCCTAGAGATTTTTAATTCATTAGCTCTAGAATAAGAACTAGTATTATGCAATTTCAACAAGCTTTCAGGTGTAGCCAATCTGATGGTTTAAGATCAGAGTTTGAACATAGGGAGCTTTAAAGTGAATTGTCACATCGCCTACACAGCCTGTTTTAGGATTCATGTTCAGTGCAGGATATATATGGGCTAGAGAAATGTATTATTGTTTGAATGGCAAGATTATTTTGTTGCCTGTATTTTTTAAACAGCAAGTCATATGCCTCCAATGCTGATGACTGACTAAAAATCCATTCAATTCCCAGGTGACTGAACGTGAATGAGAAGTTATCACAGCTCTGACTTCAACTACCAACTTCCAGGATAACTGAATGTGTTCTTTTCTGATGTGGCTGCAGAGGTTTTGTTGGTTGGTGAGTTTTGTTTTTGCCTGTTTGGTTTTTGTTTGGGGATTCTGTATAGATTTAAGCTAGATGTGCTCTTGTTTCTTTCTGTGGAAAGTGAAGTGCAGGTACACACATATTTGGGATTCCAAATAAATGAGTTTCCTGTAACTTTTGTTTCTCACTTAACAGGGTCTTTATTGCAACTCCAACGTTCGTTTTTAGACTAATTGGCATATTTAGATACTGGAGCCAAGAACTGTTCAGTAAGTGTTCTTTTGTATGATAAAATTCCGTGCAATTTTACTCTGTACTGTCTGGCAGAAGCTCTCATTTGTTCAGAAAACTGCGTAGGGAGGGGTGAACAGAATGCGAGGCTCTCCTTTTAATGAGTGTTCTAGGAAGAAAATATAAAATTAAAACCCAACTGCAAGCAATCTTTCCCTTCTGTGAAACAGCTTTCAGTTTGCCCCTCCATCGCTATGTTTTACTCCAAGCACTTCGGTTTCAGGAATTCTGTTCTCTCGAGGTGTGGAATTGACAGGAAGATGATGTGATTAAAATCTTCCTGTCTACCAGCATGTGATTTAGAAACACGCAGTTCAAAAAAAAAAAAAGCAACAGTTTGAGCTGAGTGAGTTACTAATAAGTTTTCCATTGACTATGAACCTCTGCCCCCACCCCTTTCCTGAGCCACTGTCACTTATCAAGGCTCTTGACAAAGCAGGAAGGTGATACAGATGAAGCGTGTTGAAAAGTGCCATTTTTTTTGTTTGTTAAATTCTATAGGAATAGTCCCACAGAGCCAACACACAGAAGAATACCTGATACCACTCTATGCAGTAACAAGGCCACCAGCATGAATGTACCCATGTTGCTAAAACCTTCACCCATTAGCTTCCCTTTCTATGATCCCTCCCTCCTAGTAAGGACAACAGGGGCCCAGCAGTCAGGTTCATCCCCGTTTTCTTCTCACTCCTCACAAGTTGTAAGCTGATTTTCTCACGGGCATGGAGCTGCCCACCGGGAAAGCCTGAAACCTATTGGCAGCTATTGACACATTTCAGGATGGGGTTCTCAGAAAGCAAGATAAATGTCTCAGCAATGCTTTAGTATTATGCTGCCAGCTCTAGAGGAGCCAAGTCAATAGCATCCATTGTTCATGTAGCACCACTGGAAGGATTGCTTTCACTTCTAAAAGGGAACCCACTCACAAAATTAAACAACAACAACAACAAAGATCAAGTATAGTATATAGCTAACAGCTTCACCGTTTTGTAGAAAATAATAGGTTGTTTTCGGCTTTAACAAAACAGAATTCACAATTCAAGACTGAGCAGATAATGACCTACCAATGCTACTGGGTTATAGTTGCAAGCACTGTTGCAGGGGACAGGAACTCCGGTTTCTTCTTGTTGTTGTTAATGGTCATAAAGAAAATAGTATCTTATATTTTTTAAAAAAGCATAACTAATTTCAAAAGATGCTATTTTCTTTATTGAGGTGATCACACTATGTATATTTCCTTTCTATTATTTTTTGAGGTAATAGTTTATTAATTATTTGAGAATTTCATCAAGTATTTTCATCATGTTCATCTTCTACTCCTCCCACTAACTTTCCCCAGATCCACCCCGACCTCTTCGCCCCCTGTACTTCATATCCTTTCCTATTTTAATACTAGCTCGTGAGTCCAGTTGGTGCTGCTTGCGTTCTCATGTGTGTGGAGCCGTCTACTGGAGTTTTGTAGACATACCAGGGGTTATACTCTTAAAAAACAGAATCTCCCTGTTCCAGAAGCCATAAATTAATCATTTAAAAATATTTATTTAAATTTTTAACTTTAAAATCACACATTTTAAAAACTTTTGTAAATAACTCAAACAGTTCAAGAAAATATGTGGATAATCAAGTTTCATAGAGTGTGTCCATGATCTATCAGTCTGCTGCAGGACTGCCATAAATTTTGGGCCAGACTGGGGATTCATAATGATTCTCTCTCTCTCTGTATATACATACATACATACATACATGCATATACATACATACATACATGTGTATGAGAGGGTATTATATATATATATATTATATATATATATATATATTAGACACACATATATAAAGATAGAATTTATATATAGAGAGAGATAGTGGGTATAATATATACTATATATATAGAGAAAGAATACATATTGTATATATATGTGTGTGTGTGTGTGTGTGTGTGTGTGTGTATGGCATTTAAAAGAAATAAATAAAAAGTCAAAAAAATAACATTAAGATAGCTACATACCTGTAAGTTAGTATTATTTATTGTGAGACCTGAATATATACTTGATCTTTTTAAAATATTCTAATAAAAGTGGAAAGAAATATTTTGATGTTTGTGATATACAATTATAATTCATTATAATATCTTTGTTAATTTTTAATAAAAATATTACTTTATCTTATTTTCAATATTGGGAAAAATCAAAAGAGGAAACTAAAATAGTTGTTAAGTTTCAAGTGTTCTCAGCAAAGCTTTATAAGACATTAATGCTAGCTCAGAAAAAAAGAGTTTGAAAGAACACTAAAAGTAGAATGTTTTTGTTATTAGTTTTTTTTTTTTAGCTTTAAACTTGATCTTTAGAGGATTCTGGCTTAATTTACTATGCAAATGTGAACATCAGTATCTCAAACTATGTCCTTACTTCATTTCATATGCACATTTATTATATGATTTATTATAGTTTTTACATAATATTTATATTTGGTTGAATCAAAGATAACTCACATAACTTTTATTTCTGGTAGTTTGCTGTTTAAAAAATAATCAAATTTTGCTGCTGTAGCTGTTTTAATGTTACTTTTTTCCCTCCTAATTACTGATAGAGTTTACCTGTTAGTCTTTATAGGGAGGGTTCAAGGTTGTATATTTTTGAGTTTTATGTACTTAAGGAGATTTTCAAATAATATTTACTTATTTAGTGTGTGTGTGTGTGTGCATGTGTGTGTCTGTCTGTTTGTCTGAGTTTATATATTCCATGTGTGTTCAGGTGCCTACAGGGGGCAGAAGAGGATATTCAATTACTTGGAGCTGGAGTGACAGACCATTGTGAAGCTCAATATGGCGGCTGGAAATTGAACCCAGGGTCTTCTTTAAGAGTAATGAGTGTTCTTAACTGTTTAGCCATTGCTTCCATTCCAGAGGGTTTTTAACTATTGCTGAAATTCCTGAACAATATGTTAGTTAAATATGACACCTGTGATAGATAGTTTAATTGTCTATTTGACCGAATAGAAACACCTGAGAACAGAGTTTCAATGAAGGGTTACTTAGATCAGGTTGGCCTATGTGCATGTTCATGGGTGATTGTCTTGATGTGAGAAGCCCCATGAAGTGGGACAGAGTTCTAAGCATGTATGCATTCTTTTTCTTTGCTCCTGACTATGTATATGACTGGCTGCTTTAATTCCTGCCTTGACTTCCTCTCCATGGTAAACTGTAATCTGTAGTAGTAAGGCAGATCAACCCTTTCTCTATTAAACTTGTTTTTTGTCAGGATATTTTATCACAGCAACAGAAATGAAGCTAGGACAATACCATTGTCTAATGAGGCAATTCTCTCTCTTCTCTATTGTTGATGGTTACTCTGCAGGTAGTCTGAGATACTGTCCTAATTTTTACCTTGTTAATTCTTTTTATTTTCTATTTAATTATTCGGTAGTTATTCTGGTGTAAGTTCCACCTCAACCTCGGGGTTCCATATTCCCAAAGAGGCTGGAGTGATCTGGTGGGAGTTCCACCTCAATTTCCCTCCCCTATCTCTCTGTCCCCAAACCCTGTCTCATTTCAGAAAACCTGCCAAACATGGTTTCTCCTCTAGAGATGCTAACACCATTCCTACAGATTATTTAAACTGCCTCCCAGAAAACATACACATAGTTTTTCTGTCTCTTTTCCCTGTCTCCGCTCTGGGGGGGGGGCAGAAAATCATCCAAAATCATTTTAAACATTAAACCTGGGCTTTTTCTAATTTGGTTTTATTTGGTCTGATTTGGATTGTTGCATCAGTGGAGATGCTTACCGGGATGCCAAAACTTTTCAGTAGTTATCCTGCTATGTGTGTATGTATATATGCCAGATTAATTAAATCCTTTTAAAAATAAGAATGTATTGAAAATATCCTACTTGATTGGCAAGGGGTGATAATATATTTTGTATCAAGCTGGGTGATGGTGGTGCACACCTTTAATCCCAGCACTCGGGAGGCAGAGACAGGCGGATCTCTGTGAGTTCAAGACCAGCCTGGTCTACAGAGCTAGTTCCAGGACAGGCTCCAAAGCCACAGAGAAACCCTGTCTTGAAAAGACCAATATATATATATTGTATCATGCATAGGATATTATGCAGTCAGAAAGATACCAAAGAAATTATCTGTATACTACTGTAAAAAGAATTCTGAAAAATGTGTTACATAGAAATTTCAAAGTAGTGCTTGGCCAGTTAAGTGCAATGTTTCTGTCAATTGTGAGCCACATTAGTCCTACACAGATTAGAGAGGGAATAATATGCATTTATGCAAGAGCATTTTAGATGTCTCCCAAACAGCAAACCCACCACCCAGCATGTTTTTTTAGAAACTGTCTTTAAGTGTCACGTGGCTTCTGTGGTAGTTTGAAAGAAAATGGCCCCAAAAGAAAGGTTGCATTATTAGGAGGTGTGGCCTTGTTGGAGTAGGTGTGGTCTTGTTAAAGGAAGAGTGTCACTGTGGAGGTGGGCTTTGAGGTCTCATCTATGCTCAAGATACCATCCAGGTGTCCCAGTCCACTTCCTGTTGCGTGTATATTAAGATGTAGCCAGCATCATGACTGCCAGCTTGATGCCATGCTCCCTGTCGTGATGATAATGGACTAAATAAATGTCTGAAACTGTAAGCTGCCACCCCAATTAAATCTTCTTTGTAAAGGTTGCTGTGGTGATGGTGCCTCTTCACAGCAATCGAAACTCTAACTAAGACAGTTCCTTTTTTTTTTATAAGGAAGGTGCTATTTTGCTATTTTAGCCCCCAAAATGGTGGTTTATTTGTGTGGATTTACGTAAAGAAACCTTTGGGGGAAATGCTTAAGAAATTAAAGGAAGGGCTTATCTGTGAGTCATGACAGATGGCTGCAGGAATGATGGCCAGACTTTGTTTTATTGAGAACCATTCCATGTTATTTTGTTATTTGAGCCAAATGTAAACAAGATGGTAAAAAGCATTGCAGTCAAAATCCTAACTACATTGATTATACGGGGATTGGAATTTGATTTAGTTCTCCACCTACTGGAGCTGGTTCGATAGGCTGCTTTTCATGCAGATGTCTTAATGATGAGTTCTCTGGAAACACCATCGACTTTAACAGTCTTTCTCCAGCAGGAGATCATCAACCCAGCGTTCTCCTCTCACCCACTCTCCACTCAACTCAGCTGTTCCTTCTTGTATTTCCTAAACCTCATGGGCTCGTGAATCAAGTGCAAATTATTTATGTTCTGTGAGGAAGTACTAAATGTGATCCTTTCCTTCTGATATTGCAGACTCCTTATGCATTTCTAGCCAGTACTCATCATCAACATAGCTTTAGTCTTGTTCACAACCAACAGAATGGATTAGGTGTAGCTCTCATAAAACAAAGTTAGCTCCACAGCAACCCACAGATGTTTTTTACATAAGTTTTTTAAATAACTTTAATTTAGGGGAAAGTAGCCATTTGATGTTAAGAATACAGAATTCTAGTATTGCAGAGTAAGCAAAGCACATCATCAAGGATTTGTTGGTCACCTTTATCTCTGGATTCACTATTTCTTTCTATGAGAAATAAGGAATCTCCTATAGAGTGTTAAGAAGGATGTTTAAGAGAAATCCCACACTAGCTCAGAACTGAGAATAATAGATGGTTATTTATTTAGGGGTAGACACAAATCAGAATCCTCTGCTGGAACAAAGAGCAGAAACCAAATCCTGCAGCCGGAAAAGAGGCCGGACACATGCTTTACATCGGCATAAATAGTATCAGAGGCCATACTCCAGTTGGCGGTTAACTTAAAGGCTATTGGCTGTATGATTTCCTACAGCAAGAGTGAAGGAAGAATATTAAATGAGAACGAGATTTCATCTATGGCATCAAGAATCTTACTATGACTTTAAGGTCAGACAACTTAACTACCTCAAAAAACCAAGTAAATATGCTTATTTATCTAAAAATTATATCATTTCAAAAGTATGCTTTTAAGAATAGTATAAAGAGGCATAAATTGTCACACTTAATGTTTTAGCTTTATGTCATTTTCCTTTTTATATTCAGTGTTTCTGAGATAATTTCAAGGTGATGGGGACTGAGTGGGGGTGGGGACAATGATACCCATGCTCTGGGTGGGATGTAGTACCTTACGAGTCATAGAGTCAAACATGGAGACAAAAAAAAAATCTATGTTTTCAGCTTGATTATATACTTCATAAAAGACAAAATCTGTACATTATTTATTGTCCTTACAATAAATATTCAAACAAAATTATAGGATTTCATTTGATGCTACTTAGTAGAATAAATAATTATCAGATAAAAATGACAAGGTAGAACCTTTAAACATCTTCTTGACTGATGGTGAGCTAAGAATGAAACAGTTTGCCCAGGTGACTGGAAAGCTATGTGCGTGCTTGATTCTTGTTTGCCTGGCATGCTGATTATTGATTGTACTGTGTGAACGAACTCTTGATGCTTCTACTGAGTAGAACGTCAACGGAACAATGCCAAACCTTCATTCCAAAGATTGTCTCTTTTCCCTCAATGACAACAAAAAGGGAAAAGGCACAATAATGCTTTTCTTTTGTCAAGGAACTGAATGTTCCTCAGCTAAGGAACAGCCATGATGCCTACGATGCCTAAAGCATGTTACACTCCACAGTTGCAGGTTGCAGGGCCTGCTGATGCTCCTCAAGCAAGATCAAATCTCTGTGTCTGAGCAAACTTCACTGACATCAGGGACACCAAAGAACAGCTGAGCTGTTCAAGGAAGAACAAAGAATGCACAGTTTTGAAAAGAGAGTATATTTAAGGTTGAGGGGCATTTAGGTTGTTCCCAGGTTATAACTATGACAACAATGCTGCTATGGACAAAGTTGAGCACATGTCCTTGTGGCACAATTGAGCATCCTTTGGATATATACCCCAAAGCGGTATTGCTGGGTCTTAAGGAAGGTTGTTTCCTAATTTTCTGAAAAAATGGCCATATGGATATCCAAAGGGGCTGTACCAGCTTACACTCTCACCGGCAATGCAGGAGTGTACCCTTTATCCCACAACCTCTCCAGCATAAGTTGTCATCAGTGTTTTTGATCTTGGCCATTCTTACAGGTGTAAGAGGGAATCTCAGAGATGGAGTACCACACAGCAGAGAAAAATAATGACATCTTGATATTTGCAGGCGATTGGATGGAGCTAGAGAACATTATACTGAGTGAGGTAACCCAGACCCAGAAAGACAATTATCATATTTACTCATTCATAAGTGGTTTTTAAACATAAAGCAAAGAAAACCTGCCTACAAATAACTACCCCCAGAGAACCTAAACAACAGTTAGGACTCTAACAGAGACATACATGGATCTAGTCTAAATGGGACGTAGTAAAATACAAGATCTCCTGAGTAAATTGGGAGCTTGGGGACCATGGGAGATGATTGAAGGGGAGGGGAGAGGCAGGGAGGGGAGCAGAGAAAAATGTAGAGCTCAATAGAATCAATTTAAAAAAAAAGAAAAGAAAAGAAACCATAGCGGTCTCACTGATTCAGTGCCTTCCTCGATTCCAAGAGGAATTTGAATGGTGCCAGTGACTGGATTTCAAACACTACTCTTTTTCAAACTTTTCAGGTTTCTCCTAACGCTAGAAGAAGACCTGGAAATCACATTACTATTTTAAAAGACCAATACTAATCACATCTAAATTCTGAAAAAATTCCTTTGCTTGGAAACATTTTTTTTTTTTGGTGTATGTTAGGTGTTATGAGATGATTCTAGTTGTGACTTATCAAAGAGCTAAATAGCCATCATATGTAGTTAGTTAAGATCAGAAACAAATAAGTTACTATTTAAATGGAGTTGGGAAGTGTATGTGTGTGTGTGTGAGTGTGAGTGTGTAATGTGTGTGTGTACGCAGGTACATGTAGAGATCAGAGGACAAGTTTCAGAAGTTGATTTTTCATCTTTCACTTGGTCTTGAAGAAGGGTCTTTCTTGATTTTGATTTCTGGCAGTTCATCATATACTCCAGGCCAGGTGACACAGGAGCTTGTCTATGACTCCCTTGGTTCTGCCTGTTTCTGCATCTTGCCTTAGGAATGCAGGAATTACAGATGAACATTGCCATACCCATCTTTTGGTTTGTTTGTTTGTTGATGGTGGTAAAGAATCCAGGAATAGAATATAGAAGTAAAGAATCCAGGGATATAGAAATATAAATTTGTAAGCCCAAATACATTTTAGAAAAAAAATAAAGCTTTCAACTACTGTTAACCTTTAACAAACACTTTCTGCATTAAGAGCAGACATCCTTACAGCCACTGTGCACAGAGGTAAACTTTTTACAATTGTCTCCTGCCTCCCAACTTCCCAACTAGGCAGGTACTGGGGACAAAGGTTAATTTCTAACTATTGCCTCTATGGGACCCTCTGCATTGTATACCCTTTATTTTTAACTGTCCCCCTATGTGATTCTTCTCTCCGTCTGCCACTCTTTCTGGGGCAGCAGAAAGTAACTGTGACAGCCAGAGGCTTTAGCAGACATTCCAAGTTAACACTGTATATCCAAAAGTTGTAAAACTTAAAATGTAATATGACTTAAGCCTGACCTCAAGGTTGTGAAAGCTCTTTGACCCACACCTTGTGCTTGATTTTACTCTAAGAAGAGGCTCAAAAT
This sequence comes from Neodon shergylaensis, assembly GCA_025134845.1. NCBI lineage: Eukaryota > Metazoa > Chordata > Mammalia > Rodentia > Cricetidae > Neodon > Neodon shergylaensis. Next base: position 9,848,897 of record JABTXL010012544.1, on the reverse strand, counting down.
TAGTGTTTCCATTGCTACAAATTTCAGAAGCTCGATCTTTGGCAGTGATCTCAGCTGTGTGTTCTGTGGTGATTGTTTCTTCTTTCTTTTCTTTTTCTGGAATAAAACTTGCTTCTGGTTTAATAGACCTTGGTGGTCTGTTCCCCACCGTTGCATGACCCTGGACCCAAGAGTGGTGGATTTTGTTGTTGCTGTTGCTTGTCTGTGTTTAAACAGCCTTCTGCAACTTGGACTCAGGTCATCAGGGTTGCACAGCAATACTTTAACCTACTGAGCCATCTTTCTGGCTCCTACACAGTTTTTTTTTTTTTAAGTATGAGGCTTTCTGGAAGGAAGAAATAATTAAGGTTTCTGAAGCTAAACTTCTAGAAACTAGTTATATAATTGTACTAATGAATATGATAGCCATGAAACCCATGTTGCTGTTCAAATTCAGATTCAGTGCTATAGTTACACTAGACACAGGCCTTGTTCAAGGAAGCTGTGGCTGGTTGTGACATTGTATGGCACAGATTTAGAATATTCCAGAAACTTTATAGGACAGCACCAAATGCCAATAGTTTGCTATAGACTATAGTTTATCAGTACATTTTTAAAATTCATGCATCTATCTTCTCCCTGTATATTTTTGTTATCATGGTAACTAATAAATAAATGATTTCGATTATAATAGGACTAATGGGTAGAGTCAGATGGAAGTTCTCTTTTCCTTCTCTTCCCTTCTTGTGATATTTTATGTGACACCTCTGACAGGGCTACCTACTTCCACCTTCTGAAATGAAAAACACATTGCTCCCCTAGATCTAATGAAAGACCCCTGGAGTGGGGAGACACTCACTCAAGTCTTGGGATAACACGACCCGCCCCCCAGGAACTCACAAGAAACCATCCTTGCTGCAATAACACAAGGTTTATTGACAGGATAGGAACCAGTGCACTGGGGCCAAAACTCATTTCCCACGCAGGGATAGAGGGTTTGGCCCTGTGTATCTGGAAGAAGGGGTATTTAAGGGAAGAAACCATAAAATTCTGAAAATACCAGTGATCATTGAAAAATTCCAAAAATACCAGTGATAATCACAAGGACAAGGGGTAACTCCCTATTTCTCAAGATTATTCTCAAGAACATAATCTAACTTTATCTTCAGCTAGTTCCTGAAACAGAGTCACTGATCCGTCTAATCTAGATTTTTGAGAGCAACCCATCATTCTCACACAAAATGAATTCTGCTTTTCTCTTATGTATGACCCCGTTCGTCTCTCGCCCTCCTTTCAATAGATTCTCAATCAATTCTTCACCTGTTTATTATAAACATGTCCATGCAAAATTGATCCCAACATATCATATAGGTCAAATTTAAAACTATAGCCATGAGACAAGAGTTACAATCTTCCGACAATGTGGGTATTAATTACAGAACCAATTCTGTATGCCTTTAAGTGATGGGCACATGTTCCCAGTAATGGAGAATATGATTAACCTAAGTTTTCAAGGGCACCTGGCTTCTTTACCACACAGTATACTCTTCTAGCTAAACTATAACCTTACAATTTTTACTTGCTGATATAATGTGTAACTCACATTATTTCTATTATTAATATTTAGTTATAAAATAACAAGTTGTTATTCTTTTGTTCCCAGGAGTGTTTTCTTTAATTTAAAAATTAATTCCATGTCTTCTGTGGCTGGTTTTTTTTTCATTTCTTTGCCCCCACTCTTATGAACTTTTTTTCAGATAGATTTTTTTAAGTGGTAAGATTTCTGAATATGTATATACATGCATTATATATATGTATATATGTGTGTATATGTACATATATAGCAATTTTTGCAACTTATACTTGATATGAGAGTAAAAGGAGAAATAAATCTACCTGTACATAATTCTTTACATAAATTAACATTTTTGTCTTTTCTCTCATTTGATTTTATTACTGGCCCTCCAATTCCAGAACCCCCAAAGATTTCTGTACCAGCAGATAAGGTGATATTCTACGTGATTACTTTCTCATTTGGTAAATCCACTCCGGTGGTAGTCACCTTGGCTACTGATGCAAATCTCCTGAGGAAAGCAACCTAGAAGCTGATGGCCTAGAAGCTGTGGTAAAACTCACTTATCAAGTCCAGGAGATATGACGAACATGAGGAACAAGCAAGGAGAATCTCTTTGGAGCTCTCAGAAATGACTAACTACCTGGAGTGTTTCCTGGATGTCTCTGCATACAGAATTCCCTGATAATGTGTGGCACATAAAATAGTTAAGCTTCTGCAAGATAAGAGGGATGAGCTCCCTCACATTTACTATAAGGAAAATGTGTATGTCTTCTGGAGAAGATGGCACTAATAAATGAATTTTTGGGTAATGGGTTTTTAACAAGAAGTTCATTATATAATCGGAGGAAGGGAGTTTAAGACTTGAACAGGTTGTCTGGTCTATTCTGTTATTTCAGTCAGGACTGTCCCAAAGCAGTTTTGTAAGCTATCTTTTGGATATACCCAGGATTATAAGTGAAAGGAAGCAAATGGTTTCTTTTATAAGTCCTTTCATCTAGCCTGAACATTCCTCTTTTCTAGCCTTTTGAATTCTGTGTAAGGCAATGAATAATAAAAAAAATCTAGGCAAATGGAACTTTTCCAAATTATATGCATAGAAAAATTCACAGTTGGTCAGAGAAAATGAGTATTTAATATTTTGTTGCAGGGAGTAATTTAAAATGAAAAAGTCAAATTCAGTTTTGGTTCCTGTGAGCAAAGGATGCGAAGAAGAACAACTTGGGGGAAATGATAATTCCAGGGGGAGGAATAAGAAAAGGAAAGCCAGAATACTAAGCTAGATGGTGCAGGAGTAAATGTAGTGGCTAGAATGGTGAGCATACTGCTACATATTCTGAGAAAAACCTATCATTTAATATATATCCATGTATGTAGGTAGTGAATGTGACTCCCAATCAGCTGTGATGTGGGGACAAGCAATGAAGGCACTTACTTCTCAGGCCCACTGTGACTGTCAGTACCTTACATTGAACCCAAACTTTTCCAAGATGTTTATTTTAATTCTACCACAGGCTTGTTAGTGGATCAGGGCTGAATACAATTGTAACTTTTTAAAGGAGGTTAATTCATTAGCTCAAGGTTAAATAGCTTGTCGATGAAGATTCATATTAGAAATCTTATTATTTTGAAAGTAACTCGCGATTTTATTGTCATTTTGCTGTTGCTGTCCCAATCCTAACCCAATGGTAAGAGAACAGAAAAGCATAATTAACTTAAATGAAATGAGAACATGACAATTTAGTGCTCAGTTTTGTCTCAGTAACAGCACAGTGAACGGGTGGATGGTAGGACTGGCTTCTACAGTTAGAGGACGCACACAAAGAGTAGGGTTTATGCAGCGAGCACAGGTCAGCTTTGTGCATGCTCAGTAGCCTATGCAAATTCTGGAGTTACAGGCTCTAGAGCTCTACTTATCCTCAGAGCTTTGGCTTAGAATGAGCTAGTGGCTTGTGTTGTTGGAGAACTTGCTGTTTTAAATAGAATATTGCCACGCTGTTGTGCCTTTTAGTCACTAATGTAGAAATCTGACAGTGACATCGAGTAGACAGTGTTGTACAGATGACAAAAAGCTTCATAATTTTCATCTAGGGAGGATTTCTTAAATGAAATACAAAATCATATGAGTAATTTAATAAAATAGCATTTTGAAACTACTGGGTAGTGAAGAGACAATTTTTAAGAATGACAATTGATTTAGGAAACACTTTTGTGATGAGTAGAAATGACACCACAAGAATGTCGTGGATGTTTAACAGCTTGGATCTAAATGACTAGCATCCCTAGACAACAACCATTGTCTGCGCCTAGGATGAGAAGCATCTCCTGGGAAAGAGCTGATACCGTTTCACACCATCCCTTCCTTGAGCATCACTTACATTCTCCTTACTCATTAAAAAAGAAAGAAAAAGGAGTTGAACGAAAGACCAACTTCAGCCATTCTTTTCAGCCTCACTATGGAGCGCCCAGGGTTTAGCCTTGCCTGTGGGAGCCCCAAGTAGCCCTCGCCACCTAGCAATTGCTCCCATCATATATACGGTGTGAAGAAATTACATCTATGACTGAGCTCCTAGTGGTGGGTCAGCTCTTCCTCATTGCTGAGAATATGTCCTTGGAGTCACCTCATCTTCCATTTTAAGGCTGATGCCGTCTAGCGGAGTTCACTTGGCCATAAATCTTGCTCTTCTCTTTGTTGCTAGGCACCAGGCAAATGAGTGTTTCATTTCACATTTCCGTCCAAAACTTTAAGTCAGTTCTAGAACAAGAGTCCAAAGTAGTTTTTACATACCTTTCTGAAGACATTTATGTACTAAACATAAAAATGATCTCAAACCACACAAACTGCTTTCCAGAGAGGCAGAATCGCCCTGGGTTACATTATGGGTTCTAGACTTGCGCAGTTCAGCTTAGCCTCTAGCAAACTGCGACACTTTCCACAAGTTGCCTAATCACTTTAAACCTCAATTACCTCAGCTAGAAAATGGTGACTATAATAGCAACCCCCTCGATGAGTTGTTGTGAGAATTAAATGGGTTGTAAAGCATTTAGCAGTGGTCTAGGCGCATGTCATACATTCAGTCAATTTAATTATTATTCGTTTGCAGGCGTAAGGAATCTTAGCATAGCACGGTATGGCATTGGCTCTATTCATGCTCTCAGTCACCGGAGCACAGTCACACATTCCGGCTCTAATACTGACAAATGAACAAGGAACACTTTCATGCATCAGAGGCATGACGTCTCACAATTAAAACAGCACATCTCATGCAAATCTCTTCCTTCTGGGAAAAAAAAATAAATGCAGAGGCCTAATCATTTTGATGGTTTTTTAATAGCAATGTGAAGTTTTGCATTTACCGCCTGATGGAACTCCTGAAATGCATTGTGTGACCCTGGAGGAGCCCAGGCCGCTGAATGGGACACTATAAACCTGATCTCAACAGATTGAAAACAAGATGTGACAAGCAGTTTGACACTGACTCTCCACTAATTTCCGCTCCTCGCAAAGAGGCACATCTGAATGGAAAGAGCGCAGCGGAATGCATCACTAAGGCTGAGGCCGTGTCAGTCCACACATAAAACCGCAGTAAAGGGGAAAAGAAGCAGCCATTGATTTCTTGGCAGTCCCCCACCCCCCAAGTCTGGGGAAAGTGGCCAATATGGGGCACCAGCTGCTCTCTACTGGAATTTCTTTGTGGAGGGCCTAAGGAGTGAGAGAAGGCTACCAAAAAAGCTGGGAGATATAAAAAGAAGCACACACACACACATACACACACACACACACACACACACACACACACACACCAGGATAGAAGAGGTGGTGACGACTGCTGAGCCTTGTTTCATTCTCCAAACTAAGCATGCTTCTTTTACAGAAAATAGAGGAGGTGGGAGGGAGGCTTCAACAAGCCCGACCTTTATTTATGCAACACGTTGGGAATGCTTCCAATGGGAATTTCTCATGCTCTTTCCTGCTCTCTGAATTCTGCTGGTGGTGAGACCTTGTTTTCTTTAAACTGCTCTGATCTAATAAGTATTTGCCTCAAAACTGGGACAAATACCCAGTGTGATTGCAAGTCCTCATTTACATAATTGCATTATGACAGCAAATTGGGGAGGATAATAAATGGAGATTATTGTGATGGTTGTTGGCTATGATGTGCAAACCACTCCCAGACGTCTTTCGGAGTACCCCTGTGACAGTTCTGCTGAGTAAATGAGACTTAAAATCCCTTTCAAATTTGGGGAGTGGGCAATCACTCTTTGTTTCTCACCAGGACCCTGCTAGCAGGATGTCTCATGGTGGAATCAAGTATTCAGAAGGTCACCCAAAAAGCATGGAGCACTAAGTTTCAGGTTTGGCAGGGGTGCTCTTCATGAATGTTAGCTACAAATAATGCTGTAGAGAAAGATTGCCCAGGACTGAAACTTTCTTTTCTTCTTTTCTCCCAGAACAACATAGTTAATGGCCTAAAGGGTTGGTGGAAAATATGAAATTTTAAGAGATTGCAATTGTAAAATATAAATGTCAAGCCATTAAATAAAAGAGACATTTTTTAAACAGATATCTAGGAAAAGCATATCCCAGCCTTGTCAGCTTTTCTCCCCACTCTGCATTTCTCTTTGTAATGATATGCACTAATGCACTTAAAACATTTGACTAGTGAAGGGAGGGACACTATCATTTAAGCATAACTTCTGTCTAGCATAAGGAAATGGCTTAAGCAGTTTTGTAAAGAGAGTATAAATCCTTTTATTTGTTTTGTTGTTGTTTAAAGATTTCTTTATTTTTATTTTACATATTTAAGTGTTTTGCCTGCGCATGTGCTTCAGGTTTGTCTTATTCCTGGAGAGGCCAGAGGAAGGCATTGAATCTCCAGGAACTGGAATTACAGACCACCGTGATCTGTCGTATAGGTACTGGGAACTGTACCTGAGTCTTCTATAAGAGCAGCCACTGCTATTAACTGTAGGGTTATCTCTCTAGCCCAAAATTCTTTTATTTGTACCTCGCTGATAACAAATTTTATTTTTACTGGAAAGGAGTAGAATAAAATGTTTAATTAAAGTATAAAAGCCGAAAAGCAAACAAACAAATAATAAAATAAAACATAAAAACAGCTTGCTCAGCCTTCAGAGAGTAGACATAATGGGCCATATTTTAAGAGTCAGGATAGTGTTTTATCATGGTGAAAAGACACCATGACCGAGGCGACTCTCATAAAGGAAGGCATCATTTCATTTCGGCTTGCATACAGTTTCAGAGGTTTAGTTCATGTCATCATGGTGGGGAGCATGGAAGCATGCAGGTAGACATGGTACTGGAGAAGCACTTGAGAGTTCTACATCTGGATTCACAGGGAGCAGGAAGAGAGAGATATGGGCCTGGCTTGGACTTTTGAAAACCTCAAAGTCCACTCCCAGTGACACACTTTCTCCAACAAGGCCACACCAACTCAAACAGGGACAGATTTCCTCCTCCTTTCAAACAATGCCACTCCCTGATGACCAAGTATTCAAATATATGAGCCTATGGGGAGGCATTTTTATTCAAACCACCACATTGGCCTTTGACATCTTACATGCCAATGATGGGCTATTTTCTTCACAAAATAAGCCTCTGACAACTGATTTCATTCAATATTTAGAAGTAGTAAGGTCACTTCTCTTATAAAACTTTGCAATTTCAGTGTTCCTCAAGATCATGCTTGTTTTCTTATTAGTTTATGCAAACAATTGAGAAATTTCTCTAGAAATACTCTGCCACTTTGACATGCTTCCTTCTTTCTCTCTGGTGACTACAGCCTTCTTTGATGAATTTCCTGACCCAGCCTTTGCTCTCTTTGGAGGGCTACAAGTGGTTCAGCTGTGTGGACTTTTCTTCCATCACGAGTTCTGTAGGGCCTGAACTAGGTCAACTGTTCTTAGGGATGCAGGGGAAACACCTTATGTGGTGTAAACCAAAACAGCATACTAAGGGATCCCACAGCGGAGCAGTTTCAGGGCTATTAGAACCACGGGTTTCATTTGATAAATAGAGAATACGAGCAAATTATACTCCAGCCTAAATAAAATCAAAGTTTATTGTTTTGCAGTCCTTGAATCAGCATACTAGGCATTAGAATTCTTTTCATTCTAATTCTAATTCTTTGCATTCTTGTGTCTAAGATTCTCTATGTTTAGAATTAATGCACAATGTTAGCTTATAGAACATGTAATCCCCTATTCTAAGATGTTCATATAGTAAAAATGTATGGTTTGTTCTTAACACGTATATGACAAATTTGAACAAATCCTTATCAAATTTGCAGGGAAAATTGAGCCAGAGTCTTCAATAGTTATCAGAAATAATTCAGCAATGTAATTATTCCAGAATTAATGACATGTTCCAAACCTATATTTTTTATTTGCTCTTTCTCTCAGGAATAACTACAAATCTGCACATAGCCATCTAAAAATTTTTTTCTTTTCTTTTTTTTTTTTTTGGTTTTTCGAGACAGGGTTTCTCTGTGGTTTTGGAGCCTGTCCTGGCACTAGCTCTTGTAGACCAGGCTGGTCTCGAACTCACAGAGATCTGCCAGCCTCTGCCTCCCGAGTGCTGGGATTAAAGGCGTGCGCCACCACCGCCCGGCTTAAAAATTTATTTCTTAAGATGACTCTGGGATGTAATGTTTGGTTATTTTTACTCTACTTGAAAGTCTTTCCTGAATATTGCCTTTGTGCATGAAGGACTCTTGGCCATGGATTCTGTCTCATGATCTTGTGTTTAGAATATTATTTTAAGATGTGTTGCTTTTTTTTAATGCTCAGGAACATTTATTTAATGATGCAAAGACGTGTTTGAGTAAATAAAATTCACCTGCATTCAGGAGGTTGCATCAGCAACTATTTAACAGGACCTGGTAGGGAGGAGCCAGGTGGAGGAGGGTTTTGAAAGTATGGGCAAGGAGACAGGAGGAGGAGGTGAACTACTTTCTCTTCAATCTCTCTGAGGAGCAGAATTCCACCCCAACCTTTGAATCTTGAACTCTTTACAGGGACAGAGATTTAGGTAAATTTCCCTTTGTAGCTTTGAAAGAGAACAAACAGAATTCCCTCAGGCTCTTGCAGCTTAACCACTACCAGCAGCAGCTGACTTGCAGTGGAAGATAGGACAGCTGTGGCTTAAAAGGCAGCAACAATTCAAAAAGAGGACAACAACCTTGATCGCAAGTATTTCTTTACCTTCTCTACTTTTGAAGATTTGCTTCGATACTCTTTGGTGAGATCAGGTGGTTATAATGTCATTCCACTCTCTTCTGACTCTCACTGTTTCTGTAGAGAAATAAGCTATTTCCTTGTTACAAGAACCCTTAATGCTTTTCTAGTCCTGGTAATTTTAAGATGGACTCAGTCGTGCTGCCAGCAGTTACCCTGGGATCCACCCAGCTGTTTGGAGTCATAGGACTTCCCAAATGTGTGAAAGTAGGGGTGTTCTCAGAGGGGGTGTTCTCAGAGGGGTGTTCTCAGAGGGGTGTTCTTTTCAGAGGGGTGTTCTTTTCAGAGGGGTGTTCTCAGAGGGGTGTTCTC
>JABTXL010012544.1:9772781-9839766 GCA_025134845.1 Neodon shergylaensis | reverse complement strand
TTTCAGAGGGGTGTTCTCAGAGGGGTGTTCTCAGAGGGGTGTTCTCAGAGGGGTGTTCTCATCAGATTATCTTCTACAAGAGAACTTCTTCTACATTCTTTAACAATTTTCTAGGAGGTAAAATTTTAACATTTTAAAATATCTTGCTAATATCTTCTTCATTTCTCAATAGTTTAGAGAATGTTTATAATTTTAATTCTTTAGTCTTTATTCGGAATAGTACATTCTGACAAACTTCCAATTCCCAATACTCCCTTCAACCACATCGTCTAGTTCACTGTTGAACTAAATTTATTATTCTTTCAAAAGTTGATTTCCGAAGACATTTAAACTTCTTTCTTTTTATTTAATTTTATGTTTTTGAGAAATTCTATACCAGCACTATATCGATGTCACTTTCACTCCTTTGCCCTCGATTTCTCCCATGTTTTCCCTGCCCAACTTTATGACCTCTTTTAAATTATTGTCACACACACAACAAATATGTACATACACACACGCATATACAAATCCACTGAGTTCATTTAATATTGTTCACATGTACATATGCAAATGTCATCTATTAACTCTATTATCAGAATAAAATACTTGAATATCCAGCACCTAATTCTTAAATCTGTAGTTATATGTAGGTTTATTTTCAACTGCTATTTTTGCGTGCGGTTTTTTATTTTTATTTTCAGTGGTACCTGACTGAATTTTTAAATTGTCTATAAGAATAATTTGACCACTAGGCAATATCATCTACTATAAAGTGATTGCATTGCTTTGCTTTCCTTAAGTACACAACTCACTTGTAGGGATTACTCCAAGCAAAAGAATTTTAAAGCCAGAAGTCACTTATCTTGAGTTGTGTTGCTTGCAAGTACCTGTGTATTATAGGTTTAATTTCATGCCTGGGAGAAAAAAAATGCTATTCTTATTTTAAAAAGAAAATTTAGTAATCCTCTGTCCTTAATGGTACTTAACATAAACATCTTTCTTTCTGCCTTTTACAGCTATGGTTCTGAAAATTGCCGTCCTGCTTGTTGAAGTATCTCAGAACCAGGAGAAGAGGTAACCTTGAAATAATGGTGCACGCCTTTGGCTGGAATCATACCCTCTAGCTGGCCAGTAATTCTTTGCAATCTTGGTAGTTCTCTGAAAAAAAATATATATATATGTGTGTGTGTGTGTATGTATATGTATATATATATAATAAGATATCATATATATATATATATAGTTGGTTCCTCCTGCTTCTTTTGAGATACGCTCTCACCATATAAAGCAGAATGGCCTTGAACTTCAGTTCTCAAGCTTCAACTTCTTACACAGTAGGATTTGCAGGCATGTGCCACATGTGCCACTCTATCTCCTATGCCCTACTTTTACAGTTGCCTACATTGGAAATATCATACAATTTCTTAGGGAGTTGTGAATAGAAGCATCATTGTAAAGGAAAATAATCTTATTTTAATATCAGAGCCTCTTGCTTTGTCTGGCTATTAGAACACAGTCCATGAATGAAGCTGCGTGAGGAGATTTCTAAGATCTTTGTGAGAAAACTTCAAGTAAAGAAGACAAGAGTCTTGTAATCTCTGTTCCTTCATGACATAGGTTGTTCTTGGAATGTGCTTTAATGCCCCTCCAGGGTGGAGCAGACGGAGCAAGCTTTCTTCAGATTATCCATTACAACTGGCTGTTTGTTGAGATTCCCCTCTGGAAAATCCAGTTTTTGTCATGTGCGGCTTGCCCCTGTGACTGGACACTTTACTTAGGTGACTCTTCCTAACCCTCAGAGTTTGATACTCTAAATTGTCTGATACTCTGAATCAGTGTTTCTCAACCTGTGGGTCATGACCCCTTGTGAGTTGCATATCAGATATTTACAGTATGACTCATAACAGTAACAAAATTAGATTATGGAGTAGCAATAAAATAATTTTGTGGTGGGGGGGGGGTTACCAGAACATGAGGAACTGTATTAAGAGGTCTCAACATTAGGAAGGTTGAGAACCACCACTAAATGAAGTTGGCTATTGCTATAAGCTTTAGTCTGCCTCATTTTTAGGCCCAACTCTCCCATGCTGTCAAGATTTTACTCAGAGAAAAACAAAATGCTGTTATTGGCAATATTTATCAAAACATAGAAACTACAAACAATACAACTATCAATCTATAATCAGATAAAAAATAAACGATCCATTTCTATAATAGAAAACTATAAACCAACAAAACAACATCACTAAAATTACACATATCAAAAAGTAATCTTAAAATATAAGCAGACAATTGATTCAGTGGAAAAAGGGACTTTTCATCAAAACGATCAATTTAGTTCATTCCTGGGACCCACATGGTATGGAAAGAACAATTTTCTGAAAGGCAGGCACACTACGGCACGTATGTGTATGCATACATGCAAACTCATACAGATGCGTACACTTGAACATATGCACATGAACGCATACATGCATGTATATGTACACATACGCTTACACACATACATGAACATACATACACATGGACGTATATGCTCATGCATGTACAAACAGACACACAGTGCACACACATGTATATTCACACACTAAATAAATGAATGTAATAAAATATGAGTCTTAAAATTGTTGAACTAAAAAACAAGTTATCAGAGAACGTATAGCATATATTTCCATTAATATCAAAGACAAAAAGAGACTAATCTGGATAATGAATTATATAAGATAATGCGAGTACTCAAGGAAGAAATTCGACTTTAGGTTCGTGACTTCAGACTGGAAATAAAGTGTGTTGCTCTAGGCACCCCTTTACAATGCAAATTGGACTCAATTTCTTTCAGAGTTTACCCTTTTAGAGACAGGTATGACAGGAGACCCCAAAAGTTGTCATGATACAGCATCACAGATTCCACAGAAGTCATAATTACCACCTCAGCAGCTTCAGTGCTCTGATGATGAGTAAGTGTAATACTCTTACTCTCTGCCACATATCATTATTATTGGATATTTAGAAATATAAGGGAAATATAGCATGCTGTCTTTGAACAAGACAACACAAGCTACACAAGAATGCTCTGTCAATGTTTTGGCCTCATTTGTTATCCACGGAAATGTTAAGTAGAGTTTAATTTGTGTAGTAAAATCCCTCAAGCTAGCATGAAACCAGTCTGTCCTTTCGTTTGACAAATATGTAAGCAGTATGAACTCAATTATAAACCTTGGTACAAAATAATTAAAAATAGCTTTCATTGTAAAAATGGCATCTCCTGCTTATACTTGAAATTATATTTTCATGGATTCAGTCCAGTGTACTTGTTATCCAAATTGTAGTGAATTTGGTACAGCAGCTGAAGCCATGAGCCCCTCCATCTCCTCCACATTAGTGAACAATCACTGCCATTAGTCTTCATTAATTCTCATCAGATATCTGAGACTGTGATTTTTTTTAGTTATTTTACAACAGTTCTGGAGAATGGATATGATAAAGGTGCACCTAAAATATTGTTTTATTAATGTTATTAGCACTAAAGTTAAACTTCATTAAGTTTCAGGAGGCTTGGCCCATTATAAGTATTCTAAAATTTAAGTTGAATTCATGAATGAACCATGAATATAATTAAATAAACAGGATCAGCAAAATGGCTCAGTAGGTAGAGGCCCTTGCTTCAGTCATTAGAGTGTGAGTTATTCTCTTAGAAACATTTAATATATGCATGCTTATTTCAAGTTTGTATTCCTGAAATTAGAACATCTTGCACATGTTAATTACACTATATTTGTGTTTTTTTTTTTTATTCCTGCGGGTGAGTAGAATCAAGCCAACATTCAAAGGGGCTAAGGCAGATCAAGTACAAGTAAATGTTTGATATCATAGGTGCAAAAGTTAATTTGAAATTAAGACACAGAACTTTGTGTCATCGCCTCAGAGAAACTAAACAAAAGTAAACTGTCCACAAATGGCAGCTATTGTCGCATTTATTCTGTACTGCAAACTTCATAGTACAGAGTAAACTGGGGTTTTAATTCATTCCTTAGGAGACGCATGGAAAATAATTCTCAGGTGTAACAAAAGCCCCAAATCTCACATTAACATGGATTTCTCATATTTTGGCAGATATCACTGTAGATTTTGATCCCTTGGTGGAATTATGGTGGTATTCATGTGATTTTCTTTGGCAAAAATTCAGGAATCATGAGAATTAACATAAACTATGGTTTCTGTGGTTTTGATTTACTCAAGAATATATATGCTTCCTAAATTATTTCTTTGTTCATTTATTTGCTTATGCGTGTATGTCTTTATCTGGGCCTGCACACTGCACAGCAAATGTGTGGAGGTCAGAGGTCCTATGGGACTATCGGAGTCCTTTCGTCCTTCCATTGTGTGGGTATTGTTGATCACACTCAGGTTCTCAGACTTTGTAGCAAGTGACTATCTGCTGAACTCTGGTGATGCTGAGTAAAGGAGAGAGACTAACTCTTGGTGTCCTTCACCCATGACTGACTGCTCTTTTTTTCAGAACTTTTGATCTCTCTGTTCTAATCTCACTGAGAGTAGTCCTAGTCCCAGAGAGTCTAGTCTAAGCAGTAGATGAAAAGAAGTATAACCTAAAAACTTCCAAACAAAGACCAGCCCCTTAAGCACCTTTACCTTCTGAGACATTTTATTGGTCCCATAATAGTTTCATTCAGCATTTTTGCCATTAGTAGAGAATGTTTTTCTCTTCAGAATCTATATCGTTTCTATAGTTAACATATTCACATATTATTCTAATTCTTTATTGATATTTTCTGAGACTAAATCCATAATTTAATTGTAAGTTTGTACAACATATTAAGCTGTATTTTCACTCCTCCCCTCATGACTCAATTTGAAGCTGTTGTTATGTAAGTATCTGTTTAACATGATGGTGGGCAAATATTTCCTATAAAGGCTTACAAAGCCATTGTCACAACTGCTGAGCTCTGACTTTGTAATGAGAAAGCAGCAAAACATCAAATATAAATGAAAATGATTGTTTGGCTTCCAATTAAACTTTATTTTAAATTAAGGAAGTCAGCTGACAAGAGCTGAAGTTTGCCCACTTCTATTTTAAACAATGTCTGGATAGGTACATCATTAATAACCAAAAAAGTTTCTTAATTTTACAAAATAAAAATATCAAATGTACATCGTTGATACTTAGCATGCGATTCCAGAGAATATATAATTGAATGTAAGCATATGAAGACCCAAGAGTTTTCTAGACTGCTAGCCTCAAAACTCAAGCTGGTCCATTTTGTTTTAGAGCCATTTGGACTAAATCAAGGACAGCCAGAAACAGAGCCTATCCTCACCCTCTGGATGTAGACCTAGGCCCATTGCTGAAGATGGAGATTACATACTTTTAGAATCATGAAACAACAGCGAAGCACCAGAGTGAAGTGGAAGAGAATGATGAAGAATTAGAGAAGAAATTATGTTTAAAGATTGTGTTCATTTGTGACATATTCTTTTTATAATTGCTCATGAAGAAAGCCAAAGTATGTTAAATATGCAAGGAGGCTTGCTGTAGTAAAATTCCAGAGCAGTCTATGCCATCCATGGAGAATACAATACTTAATTATCCCCATACATCACATTCTTTCAAGAGTGCCCTTTCCAGAAACTCCAAACTACAAATTGTCTTCTCTTCATAACCGTCACAGTCAGGACATATTTTCTTGTTTTCCGGGCTGGTGTACGTGGACTAGAAATCTTATCCCTTGAAGCCTAGAGTTGGGACAGCAGGAGCAGGCAAGCTCTGATTAAATACTAAGGGCAAAAAGGCCTTTGTTTCATTTTCAGTTAAGAAACACTGGTCAAGTTTCATTAGCTCAGAAGAAACTATCCTCTTCTAAGGAGAAATTTTCTGAGTTGTGACTGTTTTGAAAGTCTTCCTTGGACATCCATGGGGTCTTGGTTTAGGATCTCCCAAAAGATGCCAAAATGAGCAAGCACCAGTCATTTAAATAAATGTAGTAGTGTTTGAGTAGGACATGTGTAGTGATATTTCATTTGTATTATAATAAGTAAAGTTTGTCTGAAGATCAGAGAGTAAAACAGCCCCACTGGTCAGTCTTATAGACAGGTGATTTGATGCACACCTTTAATCCCAGTAGCCATAATACTTTGCCATAGAAACTGGGCAGTATAGGTGCACATTTTTAATCCCATAGAGAGGAATATAAGAAGGGAGGGAACAGCTCTCAGACACAGTCTGATTCTCAAATTTCTGGAGGCAGGATCACCATTTCAGTCTGAGGTAGAAGTAAGAGCCAGTGGCTGACTGTTTTACTTTTCTGACCTTCAGGTTGAACCCCAATATCTGTCTCTAGGTTTTTATTAATTGTGCTGCAGTCATGTGTATGACTTCACACACATTTTACTCTGTAAACCATGTCTTTTTCTTATGAAGGTTTGTTTGTGTTCCCAAGGATCATTTCATACTCTTGGGTCCATGCAACAAGCAGTTCCTCCAAAGCACTGTGACTACGGGTGTGCACCAATGTGCACAGCCTCCTGTGTAAGTGCAATACCATCTAAATTACTAATGACACCTAATATAATGCAAATGACATAAAATAATTATTATATTACATTGCTAAAGAATAATAAGTAAAAATAATCTGTGCGTGTTCATTACAGATCCATTTCTTTCATATTAATCTGTCTTCGATAAAAATCATATATG
Source organism: Neodon shergylaensis (assembly GCA_025134845.1). Taxonomy (NCBI): domain Eukaryota; kingdom Metazoa; phylum Chordata; class Mammalia; order Rodentia; family Cricetidae; genus Neodon; species Neodon shergylaensis. The sequence goes on along the minus strand of JABTXL010012544.1, from coordinate 9,833,072 downwards.
AGGAATTTGGTGATAGGGAGGCCTGTGTCTGTATGTGTGAGGGGGATTAAAAGCAAGAGCTTGAGCTGCTTTTGCTGTCATGGATGGCTTTAGTCAAGCAGTGATGTGTATTGAAAGCTAAAGGAGGGGGAGAAGGGTGGGAGGAGGGGGAGGGAAATGGGAGGCTGGGGGGAGGCGGAAACTTTTTTCTTTTTCTCAATAAAAAAAAAAATGAAAGCTAAAGACAAACCTAGAGAAAATCCAGAGATGAGGAAGAAAGGTCCTTTGTAAAGGGAATTGGGTCAAGATGCAAAACTGAGTTTTTGCATTATACACATTTCAGACGAACAAGAGTGATGGATTCAAATCGTGAGAGCATTGCAAGTGCCCACCTCTGTCTCCATTTGGCCTCTCTGTGTGTACACACACGAGATACTTGAACAAAAATTAGGGAGTCCCCAGATTTTCCTGGGTGGCCTCCCTTTTTGTTCAGTTGCCATCCCCTAACTCAGCAATCTGGTAGGTATAGATTTCAAACATGCCTTACCATCCCAGAGACAGAGCAATGAATTAGCTAAGTGCAATTTTATATAACATAACTTCTTCCATGTGTTTACTATTAAGATGCGAGCTTAGCCATGAGAATCACTAAACATTTGGTTGAGTACTAACTATAATTAGGATGAGACTTAAGTTTGCTGCACAATTAACACATCTGTCAATGTTTCCTTCTGCTTGAAAAAATATTTTCCACCCTAATCATGAAATAAATCAATAATTATGATTTCAGTCCAGTTTAAATACTGTAGCAATCAATAAATTGTATAATAGGTGTCATATTCCCAGATAGTCTAAAATTTCAGTAAAATATTTAACATGTGAATTAAAAAATTACACCTCCAACAAAAACCCCACACTTCATATAGTTCATTGTTTTAAAGACAGGAACCCCTGAAAAGATAGGTCATTTTCAGAGAATGGCAGAGTAGACTCAATGCAGCTCAAGGTCAGGGTTTTTATCTTTGGTGCTAATAAAGTTTTTTTGGAATCAGTCCCTGGAAGTTGGGACCATACAGTTCCATACGGTTTTGAAATGCTAGCTATGCCAATGCCAGGTGGACCAGTTTTGATTTGTTACAAAGTTACTCTCCAGCACACCTGCTTACTAGAGCTCAAGATAGATCCTATATCAATGCTGATAAGAGAAATTGTCCCAATTATGGATAAGGTAGACCAACGAATTATTTTCATAAGGAGCGTTTATCATTATAGCATTTAAATGGCTGCTTTGTAGAGATAATTGCAAGGTGAACGACCTTTGGTTCAGTTGCTAGTGTTTGTAAAATCTCTAAATATGACAGAAGCTCTCTGAGCTTTGGCAGTTAGGTCCATTAATTAGGAAACGGGTGACCATTAAATCTCCCAGTCTTTGGAGGTAGCCATTTAGCCGGAGTTTATTTGTTCAGTAAGAAAAGTGCCAGGTTTAAGAGTTAAAGAGGTGTCTGCAGACACCACAAGCTCTGTATCACTGAACTGGGATTTTATCTGGAATATTACTAACTAGCTAGTCAATAGGCTGCTGTTTGTTTTACACTTTCTCTCATCCTACTTTGCCAAATGGGAAGAAAAACAAATATATAAATATTCTATATACGATATACATAAAATATGTTCAATAAATAACTAAAGAAAAGTACTGAGATAGAAACAGAACACTCAGAAAAAAGGTTTACTTTAGAAAACAAACTGTTAGAGGGCTCATCCTAATTTACAAAAATGCTCGAAATAGAAAACTGTGTGGTTCTGAGGAATGGGTGCAAGGCATAAGAACCTGCTTCTAGCATGCAGTTGTAGTATTACATATATCAACATGTATGTTTTTAATTTTGTTTCTGCAAATCTGTGCAAGGCAGAGCATTTGCCCCATAAGAAAACATAACCTGTTTCCTATTTTTCTTCTTGACTTGTATTTAAATAAAAAGTTCATCTCTGGTAGCCCCTAATCAGAAGGGAATTAAACCACTCTGCCTATCCACCTTGTTTTCTGGACATTTTATACACAAGACTGAAAGTTGTGCATGTAGAATATTTTATTGAAAAAGATGTCTCCTTTTGTTTGCTATACATGGACAATCATAGTCCCCAAAGAAGTGTGCTGACCTGGATGTATAATTTGTCTCACATGCCCTAAATAGAGTCAAAACATTCATAATTTAAACCTGATTAGGTAGAATTTGCCAACTGTTTTCCATAACAGACCCTCAGAGAAAAGCTCTGAATACGCCTTTATTCTATAACAATTCAATTCTAGGTCTTTATTATACACAAGAATCCATTAATAATTCTTCCTAATTTCTAAAGTTAACTCACACCATTTCCTCATGATGCCCTATTGAAAAAAGACAAACATTAATTTTTCCAATGTCTTTTCTAATTATATCAACATAAGAATAATCTGGGTCAAAAACATAGCCACATGGCTTATACTCATAGAGCCAAGGCCTCTTCAGAATTTGTCTTTTAAGAGCATATTAAACTCAAATTCCTCTTTGTAAATAAAGACACATAATTTAAGTTACACAGGGAAAGACAGCACTAACATATGGTATTTGTGCTTCAGTTGCCCTTGCCACCCTATTAAAAGCATAATCTTGACTCTCCTAAGCAAAAGAAGGTTCATGGTGTAGGTTTGCGAAATATGTTTTTAATCCATTAAGATTAAAAATAGAAAATGAAAGAAAATTAACAGTAATGACAAAGTTAACCTGCAGTCTTGGCAAGAATAAGCTAATTCTATGGTCATTCTCTTCTCCACACTGTGTTAATAGAGCAAACTCAAGACATCCACTTTTCCTATATCCCACAGTCAGTTCGATTTTAATTAAAGGCTTCATTGACCTATGCAAATGGATTGCTAAAATATTCATTCTGACCATGAGTGGTATCCTCCTGCATCTGCCTTTTTTTTTTTGCCTCTCTCTGTAGGTTCATTGGTTGAGTGATGAGCACATCAGGTCTTATTCAGGTGAAAGTTCTCAGATGCTTGGGAAGTGGCATGTTTTACAGATTGTGGCTCTCTATTAATTTTATATAAAGGATCTTTCTGAATAGCTGATGCAAGTGAGATCTGCAGACATAAATCTCTGCATGAAATTTGTAGAGTTTATGTGCCACAAATGATTCCCATTCCAAGAGCCAGTGTAGTAGGGAACCCAGCATCAGTTGTGGGTGTCCTGGTGAGCGTCTAGCATCGCCCATCATAATTATTCTTAGAGAAAGTGAAAGCACTCATTTATGAAAATGCTTTAATATGATTTTCTCCATTGGAGACAGGGTCTCTGTAGCCCAAGTTGTCCTGAAACTCACTATGTTTCCTCAAACTAATGTGGTCCCTCTGACTCATGTATAATACCATTACAAACTTGAGGCACCATATCCAGTTTAACATATCTTTTGAAGTATTAAAGAATGCCCAAAAAGAGGCTTATAGAAATAAGTTATTGTTTAATTTTAAAAACATTTTTCCTTTTAAAATATAAATGATCTTAAAAGGGCTTTTAAAACATTTTATCCAAAGTACGTGGGAGGCATTCACCTGTACTAAATTTGTTTTTGTTCTTTGACAATTTCATATATTTATATAATGAATCTTAGTTTTTTTAACTAACCATTCTGTTTTTATCTCCCCTCCCATTCCCACTGAAAACTTTTATTGCTTTACAAAAAATGCCTTTCTAATTTTTAAGTTGGTGTATGTGAGTGCACATACACACGTGCACATAATGCACATACGTATGTCCCACTAAGTTGATATAAGGTTTTTTACATGAGTTCAATGGGAGGTTATTTGCTGGAGCATTGGTAGTTTATTGGTGGTTACAACACTGAAGAAAATGACACCCCTTTCCCAGATATTATTTGAAGAAGTACACTTAAAAGAAATTCTATACTAGCTCAGAATTGAGTATAATAGAGGGTTATACACTTAGGGGTAGACTCACAGATCACAATCCTCTGCTTGGAATGGAGAACAGCAACAAAATCCCACAGCCAGAAAGAGGCCGCCGGACATGCACTTTATGTTAGCATAAATAGTATAAGAGGCCACTCCCAAGTGGGCTGGTAACTTAAAGGCTTCTGGCAGTATGAGTTCCTACAGCACCTCCCCCTTTGTTTAAATAAGAGTTCTAAGCCTAATACAAAATTATATACAATAAGAACAACTATGTCAAGCAAGAAATTTGTGAAAAATATTTCAATAATTATCCTATTCTAATGAGTTTAAGTATTGTATAATAAATAACTGTCAAAGCCATAAGAGGAAAGTAACTACAACTATCTAGTCTTCAGCCCCATCAAAGATCTGAGAAGGGAACTAATATTACTTGACTTGAGTCAGCAGGAAGTGCAATCAAGCAACTTCCAAAATGTGCGACAAATGACAGGAACAACTGGCTACCTGGGCAATCACTCAAAGTCTCATATTCAATGTTGGAGCAATCAACTTTGGCTAAGGCCAAGATTAACTGACAGACCATTTTCAGAGGCAAGAAATTTTTCAAAACTGTCTCACCCTGTCTTGTCAAGATTTGACAGTCTTTTTTCTTGTATCCTGCTTGTCCTGTCCAGATATTGTGCATTTTGTCAGTGCATGGGTAGTTCCTTGCCCTAAGGCCAGTTTTGCCAAGAAGAAAACAAGCTCAAAGTGGAGTGTCTTTGGTGCTTAATATTCTCTCAAGAATAGAATGGTGCTGCCAGGAGCAATCGTGTCTCACTTCAACAGAACCCTAAGTTATTTAAATGCTATATTTTACAACCCTTTGAAGTGGTTGAAGATTACCTATTTATGCTGAATACAGTCTCTATGTATCCAAAGAACCTGATAAGTCTAACTATAAGTAAGACAAGCATAGGTGAATATTGATCTATAATTCTTAATACCTATATAACTTAAAGACTAAGACCTTATATTATAATATTATGCAATAAACAACTGTGCAACAAATGAGGAAAATGACTTCAAAATGTAAATAATGTATAAGTTCCTTGATCAGAGGTAGAAATGTACATTGCAATATGATAAATATATCCTAAAATTGTAGATTTAGAAATATTTTTACATATTCTTTTCAATGGCTGACCTACAAAGTATTGATATAGGGTGTGGCTATTGAACATTCCCTGTGGAAAGATGGTTCACTGGTATCTCCTATTAGGTTGAGAATTATTATAAATAGGCATGATGAAGGAAAAATTTTCTCTGTCCTTTTCTTGTAAAGGTGTAGTGAAGAAACAGTCTTTTAAACCAATAACTATAAGAGGTCATCCTTTAGGTAATAGAGAAGGCAGAGGAATTCCAGATTGTAGAGGGCCTTGAGGTTGAATTACCTTATGGACAACTCTTAGATCTGTTACCATTCTCCATTTACCAGATTTCTTTTTAACAACAAATACAGGAGAATTCCAAGGTCTGGTTGATTCTTCAATATGGTGAGCATCTAGTTGCTCTTGTACCAGCTGTTCTAAAGCCTGCATCTTTTCCTCAGTTAGAGGCCACTGTTTAACCCATATTGGTTTCTCAGTTAACCATTTTATTTATTTATTTATTTATTTATTTATTTATTTAAGATTTCTGTCTCTTCCCCGCCACCGCCTCCCATTTCCCTCCCCCTCTCCCAATCAAGTCCCCCTCCCTCGTCAGCCCAAAGAGCAATCTGGGTTCCTTCCCTGCCCTGTGGGAAGTCCAAGGACCACCCACCTACATCCAGGTCTAGTAAGGTGAGCATCCAAACTGCCTAGGCTCCCACAAAGCCAGTACGTGCAGTAGGATCAAAAATCCATTGCCATTGTTCTTGGGTTCTCAGTAGTCCTCATTGTCCGCTATGTTCGGCGACCCACATTGGAGCACTGGACTGAAATCTCAAGGTCCAAATCAGGAGCAGAAGGAGAGAGAGCACGAGCAAGAAACTCAGGACAGCGAGGGGTGCACCCACACACTGAGACAATGGGGATGTTCTATCGGGAACTCACCAAGACCAGCTGGCCTGAGTCTGAAAAAGCCTGGGATAAAACCGGACTCAGTTAACCATTTTAAAGATAGGACTGTTGGTACATCTAAAGGTTTGCTAGTTGATTTGTGTTCTTGTACAGCCTGAATGACTGGTGGCCTTTGTGTATGGTATCTTATAATATCATTCCCGGAATTATGAGTTCCCGATTATCAGGAATGTAAATCTTGGTATTTCATTGCGGCAGCAGGCCACGACCCCATAGCTTAACAGCAATATTAGCCACATATGGTCTAAGCTTCCCTCTCTGACCTTTTGGCCTTATACAGTGAACCCATCTTTTTGGAACAGGTATTTTTGCTTGAAACCTATATCCATGAAACTTAACCTGAGTCTTTGGACTTCTCCTGGTATCTTTCATTTACTATAACTATAGCTGTGAGAAGCTATATATTATGAATATTTCTAATATAATATATCATAATATATTAGAAACTGTTCTCTATTTTAGGAGAGTAAACCAAAACACAGATTAGTTCAGACAATAAATTAAGGCAGCATTGGGATGAAACTTGAACTCTTCACTATCATCTGTCGTGCATGACACAGAATGAATTATTTACATTGACTTTTCTAAATATCCTTCTTCCCAATGTGCTTTTCTACCTGGCTTGTCTGAGATGTGGTCTTAGTTAGGGATTCTATTGCTGCGAAGTGACTATGACCACAGCAAGTTTTATAATGGAAACTTGATGTGATGGCTTACGGTCTCAGAGGTTTAGCCCATTATCATCATAGCGGGAGCATCGGGGCGTGCAGGGAGATATGGTCCTGACTACATCTTGATCAAAAGGAAGATGTGGACTGTGACTCTGAGCAAATCTTAAGCAAAAGAGACATCAAAGCCTGCCCCCACAGTGAATACTTCTTTCAACAAGGTTACACCTACTTCAACAAGGCCACACCTCCCAGTACTGCCACTCCCTATGAGCTTATGGAAAGCAATTACATTCAAACTACCACAGATGTTATAATAAACAGTAGTCTCTATTTGTAAGCTTGAGGTTCTTAATTCTGACAGTGACAAGCCACTAAGTGCAGAAATTTAAAAGGTGGTCTCTTCAGTTTCATTAGGGTCTGTCTGGTGATTATTGGTTTTTTTTTTATGTCATGCAGAATTCTTATCTCCTGGTATACAGAATACTTTAAGAAACCATATTTATGAGGAGCTCCTATTTTTTGACCTGAGTTTCTCTCTTTCCAATGCCTGGAGATGGACAAGGTTTTACCAGATAACAAATAAATGTTAGTTGATGAGAAATTTTCAAAGGGGAAGTGAGTTCAAGGCTGAGTTCCATTCAACAGTTAGTCAGATAAAACACTTGTTTTTACTGATGAGTATAAAGACTGTAAAACAATGAAAAATTCATTCTCGCATGCCTTTTCCAATTATATACTATGAGTATTGTAAAATATAAAATTATTTAGAAAATGAAAAAAATCCTAACTAGATCATCCATTTACTTTCCTAGACCTTTTCCAGTTTTTGACATTGTATCTTTCTCTTGCCATTATAACAATTCTAATTTCCAAGGTTTTATATTCTACTTAGAAAAAGTGAAAAAAACTCATTTGGAAGAAATAAAGTCTATTTTTTAAATAGAACTCCTAAATTTTCCAGGCCTTCCACAACAAACACCACACAACTGATTACAGAAAACTTCAAAAATGCAGACATTTGAATTTGTGGGTTCCTCCACACTGGATGGTTCTTTAGAGGAATCTTTCCTTGCTTCCCCCTTGATACTTATAGTTATGTTCCCTAGGTGCTTGCTGGCAGACAGACACAACAGCATCCCTGCCTCTGTGGTTGCAGGTGATAGGGTGTATCCATATGAGTCTCTTTGACCTCCTCTGGCTAGGATCCATCCTGTTCTAGAATATCATCATTTGAGTTTAACAAGTTCTGTCTGAAAGACTCTGTGTCCTCTCAAGATTATTTTCTCCGGTTCAGGCTAGACATGATTATACTATAATCCAGTGCACTCTTATAGTTTTGCTTGCTTCCATCTTTGAACAGTTTGGTTATCATGTGTGTGTGTGTGTGTGTGTGTGTGTGTGTGTGTGTGTAAGGAATATTTTTCAAACTTTCCCAAGCAACAAAGTTCACCCAAGGACTTTCTAAGCTGTACACAGCTGACTCCGATCTCAGAGACTTGATCTGAGCTTCCGGTCTGTTGCTGGCCTGGCAGTGTCTGTCTTCTCTTTCCACACTGGTTTCTGCTCTTACAGTCCGTGAAAATCCCACCATTATTAGAATCGTTTTGCCTCCTCTCGAGTCCATTTAACCTTTTTTCTTAATTCCCACAGCTCCAAAGTGCTTTGATAGGCTGACATAATATAGATTTGCCATCTAAATTTCTGAGAGGCTTTAGTATTTGTATGATGTTTTAATATTTGCTAGGATTATTTCCTTTCCAGGGTTGGTCTTCTTTTCTTAGATTTAGATTTCTAGCTTTAGATTTCTTCTTTCATTTCTTCAGGTGGAAACTTGATAGCTTTTATCCTGTGATATTTAATTACAGTCACATTTTATACACACATATTCTTGAAATTGTATAATTTTATAGTCTTTGAATCCAAGAAAACATGTATTTGCATTTTCCTCACTGTCATTTTAGGCCATTTGGTGTGTTTTCATAAGTTCCCTTATATGTGACTTACATGTCATTGTGTTTATTCCATGAATTTGTTCCTAGCACCTTCATAAATAGGCATTCCCTTCTGCACCTAGCTTGTGTGTAGGTGATTCTTATGTATGAATGTAATTACACTTAATGATACCTGTTTTCATATGTTTTTTTTAAGATAGATGGTTGTATCATTTTGTTTCTTGTCTTCCAGTTGAGTATCTATCATTTCACAATTTTGTTTTGTTAATTTCTGCTAGGGAGTGGCAACAGAGTTCTTAAGGGAAGTAATGGCATTTGGTTCTGTTCTTTTCATAAGAGGAGAAATGCAGGCAATGGGTAAGTTGGAAGACTGGCTAATGACTTCTAGCAAGAAACAAATCAAAAACATCCCAGTAGCCCTCTTGGGGGCAGGCCTGCTGCCATCAGTGTACACAAATCACACAGCTTACACCACCAATGTTGCCAGGACTTCACCCAGCACTTCCTGATCTGGAGTGGTTAGCTTGCTGCCATTGTCTGTGCACCATCTGGATTGAGTGTTCCCTCTCTTTGCTTGTTTGTGTTACAAGGTCCAACTTGTATATAGACGAAAAAGATAGTAAAAACCTAGTACTTTTGAGGAGGGGGCTCTGTATCACCTCGTGCCTGGAAAAAAAATGACAGTTGGCTGCCACATTAGTACTTCCAGGTCAGGACTAATAAATGTGGTGTTGAAAAAAATAGAAGTTAGTATGAGAAACCTCCCCTTGTCCCCACACTTTCGTCTTTTTAATTCTTGTTTTCCTACTTATTTTTTAGCAATATTAATTGAACAAAATAGTGGTATTCATTGCAACATTTAAATGCATGCACATAACATTCTTTGATCATATACCACCCTAGTCCCCCTTTTTTTCCCTCAATATTCTGCCTTGCATATTTTTCTCCTAAAATGCTCCATGTGAGAGAGAATATGTCACACTTACATTTTGATGTTTGACCTATTTTTCCTAACATTGTGATCTCTAATTGTATCCATTTTCCCAAGACACCGTAATGTAGTTCTTTTTGAGGCTAATACTACATTGTGTTTGCATGTTACATGTTTTATTCATCTATCTATTGATAGGCATGTAGGCTGATTTCATAACTGTTATTGTTAACTAGTACTGCAATAAAAAGAGTACACAAGCATCATTATTGTACACTGACTTGGACTCTTTTGAGCACATCTCTAAGAGTTATAGCTGGGTCATATTCTATAGTTCTATTTTTGTTTTCCTGAGGAGTCTCCATGGCAATTTCCATAGTGACTCTACAAATTTATATTCTCACTAACAATGCTTCCTCGTCCTGCTGTATCCTCTCAAGCATTTTTATTTTTTTTTTCTTTTTTGGTTTTTCGATGATAGACATAGTGACTGGGGTGAGAAGAAATCTCAAAATATTTTTGATTTTCAATTCCCTACTCGCTGAAATGTGCTAAATATTTCTTCCCCCAGATTGTCAAGGGCCACTGTAGTTCATTTGAGAACTATGTGCTTAATTCATCTACCCACATATTTATTGAGTTCCTTGTTCTTTACTGTTAATTCTTTTGAGATTTTTCTATTCTTGCATGTTAGTCCTCAGCTAGATAAATAGCAGTCAAAGAATTTCTTGCATCATGGAGGCTGTGTGGTCACCCTGTTGATAGTTCCATGAGAAGCTGTTTCATGGGATGTGTTGCAATCCCATTTGTCAGTTATTGCTATTTCCTGAGGGATGAGGTCTTCTTAGAAGTACCTCACTTGGATGAGGTCTTCTTAGAAGTACGTCGCTTCTTGTAGTATTTCCCCATGTTTTGTTCAGTGGTTTCAAAGTTTCATGTCTTACATTAAGATTTTCAATACATTTTTCTTTGTACAGAGTAACAGAAAAGGATGTAGCTTTAGTCATCAAATGTGGATATCCAGTTTTTTATGCAACCTTTGTTTGAAAAGGTTTTATTTTTTCCAATGTATATTTTTTATTTCCGATATTAAAATTTGTATTATCAATTTCAGTAGAGTAAATTTGGGTTCTTACCATGAAAAAATAATCCTATCCAGTTTGAAATATATATTTTGGCAATGTGAGATTTGTGAATTTTGTGCAGCATTTCTCTAAATCATAAATATATTTAAATTATTACAATTGGCGTTTGCTTAGAATGTCTGCTTTTATTTGACTTTTTACTATTCTGTATTATATTACAGACCTCCTATGACTGAGGAAAACATACTTCAGTGATAAACTTATTACCTATTCAGCTCTTCATTGTATGGCCTTCCATGTCCTTATTCCCAATGTGCAGTTAACATTAGTATTCACTGGGGGACTGGCCAGCCTGCACCTATGTGGTGTTTGTTCTATGAAGTCTAGCGCTGCCTCCTTTTGGTGTGCAAGGGCCCAAATTAGATATTATATAAGATTATGAAGAGATTTTGACGATAAACTGCTTGTTTGGAAACTGTGTTTATATGCGTCACTGATTAGTTATGACTCACTGCTATGAAAAATAATTTAAACTTCAGAGTATTTATACTAAAATGTTTAATAGCCTCATCATGATTCTTTTAATTTCCTTGAGACCTATGGCTAATGCTCCATTTATTATTTGGAATCTGTTAATTTTTGTTTAGTTTTTACTCTGAGTCATTTCCATGGTGAAAAAAATTTAACTGAAGAACTACTTTACTAATGCAGGGTTGATTAGTTGATGAACATTTGATTTTGTCTCTTTCTATAAGATTAAATGATTTTCTGTTTCAATTCTCAAGCTGTCATTTTTTAAATTTAGATTAATTTACTCAATTAATTATAACTTGTATGTTCTAGTTGTATGTTTCCTACTGAGACATAACTTTAGTCTTCTATGTCTTAGTAGGCCTCATTAATTTCTAAAAATTTTACAGTTGCTTTTGAATTCTTTATTTTGTAATTAATTTAAATATATTTGACAAAATGTTTACTTTAACTTCTATTGTTAGTTTTTTACATTGAAGCAAAAATACAATGTCTCTATTGCCTACAGTTGTGAAATATGAAACATATCTATTATATTCAAAATTATGGTTGAGTGAAATAAATGAAATATTTATTAAATATTAGAATTATAATGGAAATATAACTTTTTTGGAGGCACCATTTTATTAGAATATTAATATGTGCATGTTAGTAAAATATAAATTTAATGAATATCAGTTATGTACATAGAATAAGTATGTTTACAAATGTTACACTTCTATTGTTTTCTTCGCTGGATATTTGTTGTCAACTCGCTGACATAAATTAACACTGTCTTTTAATCTTTTTCTCTGCTCTTTTCATACTTCATTATTTAGGCAATGCATTGCTCTATTGTTTGCTGTATAAAGAGTAGTTATAACTTCAATGCATGTTCTCTTTGTTTCTTTTACACTTTCGGTAATAAACATTATTGTGTCTTTGAAATTAATCATATTAAAATGCCTTTATCCTATATCTTAGTCCATTTCTTTCCTTGAAATTTTTCTTATCATTTTGTTTTATTAAATATCTTTCATATAATGCAAAATATATATTTTAAAAAATGGAATATTTTATATAGTTAGAATACTTTATACTTCTTTTCACATTTTGTGACTGCTCTTTATAAATCAGTATTAGTACATATGAACATTTACAAACACTTTTTTCAGAACTTTTTTCCTTGTAAATTCGTCCTCATTCTTTTGCTTTTATTTCTTGTATTCAACTGAGTCCTTTTTTCCCCCCCTCTGCCTCTTCTTTTTCTTCCTCCCCTTCTCTTTCCCCCTGTGTTAATTACTTCCCTGGTCACTGTGACTAGTGTCTGACAAGAAGGAAGGCAAGGGACGAAGGATTTGTTTTGTTTCAGGGTTTGGCTGGTGGGGACAGCATGGCAGCAGGGGGAGAAACTGCGGGTTCAGGTCTTCCAAGCAAGAAGGCAGAGGGAAAAGTGAGTGCATGGACTCCACTCACTTTTTGTCCTTTTCCTACTTTATTCTGTCAGACAATAGCGGAGGTCTCCCTCCTTCTGATTTTCCTCCGTAGTTAATCTTATCTGGAGTGCCCTCATAATCATTCCCAGAAGTGTGTGGAGCCCAGTCCCACGGGTGATTTTTAATCTAGTTGTTGACAATACTAACTGTCACAATACCTATCTTTACTAACTCAGCGTAGTAGTCTTTTAGGAACAAGTTTTCTATGCTTGCATGGCCTGGAGATTGAACCAAGGACTTTCTTGAAAGCCTTCTACATTGACAGAGGGGCCTGGTTCACATGCTTTATTCGTAAAGAATGCCTTCTTTATCCACATCAGACTGTATGGGATCAGAACTTTTATCTCCATGGTGGCATTGATATTGTTGCCACATAGATGGGGCAACAGATGAGCTACTGTGTCAGATTCCTTTCCCTCTGCGTCTTCCAGTCTATTCCCCACTGCCAATGGAACAAAAGTCAGAACACTATTTTTTTTAATTTAATTTATTTACTTTTAGCTTTTAGATGATAATTTGATTATGTTCCCCTCCTGTTCCTCTCCCATCTCCCCAGACAGTCTTTCCTGTTGTCCTTCAGATTCATGACCTCTTTGACTTTTTAACTACTTGCTATTGCATGCAGATAAATATATGTGCATATATATTCCTAAATATAATCTGTTCAGTCAGGTATAAGGCTACCTGTATGTATGGTTTTAGTACTGCTCAATTGTCACTAGATAACTAACTGTTGTGCTCTTCCTTGATGGCTCCTGTCCCCAGATTTTTCTAAGTTGCCCATAGTTCTTTGTGCTGAGTTGAGGCCACATGGGTTTTTCTCTGTTCATTGATGTTATAATTGTTCAGTTCACATTTGGGCAGTCATGTCAGTGAGAGTTTGGGAGTGTAGCTTTTGATATTTCTAGGAGACACAATCTCGCAGTAAACTCCCTGATCCTCTACCTTTCTGCCCTGTTTTTGCTATCTTTCTGCCCTATTGCAGGCATGAAGATCTTTATATTCACAGATAAGCACTAGGAGAAAAAGGAATGTTAAACACACAGGGATGTCTCTATCATAGGAGAGATATATAACCTGTTTTTTGCCCAGAAGACTTGGAGCAGACACGGTTAATAGCCTGGTGACCTTTGTGCTATCTATGTAGCCAGGTCACACTGTATCTCCCCTGCTCCCCCTGCTGCCACCAGACCCTTACCTGAGCCCATATTCTCAGTTACTTTACAGAACTCATTTTAATGAAAGATGTCACTTATACTTTACAAGGAGTTTTGATGTAGCCATGTCTTAAGCTGTGGTGGACACATGGGTTGCGTTAATTACCACTAGGACACTTATTTCCATACTTTGATGTATTGTTTAAATATGCCCAAAGCAAAGTTCTCAAGATCAGACTCTCAAAGTTTGAAGCAACACCAGCTACTCAGTGATGTTGAACCAAACTGCCTTCTTGCAGACTGATAATGCTGGCTGTGGTATTTGCAAAGACCTCACACCATACCCTCTTCCACAATATTCCAGTCTCTCCAGAAGTCAGATGTCTGAAGTTCAAACAAGGATATGTTTTATAAATTGTGTATAATTTATTTCTTGTATTACTTTCTATGTCTGTTAGTAATTTTTTTGTTAATTTCTATCATTTTTTTGTACTTTGCCTTTACACATTTTAACTTTTCTATCTCCATTTATTGCCTTTTCATAAGCACTAATGATGTTGTTTTATTGATAGCTCTATTTGGCCCGTTTCCATTGCTTTTCTATTCAGGTTGGAGGGGATGGGCGTGATTTGAAATAAGTCAGGAGAAAAAAAGAATCTTAATTGGTTCTAGTTCCTAAACATCAATGCTACAGAACTTTGGGTGTCTAGGTTTAATGCTTTTACTTTTAAGTAGAAATCTGAAGAATTTACCTGACTGAGCCAAAGGCATACACTTTATTTAAAGGGCATTTTATTCACATACTTTAAAAAAATGATGTTCAGAAACAGTGTACAATGAAAAAATCAAACCAGTTACTTCATCATGTACTTGCTATTTTTTTTTTACAACCAACATCGAGGAGGGAAAGACATTCTATTTTAAGGGAAAGTCAGAAAAATAGGTCAGTACATATTTCGTTACCATAACAGAAGCAGTCACATTGGTGGAAGGATTTGGATTTAGATAAAGCCTTATTTACTTATGAGATAAAGTCTTTTTATTCCCAATCTATCAACTTTGTAACATGAACTAAATTTACAAACTTATGATATTGTTTCCATTTATCAGCTGGAGGAGAATTAAAATTAATTACTCAAATTTAGCATTGATTCTAGCCTGCATGGGAAAATAAAATACGTGCTATTTTGTGAGCACAAGTACCAGCCTTTTCTGTTAAAGCTGTTACAATATGTATTTGCTGAAATGAGAGCAACTGTCAGAATACTGGCATGCTACAGCTCCATGGAATGTTTACTGTTTATATGAGATAAATAATAATAGTAATTACTATTATTATTAATCAGCCCTCTGTTTAAGATGGCCTGGGCAACAGGACATATCGTGTATCTCCACTATTTCTTCATCTTCTGGCTTGTCTTGTGAGTGATCGTCCAGTTTTTTCACTAAATGCCTGATAGTCACCCTGAAGAAAACCAAGTCAAGGCATTCCATACTAAGCAACCTGTTTCCACCTCTGAGTCCAACTCAGATTACATTTCTTCTTGGCTAAATGTCAGTTGCTTTCTCTTTTCTAGGTGTACATTTGGACACAAACTTCATTTTTCTAAATGGCATTTTAAGTTCACCAAGACCAGAAACCCAAAATGTTGGTCCTGTGTCCCTTATCTTTCCTGGTATCATACAGCTCCTTTTGCTAGGATTTGTCAAACACCCATTGAAGGAAAAGACAGCTTAGCCCCCTTAGTTTCCTTGGATGTTGGCCTTTATTGCCACACAATGATAAAGCACTAAGGGAATTGTTGCCTGAATGTTGTTAAGTGGATAAAATCCTGTGCTCCCATGTGGCAACAGAGAATCTACCTTCAAAGACCTAAGTTGAAGGACCCCCCAACCCCATACCCTAAAAACAGAAAACTAAACAAACAAAATAGACTTCTTCTCATGAAGTCTATCATTGGGCAAACAATTGTTTCCAACCCTTTTTGGCTGTAGGAAAAGTTCCTTAGGGGAGATTTTATTCTTTTTTTTACAGCAAACTTTTAACTTGACTATGCCTTATTGTACTAGCTCACATGGCCCATTTTTGACTCTTGATCAACAAGAAGCCTTGTTGGGATTTCAAAGGTTAAATGGTACATTGATTGTATTTGTCATCCTCAAGTTTATCTCTGTTGGCTAAACATACAAGCAAACAACAAAAACCCTTTAGATTGGTTCCAAAAATTTTGCTTTTTAACAGGTTCTTGCTTTCTTGGGATTAATAATTCATATATTTTATCGCACTGGGGGCATTTCGTAAGTCCATTATACCTATATTTTCTGTACAGTCAGTAAATTTTGTAGCTCTTAAAATCCATGAAATGAAATATAGGCTTGAGAAGCCATAACACTATCAATACATTAATATTTATGTAGCTCTTTTCATGATCATGACAAACACTCTGAAAGGCTCTCTGGTAAAAGAAAGTGAAATAAAGCATGAAGAGAATGCCAATGATTACAAGCCAAGAGGTCACTTTCAAAGACAAATGAAATGGACTGTGTGCGCACAGTGATTGACCAGTTCCTAGGGAAGATAGCACGCCTGGCACAGGGAACTAGAGGTTTAGAAGCGACCTCGCACTGACGTGCCATTGTTTTAATTAACTAGTCAGGTTTGGCACAGACACTGCCTTCTTTCAGAAAATATGGTGTCACAATTATTTAATGAACTTCAGCCCATGGCGACTTTCAAAACTCTATTAATGTGACTTTGAGTTGGGCAGTGGTGATACACGCCTTTAATTTCAGTGTTTAGGAGGAGACAGATCTCTGTGAGTTCAAGGTCAGCCTGGTCTACAAAGCTAGTTCCAGGACAGCCAAGGCTGTATAGAAGAAAAAAAAAAAAAAAACGAAAGAAAGAAAAAGAAAAAAAGACTTTGTAGTTCTAGACATAACAAGGGATAAACAAACTGGTAAAATACAATCATGAAGACCTGTTTCTTCACACGTAGTAGACACAAAGAAGTGATATAAGTTATGCTATTTTTTTTTTCTGCTATGAGGTTATTCATGAGCAAAAGTTATCTCGGGGGGAGAAGCCTGCCTCTTTTCTGATCATGGGTCTCTCTGCTTCATTTCCCTTAGAAATTATGTTACTAAAATGTATCTTCCCTTGAAAATGTTTTTAGTTCTAACTGGGATGGGAATGATGAAAAGGCCTAAAGAGTGGAATCATAGCATAGGACCCTGCGGGACAATATAACATCACCATGAGAGGTAGGAATAGAAGTTTCTAGAGGGTCATCTAATCCTGAAAACATTGAAATACTGTTGCTTAAGCATTTCAGTGAACCACGGTTCTTCAGGGAGTAGGAAAGCATTTAATATTTCACCCGGTAGCCCCATTACTCTACAAAAACATTCCTCTAGTGAAAGACTGTTGCTTGTTGACACCCTCCACTCCCGCATCTGGATTGGAGTGGTCTGGGCAAAAAGCTGACCATTCACTATTTGTTTTAACCACACTCATTTATCTTACAAGAGAGGAACTTAAATGAGAAAGAACCAAGAGTTATTCACATACTTTATGATTCTGTCATATTACACTGAGGATCATGTTTTTCTGGTATAAGTGCACATTGCAGCAATAAAACCTACTGGTTTAATGATCTTCCTCTCTCTTCCTCCCTCTCTTTTTTTCTCTCCCTCTGTGCCCAAAATTCCCAAGTAAAAAAAAATGTTGATACAAGTCCTAATTTTCTGATTTAAATAGGGTTTGGCTCTCAATGTGTTTTCCTTGCTATGACTCCATTGATAGTTCAATTGTCTGGCTCTGGTTCTTCGAAGTACCCCAGTTCTTGATTTCTGTGACATTACAGCTTCTGGACACATCACTTGGCTATATCTCATGCTCTTGAATGCCTTGTGTTGCCTTCCTCAATTCATATTTGTCTGATTCCCTTTCTTTATATTTGGGGCTTAATGGAGGCAACAATTATTCCAGAATTACATTTATACTGTCTCCTTCCACCTTTGAGCCCAAGTTCTGCCCTCTCTTCAGATATCCTCACAGTACCCCCATTCTGTTATCACTCTGCTATTCCTATAACCAGCCACATCTCAAATTAAGCAGTCACTTTAGTTAATTGTTGCCCCCTTGTATTCTAAGCATCTTTCAGTTTGTCATAATTCTTAGGAGCACAAGAGGTATTTACGTAAATATACAATACCAGTAGGCAAGGAGTTCTGACTTCACATATTTACTACACAGGAAAACTCACTGGAGTTGGGGCCTCTTGTTAGAGACCCTCATTTTCCTCATGGCAATCCTTACCTGTAACTAATATCACCAGAACCCTCTCTCTGGCAGCTCAAGTTGAATGGCTCTCAGTTTCTGCCCTAACAGAGTTTACACTGGAACCATTAGGTAACCTCACAGGATGTGTGAGAATTAAATTAACAAGGGAAATAAAACAAAGCAAGTCTAGCAAGTCAACTCAGAGGCTTCAGTTTTGCTAAAGGTCTGTTAGTGACTGCAAATTTGTTGACCAAGCCAGGCGATGGTGGCGCATGCCTTTAATCCCAGCACTCGGGAGGCAGAGGCAGGAGGATCTCTGTGAGTTCGAGACCAGCCTGGTCTACAGAGCTAGTTCCAGGACAGGCTCCAAAGCCACAGAGAAACCCTGTCTCGAAAAACAAAACAAAACAAAAAAAAAATTTGTTGACCAGGCAGCTTTTCTGCAGTTTTTGTTTGTTTGTTTGTTTACAGTTCTTATGCATGGATCCAGAATGTAGGTAAACTTACTCTCCGTGTAGTTTTATCTTTCATCTTAAGCTAGAGGCTTCATAGATTAACATTTATTTCTTCTCAAAGGGATGGCTTGCTGATTTACAAATTTTCCAAGCGAGCATTTCACAAACTCAGCATAGATTCCTCACTGAGGTCTTCTGTGGACCTTTGTTACAGTTGGTATTGATACAATTGCCTATGGCTTTTCTGAGTGTGTTGTTGTCCATTGACCTTAGATAGGAAGCGGGCATGGACCAAGCCCTTGACCTAGTGATATTTGTACAGAATTTGCATTAATACCCACTACAGCAGATTTGTGCTTGTTTGTTTTGCTTGAGACAGGGTTTCTCTGTGTAGGCCACACTGAGCTAGAGCTTCTAGTCACTCTGCCTCAGTTTCCCTAGTGTTGTGAATCCAGGAATGAATGTTTAGCTCACTACTATACCTTGAGACTTTAATTTCCAGATTTATTACACTCAAAAGGAATGTCTGCTAAGAGGGGACAGTGGAAGTGTACTAGAAGTGAGGTAATCCTCATTTCTGACTGAAAATTCTGCCTCCCTGTTCTTGCCCTTCTGCCCCCCATCTCCCGTAGCCTCCTCAATTTTAAAGATTTATTTTTTTAAGTATATACAGTTTTGGTAAGAGATTCTGAAAAATACCATTACTTTAGAAAATCATATTCCATAATAATAATTTTCTTGTGCTGAATTAAGAATGTCTTACTTGACATGTGCTTATCATCTAGTAGATACTTGCTCAGACTTTACTCTATGCTGAGTATTCAGTATGAGAGGATAGGAAGGTGAAAAGGAAAACTAAAAATAATGTTTGGGAGATTGCTGGGTAACACATGAAAAATAACAATTATAACCAAAGCTCTCCCCTCTCCCCCGCTAAAGCACTTTAATATGCTGAAGCCTGAATATTTGCTTAGGTGTAGACAGAAAGGTGGCATGTGTTTAATACCAGACTTGAAAATTAGAAATTGAAGAAGAAAATGTATCAGCTTTTCCCAAACTCAGATGTTATGCTTGCTTTTTCAATCCAGCTTCCATTTAAATTGGTTTATAAATAATAATGCTCCTTACTGCAGACTGTCTCATCCAGTTGATGTCTGAGAATGAAGCTTGCAATAATTGTTTATCTTTCCTATGCATAATTGTAAGTTAGTTTACACTTTACTTAAAAGAGATGCTTTCTAGACATTTTGATTCATTTTTATTTGAATGAAACTGACTGCTTGACTTCTATGGCTTTACAGTCAGAAATTTGAATTCTAATTCTGTCCTGTGGCATAGAAGTTGCTTCTGTCTCTAGCCCCTATGTGTGTGGAAGCTCTGTCCCAAAAGACCCTCTGAGCCTTGATATGAATTCTCACCCAAGTCCCTTCAGAGCATGAATGGGTTTAGCAGTTGGCACTCAGTCCTCTTAGCATAGTTTTCATTTTAAAATGCCAGTTTCTCCATTGAAGAGCAGCTTGGTGAAACTTTGCCAGTCACCGAATGGTCACCCTGCGCTTCAGATAGGATACCCGTTCACAACACAATTATCAAGTTGTATGTGTTAGCAATATTCTTAATAAGATAAAAAGTATTACATTGGTTTACAACAGAGCAGCGCATTTGGCCTACTTGCCTGTAGTGTTTATTTATAATACCTTGCCTTTGCACTAAGCCCTCAGTTTATCCCATAGGACACCATCGGAAACAGTCCTGTGGGGCTCTGGGGTGTACTTACTGGAAGGGTTCAGTGGCAGGTTCACAGTTTAATAAAGAATCCTTCTCAATGGGTCTGGCAGGAAAAGTTCCTGGTGCTTTGCTAGAGTAATCGGTATATCTTTATCTCGCAAACACAGTAAATTATGTAACTACTCAAGGTGTTCTGCCCCACTGACTGATCTCAGCCTGGTGACAGATTTGAGCTCTCTGTTGTGTGCCTTGGATTTTACGGCACAAATGTTCTATATTCATCATTCTGGTTTCATGCCATGTTTTATTCCCCTTAATATTTCATTGCATTCAATTTCATCCCAACTAATATATATATATATATATATATATATATATATATATATATATATATAACTCTGTGTTTCTTCATGAGATAAAATGCCTTCTATTTTCTGATGAAGGCAGGTTTTTTGAGGGGGAGTTAAGATAAGCAGTAATCATTAAATATTAAATGGAAAACTTTTAATCTTTAACAATAAAGAATTTGAAGAATGTTGGTGAGGTGGCAGGTAAGATTGGAAGGAGAAAAATGATGGAAGAAGAGAGATGAGAAACCCTGGCAAAGAGCAGGCTTTTATGTTGAGTATTTGCAATGGAGGTCAAGTCACTGAGAAACTCATTTGAGTAGCTTGACTGGTCTTTAGAAGACATGAAAGACTTACAGTCATAGAAACACACTAAGGGAATACATTAACGTTGAACAATGAGGACAGAATGTTTATTTTCTGCCTTTGTCTTTATAAAGTTTATCTACCTATTTGTATCACAAAGTTTGTCCCTGCTGTTAAACTATTCGGATAGAGTGTTTCACTTGGGGTAGCTGCCAGTTATATGATGTCTGATGATATCAAAGTTATCTAGTGAAGCCTTAATCAATACAAATAATATGCTAAGTAGACCACCTCGTATCTTATTGTAGCATCACTAAATGTAACATCATAATGTAACATCATTGAATGTTATGCTTTCCTGAGCAGAGAGCACCAAGCCTCAAGGTGGCTCCCTACTATCGCACTGAGGGCAGGGTGTCATGAAAGGAAAACTACCTAGCTCATTAAAGAGATAATTATTCTTCCATCTCTTTAGCATGGCTTAAGGTGAATCAGCTTTCCTAGGGGTCCAGTCTTCTCGTGAGGTTATTGACAAGCTTAGCTAGATCAGCTCATATGTATTGGGTAGCTTGTATGTTAGTCTCTACCCAAGGCCACAGGTACATTCTATTCTTCTGATGAGAAGCAAATCTCTTTCCCTTAATGAGTCTCAATGTAACATCCCCTCCTTTGATCCCTAGCATCATTTAGGAGGTGGGATCAAATTAGGGAGTATATATGAGCCATTTCACCATGAAATTCCAGTGATCCAGGTAGACACTGTTCACCAGAAGTGATTAGTGGCTGGACTGGCATTTGAGTCACACCCTAACTTCCAGCCTCCAAGGAGGGTGATGGTTTAGGAGGCGGTAAGAAACCAGGGCTTCTTTCTGGCACTGTATGCCTGGGGATCAAGGACATTTCTGGAGATGCTGCTTTGGTCCCTGACCTGACCGGTTTGTTTTCTAGCTTCTGTTCTCATTAGTACCACCTGTCATAAATGTGCAGTAATAATGTCTCAAGAGCTAATAGTATGAGGGGAGGGTGGCTGTTCTTTCTAATCAAGTTAACGTCAGTTTAGATGTGGCACATGTGATTGAGCTTGGTATTTAGTTTTCCTGCAGTTGCATTATTTCTGTGATGGGTAGGATGGTGGAGACTCACAGGCTATGACCTGGCTGTTCCACCGTCTTTATTGGCATAGTCTTCGGCTGGATTAAAGCATTTGCAAATGAAAAGCCAAGAAAATAAAGTTTCTAAGTATTTTATTCCAGATCGCATGTTGAGTCAACTAAACTTTTCATTTTAGAATAAAATAAGATTAAGCACAAGCACACTGGCAAAACCTTAAAGACCCCATGGCTTTGCGCATCAGGAGATAGCATGGTCCCAACGGAATAAACTGTGTCTACAAAGTAAGTTCATCGGTTTGGGTGGAAAATTCATTATTTTTTTAAAACAGCACATAAAAATGAGACCATGCAACCTAAGACTGCAATTCATCACCCTCTGGCTGAACACAGAGTAAATAGCATGAAGGATGTGAAAGTTTTAAAATTAGTCCCTAGTTTTCTCATTACTATGCAGATAAGGCTAATTTCAAAGGATCTATGCTTTCGGAGATATGGCTTAATGTTAGAAATTAATGAGGTAAGTTTTTTCAATATTTAAATCAGTTCTTGGTATTAAGTTAAAAAGTTGTCAGGGAAAATTATTTCAGACCTCAAGAATTTCACTTTGCTTGGTCAGTGGTATATTAGGTGGGGGAGGAGCTTGCTGCATTGGGGTAACTGGGGGTCCCTTTTCTTCTTGCTACAGGCGTTTCCATGAATGGAATGGACTAAGGGGGGAAGTATAGAGTATTTTGAGTCACTGACTTTTCCCTCAGCAGAAATGACTGATGTGGTGGAGACTTTGGGAGGAATCAGGTCTCTCTTGTGCAGCCTTTGTCTCCTCTCTGGAAGCCCCCACTGCCTTGGGGGTACATGTGCTCATCTCTCTCTGAACCCTCATGCTCTTCTGACTTCACATTGCTTGTGAATACAGGCAAGTAAGAGAAAAAGAAACAGGTCTAGGTTTTATCAATTCAGTCAGAACTGTCTTCATGTTCTCAGAGAGAGCAGGGGACGAAAATGCATCGATGCTTAAAAGATTGGAAATGGCACTCGCTCTCAAGGAACTGAGTGTTCTCATGGAAATGCTCTCAGCAAGAAATTGCAACTAGGAAACAATTAGACACACAATTCATTCATTGTAAAATCAGCTGGGTTTTCTCTCTATGTGGATGGGCAGTAAAGATGCATTACCATCTTTCAGGTATGGAAAACTGTTCAGTTTGTGTCCAACAGATTCAGCATAGGAAGCTTACATCAGAAAGCTCACATCCCAGGTTCTTTTTTTTTTTTTCAGCAAAAAGCACCTTTATCTACTGGGCCATTTCACCAATAAGGAAAACATATTCTTGTCCCATGCACAATTATATACATATGCCTACACTTATGTACCGTTTTTTTTCTCTGCAGCGATTACTTAGAGGGATGCAGATTCCATTTCAGACTAAGAGCTCAGCGCTGCCCCCCAGCTCACAGCTCCCGAGATGAAAGGTATCATTTATAAATGCTTCCATTTGCCTTTGAAGGCTCAAATGCCTTTTCTCAGCCCTTCCCCCAATTTGCCTTGACATCTATTTGAGACTAAGAGATTATTCAGTTTAACAGAAGAGCTTGTAAGTACTACGACTGTTTCCAGGATGATATACTTTGTTGCCTTTCTAAATAAAAGATGATGATTTTCTTATGTGATAGGAGAAAGGAATGCTTTTGACTTCAAATCTTTGCTTTTTGGAAAACACCACAATTTGTCAATTTGAGAGGTTTTTTTTTTAAGCTTTAGAAGACCTTAGAAAGTTTTGAAGTACAGCTCAGAATTCTATGTACTTTTTTTCAAAAAGCTAGTAATTTTATTTGTTAGGTGCTGAGATAGAGCAGGAACTGAGTATCTGATACATACTTTCTTAACAGCCTTGCTGTTGAGTTAATAACACAAAATACAGAAATTGCTTTTGTATTCTTGCAGAGCGTCCACATTCACATTCATGACCGAAAGTTTTTCTGTAGACATCACTTAAACAGTCCCTGGGTAGGAAAAGTTAATACTGAACTTCTGAATGTTTTACCCTATGTGAGATAATGATTGATTGTTTCATAATAAAAAGTGTTACTTGTATAAATATTAATCACAGGCTCTTTCAGCTGTCATTTTCCAGCTTCAGAAGTTTGCTGTGTTTTTATCTCTTGAGTACTTCCTTCTATTTGCCCCTCTCCTTGTCAACCGCCAGCGTTTCACCATATGACAGAGGTGAAAGCCACTCTGCTCAACCAGAGCAGATGAAGCAGGTTAACCACAGTTCCCTCTGTCAATCATAAAGTCTTCTTATTTTACATGAAAGAGGGGACACTTGATCTCTGTCCCTGACTTCCTTTTAGATGGAAGCCATGTCATTTACCTGATTTTTTTCAAAACATCTTGTTACCTGAGCCATTTCCATCTTCAGGTCTTTTTGATCACTGGGTTAGAAACTGTTCTTGCCACAACAGTGTTGGGGGTGGTGAAAGGGAAATTAACTGGGCTTAGGAGTTGGACACATGAGAATGAACAGACACAAGCACCGTGAAGTTGAACTAATCGTTCCCTCAATTATAATCACACAGTGCCTCCATCCCCTCTGGAAAAATTCCACGCAGCCATGGGTGCAGTGACCCTGTCTTTTCAGTCTCCCGTCTGGAGAATGTGAAATGATTTTGGTTATGTCTATCGGAGAGACCTCCAGTGCTGACCCTGGAGTTATCAAGTGGAGATCAGAAACAAGGCAGCAAGGTCTGTCACCTTTGGAAGAAACAAGATTTGTGAAAAGCACAGTTCCTGAGCTGTGTATTTCAGCAGAATTAAGTATGAGGATGGTCGGGAATGGAATATAGATGCTGCTATCAAAATGGATGGGAGGCTGCATGTGGCAGCGAAGTCAGTATGTCTACTTACTCACGCTTTCATCACTATTAAAATGCAGTCCTGGGTCTTTCGCTGTGTAAAAATGATTTTTGTCACAATGCATTGAAAATATAATGGAATAAATAGAAGAAAGATCAGTTTTCTGCTTGTAGCTCTGCTCAAATTCACGATTTATTATTTTTAAAGTTAGTATATAAAAATCCCTTTGGAAGAATCTGAATTTCAAACAGCCTCCTTCTTGAGGAATGTCTTCTGAAGTTGAACTTAACTACACTAGAAATGCAACATGGAAACACAGTATAAATTAGACTGGTTCTTTTTTGTATCACATTGTGTGTTCCTATAGCAACCCCTCCAATTTTTCTTGCCCTTTATTGACCAGATATATTTTTAGTGATTCCCCACAGGCTCACAGCAGAATAAAAATGATGAAGACAAAAAGTATATATATATATATATATATATATATATATCTGCACATACATAAGATCAGATGGGATTCAGGGCCACTCATTGCTCTTTTTCTATCTTGAGTTCATTGATTCTAGATGTCCCCATGGCTTCAAATATTTGTCATGGAGTTTTATTTTCTTAAATTAATGATTAGTGTATTAGCAATCCAGGAATTTCACACAGAGTCAGGCCCATATTTTTATCCACAGAAATTGGATTCTTAGACAAAAGCTAGCCCATGACTATGTATGCTTGCCAAATTTAGGCTATATTTACCCAACCTATGCTTGCAGCTACTGCTCTGTCAAGAGAAATATAAATATTAATGAAGTATCTTTCTCATGAAGGGGAGATTCAGGGAGTGCTCTTTATCTGTCAGGGCTGACTCAATCAGCACACACTTTTCTGGACAGATCAAATGTTTATAGAGTCACAAATTGACATTTATCTGACAATTTTCATATTCACCTCACACAACTTTCTTTATCAGGGCCTTGGTATTTCAACATACCGTCGGGCTTTCTGTGGAGAAATTAAACATACAATCTCTCCCTTTCCAAGGCATCACTCATGCTCCTTCCCAGGGTAATTTGGGTGTGAAATGTAAACACGTGGCTATGTAGAAACGTGGTCAGCCACAGGATCGTCCTTTTACCCCTGTCTGTGAAGAGATAACCTATACCACAAATGGAACCATTCTTAAGTTGCTATGACAACATCTATTGAAAGCCCAGGAAGAAATGCTTTTGTTATATCCGGCCAAACCTTAGTGAATGATGAGGTTGTTCCTTTCCACCTTGGACCTTTGTTTCCATCCAAAATCTATAAATCTATAAAAAAGAAAAGAAAGAAAATAGGGGCACTTTGTTTCTCAAAAACTTAAATGTAGGCATATCCGAGAAATAAAACATGTGCCTATTCAAACGCATACGCATATACATACTTCAAATGATTGGCAAGAAGGAGAGGAAAATAGTTTCTATTTATGGCTAACATTTCTCTACGAAATGCCAAAAAATCTCCATGAAGTATGAAGTCAGCCACGGTATGTTTCACTCTGCGGTAGGAGTTCCTGTTTACCAATGTCACCCTTATAAAAGTTATCAGATGATTACAATACTAAAGTTCCTCATAATCTTTACAAAGTTATTTTTAATTTTTGAAACTATAATTTGATTATGACATTTCTCCCTTCCCTTTCCTTCTTCCAAATCTTTCTATAAATGCCTCCCCATTCTCTCCGCTCAAATTCATGACCTATTTTTTTCCCTAAAAACAAAAGAAAACCCTTTTGTTACTGAATGCATATATATATATATACTTTGTGTATATAAACTCATCAATATAACCTGCTCAGCTTGTGTAATGTTACCTGGATGTGTTCTTAGGGCTAACTATTTAGCACCAGACAACTAATTGGTGTGTTCGTCCCTTGGAAGGACCACCTTTCCTCTTCCCAGATCAGTTGCCTGTAGTTTTCTGTGTAAATTTGAGGTCTCATGGGATTTTCTCCATCGAGTTTGTCATATTTTTTGGTGTCATCCCTGTTCAGCTGAAATTTGGACAACCATGTTGGTGACAGGTTTGGTGCAACTTCTGATATTACTGGGAGACACGATCTCAGAAAAACCCCTGATCCTCTGGCTCTTACTGCCTTTCCACTTCTCTTCCACGCTGTTCTCGGAGCCTTAGGTGCATGTGAGTTTCACGGTTGTATCCACTGGGACTGGGTCCACAAGTCTGTTTTTTTTTTTTGTGTGTGTGTTGTGGTTTTCTTTAGTGCTCCTTGTTGCAAAGAGAAGTCTTCTTGGTGACTACACTGGTCTGTGGGTTCAAAGGCAAATGTTTACAGATTGTTGTTAGGAATATGCTGGTTTAGTAAATTAATAGTTGTAGATTCTCTTCCAATAACCATGATTTCACTAATACTGAGAGGAAGGTGTCCAGTACCAAGCACAATCTACTTATCATGGAGTGGGTCTTAAATCCAACTAAGGAGCTGTTGGTTACAACCAAAGTATTGATGCCACTGCTACACCCTTAGGGTTATTATGCCATGCTGGTCATTAGGATGGTTCATAGGCATTGCAATTAGGTGGGATTGTTGGTTGCCTCCCTCCTTGGGAAGCTTGCATAGCTCTGTCTGTTACCATAAAGCTACTCCACAGAAAGAGACATTCATGTCAGTCCCAACTTAGAGGTATATCATACACCAGAACTTATATTCATAACAAGATTAACTGATGGAGATTAGTACTATCAGCCTTTAACATAGGGAAGATGACTGAGGATCATAGCAGGAAATAGTGGTACTTTCAAAGTTCAGTAATTCACATGTGAAACTCTCAACACAACTGTCTACAATTCTGTGAGAAATATCATTTAGTATAAAATGGGGTCTAATGACACGGCAGACTGTTTTCTCCCTTGGACTGACAGACATCATTATGATCTTGGTTTACAAGGGAGAATATTATTTTCATAATTCTACTCTATCTGCCTAAATCCCTAGGAGCTAGATGATTTTTCCACTAACTGTTGTTTGTTTCTCCTTTTAAAACTTAAATTCCATGACTCCCAGAGACAATTGACATAGATTAAAATGTTTCAGCATAAATTTAAATACTAAGTTTATAAGTATTTCCCAGATAAATTATACCTCAAAATTAAACTATATTAAGTATGGCAGTTTTATGAATAACTACAATTTTATATAATGCATTTTAATGTCTACATGCCTTAGAACTTTATTTAGCTTCTTTATTCTTGAAAATAATACATTAAAATATATTCTGGATGCTCTTTCTCCTTTAGGGGAGATTTTTTTTTAACCATAGGCCTCAATATCTACATCCCTGTCTTATCCTTTCAAACAGATTTTGCCTACAGTTAAATTAATTCTATCTAAGATACTTTGCCTGTATTTTCATTCTTTTTGTACTTCAAGTAATCTTATTTTCACCTTTAGTTAAACCTCCAATGTTGCAAATCCCTTAAAGGGTTTTGATGCCTGGAGCATACATTAACACAATGTTGCCCCATAGCTTTTTTGAATCCAGCTTTGAAATTGTCAGCTCTCTTGCTATAGCAATTAAAGGACAAACTAGAATTTGCCTAGTTCTCCTCCCCCAGCCCAAACTAAACTGAAGTGAATTTATGTTATAGAACATGTGTACTTTTTTTTTTTTGATGTATTTTTTTTATTAATTTTTTATTGAGAAAAAAAAAAAACAACGTTTCCCCCGCCTCCCCGCCTCCCATTTC
Source organism: Neodon shergylaensis (assembly GCA_025134845.1). NCBI lineage: Eukaryota > Metazoa > Chordata > Mammalia > Rodentia > Cricetidae > Neodon > Neodon shergylaensis. The sequence goes on along the minus strand of JABTXL010012544.1, from coordinate 9,804,412 downwards.
CCTCTCCCTCCTTCCACCCTTCTCCCCCTCCCCCCACTCCTCTCCCCCTCCCTCTCCAGTCCAAGGAGCAGTCAGGGTTCCCTGCCCTGTGGAAAGTCCAAGGTGCTCCCCCCTCCGTCCATGTCTAGGAAGGTGAACATCCAAACTGGCTAGGCTCCCACAAAGCCAGAACTTGAAGTAGGATCAAAACCCAGGGCCATTGTCCTTGGCTTCTCATCAGCCCCCATTGTTCGCCATGATCAGAGAGTCCGGTTTTATCCCATGCTTCTTCCGTCTCATTCCATCTGGCCTTGGTGAGCTCCCAATAGATCAGCCACACTGTCTCAGTGGTTGGGTGCACCCCTCGTGGTCCTGACTTCCTCGCTCATGCTCTCCCTCCTTCCACTCCTCGATGGGAACTTGGGAGCTCAGTCCGGTGCTCCAGTGCGGGTCTCTGTGACTATCTCCATCCATCCCCAGATGAAGGTTCTATGGTGATATGCAAGATATTCGTCAGCATTGCTATCGGATAGGGTCATTTCGGGTTCCCTATCCTCAGCTGCCCAAGGAACTAACTGGGGACCTCGCCTTGGGTTCCTGGGAGCCACTCTAGTTTCAAGACTCTTGCCAACCCTAAGGTGGCTCCCTTAACTAAGAATTGTGCTTCCGTGCTCCCCTATCCAACCTTCCTTTATCCCAATCAACCTGTTTCCCCAAGTTTCCCTCATCCTCCCCTTCTCACTTTTCTCTCCCCATCCCCCGATAATCCCATCCCACCCCACCCCCAAGATCCCAAATCTTCTACCCGGCAATTTTGTCTACTTCCCATAGCCAAGAGGATAATTATATGTTTTTCCTTGAGTTCGCCTTCTTATTTAGCTTCTTTAGGTTCACCAAATATATACTCCGTGACCATTATTTATGGCTAGAAACCAATTATGAGTGAGTACATCCCATGTTCATCTTTTTGGGTCTGGGTTACCTCACTCAGGATAGTGTTTTCTATTTCCATCCATTTGCATGCAAAATTCGAGAAGTCATTGTTTTTTACCGCAGCGTAGTACTCTAATGTGTATATATTCCACACTTTCTTCATCCATTCTTCCATTGAAGGGCATCTAGGTTGTTTCCAGGTTCTGGCTATTACAAATAATACTGCTATGAACATAGTTGAACAAATGCTTTTGTCATGTGATAAGGCATCTCTTGGGTATATTCCCAAGAGTGGTATTGCTGGGTCCAGGGGTAGGTTGATCCCGAATTTCCTGAGAAACCGAAACACTGATTTCCAAAGTGGTTGCACAAGATTACATTCCCACCAGCAATGGATGAGGGTACCCCTTCCTCCACAGCCTCTCCAGCAAAGGCTATCATTGGTGTTTTTGATTTTAGCCATTCTGACAGGTGTAAGATGATATCTCAAAGTTGTTTTGATTTGCATCTCCCTAATCGCTAAGGAGGTTGAGCATGACCTTAAGTGTCTTTTGGCCATTTGAACTTCTTCTGTTGAGAATTCTCTGTTCAGTTCAGTGCCCCATTTTTTAATTGGGTTAATTAGCATTTTGAAGTCTAGTTTCTTGAGTTCTCTATAAATTTTGGAGATCAGACCTTTGTCTGTTGCAGCGTTGGTCATTTTCGATAAAGGAGCTAAAAGTATACAATGGAGGAAAGAAAGCATCTTCAACAAATGGTGCTGGCACAACTGGATATCAACCTGTAGAAGAATGAAAATAGACCCATATCTATCACCTTGCACAAAACTCAAGTCCAAATGGATCAAAGACCTCAATATTAGTCAGAACACACTGAACCTGATAGAAGAGAAAGTGGGAAGCACCCTACAACAAATGGGCACAGGAGATCGCTTTCTATGTACAACCCCAGCAGCACAGACATTAAGGGCAGCATTGAATAAATGGGACCTACTAAAACTGAGAAGCTTCTGTAAAGCAAAGGACACTGTCACTAAGACAAAAAGGCAACCTACTGACTGGAACATGTGTACTTTTTAATGTAATTTTTTCCAAGATACGCATGAATTATTAACAATACTTTCAGTAAATTCAAACAGGAGTTTGCCTCTATAGATCATCTAATTCTTTCACTTTAGGAAAACAATGTCTAATCTAGAAGGTGCTTCTCTAAAGGTCATGAAACTGATAATTGATATGAACTTCGCTTTTTTAAGAGTTGTGGAAACGTCATGAAAGTGTGTTGTAAATAGTTATGTCTCGATATTCTAAAATTCTAGAAATATAAGCTATACTAAATTAAGTGCCTCATTTGTATGCATTACCATAGAATCCTGCTAAATTTCTAAACTAATAACTTCAGGAAGTGCTCTGCCTGAATCTGAAGTTTCTATCATTTGTTTTTCAATATATGAATAAATTTATATAAAACAATCATTTTATTACGTTCTGACTATAAACTAATAAGCATAATACAGAAAATACTCAGATAAAAATTTGATAAATAACCTTGTTAAGTCCAGTGATGATTGCTATGCAAAACTTGATATGTGTCTTTAAGATGTTTCTCTTAAATAGTTGCACATGCCAAACCCCTTCAATCATAGACACCATAAACTAAAACATTCTTATACTTATTTAAAATATAATTAGTTATTTCCTATCTCTCATTCCTCGCATATCCTGCCACTATTCATTCTTTAGCAAAAGCCTGGTGAAATGAATCATCCCAGGGAGTTAGGTGCATCTCTATTTATACATAGTATGAATAAAAGAATGAGTCATTTAAAATGCTGCAAGAATTGTATTGCCTGAAAAAAATCTAGGGTTCTTCTGAATTCCTGTGTACGAGGCGAAAAATCTGGAATCTTTGACCTGGCTTCCTATTTCTTCCTCACCAACAACATGGAGAGTTGCTTCGGAAAATTCCTTATTGGGGTAAAATCTCTCTGAGACTGGGATTGTTTCCTACAATGCAACCTAGTATTTCCTCAAATCTAATCTTTGTGGAATTGTTGCACAGTTTTATGCAGTTTCAAGGATCTGAATTTTTGGGGACTTCCACTCTTTCTCTCTATCTTATGAGCACTGGACATATTCAGACCTAATCAAAATATAATTAAAATGTGAAAATTTAAGAAACATTCCTTATACTAGGTCCATCTCCTTAGCATCATTCTTGCCCCTCCTAGATTACATATATTTCTTTGAAAATAAAGTCTTCTCACTTCTTATATTACTTTTAAAACAACAAACATCCAAACACGCACCCAAACAGGAATTCTAATCGCAAGCTTTCAAGGACTGTTGAAATAGCTATCTTTTTAAATGTAAATATATAGGAAATACATATGACAAAGTGATTTTACCTACCATGTTTATGTTCACTGTCTCTACATTTCGTGTTTCCTCTGATAACAAGACAAACTGACTCTCGCTGATGATAACAAGATGATGCACTGTGTTTTACAAACAGGTAGATTTCTTAATATTTCCTTTTCTTTCAAGCTGTTGTCATTTACCTTTCTCTCCTCCAAGCTTTGACATTCTCAGGCTCACATCTAGACTATTTCCCCACTGCCTCTTTTTAATTTCTTTTCCTTTCTATTTGCTTCTATCTCTCTCTAAATAGCTTTCAGTGGAGTGCTAGATTTTTCTAAATGCTTATTTTTCTCTTAACCAATACAAAGCCTTTTGTGATAGATGCAGCATTTTTAAAAACAATCAATTGGATTTCATTCATTTCCTCCTTGGATGTTTGCATTCACTCCGCACCAAATCCAGTCCTCAAGTCATTTCAAGTCTATTACAGAACATGTTTCTGCCATTGTTTCTTTGTATTAGATGTCTTCTAACTTGTGAGAAGCATAATTTATTCTGGTGATTTTATCTGCTTTGACAGATATTTCTAAGAAACAGTTCATCAACAGAACTGCAGGACTGATGCATTGCCTAGTGTCATATAACTGCATCTCTGAGCTAGCATGGTATTACTAGATCTCCTAAGGGTGTATGTGTGTCCTTCTACTGGAGAAAATAGTCACTCATAATTGTTTGGGACAAAAATTGTAGTTTTATAATGTTAATTTCCCACTCTTTTATACCATAGCTTTTATTTTCTTTTTAACCATAACTCAGTATTCCTTTTTTATTTACTTCTTTTAGATTTCAGGCATTGTATTACTTATTATGAATATGTCTGACTTCTTTTTAATTATGTTAACTCCCAGACAATTTCATACATAGACATAATGCATTATACTTTTCCTTTCCCCATCTCCTCTTATCTCTTCCTACCCTATTAACCTGACCACACCTCCCTGCATGTTATTTTCCCAGATTCTTGACATTCAGTTTTGTTTGTGATCCATAGAGTTTAATCAGCGCTGAGAATGTAGGGTAGATTGTGCCTTACCAATTGTTATTCTTCGGCCTTTGGAAAAACTCCTAGCTCTTTGCTTTCCTATATACTATTTTAAAATATTTCTTTAAAAGCAATTCCATGGAAAAGATTTTGATTGGAATAGTATTTAGCTTTTTACTTGTTTGGGGAATGTTGATAGTTTTAAGTCATTTGATTTTGGCCTTCTGTTCAGTGCTTTACATTTTGTTGCTATCGACAATGAGTGACTTAATATCTATGTGGGTGTGCAGTAGAATTGAAATTTACTCTTAGAAAGTGCTTTTTATATCCAATAATATTCAATTTACTATATTACTAGGGTTTTTTTTCTCAGCTGAGTATTTCATGCTCTTTATACAGGTTTAATAAATGCAACCAATGACACCTTAAGTTTTGTTTTTATCCTTAACCCTCCCACTATGGAATTAACATAATAGTCTTTCACTATGTGTCTCCAGTTTTGTTTCATTGTACTTTTAAGATAAGAAAGAAACTTCTGGTTTCTCTAAATTATTGTCCTATTAGAAATAAAGTTTTTAATAAATTCAGTGATAGATCCTGAAATGAAGATACAAGAATGAGTCACAGATTGAGTGTTGATTTGTCAGTGTTTGAACTGTCAGAAAGAAAATCCTCTTTTTGTCTGGTCTGTACAATGGGTGGGTATGGTTGTGAGAATATGGGAGCTTCATGTTGCTACAGACTCAGGCATGTTGTTGAAAAAAAGACAGTACCAAGAAGTGTAACATAGAGGAGATTGAAAAGATGGATTGAGGATAACCACTAAGGTTATTACTTTGCGGTGTTTTCCAATCATGCTCAGTCATGGAAGTCACAGCAACATATCCCTTGACTAAGTTGGTTGAAATTTTATCATTCAACCTCATGCCAGAAAAAATCCTACCTAAGTCATTCCCACCCAGGTGTATCTAATTCACTTTCTGTTTCTTCACCTTTCTGTAGGATTTCTCACATTGGACCCCCTTACTTTCTATGGGCTGTTCCTTGGTATAAACTTCTCAGTCCAATCTAGCACCCAAGCTAAATTTATGATCTATTATATGAAGCCATCTTTTTGCCATTACTGCCCAAGATACCATTCAGCCTGAAGAATGTCTACCAATACTGAATACTCATCTATCTCCTAGGCAAACAAAAAAAGTCGCCTTTAATTAAATATATATACATACATATATATATATATATTTGTTTGTATGTATATATATTTGTTTGTTCACTGCTAATTAAATAGCCAGTTAATCTTTTTATTCACCCGTGTCTTAGCTTTCTTTCCTGTAGCTGTGGTAAAGAAACAAGGGAGAAAGGATTAATGTGGCTCACACATCCAGGGGACAGTTAATCACTGCAAGGAGTCTAAGCAGTAGGAATTTGAAGCAGCTGGTTATGTTACATCCACAGTCAAGAACAGGGAGTTAATGTGTATTTGTTAGTACTCGGCCTGGGCATCACAGAGCCTAGCCCATGAAATGGTAGGTCCACCACCATTCAATGTGGGTCTTCCTGTCACTATTAACCCAATCAGAAAATGCCTCACATGTACACACATAGGTCATCCTAGTCTAGATAATTCACCACTGAGACTCCCTTCCCAGACAATTCTTTATTGTGTGAAATTTTCAGTCAAAACTAACCATCACAGCCTACTAAAACAATAATTAATCTGGATATGATGTCATCAAAAGCTAAGTATATAGAGCTAAGATGAGCACCTTGGTAGGAAAGTTTGTCCTTGGGTTTACTATTAACTATTAAATATTTTCCTACAAAACATTTAATTTTCATATAAAAGGTCCATTTTACCCTTAAAACATTCTACTTGATATAATAAGTAAGGAATTTTGAAGGTCAGTTTTTTATCACCCAAAATTGTATGCTTGCATTCAAAATTTTGTGTGAAACTACTTGAGACTGTGTTGATAGTTTAATTCAGTTTCCAAGGGACATTTAGTAGCAGCAAATGCTGAATAGATATATCATACTGTGCCTTTAGGTCCTTGTTCATAAGAAGCAGAATGCTTGTTTAAATTTTGGCTGAAAATTGAATCATTTATTCGTGAACATTCTGTAAACACAAAAGCAAGAATGAAACATGATTAGGAAGGAATTTAGTTTCCTCCTGGGTTTTGCAAAAAAGTTTTTCATTGCTGTTTTTCTCCTGAAGATTTAGAGAAATGAAAAGTTGCTCCCCATACTATTTCCATTCTTGATTTTCTGTTCAAGAAGCCTAAGAGTTGGCAGTAAGTTTTAGGAGTAGTTATTTAGCTAGTGTCTATGAGGTATGAGGTACACTAGAACCTCACTGTAAATACCAGTCTTAGTTTCTTGCTTATTGCTGAGACAATAATACATCCTGAAAAAAACAAGCTCAAATGAGAAAGGATTTCTCCTAGATCACAGTTCCATGATACAATCTTTCTGGGAATGCAATCATGGTGCCAGAAATTTAAAACAACTGGTCACATTAGAGCCATAGTCAGGTAGCAGAGAGTTATGATGCATGGTGCTACTTGTTTGCCCCCCTTTCCATTTATACACCTCAAAATCCCAGCTAGGAAATGATGCCACCCACAAAGACTGGGTCTTCCCACATCATTCTCCACAATCAAAATAATCCACTACAGGGATGCCCAGAGGTCCATTTCCCAAGTGATTCTAGATTTTACTGTGTTGATAGTTTACATGTTCCATGACACCACCAAAACCAAAACTATGTGAGTGAAAAGGGAACATTGGAAATGCCCAAACATACATTCATCACTGCAATATCTTCTATAAGTGAGCTTTGTATTGTCAAAACAGAACACACCACAGATCACAGGTTTCATCAGCATACAAGTCTAGAGCCTTGACCTCTTCAGTGCTCCGTATGTGTGTGTGTATGTGTGTGTGTGTTTGGTTTTATTTTTGATCTTCTGAGACTGACTCACTTAGAATACTTCTTGCCTCTTCCTCCTAAGTATTGAGACCACAATCCTGTACTACCAAGAAAACTATTTTTCATCTTTGTTATAGAGTATATTTCTTGGCAAATACTTATAGGCTGAATCAGTTAGTATTTCTGAGAATTTCAAGGATACAGTTTTATCAACTTTATATCACTCTACTACTCTATGTAAGAGTTAAACAAGAACAGAACAGGGAAAAATAGCGAGTGAATAATGACAGTGGCTTAGAATGACCCTGGTCTAACTTACTCTTTTAGTACACAATAACTAAGCTACGTTTTTAAAAAAAATCAATTCTTGGTTGTTTTAGAACTTTTGTTCCCTGTGGAACAGTGTGTGTGACAGTGATACCCTTTCTATACATTTTGAGTAGTTATTGATTAGAGTACTTTAAAGTCTATAAATGTGAATGAAGCTATTGACTGGAGAAGATGAGCTAGACATCTGGAGAAACTTACATTGGACATAAATGGACCTTAGATTTGGAAAAAAATCAGAAATTTGGGTAAAAAAAATAGTAACAGCATAATTTCAGTGTGTCATAGCTTACCACTTACAATGCTGTTTTAAAGGAAAACTGGTTAAACAAAGACAAAATTGATCCTCTAAGGGAAGAGAGCATTGGTTAAAGATTCCGGGCTTTTAAAGAAAAGCTTTATTTTTATATTATGTGATGAGTATTGACTTACTGACATATACGTATGTGTATCATGTACAAGCGTAGACCCACAAGGGCCAGAAAACAATACCAGATCCCCTGGAGCTGGAGTTACAGATGGAAGCCACGTGGGTGTTGAGAACCAAACCTGGGGAACTTACAAGAGCAGCAGATGCTCTTAACCAATGTTCTCTTTCTCCAGCACTGACTCTGAAATTTTTAAATCAAGTAATATATTGTTCGCTTTACAGGTACATCACTGACCCTTTGTTCTTCCTGACACACTTCCTGTAAATATTCGCTTACAGGAAACTAAAGCATCGGTATATGGAGATTAAACTGGGATTGAACATTTTCAGGTTTTCTGTTGGAAACTTTACATGTAGGGACAGAAAAGTTACTGATCTCTTATAATGCAAAGAATGACACTGATAATCCACAAACATTCTCCAGAACATGAAGGCACTCTTTTTAGTTACTGAAGAATGCTGTACATCCAAGGCTTTACTGTTCACAGCATTTTTTTGTTCTTTTTTTGTTCTTGTTCTTCTTAGTAATTAATTAATTAATTAGTTAATTAATTAACTAATTTTGAGATCTCACTGTTAGCCCTGGTTGTCCTGGAACTTGGAACTTGTTATAGCGACCAGCCTAGCCTTCAACTCACAGATGTTCAGCTGCTTCTACCTATGTCTCCCATGTGCTGGGATTAAATGGGCACTACCATGCCAAGTCTTTGTTTTCCCACAACATTTGTATAATTTTAGGGTGATTAATTTCCTTAATCCAGCCTTCTCAGTTGTGCTATCAGTTCTGAAAGGACAGGGATTACTTCAAATATATGACCGAGTCATGTGGCATGTTAGCTATCCCATGATCATTTATTGACTCAATAAATTAATGAATCAAAGTGTATATCAAAGAACTAAGCTGGCCAATAATGTACTGATAATATGCTAAGATTTTAAAATTCAGTATGTTTGAGTGTAGGTCTTTTGAAAAAGATTATTAAGTAAATATAGGCAGTCTTGTTACTATGACAAGAGTACCTTTATACAGTTCCTGGGAATTTACTTCTTCACAAGTGATATTTGGAGAGATTTTTCTTATTTTTTTTCCACTGAATGTGTTGTCACTACTGTGTTACTCACACACACACACGCCCCGGACACTTCAAATTCTCTTTAGGGCTACTCATGTATTTTTTTTTTTCAAGTGATTTTTTTAAAATTTTTTCTTACTGATTTTATTGAGCCATTTATTTTTTTCTGCTCCCCTCCCTTCCACACCCTTCCCATTCAATCCTCTCCTATGGTTCCCATCCTCCCAATTTACTCAAGAGATCTTGTCTTTTCCTACTTCCCATGTAGATTAGATTCATGTATGTCTCTTTTAGGGTCCTCATTGTTATCTAGGTTCTCTGGGATTATGTATTGTAGGCTGGTTTTCTTTGCTTTATGTCTAAAAGCCACTTAGGAGTGAGTACATATAATATTTGTCTTTTTGGTCCTGAGTTACCTCATTCAATATGATTTTCTATACCCATCCATTTGCCTGCAAATTTCAAGATCTCTCTTTTTTCTGCTGTGTAGTACTCCATTGTGTAAATGTACCACAGTTTTCTTATTCATTCTTCAGTCTAGGGTCATTTAACTTGTTTCCAGGTTCTAGCTATGATAAATAATGTTGCTATGAACATAGTTGAGCACATGTCCTTGTGGTACAATTGAGCATCCTTTCGGTATATACTCAAAAGTGGTATTGCTGGGTCTTGAGGAAAGTTATTTCCTAATTTTCTGTGAAACTGCCATATTGATATCCAAAAGGGCTGTATCAGTTTGCACTCCCACCAGCAATGGAGGAGTGTTCCCTTCACCACATGTCCTCTTGGAAGGATTTTTCAATGTCCTTGGTATTTGGTTAGACTGAAGTTCAAACTGTATCCCAGAACTTGTGCCTGTCTTAGGTTCCCCCGGCTCGGGAAAGAGCATTAAGAGAACTGAATAAGATGGAGAGGGGAGTTCAAACCTCATGCTTGTTTCTCAGCTTTTCCTCACCCCAGTCTAGAACTCAGGCATCATGACACTTTCACCAGAAGATAGAATTTTCAGAGGCTAGCTTTATTTATTCTACATAGTTTTAATTTTTACAATTGGCTTTCTAATTGCTATTAGAGAAAAAAAATAGTACAAAAGTTTTTTTTCCATTGCACATTACTTAAAAGTGCAGACTTTCTAGTTGCCTCTTGTTCATTTGACAGTTTGCCATTCTTATCAATTAGAGGATATACTCAATGGAGAAATGCCTCCATAAGATAGGGCTGTTGACAGGACTGTAGGGCCTTTTCTTAATTAGTGATTGATGGGAGAAGTCTGGCCCATTATGGGTGGTGCCATCCCTGGGGCAGTGGTCCTGGGTTCTATAAGATAGCAGGATAAACAAGCCAATAAGCATTACTCTTCCATGACTTCCGTGTCAATTTCTGCCTCAGTGTCCCTGCCCTGCTTCAGATCTTGTCCAGACTTCCTTTGATGAGAAACTGTGATGTGATAGAGAAAGTTGAATAAACCTTTTCCTCCCCAAATTTCTTTGGTCATGGTGTTTTATCATGGCAACAGTAACCCTAACTAAGACAGAAGGTAAGTTTTTTTTTTCTAAAATGTTCTGAGCTTTTTATAATCTTTAAAAGACAGACAGGAAAATAAAAGAAACTGGAGAGGAAATGCTAACTTCTATTCCATAGAGTTTCTTTGTAACCATGGCAGAAATTTTTAGAGTTAGGTCTTCATGAACCATTTTCATTTCAGAGATTGAACATATCTCTGGAATACAGCAAGACTGACCACAGTTCTGTCCATCTGCTTCCCTCCAAAGTAATGATCAGGATCTGGTTCAAAAGGAAGGCGACTCAGGCAAAGGGGTAGGGATGGGGTAGAAGCAGCTATTTCTCCACCACCATAGAATAACACCAGAAAGCAATGAATAAGAGAAGGGCATCCGTGCATGGCAGAGCAAGAATCCACTCCACTCAGTATGGTCCCCAGGTAAGACTGAAAGCACTTAGTCAAACAAGAGCAGCTCCCAGCACTGTGCTGGGGACGAAGGCCATGGCTACTTTTTCCAGCTTTTGCTAGCTTATAAAGGTGTATGCTTCAGATGAATGATAATGGTTCTTGCTGAATAAATGTAAGCTAGAACAAACTGCATAGAGAAGATCCCCTGCGAGGAAAATGAAGGCTGTTAAAAATGCCTCCTGCAACTTTTGAAGATGGGAATGATGACTAATGCATCAATTAGATGCCCCATCTTCCACTGCCTGTGCACTAAATAGTCCTGAACAATTAACTCTCATCAAACCATATCTGAAATAGCTCCGGGTGATAAATAGCGCTTACAGGAGTCAGTGGTTATTCTTTTTTTTTCTGAAAATGTACTTTTTTTTCCCATTTCTACTAAAACTTTTGAAAGTCAAAGTTTCTGGTGATAATAACATGCATTTAACTAAATAGAAACAAGTGCCTATTTCAGAGAATGACTTTCCCTGCCTGCGCTGGAGTTTTAAAACTTATTCACAAGAATGCTTAATCTTTGGAAGTTTTTGAGAAAATGAGGATGTCTTAGACCACATAAGCATTTAGTAGACATATTTTCTAAGGCAAATTTAAATGTAGGGCTGATGAATATTCTAAATATGAAAGACAACAATTTTAAATTCTTTTAAATGTATGAAGATGTTGAATATGGGCTTTTTTTAAAAATCAAAATACAATATTGCCGCTATGCTGTGAACAAATACTAAAATTCTTTGTTCTAGTTTCATTCTATTGTTCTGACAAATAACCAGACTAAAATGACCTTAGGGGAGTAGAGGATTATTTGGCTTATATTTCTAGCTCAAGGTCCATTATTGGTGATATCAGGGGAATTCAAAGCAGTTTTGCTTGCTATTCTAGGCAGTATTAACTCTAACTCAGGAACTCACAGTCAAGGAAGCAAAGGAGAAAGCACAGAAGAATGCTTCTTGGTGACTTGCATGCAGATTCAATCTTAGCTACTGTTCTTACATAGCACAGGGGCAGGGCCACTTTCCCAGGAAAAGTGCTGCCCACAGTGGGCTGGGCCAGACCCTTCTGCATCAATAAACAATCACAATCGAGAGGCCCCACTCCACATACCCACAGGCTAAGCTTATATAGGAAAATTCCCAGCTGGGTTTCTACTCTGAGATGACTCCAGGCTATATCAAATAGATTATGAAAGCTAACCGGGGTACCATGTAATAATTCTCAAGAATTATGCACATGCTTTATATTTTCTGTAATTGCTGAAAAGAAAGTCTGTACAAGACACTTTATAAGATCTACTGATTTGACTCAGTAAAGTTTGTTCTGTACCAGATGCTCTTTTTGTTTTGTTTTACTTTGTTTTTCAAGACAGGGTTTCTCTTTGTAACAGTCCTAGCTGTCTAGGAACTAGCTGTTGTAGACCAGGCTTGCCTTGAACCCACAGAGATCCACCTGCCTCTGACTCCTGAGTGATAGCATTAAAGGCGTGTGTTACCACCAATTGGCTATGCACCAGATGCTCTTAGTTGGGCTGGGGAGATGGCGTGATAGTGAGAAGCATTTTCTGCGTTTGGGGAGGATGTAAGTTTGGTTCTCAAAACCCACATGGTAACTCATGGTAACTTCAGATCCAGGGCTTCCAACACGCTCCTCTGATCTTTGATAGCACTGCGCATACACACATGTAGGCAAGATGCACCTATGCATAAAATAAAAATAAACTTAAAACTTAAGGTAGTACACAACTTTAATCCCAACTCTCAAGAGGCAAAGGCCAGCTAGAGCTCCACAGTGAGACTTTGTATCAAAGGAAAAAAACTAGTTTTAAAAAACACCTTAACGTAATATTATAGAAAAATAGTTATTGGACTGGCAAGATAGTGCAGCCTGTAAAAGGTGCTCACTGAAAGCCTGAGGATTTGGTTTCGTCCCCTGGGACCCATATGGTAGAATGAGAGAACCACTCTTGCACGTTTCCTCTGATCTTCACATATATCTCTTGGTACTACAATATGCAAACACACACACACACACACACACACACACTGAATAAATGTGATTAAAAATAATTAGAAAATATTTTTTAAATAAAAAGATGCATTTTTTTAAAAAAATCACTTATTGTTTAAAGAAAATTTTTAAATTTTGAGAAAAAGGGGGACTATAAACAAGGAATAGACCTAGGTAGTATTAATCATAATTTTTAGTGAAATCACTTTAGAAGTGGCTTACCTAGAAGTTTTCCTTGGCGAGAGGTCCACGAATTGACTCATTTTCTCCCTGCATGCATTCCCACGAACACCAGGGAACAGCCAAAGCGGTTTGTGCCCGCTTACAATTTCAAATACGACAGACTCTTCAATGCGATGTCAATATTGTTTATATTACATGTTGATAAGAGAAAGTATTCTCTTTAGGTAACTTGACTTTTAGGGTATTTTGTTTGTTTTTCTCCACTAGGGTTGCCCGAATGAAAACCCCCACTGTGACCATAATCATTTGACAAGTGATAGCCTCCATCTTACCCGAAACAGGAACTGGCGATTTGTTTCACCAGTTCTGAAAATGTCTGTGAACTCTCAGGAGTTTAACGTGTCTCCTTCCTTTCTTCTTTCCTTCCTTTTCTCATTTTCCTACCCCCTTTCTTTCCAGATGAAACACTGCACAGATTTCGTACTGTTTAAACACCGGAAGTCACACATCAAATTTCATTAAGGGTGTCAAATGCTGCTTCATTTTGAATGCAGAGGTACTGCCAAATGCAATCTCTAGTTCAGTGCACAGCACTTCCAAGTGTGACTCTATCATTCATGGGGGGGGGGGATAATCAGATATAATATCTATAGTGAGTGGTTAATTTCTTTGTCCACAGATAATACACCCGAACAGATTCACCACCTGTGTATCTCTATTGACGGAGTTTTATTACAAGTCATTTTTTTCTGGATGGTCTTCTGTGAATTTGGCTCATTATAGGAAAACATTTGAGGCCGTGCAGAGCCCAGCACAGCATGCATATCTCCGTGGCCACATCCTGACTTAACATTCTCTTTCAGCTCAGCTATGCCAGCAGAACAAGGTTAAGATCATTGATGTGCTGTGAACCTGTTATTACCCAGATCTCACACAGACAACACCCCAACTGGAGCTCCTTGGAGAGAGAGAAAGAGAGAGAGAGAGAGAGAGAGAGAGAGAGAGAGAGAGAGAGAGAATGCAATTTAGTAATTTTATTGCCACTTGGTCATTTCTTGGTCATTCAGTATTCAGATGCCTACAGTTAGCTTCTTGAGTTTTCCTTCTTAATCCTGAATTTCCCACTGTGTGTTGAAAAGCAATGGGCACTCTGATAATTTGATGAGGGTTTTCTCTTCATGCTCTATCTAAAGGGAGCATTGCTTAGGAAAAAATTTTACTGGTTAAATTGCCTGTAACTTTGGAATATATTTCTGTGTAAATTATTGCTTCCTAGAAGCCTGTTTGCTTTTTCTACCCCGTTTGTATGGCCTATTTTAATGAGAAGATTGATTAAAATGCACTCACATCGAACTATTTCATATTAACTCTATTACACCTGCCTTTCTTTTTCTAGGATTTCTTGAACATGTAGAATATATATATATATATATATATATATATATATATATATATATATATAAATATATATATATATATTTCATGCTAAACGTTCAGATTTAAGTTCTAATCTGGTGTGTGTGTGTGTGTGTGGTGTGTGGTGTGTGTGGTGTGTGTGGTGTGTGTGGTGTGTTCCTGTGCTTCTGAGGCACGTTTTACACAAAAGCATAGAGGGTTAACATAGAAGTTGTCTGGCTGACTAACCAATGAAGAGTTTAATAGCAACCTTTGTCTTTTAAGAATCATTTTACTTGTGGCATTTTATTGGTTCCTGTCTGGCCATAGAAACATAGAAGCTGCTTTGGGTATGATGTCTTATTGGGACCAAGTTCCTTTCTGAACATCTGTTTGGCAATCAAGGTCATTATATATGTACTTCCTTTCTCCTGGGTGGCAGTGGTCAAAGGGCTTGGACTCTCAGGGTGAGAGTGCTCTTTTGAAAGCATTCCCATCATCAACTAGAATAAGTGAGGCTCACATACAGGATGTGTGATGACTTATGAATATATGGAAGCCAAAGAGAGAAAGAACTTTAGCTCCCACTGGCTATGGGTTTTGGGCCGTGGCTGGGTTAAGAAGTGAGAACAATTGTATTCTGTCCAGATGGTCACAGTTACTGTGTGATTATTACTTCAGGCTCCTTCACTGTGTTTCAGCAGAGAGAATACTTGTTCTAATAGATGAAGGGTTTCTTTCAGACCCTAAAATTCAATTGACTTCCCAGCTAAAGCCGCAGTGGGAGCTGCCCTGGAGTGTCTGAGGGTTGATCCCAACATTGTTTCAGGTTTCAGGTTTCTCATTGACTGTTCTTTCCCTAGAGCAGGCATCAGCTCTGTCTTGCTGGCCACGTGGTCACATCTACATAAGACAAGTGGTCCCAGGTTCTCTGTTAGTCAAACAAAAGTATTTTTAAATTTAGTTACTTTCTTCCCACTTTTGAGAGTCACAGAACTCTTTTGACAAAAACTTTAAGCTGAAGATTTTTCATGATTAGCAAAAAAGCAACGCCCTGGCAACTCTCACTTTTCTTTCTCACTCTTTGCACATCCCCCCACATACAATCCCTTCCTTGTCATCTTGACTTAGATGGCCCTTCCTTTGGATTAGCTACAGAACATGCTTAAAAATAAGTCATTATAAAGTTCTACTTAAAAAAATACCCTTTTAATATCAAAGAAAAGCAAATGGGGTCTAAGGTATGTTGTAATAGGAGCTACGTTCCTGGCATCCGGCCGCCCGCACGGCTAGCTTTATCTGAAATAATTACACAGAAACTGTATTCTTTTAAACACTGTCTGGCCCATTAGTTCCAGCCTCTTATTGGCTAGCTCTTATGTATTGATCTAACCCATTTCTAATAATCTGTGTAGCCCATGAGGTGGCTTACCAGGGAGGATCTTAACCTGCGTCTGTGTCCGGCAGGAAAATCATGGTGACTCTCTGACTCGGCTTCTTTCTCCCAGAATTTTGTTCTGTCTACTCTGCCTACCTAAATTCTGCCCTATCAGGTCAAGCAGTTTTCTTTGTTAGTTAACCAATGAAAGCAACAGATAAGATACAAGACCCACCTCCATCATTTCCCCTTTTTCTGTTTAAAGAAAAAAGAAAGGCTTTAACTTTAACATAGTAAAATTATATAACAAAACAGTTATCAAGCAAGAATTATAGTTATAATATTTATATCTATTTTATCCTTTATCATAACTAAGGAAAACTATAACTATCCATTCTTCAACTCCATCAAAGACTCCAGAAGAATATAATATTACTTAAGTAAACAAGAAGTCCAAAGCTCTAGAAATGACAGAGACATCTCGCTGTCTGGACAGTCACCCAAAGTTCCTCTGTACCGTTGGGGCATCTATCTTCGGCCTATAGGCCAATAGTATCCAGCAGACATTTCAATGAAGCAGGAAATTTTAAAGACAGTTTAGTCACTTCCTGCTGTGTCCTGTAGAATGTCTCGCAGACTCTTTTATGAATCAGAAACCCCAAAAGACCATCTCACCTTTAGGCAAGTTCAGCAGTCCTGTGGGTTCTCTGTGTCTAGTTTATGCAACAGTCCAGGCAAGAGCAGTTTCTTACTCAAATTTCTATCAAACTCCATAACGAGCCTCTTCGATGCCCATCTTCCTCTTGAAGTAGATTGGTGCTGCCAGGAGCAGACATGACTCATTGTCATGAAAAGCCCTAAGTTATTAAAACATTTAAATGCCATATTCTGCAGTCTTTGAAAGATATAAAGAATGCCTATCTAACTGAAATATATCTCTATATATCTAGAAAATCTAACATGACTACAAGTTTGACTATTATTGATGATTATCCATTAACAACCTATATTTCCTAATTATACATTACATTTTTAAATGAACTACACAATCACAATACCTTAATCAATATCAGAAATACATATACATATAACAAAATTGACCTTAATACCAATAAAGCAAAATTTATACCAATGTAAATTATTTAACATCTCTCAAACACTGCCCTTGAGTTCTGAATGTAGTGATGGCCAAGGGTACCATAGAGATGGGTGCTTTTCTGTAAGGACCGCCGCAGAGGAACATTTGCCTTTGAAAGCACTCAGTTATTTCGGAGGCCTTGTAATTAATTATGAGCATTGTAATCTAACTCAAATAAAGTGTGTTCTGCTGCCAAACGGAAGCTTCATTCTCTACCCTGGTGCCCCAAGGATGCTGCCCTGGGTGTGCTGGGCCTCTGCTTTAGGGTCCTTGCTGGTGACACTACTAAAATACTCTCACAACTTGTTTCCCAAGAACCACAGACTCTGTGTAAGGCATAGGTGTTTAAATTAATTATAGAGAGACTCAGTGAGTGCCTTGATGTCTGAATCTCAGGAATATGGAGAACAGGATTGGAAAGATGACTTAGTATTTAAGAGCACTGGCTGCTCTTGAAGAGGACTCAGGTTCAGTGCCCAGCAGTCACATGGTGGCTCACAGTTGTCTGTAACTTCACCTTCACAGGATCTGACACCCTCTTCAGGCCTCCACAGGCACCAGACATATATACGGTGCACATACATACATGTGCAAACACCCATTCACATAAAATAAATAAATCCTTTAAAAATATATGAAAAATAATCATATACTCTATCTATTTTTACTAAAAAAGAAAAAGAAACACTACTCCTTTCTCAACACAAAATCAGGATCTTTCCATTACACAGAAAACAACAAAACAAAAAGCCTCCTCTTTTCTATGTACTTGTCCTTACACCCAGCCTTTACTAAGTTAGATAAAGCAGCCATGAAAACACACAAACACTAGGCAGACTGGGAGGACCTGCTGGATGCTAGGGTCTAAAATCAGGATGCTGGCATGGTTAATTATTCTGGCTTGCAAATTACTTTCCTCACTCCTCAGCATCCTCTCATCATTTTAATTCCGTGTATGTTTCCTTCACTTCCTGTTCTCATAAACATATTGGCCCTATCAGGTTAGAGCACACTATGTGGTTTTATTTTCAGTTGGGGTCCCCCTAAAACCCTATCTGCAAATCAAATCCCATTCTGAAATACTAATGGCTACTTCAAAAAGTGAGTTTTAGGAGAATACAAGAGGAGGATGAAGTCATATTGGAAATAATCACAGATAGTTCCCCACCATTTATGAAGAAGGCATGAGCTATATTTCATCCACTTCTTATAAACAAATAGAAAATTTAAAGGGCATAGCTCCGTTCCTTAGATGATTGCATTTAGTATTCAAATCCCAGAGAGCAGAAAATAAAAGTGTTCACACACATCCTTTCACTTTTGTTGGTCATCTGTGCCAAATTGGGGCTCTGGAGTTTCAAAGAGAACTTTTAACTTTGCACATCGTATCGGAAGAGTTTAGCGTAGAGAAAATGTGTAACTTATGTGGTGACCAACTGTGGAAAACTGTTCCAATGTGTGAGTTTATATAATGAACAGCGAAGCATGTTTGTTCTGTTTGTGCTGAATACATTTATTTATACAAATGATTCAGGTTTATTTAATAAAAAATAAATGAAAAATCATGATGATTTTCTTTTTTTTAAATAAATCTTTTTTATTTATTTACTAATTATGTATACAATATTCTGTCTGTATGCATGATGATTTTTCTTGACATGAAAATTTTTATAGTAAAGTTAGAACTTTAGATAATCATTGAGGTCCTAGCCTCAGCTTTCATTTTCCTTTTTACTCTAAACTTCTGGGCATGATCAATGTAAAATGTAAAGACTTTTCTTAGGGAGGGATTAGAATTGTTGTAGTTTAGGCAAATATTTTTTTTTCCTATTTTTGTGCTCTGTGTATTTTAGCTTTTCTTTCAAGAGTCAATGAATTTCAGATCCAAAGTTTACAGTATCAAGTCAGTTACAAAAATCATTACCCATGAATCATTTATCAAAATTAAAAAGATTAGAAATCACTAAAGATGTTTTAAGTAACATAATAAGTTTTTTGAACACTAAGACAAATTATGTAACCAATGACCTACGTATCTCACCTCATATCCACCCTACAGTGGTCCATCAGAAAAGCTTCTTGCAGTAGATGGGAATTAACTAGAGACCCACAACTGGACGGTATACAAAGAGTAAGAGACTTTGGAGTTTTCCATCATAAATAAGATGCCTTCATCAATTCTACCCTTAAGGCTCAGGAATCTCTGCATAAGAGAAAGTGGAAAGAGTCTAAGAGCCAGAGGAGGTGGATGACTCTAAGGAAAAGGTGTCATACAGACACAACGGGACTGACACACACATGGACTCACGGGACAGTGGCAGTGTGCCCAAGGTCTGCCCAGGTTAAAGCCAGACAGGGTCCCAGCATGGAGAAGGGGAAAAAGATAAGGGAGTTTCATCCTAACCAAAAATCTATCTGTAATTGATATCCATTAGCAGAGCGAAAAATCAGTTTTCTCCAATGGAGTGTCACTGGGTATTTTGATCAAGCTCAATGGTAGGCCCATGTCCAGGAATGCTTAGCCAACCGTAGTATTTAGTGGATGTTTTCTTTCACTTTGCTTTGTTTTGGATTTTTTTTTGTCTTATTGACCTTTTGTCTGTTGAATTTTTTGTTTGTTCTTGTGGATCTTTTTTGCGTTTTTTTTTTGTTGTTGTTGTTTTTGGTTCTTTTTTCTCCCTTTTATCGAAAATAGATTCTTTTCTCATATAATATGTCCTAAGTACAGTTTCCCCTCCCTCTACTCTTCCCAATAACTCCTCACCTCCCCTTTCTGTCTTTCATTTTAAAAGAACAAGCTTCTAAGAGGTAACAGTCAAACATGACAAAATAACATATAATTAGATTTAAAAAAAAAAAAAGAAAACAGATCACATCGAGGCTGGACCAGGCAATCTAACAGAAGTAAAAGAACCCCAAGGAAAAGCACAAGGCTCATACTTACTCACACATATAGTAGTCCCATAAAAATACTAAACTGAAAACTATAATAAATATATACACTGAGGACCTAGTGCAGAGCTGTGTCAGCCCTGGTTCTGTGATTGCTGTTTCAGTCTCTGTGAGTTCATATGAGCTTTGCTCAGATGACCCAGAGGTCCTTGTTCCTCTGGTGTCATCTATCCCATCTTGCTATTACACTCTTTCTATCTCCTCTTCCAGATGCTTCTCTGAGCTCTGAGGGAAGGGATTTGATGCAGACATCCCAGTTAGAGCTGTGTGTTCCAAGGACTTCCTCTCTGCATAGTGACTGGCTGTGGGTCTCTGTATTTGTTTCCATCTGCTGCAGGAGGAAACTTCCTTGATGATGACTGAATAAGGCACGGTGTAGGAGAACATGAATAAAATTATCTTACACTAGCTAGCTCAGAGTTGAGTATAATGAAGAGTTCTTTATTTGGAGGGGGGTGGACTTACAGATCCCAGTCCTCTGCACGCGTGGGCAACAGGAACTGAATCCAACAACCAGGTGAGAGAAGAGAGAGAACGCTAGTGTTCAATCAGGCACATTTTTTGCTACCCAAGGCCACGCCCAACCTGGTCCAACATCTTGAAAGTCATTGGTTGAAAGAGGTTCTCCATCATCTCACCCTTTTATCTAAATAAGAGTTTCAAACCCAATACAAAACTATATATCAAATAAAAAATTAGAATTATAATCAGCATAAACAATATTGAGCAAGAACATAAGCTAATGTTTTTGTATCCTAAGGAGTCTGAATCTTGCATTAGAAATGGCTTGACTAAGTCATGAGAGGAAAGTAACTACCGACTATCTAGTGTTCAACCCCATCAAAGACCTGAGAAGAGAGATAATTTTACTTGAATAGATAAAAAGTACAATCAAGCAACTTCCAAATCTCTAGAATTGACAGAGACATCTCGCTGCCTGGACAATCATCCAAAGTTCTTCTGTATCATTGCTTAGTAGGTAGACTGACCTAGCTCAGTCTATAGAATAAGAGACTCTTAATCTCAGGGTCCAGGGTTCAAGCCCCACATTGGGCACCAATTTGTAGGCAGCAGCTGCTCTTTTGTTTCCTGGCCATCCATACCTGAAATAATTACACAGAAACAATGTTAACTAAACACTGCTTGCCCTATTAGTTTATGAATATCTCTAGCTAGTTCTTACATCTTAAATTAGCCCATCTCTATTAATCTGTGCATCATCATGAGGTTGTGGTCTACCAACAAAATTCCCGCAGGCCCTGTCAGGCATCTTACTCCTTTAGCAGCTACATGGTGTCTCTTTGACTCTGCCTACTCTTTCCTCCTCTATTTGCTTGGATTCCCACATTGCCCTATTCTGCACTGCAATAGGCCCAGAGCAGATTCTTTTTTTAAATTATTTATTATGCATACAATATTCTGTCTGTATTTCTTCAGGCAAGAAGAGGGCACCAGACCTCATTACAGATGGTTGTGAGCCACCATGTGGTTGCCGAGACTAGAACTCGGGACCTTTGGAATAGCAGGCAATGCTCTTAACCACTGAGTCATCTCTCCAGCCCCAGAGCAGATTCTTTTTTAACCAATGGTATTCACATCATTCAGAGGGGAATCTTACATTGCTACGGATCTATGAATATGGCAGAATATCATTCATTAGGAGTCATTTTTTGATACTTTAAAACAAAACAAAATAGTAGTGCTTGGCTTTACCCTAGGACCCTGACTATCTAGTTTCTTGTTCTTGATACTCAAGCAGCGCTGGATATTGGTTCTGTCTGGTGAACTGGGATGTAAGCCAAATCAGACGTTGGTTGGCTATTTACAAAAGTTCGGTGCCACCATTGCCAGAGTATATCTCGCAGGCAGGATAAATGGTAGGCCAAAGTTTTGTGGCTGTTTTGGTGTTTACGGTTCTCTTTTCGTAGCCTGCTAGCCTGCAGAGTAAGTTCTAGTACCAAAGAGACAAGAAAGTAGTCATGAGGACTCCATGTTGGCACCAGCTTGACTTTCTAAGTATAATGAGTTGTGTGGGTTTTCCCCTCAGCAATGAGGCCCTGCTGTCCATTTGAGGAGAGCAATCCATTGTTTTGGCAACAGCCTGTCTTGTGTGGAAATGTTCATGGGATCCCTTTGGCCAACAATTCAACTGAATGGAACCCAGTCCTGGTGCTGGAAACCTTGTTTGATGTCAAGCGAGGACCAGTTGGGAATCTATCCCTATATTGTTAGACCTCATTAGGATCGCCTTCATATATTTAAGAAGGTTTCCGCTGCCCTAGATTTTCATACCATCCCTTAAATGCTCATCAATGCTAGCAGACTCTCCCTTCATTCCTCTCTCAATCTTAGATCTTCTCCCCTTCTCCACTTGGTCCTGTCATTCATGTCCCCACACCTCACCCTTAGTTTACCCATAAAGTCTATTCTATTTTCCCCCTCCCAGGAGGATACATGCGTCCTCACTAATCCCTTCCTCTAGACCTAACCTCTCTGGGTCTATGGATTGTAGGTTGGTTACCATTTATTTAATAGATAATATTCATATATAAGTGAATATATGCCATATTTATCTTTCTGGGTCTGGGTTATCTCACTCAGGATGATTTTTCTAGTTCCACTCATTTGACAGGAAATTTTATGGTGTCATTTTTTTAACAGCTGAGTATTACTCCATTGTGTAAATGTACATTTTCTTTATCCATTCTTCTGTTGAGGACATCTAGGTTGTTTCTAGTTTTTGGCTATTATGAATGGAGCAGCAATAAACACAGTTGAGCAAGTGTCTGTGTGGTAGGATGAAGCATCCTTTGAGTATATGCCTAAGAATAGTATACCTGGTCTTGAGATATATTGATTCATTTTTTTTACAAACCACCATATTGATTTCTATAGTGGCTGTAGACGTTTGCAGCAATGTATGAATATTCCTGTTATTCCATCAGAAAGTTGAGATCAGATTAAAGGTGGATATTTCCTCCTTAGAAGATTTGGATTAAAGGTGGATCTTCCCACTTCAAATGATTTAATTAAGAGAAACATCTCCTCACAGATGTGCCCAGCTATTTGAGTTTTAGTTAATTTCAATCTTAATCAAGTTGACAAACAAATTAGTCATCACAGAAAGAAGAAAAGTTGGATGAATAGAGAGGTGAAAAAATTATGGGAGAATTTGGTGGGGGGTGTAATCAAAATATATTGTATGGAGGGCTGGAGAGATGGCTCAGAGATTAAGAGGACTGTCTGCTCTTCCAGAGGTCCTGAGTTCTATTCTCAGCAACCACATGGTGGCTCACAATCATCTATAATGAGATCTGGTGCCCTCCTTTTGTATGCAGACAGAACACTATATACATAATACATAAATCTTTTTTAAAAAGATATATTGTATTAAATTTTTAAAAATAAAAAGTATAAAATATAAAAATCTAATAAAATGTAAAAACAGATATTTTGAGACACATACACAAAAGAAAAAAACACACCCAGACACACTCTTCCCTATGTACATTGATAAATAATAAATTGCATTAGGCAAGTTAAAGTGCTATAGGTTTGTTTATTGATCTTTAGAGGAATCAAATAGAAAATAGTGCCAATGTTTGCAGTATGCGTTTAGACATCACATCTATCTTGCTAATAGAAATATTTTCATCTGCACTTCTAAAAAATATATTTGTCTCTCATCACTTTTTGAAAGATTTATTTTGTTTTTATTTCATGTGTGTGAGTATTTGCCTACATGTACTTGTGTGCACTATATGTGTGTCTGGTGCACATAAATGCAAACACAGGGCATCACATATCCTGAAGCTGGGGATACAAAGGGTTATGGACCACCATGTGGGTGCTGGGAATGGAACCTGAGTTCTCGGCAAAGGCAACAAATGCTCTTAACTTATGAGCTGCCTTTCCAACCCCATGTCCCTCATAGCTTTGAAGACAATTTATGGAACTGTAAAAGATATAAGAGAGTAGAAAAATTCATTTCACTGGTAAATTGTTGCTTTCACAACTTTAGATTAAGAGAGTTCAACAAAAATAAAATAAAATAAAAAACAACATATATATATATATATATGTACACACACACACAGACACACACACACACACATTAAAGCCAATGTGGTAGGCCAGTAAGAGAGCCCGGTGGGGAAAGGTGTTTACTGTCAAGTCTCATGGCCTGAGTGTGGTTCTTGGGAACACGTGAGTAGACAATAGAACAAATACTAAGTTATCTTCTAATCTACTACCTTGTCACATGTATGCTGTACTCACAGCACACACTAAATAAATACAGTATAGTAAAAGAGTTTATAAAATTTTTTTTAATAAAAGTCAATGCAGTGGAGCAAATCTATAGCCTCACACACCAGAGCTGAAGCAAGAATGTCATGAATGTGAAGTTGGCCTGGGTTTTACAGAGACTGTGAGCCCTGTCTCATAGTAAATCAATCAATAAATAGATATTATTAGCCCTGATTTGCTTGTCCATTTCTTTTCATAGTTAGCTTTGCTCACTGATATTCCAGGGTGCTTAGTGGTAATGTGAGCTATTTCGGGTATCTGTTCTCACCTCACAGTGCCTTCACCAAAAGTCATTGCTATGTCCTATATATCAGCGTCACAGCAGGTGCAGATATAAACAAGAGGGGTCAAGGTTATGATGGAGAAACCCATTGAGAAAACGGACCTGAGCTGGTGGGAGCTCATGAAATCTGAACTGACAGATACTATTTCTTACCATTCAGCTTCTCAAAATCTTTCTATGATTTGATTTGCAATCAGAGTATGCAATATCACTTTAATTCCACACATTTGTTCCTCAGTGCATAACATTCTGGTAACATTTTACAGGACTAATTCACAATACAGTTCAAAGGTCTTATAGCTTGAGAGATACGTCTGGCTACATTTTCTAAAGATAAATTATAAAAATAATATGCATATCGTCACTGCTTATTTCTGATAGAACACTTCTTTTGCTCTGTAATGAGCTTGAAAATGCTTACTTAGATAATATATAACATCTGTGTCCTCCATAGAATGCATGTTTCATGAAAGAATGTTTACCTTATTTATCATTATGCATCTAGCACATAGCCTGATACATAATTAACAAAGTGTAAATACTTATAATGAATGAATAAGTTTGGAATGTAAATGATATGCATTAATTAATGATTTTTTGATAATGAAGGTAGAAACTAAAATTTAAAGCTCATTCAAAAGCTGATTAATTTCTTTGATATGACCTTTCCCACATCTTACCCTAATAACAGTCATACAGATGACCTCTTGTTCATATAATGCCTTCTCCCTCTTTTTGATTGGATTCCAGGAACTCGGCCCAGTGCTTGGCTATGGATCGTTTTTTTTTTTTCAAGACAGGGTTTCTCTGTGTTTTTTTGGAGCCTGTCCTTGAACTAGCTCTTGTAGACCAGACTGCCTTCCAAGTGCTGGGATTAAAGGCGTGCGGCGTGCGCCACCACCGCCCGGCTTTGGCTGTGGATCTTTGTATCTGCTTCTATCAGTTACTGGATGAAAGTTCTAGATGACAATTAGGATAGTCACCTGTCTGATGATTCCAGGAGAAGGCCTGTTCAGGTACCTTCTCCACTACTGCTAGGAGTCTTAGCTGAGGTCATCTTTGTAGATTCCTGAATGTTTCCCTAGCCCCAGCTTTCTCCTTAACTCCATAATGACTCCCTATATCAAGATATTTTTTTCACTGGATTCCCTCTTCATTCTTCCCCCAACTCAACCATGGCCACCCTGTTCCCGCATATTCTTTCCTTCTTCTCCTCCCCTCTTTCTCTGCACCCCCCACCTACCAGTTTACCCAGGAGATCTTATCTATCTCCCCCTCCTAGGGTGGTTCATGCATGTCCCACTTAGGATTCTCTTAGGGTTCTTACCTAGCTTCTCTGGCACTGTGGGTTGTAGTTTGGTTATCCTTTACTTTACATCTAATATCCCCTTACGTGTGATTATATACCATGTTTGTCTTTCTGGGTCTGGGTTACCTCAATCAGGATGTTTTTTTCTAGTTCCATACATTTGCCTGCAAATTTCATAATGTCATTGGTTTTTACTGCTGAGTAATATTCCATTGTGTAAATCTACCACATTTTCTTTATTCCTTCTTCAGTTGGGGGGCATCTAGATTATTTCCTTATTCTGACTATTATGAATAATGCTGCTATGAACATAGTTGAGCAGGTGTCCCTGTGGTACAATTGAACATCCTTTGGGTATATGCCCAAGAGTGGTATCACTTGGTCTTGAGGTAGGTTGGTTCCCAATTTTCTGAGACTCCACCACACTGATTTCCACAGTGGCTGTACAAGTTTGCACTCCCACCAGCTGTGGAGGAGTGTTCTCCTTATGCCACGTGCTCTCCAACATAAGCTGTCATCAGTGTTTTTGATCTTAGCAATTCTGACAGGTGTAAGATGGTATCTCAGGGTCATTTTGTTTTTAATTTTCCTGATGACTAAGGATATTGAGCAATGCCTTAAATATCTTTGGCCATTTGACCAAACTAGGCCCGCAGAATAT
This sequence comes from Neodon shergylaensis, assembly GCA_025134845.1. NCBI lineage: Eukaryota > Metazoa > Chordata > Mammalia > Rodentia > Cricetidae > Neodon > Neodon shergylaensis. Next base: position 9,777,753 of record JABTXL010012544.1, on the reverse strand, counting down.
GGGTGACATTTGTGTGGTTTTGTTTTTTTGAGGGATCCTGGCAGTGGGAGCAGTACTTAGCCCTTGTGGATGAATTGGCTTTTTGAAGCCCATTGCCAGTGGCAGGATACCTTGCTCATCCTACATATGGGAGGCAAGGGCTTGTTCAGGCCTCAACTTGATATGGCAGGCTTTGTTGACTCCCCATGGGAGGCCTTACCATCTCTGTGGAACAATGGGGTGAGAGGAAGGTGGGGAAAGGAAAGGAGGGGGAATTGTAGTTGGTATGTAAATTGAATAAAAAAATTTAAAAAAAAAAGAAAAAATAAGAAATAGTATCTGAGATGATCTTGGTAACTTGGCTGGGTTTCCAAATGTCCAGACCCTTGAGTTAGACTTACAAGGTTGTTTCAGAAATTTTAATTGCATAGAGAAAAATCATCCTGATTATAAATTCCTGGGCTGAATAAAAATGAAAAAAACAGAGAAAGCCAGTCAGTTTGGCACCAACGTTCCCCTCTCCCTGTTTCTTTACTGTCCAAACAATGTGACCTTACTCTTAGGGCACTTCTCAGCCATGGCGGCTGTTCCTTCTAGCTTTGAGCTTAAATAATTCTTTTATGCACTACATTTCTTTGGCCAAGGCTTTGATAAGTTGATGATTAAAGTAACTAATACTATTTCTAGCTTTTTGTGTGGATTTGTGTAATCTAGTATTAGCAGGGATGAGAAATGGTTGTGGGGATAGAAGTTGTTTAGTAAGTATTTTTGAGAATTTTAAAAAGACAGAGTGAAGTGGAATAGAATAGACTCAAAAGTGGATTCTGAGCAGAGTCTCTACAGAAAAAACAAAAAAAAAAAAAAAGAAAAGGAAACAAAGCACGAAAATCACTCCAGAATCATGATTCAGAGAAGCCACAGGAACATCCCAGAGCGAAGGAGTATTCCATAATTGTCTTCAACAATAATGAACCACTTGGAACATACTGTTCTTCCCAGCAGGTACTTTGTTGGGTTTCTGGGATCAAAACTGAGGAAGTAGTCAGAGAAGAACACATCCAGGACTTCCTTTCCTTTACATTGTGACACTGACCAATTAAGAGTCTTAACAAAGGCCTAGAAGGGAGGCTCGTTCTCCGTTGCATACAACAAGGCTAAGATCAACAACCCTGGTACCTCATGAGCAGACTTTTATAGTCAAGCTTTATAAAAAACAAACTCTCAGACAAGAGGTAGTAGATTTCCCATGTCTTCATAATTTAATAATTATTAGATAATGGGAGGGACTATTTCTCCAAATTGAGTTGAAAACTCTCACACATAACACCAGAGGTTTGAGTACTAGAGAATTCCTATGGTTACTTATTATTGATTCAGAGACCTGCCAGATCTGAGTATGTGCTAGAACCTTCAATAATATTCTTGCACCTTAAGTAAGCTGTTCAAAAATCATAATTTCACAATGAGAATTTATCTTAACTCAAATTTCGAAAGAAAAACACCGAGAAGAGGAAGCACCAACCATGGGTTCTAGCCAAAAACATAGTATAGAAACTCAGACAAGATCATACAGTGAGGGAGGGGGACTTGATTGGGGGAGGGGGAGGGAAATGGGAGGCAGTGGCAGGGAAGAGTCAGAAATCTTTAATAAATAAATAAAAAATTAAAAAAAGAAAGTTACGACCTCCAGGAGACCAATATTAGAATCTAAGACTTCCTAAATGGAGCTAGCTACAAAAAAAAAAAAATCATACAGTGCCATGAACCTGTTAAAAGGAGCCAATAAGATTTCAGGGTGTAATTCTCAAGACCAAGTGACAATATATTATCATCAAGATTATGATGAAATCCAGGAGAATAAATCAGTTTTGCTTGGTTCCCTTCATGTTTCATATCCAAGAGACTGGCAGGCATCTTACTGCATTGTACACTTGAGGATATAAGAAAGGGAAAATGCATTGTGATGGTTTGTGGTTTCATAGACTTTGATTCCTCTAGCTACCAGTGATAGGTGTTTCCCACTTACTATTTTAACCTAAGGGCATTTTATTAAAAAAAGGTCTGTTGTCACATAATGAAACAAAGTAGTATGCATGTGTGCATGTGTGTGTATGAAGAGACAAAGATACACATTTTGTTTAATAACAAATAAAATATATCAATTAATTTTTAATAATCTTTAAGTGATATTATTTTTCCTTGATATAAAATACTGCATATATGATGATGTATTAAACTTCCAACCCTGGAAATTTTTGTCTTATTATGCAAGATCATAGATAACTTATGGATACAATTACAATCCATGATGAAATGTTCCTTTTAATTTAGTCAGTGCAATAAACTATCTTTAAAGATGTATGTTAAGCAAAAGCTGAGTTGAGTGGGCAATGATTTGATGACTTTCATATATTACTGGCTTAATTGCCCAATAGAGATCACTTCCAATGTGAAGGTTTATTTTCACAGATTTAGAGCTGGAAAAACATACAAATTTTTAGAGAATTTGACCTATCGGTAGCATCAGAATGGAGTTATAATACTATGATGGTTATTCAAACCACCATAATATTATATATGGAATGATGAAATCCCATAGTAATTTAAATTCTAAGAATGTCCCCATAGGCTCATATATTTGAATGCTATGTCCTTTCTTGGTGGAACTGTGTGGGAGGGATTAGGAGGTGTGATCTTGTTGAAGAAGATAGGATGAACTTTGAAGTTTGAAAAGCCTACACCATTCTCAGCTAGTGCTCTCTGTCTCTCTCTCTCTCTCTCTTTCTCTTTACATCTCTCTTTCTCTGTCTCTCTCTGTCTCATGGTTGTTGACTCAAATATGTGTTCCAGTACTATGCCCGCCTTCCTGCCTGCTCTCATTGTCCTTGCCATGGTGGTCATGGACTCACCCTCTTAAACAGCAAGTTCCCAAGAAATTCTTCTATCTATAAGTTGTCTTGGTCATGGTATCTTACCACAACAATTAAAAAAATCACTAAGACACATAGGTGACACAGGCCAATGATAGGCAAATGTCACTTGGATAAATTCTCCCTTTCTCCCCTTATATCAGGTACTTCATTTTTAGGCTGATCTTCAGGGTTTCAACAATGTGTCACATAACACTGTGATCATAGGCCCTATGTAGTCTGAGCTCAGGCATAATGCCTACTGTAGAGAAAAATCAATAGGTCCTCAGAGATTACATCAAACCATTTTGGAATGGTGATAGAGGCCCACCTTAAAAGCAGAGTGACACATATAATCATAACCATCTGTCAGCTGCACTGGTTTTAGTATAGAGTGCATTGAGCATATCCCCAAGGTGTCAAGCTAATGAAATGTTATGCAGGTTTATCAGATGAATAATCAATGCTTAGGTGTTCTAAGTCTGAACAGTGGGGTTTTCATACATTAAAACTGACATCCCAGCTAAGACATTGCTTGTCTCCAGATCTTCAAATATAGGGGGTGCAATTCATCAAGCATGGCCAGTTATATAATTTACAGGGACTGCTTCAAAATGAAAATGTAGTGACCTTTATTAAAAGGGCAGGAGGAAAAGGTGTTGATAAATATAAATCATTTTCCTCTCGCCTATAGTCCCTCTTTTGACTTTTCATAGTGATTTTAAAATAATATTTAATGTTCTAAGTACTTAGAAGTTAAAATATTAAATGATCAGTTTGAATTATTTCATTAATTATCATGGTATGCAATAATGGCATTAAATAGGAGTATTCCCCTTATCTAGGATCTCTGAAATGCATAGTTTGTACTTGAAAGCTTGTACACGTATATGCACACTATTCTTGCTAGAAAACTGAAGTAGCACAAATGTAAGTGGGAGGTTTGATTGCATTCTATCAACATTCTCTTCTGTCCACTCACGGACAAGCAAGGAATTTCTGAAGGGAAAAGAAGTGCCAGGGTGTTGCATATTTTCTTTTCTTTCTAGGACTTCATTTTCTGTAAAGAAGATTGGTTAATGTACAAGAGTAACAGAAAATGTGATGTACTTCCTCGACACTTCTGTTTCATAGACTCCATTGCTCTTTCATATGAGGGTATATGTATAGAAGTTTACCGTATTAATTATGTAGATCAGTTATTCTCCAGATACATCAAATCCTTTTGGAATGGCAAAATCCCGTAGCAATTTACGTTCTATTTAGCTATTTCTTGACCATTCTCAGGGCCTTTACTTAATCGGTTGTAGTCATAACAAGCTAAACTAATGCAGATGGAATGAGAGATTCTATGGGGGATGCTTATAGGTTACATGAATTTCACCAAATTCTAGACTCAGCCATAGCTGGTAGGCCAGAAATGGTATTATTTCTTGAGTGTGGAACCAATGATACTTTTGGTAAAGTGTTAGACTTTTGACTTTTGGTTTTGTTCCTTTAAATAGTAGCATGAGAAAAAGAAAAACTTCCAATGAGTGACACTGTAGGGTACACCTAGTTATATATTATATGTGAAAGGAAAAGAACATGGCTGTGGTGGCTAATTTCATCTGTGAACTAGACTGTTGTAGAGGATACTCAGACAGTCAAAAGATAATTTTAGTTCATTTATAAAGTTACATTCAGAAGAGACTAATTAGCATTCAAGTCACAGACCTAATAAAGATTACCCTCACAAATGTGGAATGGTATCTTCCAATTTATTGAGGGTAATAATTGAACAGAAATGTCATGGAATAGTAAATTTGTTCTCTACTTGAGCTCTGGGATGTTATATTCTCATTCCTTGAGCCAGAGATATTTCTGGTTCATGGGGCTTAAAAGTTTCGATTAAGACTCCCTCCATTCATTATGTCTTGGTCCTTAGGCATTTACTTTTTTATTGAAACTAAACCACATTCTTCCTGGGCCTTCTGATTACTGAAGGGAGATTGTGGGTCTCTATGTTTGTATAGACTAGTCTCTAATAATTAATGTCTTCCTTCCTTCCTTCCTTCCTTCCTTCCTTCCTTCCTTCCTTCCTT
>JABTXL010012544.1:9752728-9772771 GCA_025134845.1 Neodon shergylaensis | reverse complement strand
CTTCCTTCCTTCCTTCCTTCCTTCCTTCCTTCCTTCCTTCCTTCCTTCCTTCTTTCCCTTCTTTCGTTCCTTCTTTCTTCCTGTCTTTCTGTGTCTTTACACACACACACAACCTTAAGAATATATAAATTAAGGTAAATATATATAATATTTATATTCTTGAGTAGTAGCTAATGGCCTTGCCTTCTTCTCAGTGACTTAGAAAATTAACAATGGAAATAGCAGAGATAAGTAGTACTAGAATATGGATGAGCATATGAAAGTAGATACAACTTGTGAATATTTTGTTAATATCCTAAACAATTGACTGCATGGAAATATTTTTCACTGTGGATACATGAACAATGGCAGCCAGTTGACATTAGTGTTTTGCCACAGGCAGGAATGAATGAGTACTGAAATACTGTTTGTCCCTGCTTTGAGATTTTAGTCCTAGAAAAAAAATTGGATCTTCAGTACAACACCATTTTTCAAGGAGACTGACTAGTCTCTGTGGAACTGAGCACATAGGATGTCTTCTGTCCTGAAAGGGCTAGCAGGCGTTCTGACAGAGAGGTACTTTTACAAGTTTGCATTTGCTTTTTCTGCGTGCTTAAAATCAGTCATCATTGCCATCTAAGAGTTTATTGATGCTAAACCACACAGGTATGGAAACCCACACAGGACTGTATTTAATAAAGGATCAAAAATAGGAGTTAGCAGAAGTATCACACAGCGTGTTATGAAGCATCTGTTTCTAGAGAAGAGTGAAATGGCCTCATAAGGTTATAGTTCAAGTGTTTACTCAGACAAAAGTTTTAGAATGCATCCTGAGGATATGGTATATTTCTTAAATTAGTGGCCTCTTTAGTACTCTGTTCCCAGACAAGGAAGACTTGTGGGTGCAGGGGTCAAGGGCTGGAGGTGGAGGTGGCCCATTTCCCTGCCATTATCAATGACTCAAGTGACCATCATCGTCCACCATTCTGAATAAAAATGTTTTGGTTTCCCTCCTCTATAACACCAATTTTTATCTAAATGCAGGACTGGTTCTAAACAAAACACATGAAGGAGGGAAGGAAGGAAAAGAAAAAGGGGAAGAGAGAGACAGAGATAGAGAGAGGCAAAGACAGAGAAACAGAAACATCTACTAGTTTAAAAACAAAGCTAGGATCCCAGTAAGCTATGAATTAAACATTGTCACCAGTATACATTGGCCTCTGTGTTCAGAGACCAGCAAGCTAATAAGAAAGTATTGTACTGGGAAAGGTAAATGGTCTTTATTGCTACCATTTTGTTGTTGTTGTTGATACTTTGGTTTGGTTTTTGGATTTTTGTTTGTTTGTTTGCTTGCTTTGAAAAAGGGTTTCTCTGTGTAGCTTTGGAGCCTGTCCTGGAACTGGCCTCGAACTCACAGAGGTCTCCCTACCTCTGCCTCCTGAATGCTGGTATTAAAGGCCTGCGCCACCATTTCCCAACCTATTACCAACATTTTTTTATTACCAACTTTTAAAGGGGCATGTAGGAAAGCTGTAGAGCCCAGGTGATCCCCTAAGACAATTTCTGATATTTCCTGGCCTTTACATAGTCCTGAAAATGCCCAACCGCTGTGCTTGGTACCTGCTCTTAAGTTCTGACAAAGGTCAGGTTCTCTGTGACCTTTTCCAGGAGGAGACAAACTAGAGCAGGAATATTTAATCAGACTTTTTTTAGGGGATAACAGAAATTTGTTTCACAACTGATTTGAGATGTAATATGTTCTGGTGGTAACCTCCTTATGCCTCATAGCAGCCCAGGGTAATCATCCTCAACATCCCCTTTCTTTCTCCTCTTTTCAGAGTCAGACTGGTCTTAGGCTTTGGTGGCTTTTTCAGACTACCAAGGCCCTCCTCACTTTTCTTTTACAAGTTAAATTTTTACATATTTATTTCCCTCTTAGTGTATGGTTTTTGCTCTTGTCCCAACCCAACTGTAAATAGAACTTACTGATAATCTATTACTATTCAAAGAAAGGAGGTGATCACTTCAACCTCTATTGGGTCATGACTTTTATTGTTGGGGGCATCTGGAGTCCTCAGGTAGAGCTTGGTAGTATATTGCCCTCCCATTTCTACAGTTATTCATTGTGTCTAATAATCTGGGACATGGGTAAAACTTCAAACAGTCTGTACTCACAGTTAACCACTTGCTTTATTCATTGGAAATTGTTACAGAAAGGCAAGAAGGGAAGAAAATTCTTAATTAAAAGGAACCAGTGTCATAAGTAAACAGACCTCATTTTTTCTTTAGCTGTAACCCCTTGGCTATAGATCACACAGATTTCATAAAAAAGCAGCTGCTTCACTAATAACCTTTGGCCATGATACAACCAATTAATTATTCTGTCATCTCATAAAAGGTCCCATGTTGTCTCTTGCATATTAGGTTTTTTTTTCAGAATTTTTGTAGTATTTCAATATGCTAGCTGCAAATAAAATCTTAGAAATAACAAGTTTCTCTTGCTTTCCTACTACAACCCAGTTATAGCATTTGATAGCTCCAGATAAAAGCGTTTGGGATGCCAAGAATGTTTCTGATCATGTAATCTAAAATTAGCACAATGGTGTTTTACAAGGGTATGAAAAATGATGGAAAGATTACTTGTAAAATCCCCTTGTGGAGTTTTGGTTAATGTAAGGTAAGACATTTAGGGTTCATATGACTGGTCGAAGCTCTGGGATAGTGATTTTTTTTATTCTGTGATCAATAACCCAAACTCAAGTTCAAACATTTTTATATCATTGTAATTTTATTCTTTTAGATGATGTTTTTATAAGATCACTGTCTTAGGTAGGATTTCTACTGATATGATGAAACAATCATGACAAAAAGCAACTTGGAGAAGTATAGCATAATTTCAATCACAGCTTGTAGTCCATCATTCAGAGAAGTCAGGGCTGGAGCCTGGAGGCAGGAACAGATGCAGAGGCCATGGAGGAGTGCTGCTTTCTGCTTTGCTCCCTGTGGTTGCTCAGCATGCTTTTTTATTGCACCCAGAATGACCAACTCAGGCTGGTATAGTCCACAATGAGCTAGGCCCTCCTATATCAATCACAAATCAAGAAAATGCACAACAGCCTTGCCCACAGGCCAGTCTGCTGGGGGTGTTTTCCCAATTGAGGTTGCTTCTTCCAAAATGACGCTAGTTTATGTCCTGTTGCCATAAGCTTAGCCAGAACTATGACACAGTCTAGGACTTAGAAAATGTAAATTTGAGTGTAAAATTAGCTCACCTTACTAATTTTGTTTGTTTGTTTTTTAATTCAATGGCTCTGAATAGGAACTTGTGGTTTTTAACTGCAGGGTTTTAACAAGCTCCTAGGACCTGCAGACTGTTCTGTGAACTATAAATTGAATAGTAAGACTGGAGACAATTTTTCTTTGTGTTCCTGTCTCTCTCATTTGAGTCAGCAATAAATATGGATTGGGGAATTGAGTGTTGAGAAAGTCGGCATGTTTCTAATAATGTTCACCATATAAGATTCTTGGAATGTAATTTTTCATTGGTATATTTTATTAGACTTTATTCTTGTGCATGAGTGTTTTGTATTCATGTAGGTGTGTGTGTGTGTGTGTGTGTGTGAGACCTTTGGGTGATCTGTTCATATTTAGCTTATCATGGCTAGCCCCTACATTTCCCCCTTCACAAGCACTGATGACAGGACCCAATCTTGGGTCCTGCTTGCCCCTGGTTTTAAGGAGGTATGGAACTACTTAAAATAATAAATCCATTAATTGGCAACCATGGACCTATTTTTCTAGTATAACAACAGGCACTATAGGTAGTTATCTTGTCCTCCATGCCAGGGAGTTCCCCCTTGTCTCAGCCTATTTTTACCTATTTTGGGCAGGGAGCATGGAATGACGTGTTCCTTTCCACAACAACTTCAAGCTGACATTGGGAGTTGTTATCCAGGCACAAACAGGTTGGAAGGCTAGCCAAAGGTAGGGAGGAAATTTAGGCAATAGGGCACTCATCAGACTTCGTTGAAGGGACAGAGAGTATTCATATCAGTTCAACTGGTTCACATCAGCTTTCAGAAAGGTCAGCGCTTACCACCATTCAGGGCAGGTTGTAATCAGCAACTGATGTTTACATAGCATCTGCTAGCCAAGCGGAAACCTATTGAGATAAGTTTAAACTAGGAAAAAAAATTAAAATTTATTTACTTAAAGAAAAACCTATATTGTAGAAAAAGAACAGATAACGGGTATTTGTAAACAGAAGAAATAGACTCATACATTTGAGTCCTAACAAAAATTACAGATTTTGGTTAGAAGCATGCATATTTTTCTGCTGTCCAGAGACCCATCTATGATAGCTTTAGAATGAGCTAACAAGTTGGCTATAGCTTTGTGGAAGAAATCTGGATACCTTTTGCTGTTAAACTGACATTATAACTGCCCTAGCCATTAATACTACCAGAGATCTCAGAAAAATAAATAAAGTATATCTGAGTACAGACCAAATAGTTTCTGAATCTATTAAAAGTGACAGGGACCAGAGTCCATATACAGTTAGTCTTACCCAGGTCTCCATAACATTGGAGGCAGAAGTATCCAAAACAGCAGTTTTACTGTCTAAGCCAGGCCTATAAGGTGATTTTTTTTCTTTTTCTGTGGAAGAGAGACACGGAAATCTGACCTTATTTTGTCTAGGCAAAAGTGGTGCAATCAATTCTCCAAGGTCCTGCTGTTTGTCCACAATCTGGACCAGGTCCTGGCTGCAGATTTTGTACTGGGGCATCTTGCCCCGTGGTCAGGGTTGTCGTAATCTAGGTGGAGACATCATGGTGTCCTATCATCTTCTTTGGGGACCTTGGGTTACTGCTAGGATCTTGGAGTCTATGTCTAATATAATAAGCTTTTTAATTATTTTAAATGCCATATTCTGCAGATCTCTGAAGTATGAGGGCTGCCTAGGAATGTCTGATTATATAAGCTTTGTTTCTCATTATTTAAGTTTGACTTTGAAAACATATACAGGGAACTAAATAAGGCTCATCTCTGTAACTACTTATATCAGTACTTTAAAGATGACTGACTTACTTGTATTTCCTAACAGTCTATAATAAGTTATCAGCTTTCATAAGACTAGAACTCCACACTTTGTAATGATTTTGAATTAAAGCTAATATAGAAACCGAATTAGTAATTCCAAAGGTAAACACAGAGCAAGTTTATATCTAGCTGTTAATGCTGTCTCCTGCAAAGGCAAGGAACAGGTTCCAGGGTGAAATGGGAACATGGGGGAGTCTAAGAGCTAGCATTGCCCTAGGGCAAACTGAGACTCGGGTCTACCTTCCTGCTGATCTATAGAACCCATCTTGGCAAGTGTTTACCAAGTTGACCTGGGAAAGCTGCTCTGGGCCCTACATTTTTCCCCTTTCACATATACCGATGACAGGACTCAATCATGGGACCTGACTGTCCAGGGGCTCAAGGGGGTGATACTGAAACCCCAGTATCATCAGTCGAACAGTATTGACCCATTCTTGAGCAAAAGCCATCAGTCTGTTGATAAGAAGAAGCAAGATCATTAGGGGTCTCTTAGAGCTGAAAGCAAGGTTGTTAACTAAGGAGACCAGTTGAACAAGTTTTCATCGAGCTTCCCTGTGAGTGTTCTGTTCTCTGTCATTAGCTAGACCATTGAATCTCTCATTACCCTAGACTGATTGACATAGAAACAACATTCTTTCCCCAGAAGAGGAGGTCCAAACCTCTTAGTATCAATGCAAAAATTTATGACTCAGTTTATCCAAATAGCTTACACCCAACAAAGTTAGCAAAGATAAGGAGGTTAAACATACATTTTTAAGCCTGACTAGACCTTGAACAAGGAAATATATCTTTAAACTATTAGTTAATATTTTTAATGTTTTTACCTTTTAATACAGTTTTCCATGTTATAGTGATCCTCCTATTACAGAATTTTTCCCTTTGTTATTTTACAACTGCAGTTTTGCCTATGGTGTAAATCTCAATTCAAACATCTGACATGCAGGTGGTCCCAGACTTCCCCTGTACAACCTCTAAAAGGTTGAGATTCATAGGCTTCGATGATGTTTCAAGCCCTCTGTCAAATTGCCTAGGTCATTGTCTTTTGCATCACAAGAAATGAACATTTCCATTTCTGGTTAGTTTTTGGTGCTTATGGCTCTGACCCTAATTTTTAGCCTTTTATTTTAAGTTCAAATATTAGCAATATAAAACATAATATAAAACATTTTATAGCACAGATGTCTCACAGCCTTATAAATTTATTTAATTTTTTTCTAAAAAGATAAAGTCTCTTAAATGTCTTCCTGCAATAACAAGAATATCAATAATAAAGGACTTATTTGATTCCACTCTCGACAGCATATACAGCCTGTCTTTTAGATCTCAGCCTGCTCCATTTCTCTGTAGCTGGTATTTCTGGTGACTATCACCTGACACTGGCATTTTTAAAACTATTAAGGTCAATTGTTGCAACTGCACATTCTTTGGGACTCTAGTCCTGCCGTACATTTGTAAACCTCAGCTGTTTCCTATGATCCCTTTATGTCTTTATAACTATTATCACCTGGTTGACTCTTTAAATTAACAAAGTCTAGCTGGCAGAGCAAGGTACATTTGAGTATAAACACATTGAGGTGAAGCTTTAATACTTTAGAAGGGGACATGAATCATCATGTAAAAATATATCCCAATCCAAACTGTCTTGGAGATTTGTTAGGCCCACTCCACGTGGTCGCCTTTAATCAAAATGATGGTGAAATCATGTGGCATCATTTTCTTTTAACTCTAGCAAAATGGCAATCCAAAATTTAAAATGGAATTATGCCTTATGGTTTCTTTAAAATTATTCATGCTTAGATTTTAAGTAAATAAAACATGGATCTAACAAAAGAAGAATCATAATCCCATTTTAGAACCAGATTTTCAATTAAAAAATAGCATATAGCAGTTGTAACATAATCTATACCAAATTTAGAAATCAGAGCTCAGTGATAAATTTCTGAAGTCAGGCCTGTAAATGTGGCCACAGCAGTGATGGGTGGCAGAGACAGCAAAAATAGTCAGACCATTTCTGTCTTAGCTCCATGCTTGCAAGAAAACTTATATAGACAAATCTTTCAACAAAACAAGCATATTTAGTATTTGCATGTATGAGAAACCACAGCAAACATAGTTTACCGAAGTCTTTCTTGTGGTTTCCCTCAGTGGTGTATGATATAATGTATGGCTACAATATTTTAAACAAGAACAGAAACATGTATATATTATAACAAAAAACCTTTAAATTTACATTACATAAATCCTGTACCAGCGTGAAACATTTGAGATCAACAACAGTTATTTTATATACTTTAACCAATAATAATTTGTAACTAGCCCCTATAAATGATGATGGATATTTATAACACATTGAATCTGAATGACCAAAGCAGCTCTGGTGGAGGGAAGTCTGGCCACAGTGTCACAACATGGCCATTGCAGCAACACCTAGAGCCAGAGTCCTTGACCCACAGAGCCAAACCTTAGTCAGGTTTGATCAAAAGTTGAGGCACACAGCCCCCAGGCCAGGTGGAGGGAACTCATCTATCAGCATGGGAGGGGCAGGGAGGTATGCAGCATTGGGGGAAAAGATTGTTAACCTTTCCAAGCCATAGCAATTAACCCCGGATTCTCTGTTTAGTGTTTGAAATCCTATGGGTATACATCTGCCCCCTACAGTTGTGGCTGGCAGCCTTGCTATGTTGCAACAACGAGGCTGCATAGCCCAGCCACCCATCCACACAAGCACGCTGCCTCGCAGCCAGCAGCCTCGTGCTTGGGGCCAAGGCTGACTCCTTTTCATGATTAGTTTAAGGCGGCGGGTAGAGGTTATTTTTCTTATCCTTTTAGGAAAATATACCCCTATGCTTATGGCCTTATCTCTAAAGTCCAGTTCTGTAAGTGATCACAATATCAAAGTCAAAGAACTCATGATTTGAGTCTGTTGCATATCGTCAGTGGCAGTCTAAGTCAGGAACAACATACAGACACGCAGAACAATGAACAAGACAATGGCACCGAACCAAACCAAAGACAACAGTCTCAAGCTGTTTTATGGGTACAACCCGCTCACCTATTGAAATGAGACCGCTATCTGTGTGTCTCTCCACAGAACTGAGACTGCTTGCTACCCGTGTGTTTCACCAGAGGGAACCACCCTCTGCAGAAGGGCCCTGGGGACGTCTCCTCCAGGCACCCCACTTGTGATCTTTTTGCTTGTCTGCCTAGATCATCTACAGGCTCTTACGGTTCCTGGGCCCACTTACAGAAAGACATGAGACAAGAAACAAAACATAGAAAACTTCCTGGTCGGTTAAAGGCTCTACCATAGGTGGTAGTCCCAGTGGGCTTGGGGGAATCTGGGACAAGCCCCCAAATGTTATGCCCAAATCCATGAAGTCCCCCAAAAGCCAACAAGGAGACCAAGTCCTGTATGTAAAAGCAAAGAGCCTTTATTTTATGTAAGTTTGCAAACTCAGTCTTTCTGTATGTCCAATGTTTTGGAATAAACAGAGAGCCCCGAGCTCAGTTAGACTTGGGTTTTTATAGTAGTAAAGTGGGGGGGAGGGATGAGGGGTCCTCACTAGGGCTCTTCATGGATATCCCGCTGGTGCCTTGTGTTGTGCAGATCCTGAAGCTTTGTGTCTGCGGGTCAGGTTCCTTCAGGTGCCCAATAGACAGGGTCGATGTTAGGGAAGGTCAAATGATAATACTGGGCTTGGGCCTGGGCATCTGTAGGGTTGGTCGGCCGGATTAGAAATGGGTACTATGCAGACTGCAGTCCCATGCTCACCCACACCTCCGTTAACAGGTTTGGATCTGCTGTGCTGTGTGGCAGACTGCAGGGCCTGCTCACTCGTGTGTTACAGCCGGTAGGGGTCGGGCATAGGTCTCCCACTCTTAAGATCACAAGGCCAGCTTGCCCACCTGCTCCAGGTGTTGGTCTGTGTTGGAGGGGTGTTTTAGCTTTGTCTTTGACAATGCCCTATGTTACTTACTTCCACATGGCTCTGTCATTAATCTTTTTACCATTAAACATGTTTCTACATTGCAAATCATGTGACCACCTTAACTGTGAGCTCTAACAGGCTTTTTAATAACATTTCTTCAACAAAAAAAAAAAATCAACTGATTTTTGGTCAATGTCCTTAAGTGCTCATCTTTAGGGACTATGTCAAGTTTAGAGGAAATAATACTTCATTGCCTCCAATCATTTCTCATAAATTTTCTATCTTACCATGGACAGACTCCCTATTTATTTCAAATGTCCACATTTTCCAGTAACCATTTTGAATTGCATTTTTTTGAATTTTTTCAGTAGTAAGGGCATGTCTCCTGGTCCCTACACTCAATTAGTAGGCTGGCTGTCTTCATGCCACTGCAGGCGTGTGACAATAAGTATGGATCTCTTCATGAATGAGCAATTTACCCAGGAAATGATCAGAGAAGACAGCAATACCACAACAAATCTGATGACCAATAAAGTCCACAAGAAAAGTATGCTGTTGTTAATTAAACCACAAAAAGGGCATGCTACGTAGACATTGGGTCTATTTAATGTACTTGGGACATCACTCAGGTACACTTACATTAGTGTTGAAACTGAAGAACCATTAGAAATTGTCATCTTCCTATACATGAGAAGTGTCAGTATAAATCCCCTTGTGAATTGTGCATGTAGTATGAGAGACACTCAGTGCTATATCCTTAACAGCTACCTGAATTTTGCTGTTCATCTGTAGGTCTGTAGGATGTCAGACAGAGCCTGTGACTCTGGGAAATGATAGAAAATTGTCGGGTTTTGTGGATATTTTGTTTAAGCAATAATACCCAGGAAATGGGGAATGACACATCATCAAATTGCTCTCAGCAAAAGAAAGAAGCTTCCGTTTCTGATTCTTACCCAGCATTAAAATAGTGTTAAAGACCTTAGCTTTTCCTTCAAGGCATGCAATAGGAAGGAAACGGAGACGTTGGAAAGCAAATTCTCATTAGCAGTTTGAATGTACATTGACTCTCCTTCCATGTAATTAAAGCTACTACACTCATTTTGCTTTTGAATAGTTCACCAAAAATTCTCTCTGGAAAACTACAGATACCTTAGATACACCATTGTAATTAAAATTTGTTTAAAACCATAAGTATAATAGAATTTTGTTAGGATTTTGTTTGGCATTGTTTTTCATAGGTGGCTGAACTTTAAGACGTGGGCCCAAACAAAGGCAACATTTCCCCTACCCTGCCACCCCCATCCTTTGGGAAAATACTTACATTATATAACGAATTGCCTTCAGCAGTTGGTATTTTCCCCTCTTGCTATCTTTACACCTGGGGTAGTGCTACTGAAATATGTAAGGTTCTCTCAGGTATTAAAGAGCATCAGAGAGAAAATTAAGCCTCTTCTGTCCCTGGATACACATCACAGTCTCTGAAGTTTAAACATACTGGTTAGATGTAACACCAGCTGTAATGATCACAGACTTCACCATCAGACAATATACACAAATAAAAATACTGTATGATTGTCAGTGACTTTACCTGGTCAAGAAGTTGGTGGATATATATCCCTCCATAGTTTGAAAAATATACTGCAAATTTGCCAAGATTTTTTCATAATACTTTCTTTTATTTACTTTAGAATTCATATCTGTTCATTTACATATTATTGGGAACTAAGAACAGGTCTGTTAGGTCCTTAATAGGTGGTAGATTCTCACAGTATATTTTGTGTGGAAAGGTGTTTTCCAATAATTGGTTGAGTCAGTAGCTATAGAAATGCATAACCAGGAGTGGGCAGAACATGACCCTAGGTCTCCGGAGGGTAATATTAACAAGAACTTGAAGATAAGACTTAATTTAGTTTTAGAAGAAGGAGGGTTGAGTTCAACCCAATCAGCTTTTCCATGTTCTGTAACCTTTTTGAGCCAAAGTTTGCTCACCAAGCAAAATGCTAATAAATAGAATCTCTTTATAAAGTGGTTATGGGTATTGACTAGTTGAATTATCTTTATAAACTCCTGGTTTATTGCCTAAGTTCATGCTGAATAGATGATTCTGGAAATTCAGTCCTCAGGGAAGAATGGTAGAAAGCGTAGTACAGATTCAAGTTATCAAAAATGTCTGAGTCTAGACACCCAAGGCATTAAAAACTCTTATATGAAATACTGCCTGGACCAGCAGCATAATTTAGGGGTTCAGTACAAAACACAAATGTAGGGCTTCTGTCTGTAAAAACACTTAAGTTTTCAGGATACCTAGCATAAAATTAAATAAAAGTTCAAATATAGGCTTTTGTGCAAACAGATGGGACACCTACCTGTGAGACCAGCCTTAACTTCAGTAGTTTTTCTGACTTCTCTCTATATCCATTCTTACTTCTTTGTGACATAATCTCCACACAGAAGAGGAAATAGATCCTGTAATCATATGCTTTGATCTTACACTGAATATAAATTACAAAAAATAAAGAGAAAAGAAACTGTACAAAACAATGACCAAGTGAGTGTGCTCCAAAGTTAAGAGACCCTGACTTGTGCTGCATTTTTCTATTTGTGATCTTACAAATAGCACCAGGACTGGATTCTCTCCAATGAAGCAGGCCGCAAGTTCAATCAGAAGGCGGTTGGTTCCTCCCATAGCCTGTCCTTTTCTTAATGCTCACCCCAGCCTATTATTCATCACTAATTTGGAGATACAATATACGTAAAATGGAGCTCTTCATCATACCTCACGCATCAAATAAACTATTTGGATTCTTCTGCATTGAGAGTACAGCATTGTTTTAAACTGCCCCAGCTATTCACAGCAGGTGTATGGCAGGCACATTTTCATCATGCGTTCAGGAGTGGGTAGATATTTGAGTTGATGCTAGCTTTAGGCTAATATGAATAAAGCTGCCTGAACGTTGTTATGCAGGGCTTGATGTGAATAAGTAAATGCTGGAACTCAACAGGGAAGCAAAGGTATTTTAAAATGAAGACAAACTTTAATGAGATCTTTAGAGAAACGCATTTAAAAAGGAATCATTCGTAGTTAATTTTTCAGCTTTTGTACTTTCTCTGTTCGAGCAGAAAATTTTACTTTATTAGAGTTAAAATAAACACAAACACGACTCTAAATCCATAAGTGACATTAGAAAATCAGTACTTTTCATTTCTTGGTAATTAATTTTTTCTGTCCTACAGAATCTCTTTTCTTTCATCCTTTTTTTTTCAAGTAAAAGACGGTAATCCATGGTAATATATTTTTAAAAATTTTCTCCATATTATAAAAAACTGTAAATTAAGTGAATCTAGACAGAATTTGCAAGCATACAGTGTGCCTGCCTATTTCTTCAAAGGTAGTGGAATAAAATACTTTGTAAGCTGAGGTTGTGTGTCTTATGAGCAGCTGCAGATGGAAATGGAGAGGCAGGATGGCAGATCTTATTCATAATACATATTCTCCATGGAGTCCTCGTTCCTGTGCAACAAGGGATTTTCTCAGATTATAATACAATAAAAAGGAAAAGAATTTAAACAACAATCAACAGGAAAATGAAAGGTACATATGTTAGAGATATTTCACCTCCACCCAGGGGTATCTTTTCTCTCTAATATTCAACATGAGTCTTATCTTCAGTGATGTTTGAAAATCAAAACAGAACAAAACTCCCTCTTCTTAAAGCATGAAGGATGATTTTGTGGTTCAGAATTTTCAGTCCCCAGAACATACCACACTGTACTATTGCTTGTGTTTATGGCTAAACATAAAGGGAATTAATTTGAATTTTTAAGAATTGCAACAATCAGTGAGATTGTGAAACTGACCAATTCTCTCTGTATATTTTTAAACTCTGGAAGAAAAAACAGAGATGCTGTGTTACCAGTGAGTCATCAGTATCCTCCTAGTGAAAATGGGATAGTTTGACAAGGTAGGACATACTAAGAGACTAGCAACAGAAAGGAATCACAAGCCTAACTCCTAGATAGAGTTCTTGGTATAATGTACGCTATAAAATTATAATGCTACTTCCAAATACATGGATGCATTATTTTTATACAAGAATAAACAAAAATTAATGCCATGTAGTATAGTTTGCATCCTTAGTGTTTCTCCCAAAAATCATGCATTAAAAGTCTGGTCTCCAGGATAAAGCTATTTGTTAGAAAGATTTGGAACCTTAGGGAGATCTGACCTAGCTAGAGATGGTGAACACTTTGAAGGATACCATTCTCAAAGAATTCTGAGATTCAATCCAAACTCCAGCAAATTATTGTCATACCACCCTTCTGAACATGAGATTCTGCATTGCCTTAATGAGCCCAGCAGATACAGAGTGAAGCTTCCAGAACTGTGAAGCAAAATGAATTTAACTTTTTTTGTTTGTTTGTTCTTTTGTTTTAGCTCAGGGAAAGAAGGGTTTATTTTGAATGGAATTTTGAGGATACAGTCCATGTTGGTGGGAAAGGCAAAAAAAAGCAAAGAGGATGTTCACCCCATTTCCATATCACCTCTACAGACAGAGATGAATACTCTCTGCTTTCTTCTTCAGGTTGATTTTCACAGCTTGTATGATGGTAGGAAGCAGAGAAACACATCAGGGGATCTGAACCTATTTAGAACATGCTTAAAATTCAACTTAAGACGATAGCTAGGTGAGTAAAAGAACAAACTAGAAAATATTGCGAAGTAAAGTAGTAGTATAACTAAGGTTAATGATGAATTTTAATAAGTCATAAAATCCATATTGAGATGGTTTACATTGACTACCAAATTCACAAAACCTATTGATAAGCCTCTGTCCTCACCTGTAAGGATTGGCTAGTCTCTGGGCATGCCTGTGGGGAATTGTACTGAAATGGGAAGACTCATCCTAAATATGGGAGTCACCACACCATGTGCTTGATTCTCAGACCTGGTAAGAAAGAGAAATCTAGCTGAGCACAGGATATAAAAACGTGAAGTTTGGAGAGAAAGAGTATGAATAGCAAAGCTGTTCTGAGAAGAGGATCCCTCTAAGGCTCAGACTTGAGAAAGTGCAAATTTATTGGAAAGCAGAAAGCTTGCTCTGTAAAGGTAGCTGAAGGAGCCCCTGCTTCTCTAAGACAACTGCTTAAAGAATCTGTGGGTTAAGGGGGCTGGCTATAGCTTAGCACTTGGTAGCAACATCTAAGTGGTAGTGACTTTGCAGGTATGAAAGTCTCAAAATTAAGAGGGCTGTGAAGTGTTATTACTTGCATTTAGAGCAAGCAGTTGAAACTTAGCCACATGTGGCAGGCTTGGAATTCCTTACAAAAGTCTCTGAGAGGTCAGTGTATAAAGGTATGCAAGTAAAGCCCAAGGTACAAGGAAGATCCCAGAATACTGGTGAGTCTAGGATGATGAGGCATCAGTTGAACTAATATGCAGAAAAATAGTATAACTAGTCCAAGAAAGAGACTATGTGTGCTACAGGTAGCAGAGCTAGGGAGTAGGACTGTTGTAATTCCTCCAGAGTCCAGATGATTCTATATGGGGTCCCAGATGAACATAGTCCTGTAAGATTTGATGTTTGCGCTGTTGCACTTCAGTTTTGCTTTGGTCCGAGCATTTCTTCCTATGTCTTAATTCCTCCTTTCTGGAAAAAAAAAATGCTTGCCTTGTGTTATAGTATATTAAAAGTCTTTCACTAGGTTTTAAATGCTACAAAGGCTCACAGTTGAGTGATCATTTTGAGTTGAAGAAAAGAAATTGACTTTTAAACAGAATTAGAACTATTAAAGACTTGGGACTTCAAAGTAGGGTTGAATGTATTTCAAATTATGATATTGTTGTGAATTTATGGGGTTAAGATGAATAAGTCTATTTCTTAAATATAGTTTGTTTGGGTGTCAAATCAACAGAGATGAACTTATGATAATTTTGACTGCTGAACTGACAAGATCTTGAATCATTATGGCTGAGCCTCTGAGCACAGCTGTGAAGGAAAATCTAGATTAGGTTAGCCTCTGGGCATAGCTGTGAAGGGTCTTCTTGATTTAGGTTAATTGAAGTGGAAAAACTTAGTTGTCATGCCTACTGCCCTCCTTTCTTCACTGTGATGGATGAGATCTACTAGGACCACAAATCAGAACAAAATTTTCTTCCTTCACGTATGCTTTTGTCAGGCATTTGCTTAAGGCAATGCGAACAGTCTCTAATACTCATATGCTTTAAAACACTCATTATTTATAACAGGAATAATTTTGTGTCTCAGAATTATATTTTGGTTGGCTTTCTCACAAATGAATCAGTGATATGCATCTATCATAATTGGTACTACACATTTAGTTAAGGGTTTAAGAATGAGGATTTTGAATGTGTCAAATATTATATATGTGCCCTTCATGACATATGTTATTAGAGTTTGAAGAAATTCTACTTCCTGTTATACTCAGTCATCAGTTTCAAATGTCATACAGAAGTCAAGTCAGACACTGTCAAGTTAAATATTAACTCCTTAGATATTATCTTATGTCTACATATGTACTTGCTTATTTTGCTTTTAGCATCCATTGTAAACTCTGTTAGGGTGTAAATATATGGGGCTATCTTTGCTTCTAAGATAAGAAAATATGAATGAGAGGTACTTAAGTTATGGTAAAATTTGTTATAGTTAATCGTCTGTAAGATAACATAAATTAAAATGGTTACTTCACTCAAAAAATTCAAAGCAGTTTTCAATATGTATTTAATTATAGAGCAGAGATATGAAGGTAGGGTTTAGAAGTGTCTTTTATCATCTCTCTTTTCTTTCCCATTCTTGGGTTCTTAGGGAAAGTGTAAGAAGAGAGGACAAATGAAATTCTCACTTCTTGTTAATATCTTGGTCCAAAACTCAGTGCAGTTTTGATTTCTGGCCAGGATCCCATAGGAAACTGATTTGTTTAGAGGTACAGCCACATTGCAATGCCATCCATCTTCTACCTTCATAGGCCGGCATCATGGCCATATCGTACATCCCAGCTAGGCTGCATCAGATAAAAGAGGAGTCAATTTTCTTCTGTCTAGAAGAACTAGTATTGACTTCTAGTGAACTGGACAACTCATTTTGACAGAATATGCAGCAAGCTCAGTTTGCTTTACCTCAAGATTTCTAGTGATGAGAAATCAGAGCAAGCTTGAGGAACAAGGCTACCCAATACACAGTTCCTCAATTCAAAGGGCTGAGCAGTCTCCTGCTCCATCTTGCCTCTTAAAGAACCAAGACAAGAAACAACAAAGAGATGACGGAAGGTTTGCATATAGAGTTTCCCCTGCTCTTGCACCATGCTAGTCCCTATTTCATCTCAATGAATGTCTTCTATTTTTATTAATCCCTAAGCAACAGTCCTTCTCTGTGGGACTGAGGAGAGAAAGGAGTCAGGGTTTTCACTTAATACTGTAAGTCCCAACATTTACACTCTTGGTTGACTGAGTCTGGAGTGTGAATCATCATCAGCTCTCTATGATATGCTCATAGAATCAATATTCTTTCTTGTTTTCAAATTAATCATAGTTTAGACATATCAATTTTTCTCTCCCTTGCTGATTCTTACAATCACCTGCAACTATTATAGCAGATTTGATAATAAGAGATGACTAAGACTCACAAACTCCCATCATTTATGCATATTCCATGTTTATCCATATATAGTTTTATAGAGTACCTAGGCATATTTATGCAAACTTTAGTGTTTAACAAAATTGCTTCCAGAATATGCCCTGCTGTAACAGCTGTCAGTGACAGCAGCCTCAAGAATTAGATTTCTTTTAAGCTGGAAAATTTTATATTTGGTTTAATTTACATGACTGCCTATGAGTTTATAGAATATTCAATTATTGTTCATAGCTAATGTATAGTACTGCATATCTTATGTGATATTGGGAATCAATTTCTGTTTAAATTTTCTTCAAGATTGCATTTAATAAGATGTGGAGGAATTTAGTGATGAAGGAAAAGAAGGATGACAAAACAAAATAAGGAGAGCCAGAGAAAATAATTTAAACTTCTTCTTCTATCTGAAATTGTGTTCAGTAGTACGATATAATCATATAATTATACAAACTGAACCCATTCCACATTTTTTACAAAAATCATCACTCAAGTTGAAGCAATGAAGCTGGTAACAAAGTGGCTTAGCCATTTCTGAATGGTTTAGCCATTCTTGTGAGTTACTGGGGCTGGTTGTAGCTACATCCCAGTTGCTCATTACTCCTTTGCATTTCCAGTAGAAAGTAAATTCACCCAGTGCATTTTGCTATGTTTCTTCAAATGCACAGCTTTTAAGTGATTTCTAATTAACAAGGATTGGGCACTGTTTGATTGGATTAATGGAGTGTTCAAGACCATGCTACTCAAGCCACCACTCCTCCATTTTTCTCTTCCATTCCTACAAGCTCTTAGTGATTTTAGTATTTGGGCCCAACCTGCATGAAGTCACTTATGAAAACAAAACTGTTTCTCTCAAAGAATTTAATCCTATAATTGAAACATGCAAAAATGTTTACTAAATTGAGTAAATGTAATATTCTACCACCAGTACTAAAAAAGCTAATTTGGAGAAGTGTTTTACATTGCAGGAACGTAAGACATGTAATGTTAGAATTATCAAACAGTGCTAGAGAAGCAAAGGAATGAGATAGATGGTTAGTTAGTACTCCTCAGTTCAGATGGACAGAGTGAGTTGGAATCCTACTCTTACAATTTACATCATCTATTCAAATGGATTAGTTTGTCGGAAATCTGTGACTACATACTTTTGGTGATTTTTCTTTTGGTCACTCTATAGCTATCATCTAAGGCATTATTTAGCCATTCACTGTTTTCCAGTGTTAGACTTGAATTTGTTTGTTCTGTTTTATATTCTTAAACTGTCATCTCCCCTACAAGACACAATACGACTACTGCTACACACACAAATTAGTCTTCTTTTAAAAAACAGCTTGTTATTTTATGTTTGCCTGCATGTATGCATCTGTACCAGCTATGTGGCTTATGTCTAGGAAAGCCCAGAGAGGTATCAGATCTCTTGAAATTGTAGCTCTGGAGGGTTTTGAGCTGCCATGTGGATGTCTGGAATCAAACAAGAGTCTTTTGTAAGAGCAGCAAGTTCTCTTAATTGCTGAACCATATCTCTAGCCTACACAATTGACTTCTTGATAACTATGATACTTTTGAGACTAAACGATCAATTGAGATTTTTCTCAAGACACCTTGTTCTTTCAAGTGAGAAAGAGGCCTAATTAGTTTGGTTTTAAATTTGCTTTCAAAGTAATTCCCTATAAATTTTTAATATCCATTTTGGTACCAATCCTAAAACATAAAGGAATTCAATAATGTTCTTATCGACTAAGCATGGGGCAACTGATTATTAGTCTTTAACTTGAAGCCCACTCATTCAAGGTTATATATCTGGGGGCTCTTATATGAAAACAAAGTGCTGTGAAAAGCCATGACTTAGCTTCCTAACCTGTATCAGGTGTCTTGAGTTGCTTCATTTTATGCCTCTATCCACATTGGCAAGAACAGAAAGATTTCAGTACAGATCTAGTGGGTGTGAGCTACTTGCCCAGCAATGTGCTAAGCTCGCACACTCCACTACTGCTCCTGAGCTTCCGTCAACTCTTGAGGTGGTGTAACTTTTCTACAGGTAAATTTGCAAAGGGAAACTTCCGCGGCACACGTACTCAGTGCCACAGTGAGGACAGATGTCAGGTCATTTTGATTTCACAGCTCTGTGCATATATCACCCGGTTCACATAACCTCTGGTGTTTGCCACTCTGGTTACAAATATTTAATACGGGATTCTAAAATGAAGCAGCCAAGGTTAACTCTTTTTGTTATAATTAACACTATTTTATGCTTCAAAGTTTTTAAGATTAAAGAAATTGCTACTAGTCTGCTGATAATTCACTTTTTTAATCAATGGGATTTTAAACTTAAAGTAATTAACAAGTCAAACTCCATAGTTACATACACCAGGATTCATAGTCTGCCTTTGAACTGAGCTGTTACATGATATCAGGCAAATTAATTAACCCCTAAATCCCTTTGTATTTATTTTCTGTAAAGTGAAGTTAATAATAGCACTGACTTTAAAGAAGTGTTAGGTGTGTTAATTGAAAGTCAGCTTTTCATGAACAAAGCATTTATTTATTTTCATATTCCAAGTAGCAAAAAGAGTGTCTATACTTAGTAACTACTCGATAAAGATTTATTGAATAAGTATAATAAAAACCTAATATACTTTTGTCAGTGTTGGACAATATAGGGATGATAATACACACTTACATAATCCTCTTTAACATAGAAGGTGATTAAGAACCCTAAATAAGCAAAAGTTTTTCATTCTTTCTCTTGGTGCATTAAAAAAAAAAGTTAGGATCTGTTTACCATCCAGTCTTCCCTGCCCATATATACTCAAGAGATGTTTTGCATTCATCCCATAACTGCACATAAAGGACAATTAATTAGCGGCATTTGTTACTTTACATTTATTGTTGACTAATGGCATTTCACTTTTTAAGCCGTAATTTTAAAGTACCTCAATTTCCCGAAACATGTTATAGGCCATTGAGCTGATGTGATTTGAAGAGAACAGCAGAAGGGAGGAATCTTGGTGAACTAAACATGATCTTATAATGAAGCATTCCATTATAAAATGCAGATAGGGCTTTGGCTATGTTCGTGTCAAAGGCAGGAGCACTGCATCCATGGCTGACTCAGTGACGACCCCAATGACCTCAGGAAGGAGGTAGGTAGAGAAATAAGGCTCAGCTGTTATGTCAGGGTTATCCATTTAGATGCCTTCAGCCACTGGGGTATTTATTGTTCAGGTGGTTTCAGCTGACTCTGTTTTGATCATTATGGGTTTCTTTTTTGTTCAGCATTTAGAAACAAGTGTTCAAAAGTATAGGTCATATGCAGGCGTCATGTGACTTTCCTTTTAAATCAATGTTTATGACGTGTTTACTTTTTCTTTTCCAGGGGGAGCATGTCAAGG
>JABTXL010012544.1:9734956-9752718 GCA_025134845.1 Neodon shergylaensis | reverse complement strand
ATATATATATATATATATATATATATATATATATATATATATATATATATGCTAGGCTACTTCATACAACATGCATTTCTTTTATTTATTATCTACTTTACAAATCATGAGAGGATAAGCAACTTGGGCTCTTAATATAGTTTTAAATTGAAATAAAAATGATCATCCCTTAGGTGTAGACACATAATAAATCATTAGCAGATATTATAAATGGAAAACATGGTAAAGCAAAACAAAAGCCCTTGTGAAGACAAATGACCTGTCAACTTGTGTGATCTGTAGCAGGTATTCAGCTCTGGGGATTAATCTTTTACGTCATATTTTTCTGGAAAGTCAATCAAATTAGTTTCAAATAAGAAAAACCTAGAGCAAACTTGTATTTCTGTGCTACAGTGTTTTGAGGTTTTGAATATGTATATTTTCTTTCATGTTTATCAACATGAGAAGATATGGCATATTTTGCACTCATGAGGAATAGTTTGGATACATACATGCATGTGTATATATGCATAACCACCATAACCATATATTTATAACCACCTTACATCACTCAGTGATAAATTGCATTTGGGATTTAAGTCATTGTTTTGTAGGCTGACAAGATGTTTTGACAGAAAGTTAGACTGATGCTACTGTGAAGCTGTTCTCATTTACTTTCCATTGCTCAATTATTTTGAGGCTCATCCAAAACAGGGATTCATCACCTCTAGGGAGATGTCAAGATGTAGATTTGTCTTTTTTATCCTTTCCTTCCGAATGAGATTCAATTGTCAAAATGACAGAAGATTTGAGCTAGGAAAAGGCCCCCTGTGAAATGTCAGAACTTTATCACAGATGCATTTCAATTGACACATTAGCAAGCATTCATTCATGTTGGGCTTGACCTTAAACCAACCATTAGATTTCTGGACAGAAAGCATACCAGCACTAATAAAAACTGGGCTACATAAATTACAAAGGGTGTATGTAATGTTGGAGGAGGCCGCTTGTTTCATTCCTGGCTTCTCAGCCCTGAAATAATCATACAGAAACTATATCATTTAAATCACTGTTTGGCTCATTAGCTCTAGATTCTTATTGGCTAACTTACATATAAATTTAATCCATCTCCATTAAGCTGTGTATTGCCACGTGGCAGTGACTTACTGGCAAAGTTCCATCTGACTCCAATGGGTTACATGTCTTCTCTCTGACTCTGCTTTTTCTTTCACCCAGCATTCAGTTTAGTTTTCCCCCCCTACTTCTATTCCCTGTGCAGGCTCAAGACATTTTCTTTATTAACCAATGGTATTCACAGTATACAGAGAGGAATCCCACATCAGTGTAATTTAATGATGGAGAGTTCTTGCATCAGCCACGGATCTGCCCTCCTTTGAACTTCACAGAACTTCCCTAGTGTGTAACCTTTTGACATGGAAGCCAGTAGAGCAGGAAAAAGAGAAAATGTTTATGGTGACTTCATTGTGCCAAGTGCACAGAGAGTGATCTGATCTTGAGAAACTGGATTTAGTCTGGAAAATTTGTGCTGAATTCTTTCAGAGCAGGTTTTCCCATGATGCAAAGCTAATATGTTGTGCGTGTACTGAAACGAGCCATAGCTCCATATCCCTTTCGTCTCTGACTTTGACTCTCCTGTAATCCAAGAAACACCTGTGTCTCTCCACACTGGGCTTAACTCCTCACACACACACCAGCTCAGATTACTGGTCCAAAATAGCCAAGGCAATTTCAGTTCCATTGTCAACTTGGTTTCAGGTATCTAACCCAATCTGAAGAAAAAGGCCAGGTACCCATTCTAGGATGAGACATCTGGACAGGTGGAACTGATCTGTGGCACCACCTTCTTCTCACTTTAGTGTGGAAAAGGATCTGACAACAGCACCAGGGACCTGAGACAAAGGAACATCGATATACTAGGAGCAATTTTTCCCCCTGTTATACTTAAAAACTAAGGAAAGGTTAAATTAGTTATCTCCAATGGCATGTGACTAGGTATATCAGTCCTATCCCAGGGCAGGCCTCATGTTCAGGAGGAGTTGGCAGATACTAAATGTATTCCATGCTTATTCTTCTGTGCATATTTTGTTTTGTTGGTTATTTTTTATCCCACTAATTTTTTATTTTCTTTAGATTTGTCTGCTTTGACATTTGGTTTTCTTGTTCTGGTTTAGTTTGTGTTTTCCCAGATGTATGTATGTAGGTATTGAGATCTGAGAAAAAGAGAAAGTCGAGGTAGGGAATTGGTAAGAATCTGGGAGGAATTAAGGAGGAAAAAGGATTATGATCAAAATATATTGGATGAAATAAATTAAATAAAACTTTTAGAGTCTTATAGGAAATAAAAAGGAAAATCATTTATCACACAGAAGAAATTCCAATTGCTTTCTGTCAATCTAGCACATTAATTTAGATTTTAAGGAGGCAAAGAATATTATAGAGGATGTCAGCAATTAGCCTCACAATGACAATTATATGCACTCAAAAATTTATGAGAACTCGTTTCAACCATTTATCAGTCCACTAGGCTACATGGCTAAGGGAATTATTCTGACTTAAACTAGACACTCTGGCAAAGTGTTTATAGTGTTATATCTTATGGGGTCTCACTGACATAGTTGCTTTTGAAGTAAGAACACTGATGCAAAATATGTTTTGCCATTATCATCATCATTGTCATCATAATAATAATTTCCTAGTCCAGGGTTGATTAATTTGTTCCTCACTAAGTTTGCTATTATCCTGAGGTCCAACCTGCTGTATTGTGAGTGGGAAATCTGATCGCTCAACCATCCTTTCCCATCCTAACTATGCTGGGCCTTCTGGGCCTCTTCTTGTGTTCCATTTGGTTGCTGCATTTCTGCATAAGACCAGTGATGACACAATGCATATTAGGATATTGAAGCAACACAATTTTAAGCAACATACACCCCAATTTGCTAAGATAACTCATCTTCTACTGGAAAATGAACTAAAAAGGAGACAGGAACATACAAACCACAAAAAGAATAACATTCTTTAATATCCCATAGGTTTTATTAAGTGAGTCCCTAAGGCGTCTCATACAATGGTGTCTCGAGCACAGAAGAAGAAGGAAAGATAGGATGTAGCAGACATGGCCTGTTCCTAGTATACACATATATAAATCTGCCTACTGATGCAGTTATTAAAGACTATTGGGATGCTTCAAGTGTACTTCTTTTCTATAGGCCATTCTCCTCTTCTCCATAGGAAGAGCTAAGCAGCTTAACTTCAAGCCCAATGTTTCATGAGCAGCACAGATTCTGAAAAACAAATAGCTAACAGGAATATTATGTAAAAATGTAAAAAAGAAAGCAAGAGTTTCCAAAGAAAACAAATTATAAAAAGTAATACATCATATAAGCACCCATACAACACTGAGCGAAATGCATAAAAGGCAGGAGGAAGAATAATGTCTTTTAGAATTAGTGTACAGAAATCATGAGAATGATGTACACCCAAGCAAAGATGTTCTTGATTATTGTGTGTCCTGGATAGTTCAAGGCATGAAGGTGCAATGCAGACATGAGACTGCAGCACAGCAGTGGTAGGTGTTCGGCTTCTGTGTGACCAACAACAGAAGCAGGTCAGTGAGATTGGAAGGACACTGAGAAAAGTGGATTCAAGGTGAAACAAATGAATCACTTCTTTTATGTGACTTTCAGAAGAAGCAAAGAAAGCACACTGACCAATCATGGAAGACCTTGTTAGAGATGAGTGAGATTGATTCACGGTATTTCTATCAGTCATTTGTATAGGTAGGTGCTGGGAGGCATGTGCATATACATGGATTTTATATATTTGTTTCAGGCCATTAATGTTCATAAAGTTATAGCACTCTAACTGCAACTGCATTTTTTTAGACAGTGTAGGTTGAAATTCTCAAGTCAATTGTTCAAAAAGTACAATCTCTAAAACAATAGTTTTATTATAAATGCAGTGAATTTTTTTGAAAATCAATTCTTTAGGTACACCATAATAAATTTTGCCTTTCAGAGATTCAAAGGAAATTGATGCTTGCATAAACATTCTGAAAAATACTGAAAAAGTAAGATCATAGAACTTGAAAATATTATATAGGTAGACAAAAGTATCTTTTGGATTTTAGGGTTTTTTTTTGACAGTGCTTCATTGTGCTTTTGTAAATATGATGATAGGTGGATGTGCTTTTCATAAAATTAGGTCAGTTTGTGGCTGGTGGAATTACTCTGCAGAGAGCATATTGACTAATGGTTTGCTGCCAATTCAACAGAAAGTTCTCTGACAGCATGCCACAGAGCTCTGTCCTTGGCACTGGATGCTTAGTTTGTTAATAAATAATTTGGCTTGAGATCTAAGAAGCTCAGCTTCTAGTTTCAAAGGAGAAATGCTAGGGGAATGCTACTGTTCTGCCCTCTCTAAGAGTCACATATTAAGAGAGAAAGTACTGTGTCACAGATATCTGTGTCCTTTCATGAGAATCTGTCAGTTTCAGTTCTATGGACCAAGTTTGTGAGTTTCATTTTCCAAAAACAACTTGGCTACTAACAGGAAGAAAAGGGGAGCTATGGCCATGCATACGATCTCCTCTTTTTATAAGACGATGTGCGTGCCGTGAGCCACTCTCGGTCCATCTGCATAACACTGTCTGACCGTTTCTCACGTGGCGCTGTAATTTTGGTGTCAATGTAGTATGCTCTACTTGCCTGTAAATGTTCTGTGCGTGCAATCTCTCCCCTCGCTTATACCTTCAAAGCATTTGCAAATCCAATATGTAGACACTGTCAATAAAAATCAGCACAAAGGTATTTGCAATGAAAAAAAAAAAAAGAAAGTACTGTGTCTTAGGTCTCCCTACTTTGGGATAAGAATCATACAGACATAGAATAGTACTGGTAGTTATATTCAGTGCCTCTTGTTGAGTTCTTACTTCTGAGTTTGTTCCGTGTTTAATTTTCCATATACTTTTATATCCCAATACAAAATGAGAGAGAAGGCAAAAGACTGCTTTAACATGATACAAAGGACAACTATAACAGTTACTTGCTTCAATACTTTGAGACATTAAGTGATTAACTCAAGAGAAAAGCATTCTGTTGTTTAGGCAATGAACTCACCTAGACAAAGTATCCTGAAGGTTGCCAATCCCTAGGTCAAACTTCTTAATTCAAAAGAAGGAGCAGAAGTATGCTTAAATTCTCTGATCTTTGGTCAGGGTGGAGAGGATACACCTCTATGAGCCATCTTAATGTTTAAAACACGAAGTAACCACATTCTAGGTCAGGGAGTGAAGCCACAGTTGTTAACAACCATGAGCAAACTCAAACTCTCTGACCTTCAGACAAGGTGAAATAGGCTCACATTTTTGGGCCTCCACATACTGTTTGTCAGATGTACCTGAAATCAGTTCCTAGCTTTTCTATTTATTTTCATTATTAAATTATTTGGTCTTGCATAGTCTGTGTTTTCTAACAAATGGAAGCAATTGTCTTAAAAGAAACACAGTCACCAGCAAATCAAACATTAGAAGCTCCAACCTAAAGGAAATGTCACAGGAAACCCATAGCTGCTGAGAAAATAGTCAGTTTTCTTCAGAAAGGAGCCCCTTGGCAGGTTCTATAATCCCAAGTGATAAGCCTTTCATACATATACATGTGACCAATTCTAACTGGAATCTTCAGGGGTGTGTATGTATGTGTGTGTGTGTATGTGTGACAATAATAATTAAAGAAGAAGAGATCATAGAGGTCATGAATTTGAGAGAGAGTTACAGGGAATAAGATGAATTTGGAGACAGGGATGGGGAGGAATAAAAATTTTATAAATAGTACCCATGTATAAAATTATAAAACAAAAAAATGAAATAGAGAATGAATATAGAAAAGGCTGTATTATATACAAGAGTCAAACTGAATTTATGGGTTATGACAAAAATAAGAGTTATCTTTTAAAATTTAATTCTATAAAGATGATTTTACAGTTGACTTTAAAGGTATATGTGAGAAATATTCAACTTTACTAGAATTTGCTTTTGTTCTGTATATTGGAAGGTTATCTGGTTTTAAGATATTCAATATCGTGAATATTGCTGCTGAATCTCAGAATTAATTCAGTGAAAACAACTATGCTATAGTGACCAGCTCAGGCAACATTTGTTTTAACAGTGTCTGCCCATAGCTGTGTAATTCTACCTGGCATAAATTCTACAGTGAGAAAGTCTATCATATCTACTCAGGGTGACTAGAACAACAGACGACATTAAAAGGTGTTTTGTAAAAAGGAGCAGCGAGTATGGAAGAGTTGTTGGGTATGGCTGTGTGAAGTGTTATTAGACAACAGCCTTCAGGAGGAGGGACCTCATGTTTGTGTCCTTTGATCTTTATGGCATCTAGAAGTTGTTAGAGGTTCTTGTAAAAATAAAGTGGATATACTAGTGAGTATTCTTCTGTTCAAAACTGTCAATATTAATCCTGGTTACAGGAAAATGAGTTGCATTGTTAATAAAAGTTCTGGAACTCCTTTTCCAGAGAAAATGATTTAGAAAGGAAATGACAGAGATTATTGCCAGATAATTTTTTAGCATGCATCTTCTAAGGCTTAAGGAAGTGAAAAAGCATGAAGGAAAGAAAAAAGGAAAAAACAATTGATAAAATCTGCCTAATAAATTTGGTTCAAAGGTTAAAGGATTTAGTGGTTTTCCCCATTTTTATTTATTTTTATATATTTTAATTAAAACACAATTACATGCTATCTCTTCTTTCTTTTCCTTCCTTACGTTCTTCCCAAGTTCTCTCCCTCCAACTCTGTTCATATCCCCTCCACTCTCAAACTGATAGCCTCTTTTTCATTGATTATTGTTATATATATACACACACACATATGTATGTAAAAATATATATACACAAAAAGCAGAGTCTGTTTTGTTCTTTGTAATTGTATGTGTTGGGGGTTGATTCCATTTTATTGGTAGTTATGTTTATTTTAGGCTATCTCATTAATTTCTCTTCTCCATTTTCATAATTTTTTGCCATGCATCTAACATCTCCATGGGCATGTGTGGTAGATAATTTAATAAGTGAAGTTAACTGGATCACAGGGTACCCATATGCTTGATAAAGCTTCAGTCTTTTATGTCTGTGAGGGTACTTGTGCGCAAGAGTAGTAGTTGAATCTGTAAATTGAGAAGGGAAGATTATATTCTTGGAGTATGTGGGTGTTTTCCAATCTGATGAAGGATTTAATTAGAGGAAGAGATGTTTTCTTCCTGCCTGATTTTCTTTGAGCTGAGACACCAGTCTTCAGCCTCCACTTGAGAAAGAACTGTTACTCATGACTCTGCTAATTCTCAGGGTCACGGAGGAAGACTGTACCTTTGCTTTTGTGAACCTGTTTATCATATTACACAAACCAATTTCTTATATTGCATGGATAGGAAGATGGACAGATAGGTGTTAATGTGGTAGGTAAATAGACAGAGAGATAGATGGTAAAGATCGAGTAAAATCACTCATTGTCCACAGGGGTCTGTTTCTTAGAAAATATTTAATGCTGTACCACCCATTTCTTGACTCAGCCATTTGTTTACTTTTTAGCATTGACTTGGTACCCAAGAAGCTTAAACCACTTAAAACAGCTTACCATGGCAACTAAACCTCTACAACCCAGCTCTGTTGTGTGAAGTCCTCTCTTCATTGCTCCCCCAAAGCACCAGATCTCAGAACTTCTACCCAAGCCCCTTCCAGGACACATGTGTAGTAATGACTATGCACTGTGAAGACAAAGCAAAACAGATGCCCAGGTCTCTGGCTCCTTAATTCAGACCCCCCGAGACTAAATGTGTTTTCCTCTGAATAGCCTTAATTATATCTGTTATTTAATTATCCTTATTATAAAAATAGTATACAGATTACTATAAGAAATATTGAAAAGTGGACAGATAATAATCCATAATTATGCTTATATTTACTGTGGATTATATGATAAAAATAAATGTGGGAATTGAAAGATTTCATAGTACTAAAATATATATAGTAAGATAATAATATAGACCTCATAAAAACCTATGAGTTAGCTAATAAACTGCACTTGTTTTAGAAGAGAGACTAGGAGATTTAATGTGCACACTGTAAGTGCTAAAGCCAAGATTTGACCTCATAAAACCTAACTCCAGGGTGCATATGCTTTGCCATAGAGCTTTATTGTGAGGGAGTCTCTTACAAGGGTGAAGAGCCCGGGGAGCTGACTCAGGAAAGAGCTTGGTGTGGAAGCATGAGAATCTCACTTAGTATTACTATCACCTGTGGTGACAAAGGCACATTCATCAGCAGGTGCTTATACTCTTAGCACTAAGGACACAAAACACAGGGGAGTCAAGGACTCCAGGGCCTGGCTGGCCAGCAAGACTAACCAAACTGAGTCCAGGTTTAATGACAAATCATGTCCTAAACAAATATGGTGGAGAGCAATTGAGGAAGATACCTGGCATCAACTTCTGGCCTCTACACATACACCTGTGTGCTCATCACCTGGACTCGCATATATGCCCCTGTGCACACATATGCAGCTGCACATACACACACTTGAACATGTACATATATGTACAATATTCACTTACCAGAAAAGAGGCACTGCATACGGTTAAGTAATTGAAGAATAAATGCAGTGTATTCAAGCTTCTCAGTGTCATTATTAATCAGGAGAACACAAATCTTAAAAATGAGCTTTTATGTTGTCTGCCAAAATGGCAAGATTAAATGAAGACTAATAATAGCAAGAGTGTGGGAAGTAAACAATATTTGTGCAATATAAATAGAAAAGAACTTTGTCTCTGAGAATTTCAGTATTATCAATCAAATCACCAAATATAATATTTTTATCCCTTAAAACTTCAAACACATCACCATACAGGTATACATATGTATGAAAAACATATTTTTTGACTAGCTGCCCCATTATGTTCAACAGTGAAATAAACTGACAATGCTCAGATGTCTAAAGCAGTTATGTTTTCAGATGACAATGATGATAATTATTTATAGAGACAGCATTATGCCACACACTGTACTCAAATTTTTATGGGTATTATGTCATTTAATTAAAATAAATATTAGTCACCAAGTGTATAAATAGTTCCATTTATACACATATAGAACCTGGCTCATTACAAGACTCTCTCTGCCCTAGATCCAAGAGAGGCGTGAGTCAGGATCTAGCCCCAGAAGCTAGTTCGACATACAGGAGCAATCTCTCCAGTGACTACACAACAGTGAGGCTCTTTCAAGCAGAGATTCCTCTGAGATGTATGCTGATTGGAGAGGATGAGTTGTAGTGTGTGTTTTATTAGACTTTATTGCTTTTAGTAAAGAATTGAAGCTTGATCAATTTGCTGATCATGGCTCTTTGTGTCTCTGTTGGAAGTGACTTTACCTAAGTTTGCATGCTATTTTAGTCCAGGTTCTACTGATACAGCAAAGGGTCACAGACTGTGTAACATGCTCAGCAAGAACTTTGTCATTCACAGCTACAGAACATGCAAATGCAAGGTGGAGGGGCTGGCATCTGCTGTTGGTCATACTGATATGCCACACTTGGGGGGATAGAATTTATCTGGTAAGGGGGACAGTAGTAATCCTATCCCCTCTGTAGTGCCATTAATTTCATTGTGATCATGATCCTATCCCTACACCCCACCTCCCAACACTCAAGCTCTGTGGATCTTCCATCTCACCTATTTCTCATACATGTATTTGAGGACAAATGTAAATCCCTTTCGTTACTCATAAAATTTCCAAATTTTCATATCCCTCTTTTAAAAATATGTCTTCTGTGTAGATAATTATTCTTATATATTTTGAGCATATTCTTTATTTTAATAACTAAGCTATAGATTTTTGTTTATTAATCTTATTTATTCTGTATATTTTGTATATTCTGGCTTTCAAACTTTATCTATCTATATATACTTAAAACCAGGACTTATGCCTAATGTGAATCTGTGTTAAATCTCACAGTGTTAAAGGTTTGTGCTGTGTTTTAAGTATTTTGGGGATTGTTCTTACTTAAAACCACTTATACATCCCATTGTTAACATAGTGATTTTAAATAGCATGCATATGCTCCTTGATTGTGTAAAAGAATGAAGAAATGAATACATTTTTAGTGTCTCACTCTCTCTACCTTCCCTGCCTTCATCACCCCATTTTATTGGTTAATTTGTGTGTCTTCCCAGCTCTGCTATGTGCTAACAAGTTAAGTCTTCATGAGTTATAGCTTGTCTGTGCCTTGGATTCCCCTTCCATAAAATCTGAACAACACTGGTAACATAATACAATTGTTATAACTGTTACTGTAATTAATGTTATCATTAATCTCACTATTATCCTAATGGTACCTTTAGTATATTAAGCAGTACAGTTAAACCTGGAATTGTGATTTATCATTTTAAACAATAAGATGAGTAAATTCGCATGTGCACCTATCCTTCATTCTTGTGTATTTACCTACTAATTTTGTTACCAATATCTCAATGTCAGTGTCATTACCTATTTGAAAAGTTTATGTCTATTCATATTCTCTCTCTCTCTCTCTCTCTCTCTCTCTCTCTCTCTCTGTGTGTGTGTGTGTGTGTACACCATGGCATACATATAGAAGTCAGATGATAACTTTTAGAATCAATTCTGTCCTTCCTCAATGAGAATTTTGGAGATCAAACTCAGGTAATTAGGTGTGACAGCAGTACCTTGACCTGCTAACCTATCTCAATGGCCTGCATTTACTGTATTTCTTTTAAAAAAACAATAAACTATATCCATTATGTCTCAGTTTTTATTAGGATGATATTCTCTTCCCTGAGACATAAAGATTAATCTATATTTACATTATACTTTTGTTCATTTTTACTCTGAGTTATTCAACGCAGTATATTTGAAAATAATGTAGAAAATGGGGAACAAAAATGCTTTGACCTCATGATAACCAGTCAGCATCCCTTCATCAATTCTTGTCACAGGAGTTGAGAAGGGCGAGGAGGAACAGTTTTCAAGCTATGTGCAGAATGAATGACTGAATTTGAGCTCAGAATGGACATGCCTCTTGGGATCGTTCAGAAGCTTATGATATACTAAAACTGCATGATGTCATACCAAGCTATAAGAACCTACCATAAAACGCTTCCTGCACCAGTTTGGTGGGTTTCCTGGGCTAGAGTATAGTATACCAAACAGTATCACCCTTTCAATCATCACAGTTTAATGACAAATGTAAAAATATACCAAAGCTCTCATTGTTGTATATTTGAAAATTTCCTTTATTGACACATTTTATTTCACAAGTAAACAAATGTTACAAATGGTTCATTCTTCGCCAAAATGGCTTAAAAATTTAATTGAATTGTAGTGAAATTTTTATTCCTTTAAAAACTGTCATTTTTCCAAATTGTGCCTTCTGGTATTCTTGTGTCTGTCTTTACACTTCGGATGCCATGGATCCTTTCCATGAGGAAGGTCATGTCGGGTGTCCTCTTTGTCTTTTTTCTTGACTTAACATCATTTATTTGTCTTCTGTTATCATCTCCTTTGTCACAAGTGGCAGTGTTTCTTCAGTTTTGTGCGTACATAATGTTCCAAGTTCAACGTTTATATGCAAATATTGTGTTTTCGTCATTGATCCTTAATGACACTTTGGTTATCTCCATAGCTTGGCCATTGCAAATAGGGCTACAATGAAGAGAGAAATGTAGGCATTTTTTAAAAAAATTGATTCAATTTCTTTGGACTTTATATGTTGGAAAGTATAATTTTTTGAAGTCTTTAGCAGTATTGTATGCACACAGGTACTTGCCTGCATTTCTATGACATGACAAGCCTATGGAAGTCAGAGGAGAGCTGGGGTCTATTCTCATTTTCCATAGTTGGTTCTGGGGATCCAAATCTGGCTTTCAGCTCATGTGACATCTCCTTCTTCCCTCTGAGACATTTACTAGGCTCCATTTTTTGTATCTTCTTTTCACAGTAATCATGTTTTTAGCAAGAAGTTTCATTTTTTCTTTTTCCACACCTTTATAAGCTTCCTCTCTTGATTAATTTATTGACTAGAATCTCTAGCACAAAAGTGAAGAGAAGAGATGAGAAAGAATATCCTTGCTTCATCTTGATTCTAGGCTTAGAACAAAGATATCCACAGTTTTA
Source organism: Neodon shergylaensis (assembly GCA_025134845.1). NCBI lineage: Eukaryota > Metazoa > Chordata > Mammalia > Rodentia > Cricetidae > Neodon > Neodon shergylaensis. The sequence continues at coordinate 9,740,536 of JABTXL010012544.1, read as the reverse complement.
CCATCAAGAGTATATTTTCATTAGCATTTCCCCTCGAATATCTATTGCTTTCTAGGTGTGGTGGTTCATGCCATTAATTAGGAGGCAGAGGCAGGAGGATCTCTACGAGTGTGAAGAGAGCCTGGTCTGCATAGTGAGTTCCAGGACAGCTAGGGCTACACTATGGGGCACTGTTTCAAAAAGAAACAAAACAGCTTTATTTCCAGGTGGCTCAATGAGACTGTCATTAACGAGTGCTGGATGGACTAAGTCAATGATTCCTTAAGAAAAATTCTGGCTAGAAACCCTTAATTAAGATATATACTTCCCTGTTCCCATATCCACCCTTCCTTTATCTCAACCATCCGATTTCCCCAAGTTCCCCCCCATCCTCCCCTTCTCACTTTTCTCTCCCCATCCCACCCCACCCCCAAGAACCCATTTTTTGCCCGGGAATCTTGTCTACTTCCAGTATCCAGGAGGATGACTATATGTTTTTCTTTGGGTTCACCTTCTTATTTAGCTTCTTTAGGATCACAAATTACAGGCTCAATGTCCTTTCTTTATGGCTAGAAACCAATTATGAGTGAGTACATCCCATGTTCATCTTTTTGGGTCTGGGTTACCTCACTCAGGATAGTGTTTTCTATTTCCATCCATTTGCATGCAAACTTCAAGAAGTCCTTGTTTTTTACTGCTGAGTAGTACTCTAATATGTATATATTCCATACTTTCTTCATCCATTCTTCCATTGTTTTGGTTTCTAGCCATAAATAAAGAACATTGAGCCTATAATTAGTGATCCTAGAGAAGCTAAATAAGAAGGAGAACCCAAAGAAAAACATATAGGCATCATCCTGAATAATAACCTTCATCAGGTGATGAAAGGAGACAGAGACAGAGACCCACATTGGAGCACCGGACAGAAATCTCAAGGTCCAAATCAGGAGCAGAAGGAGAGAGAGCACGAGCAAGGAACTCAGGACTGCGAGGGGTGCACACACTAAGACAATGGGGATGTTCTATCGGGAACTCACCAAGGCCAGCTGGCCTGGGTCTGAAAAAGCCTAGATAAAACCGGACTCGCTAAACATAGCGATCAATGAGGACTACTGAGAACTCAAGAACAATGGCAATGGGTTTTTGATCCTACTGCACCTACTGGCTTTGTGGGAGCCTAGGCAGTTTGGATGCTCACCTTACTAGACCTGGATGGAGGTGGGTGGTCCTTAGACTTCCCACAGGACAGGGAACCCTGATCGCTCTTTGGGATGACGAGGGAGGGGGACTTGATTGGGGGAGGGGGAGGGAAATGGGAGGTGGTGGCGGGGAAGAGACAGAAATCTTTAATAAATAAATAAATTAAAAAATAAAACAAAATAAAAAAAAGAAAAATTCTGTCTCTCTCTAGCTTAGATCCTGAAGCCTAGAAACTTTGTTTCCAGAGACTATTTAAAGGCTCAAAAAAAAAAAATACAGTTTAAGTACAACTCTACCTACATTCTATAGATTTCCAGCAGTGTTTGTAATTTTACACACTGTAAAATATTTTATTATTTCACTTCTTCGACTTCATAGGTATGCAGACAATCTATTGTTTAATTTTCAAATAGTTGAGAACTTTGTAGATTCTTGTGATTATAACGTAATGTTTTACACAAATGTGATATCTTCTTTTATTTCTTTTCTTTAACAAATTGAGATGTGACCTGTCAAATCGATTAACTTAATACATGGTACATGTGATCCTTAAAATAATGTAACTATCCAACTATTAAATACAGTGTTCTGTTAATTTCTGCTAGGTGAAGCTGAAAGATAAATCCGGTCAGATTTTCTATAGACTCACTTGTTTTTTGCCTATTAAATCTAACAAACAATGTGAGGAATGTATTAAATATCCTAATAGCATTGTAAGTTTCTCTACATTTTCATTGTAAATATTAGGTTAATTATGTCAAATTCTATATATTTTTATTTGATATTTTCACAAATCCTTAAGGAGTTAGTGTTTCATCAATAAAAAGTATTTTTGATCTCTGGTGGTATTTCTAGTTGTACTACTAAGTGATATGTACTACTTAGTCAAATCAGTTCCATCTGACTAGCAGGTATTTAATACATTCTATTCCACACTTAACTCTCAGCCAATGTGGATTTTTCCAGCTGGAACTTTTCACTTGAAGTGGATCTATTTTAAAACCAATATAACTGTTTTTAGCTTCCTCTTGTATACCATCCTGAAAATGCTTCTTCTCTAAGTGGAATAATTACCTCATTTATACTTAACACTAAGTGATGATACTGTGCCATTTTTTCTACCACCTGTTTGTTCTTTTCTTTTTATCTGTGTCAGCTCTTTTCATTTGCTTCTTGGTTTCTTTTTAAAATGATTTTAGATTTATTTATTTATTTTTATGTATATCAATGTTTTGACTGTATTATGTATGTCTGTGTATTGTGTGCATGACTTATGCTCACTGAGGTCAGAAGAGAGTGCTGGATCACCTGGAATTAGAGTTATGAGTGATTGTCAGCCATTATGTGGATAATGGGAATTTAATTCTCATCCTCTACAAGAAAAACAAGTGTTCTTAACCACTGAGCCATCTCTCCAGTCCCTGATCCCTAGTTTCTGATTTGACTGTTAGCATGTATTTTTTAAATATTCCATTGCATTAATTTGTTAAGATTATCTTCCCACACCTTTGTTTCATTTATCAATTTTAATGTTTCTTTTAGAAATTAGCATATATCTGTTTTAAGTGATCATAATCCATCCTGGAAAAGTACAAAGCATCTTAAGGTACAATGTAAACACCAAATATTGACATGGCTCCACTTATTATCCCTTCCTTTGCAGTATACGTAAAACCAAACAATAACACGATATTATTATTATTCTGTGGCTTCGTAGACTTACTCTACTTTTTGGTGTGGATAAGTTCTGGCAGCTTTTTTAAAATTCCAACTGTGATTACATATTCATGTGTTTTCATTATCATAAGACAATACTGCCTTAGCATGAACTGATTTGAGATTATGTTATGTTGAGTTCCAAGAGGCAGGTTTAAAGGAAAGTAAATGAGACTAGTCAGGTTGTATAGTGCTAGACCAGGAAGGATAAAGAAAAATATAGCAGTGACAATGTCTTTGCATAGGGAAAAAGTGGTATGCTTTAGGTATAAGTTTCACTGCTATATTGTTAACATACGAACCTTTAGTTTGTGATGGTATTTGGAGGCATAAGAAGGAATTAACCAAAGATCAAAGAATGGGGTATTTTCTTTTTGTTCTGTCTCTCTTTCTTTTGTTCATGGATATGTTAAAACCTCATTTGATTCTCAGATCAACTGAGCCATGTCAGCTTCATCACAGTGATTTGGTGATCTCACAGATTAAAAAAGCATGGAGCTGATTACTGTATCCATGTTACTGCTCACGGTTCTGGAGTGTGGTAGCTGTTAAATACCAGTGTTAAGCAGTATGGTCAAACTCTAAACTAGGAGTTAAGAGAAACAAAATTGAATGCCAGGACCTCAGACTAGAACTGTTAAGAAAACTACTCTGATTTCATTTGTAGACCACCACAGGACTTGACATATATGGTATGAGGCTGGGGTGATGCCAAAGCTCAGTAGTCATATAATTGTGTAGTTTAAGGTTAGACATTGCAAAGCGATTCACATTCTCTTTGTTGGTTTGTTCTGGGAACTGAGCACTGAATGACAACTCAGTGCCTGTAGGACATGCAAACTTAGAATGACAAAGTGGACTGCCAAAGCCAAAAACATTCAATTACTCTACATTTTAAAACAAGCACAAATTAAATAGAAAATCATTGGTGGGCTATTTTCACTGCTGGAACTCCTGCCCATTCTCCTGTGACCTCCAAAGACTGACAGCAGAGTGCCCTTTGATGTAATGCCTTAAATTAGATAAATCGTCACTAGCGCTGAAAGCAGAAACTGTGCCCTTCTCCTGTCCCTCACCCTAAATCAACTCTACATTTAACTTTGATAATCCTAGGAATATTTACCAAAACAGGCAATTTGATTCATCTACATGTTTCCACTGGTCATAAGAAATCCTAACCCATCCTATTAGGATCTTCTTTTTCTAATGAGACCATATGCTGTTGGAAAATATCAATTAAGGATCTGTTAATGAAGGAAGTAAAAGTTGTCTCCGACTATCAAGGCCAAAGCAACTAGCATGAAGGGATAGCCATATTCTGCAGCTGTCCTGAATGTTTATTAGTGCAGTGAATCATGTTTATGAAGTCATTACAAAGTTATAAGCAGTTACAATATTTATAGCAATGCAAAGCAGTACATCCCAATAGTCAATATATAACCATTTTATTAACTGCAGTAGATCAGCATTACAGTTAACTGAGGAAATAGGGTATTATAAGTCATTTCAGAGGAAAAGAAAAGAAGTTGCCGTAGGTCAACCTCATGAATGACTTAAAGAGCGAACCCTAGATCAGTGGATAGTGGTTGATAACTGAAATGCCTGCGTTAAAGAGGCTGAGACAAGAAGACTGTTGAAATTCTGAGCCCACCGGTGCTACAGAGTTTAACACTATCTAAAAAAAATAAATAAATAAAAAGCAGCCAAGATCAAACTCTCATCAGCCAAAAGTAATTATGTAGCAACCAAAATGTTGTACAAAACTCATGGCACTGCTCTTGCTTCAATAACATTTAAGTTTCATTAAACATCTTTAACTATTTTCTTTATTCGTTTTACTAAATATAGATTTTTTTCTCACATAATGTATCTTGGTTATGGTTTCCCCTCTTTCTACTCCTCACCTCCCATTCAGATCCACTCCCTTTCCATCTCTCATTAAAAAAGAGAAGGTTCTAAGAGATAGTAATAAAACAGAACAAACTAGAATATAAGATAAAACAAAAGCTATCACTTTGAAGTTCAACAAGACTAACTAACAGGTCTATGGCCATACCAACCTGAATGTGCCCGATCTCATCTGATCTCGGAAGCTAAGCAGGGTCGTGCCTGGTTAGTACTTGGATGGGAGATCACTTGGGAATACCAGGTGCTGTAGGAAAGTAAAAAAGACTAACTAACAGAAGAAAAGAGCCAAAGAGCAGGCACGAGAATCAGAACCTTACTCATTCTAGCACACTCAGGACTATCCCATGAAAACACTAAACTGGAATCCATACATATATGCAAAAGATCTGGTGCAGACCCATACAGACCCTGTGTGTGCTGCCTCAGTCTCTGTGAGTTTATATGTGCTTTGATCATGGTGATTTAGAGGGCCTTGATATCTTCCATCCCCTCTGCTCTGACACTCCTTTCATGTCTCTTCCACAGAGTCCCCTGAGCTCTGATGGGTGGGATTTGATGGGGGCATCCCATTTAGAACTGAGTAAGAATGTCTCTTACTCTCTGCTTAATTTCTGGCTGTGGATAACTGTATTTATTCCCACATGCTGAAAGGAGGAAGTTTCACTTATATTAGCTGAACAAGGCATTGATCTATGAATATAGCAGAATATTGGCAGGAGTCGTTTCTTCCTTCCTTCCTTCCTTCCTTCCTTCCTTCCTTCCTTCCTTCCTTCCTTC
>JABTXL010012544.1:9724109-9734946 GCA_025134845.1 Neodon shergylaensis | reverse complement strand
TTCCTTCCTTCCTTCCTTCCTTCCTTCCTTCCTTCCTTCCTTCCTTCATTTGATCAGTCTCTACCCATATTCTCTCCCTCAACCCCTCTCCTCATCTCCACCTTTCTTTGATCCTCCAATTACAGCCCACCCTATTCATTCATTAATCTCTGTTCTATTTTCCTTTCCTAAGAAAATATATCTGTACCCTCTAGTCTTTTACTCTATGTGGTTTTAGTGATTTTAGCTTGATTATCATTGATTTCAGAACTAATATCCACATATAAATCAGGTTGATTTTTTTTCTGATTTCATCTATTTGCTTGCCAATTTATGATATCATTTCTAATGACTAACTAATATTCCATTGTTTAAATGCACCACATTTTCTCTATCCATTCTTCTGTTGAAGGACATCTAGGTTATTTCCAATTTCTGGCTATTATGAATAGAGAAGAAATAAAAATGGTTGAGCAAATAAAAATAAAAATGGTCTTCAGTTTAGATCTGTACCATTTTTATTGGATTATTTGTTCTCTTGATGTCTAGTTGCTTGAGTTCTTTATATATTAATATATTAAATATTATTTATATTAATATAACAATTTATTATACTATTTTAAATATATTATCCTTTGTTGGATGTGTCATTGATAAAATTTTTTCTCATTCTGTACACTAATATTTGTCTGAATGAGAGTGTCTTTTGCCAAGCAAAAACTTCTCAGTTTTATGAAGTCCACTTTATTAATTGTTGAATTCTTCCTTTTTTTGATTTTTCAAGACAAGGTTTCTCTGTGCATCAGCCCTTGCTGTCCTAGAAAAAGTTCTATAGACCAGGCTGGCCTCAAACTCACAGAGATGCTTCTGCCTCTGCCTCCTAAATCCAGGGATTAAATATGTGTGCCACCATCACCTGGACATTATTGATCTTAGTACCTGTGATAATAGTTTTCTTTTCAGAAAACCTTCTCCTGTGCCAATGAATTCAAAGCTATTAAACACTTTTGCTATAATCATGTTCACTGTACCTGGTTCTATGTTGATGTCTTTGATCCATTTGGAGTTTAGTTTTCTGCAGGATATTAAGTGTGAATCTATTTGTATTCTTTTATTTGTAGACTTCAGTTTGACCAGCAACATTTGTTGAAGAGGTTGTCTTTTCTCCAGTGTGTATTTTCGGATTGCTTATTAAAACTCAAGTGTGTACAGGTATGTGGATTTATGTCTGGGTCTTCAATTTAATTCCATTGTTCAACTTGTCTATTTTTATGCCAATATCATGCGGATTTTATTACTACAAACATGTAGTATAACTTGAAACACTATTCAAGACTTTACCCTAAATAAACACATGATCTGGGCTGTGTTGTTGGTATATATTCAATCTTAGAAATAATTTCTTATATTATTTCAGTTATAGTAACAAATAAATATTCAGTAATAATACACTCAACTTCATAAGAACATTGTCATGAGCCACGTGAGAACAGATGTGTATGGGAGATTTTAAGTCCTTAGGGGTGATACTACCTGGGTGTCCCAACTCAACCTGGGCCTGATTCAACTTCACTGACCATCTCAATATTTCTGTCTAAAGTAAGGGCTCCAGAGTTTTCCCATGCTACAGAAAGCCTTTCTCCAGTAGCCTTGAGTAAGCTTCTTTTCTCTGATAGGCACCAGTAAAGTGGGGAATAAAGTGCCCTGGGTTAACTGAACATGGCTCCCTGTATTCCTGGTCTGGAAACAGTTTCCAGCACAGATGTTTTATAGCTGCTGGTCACCCTACTTCAGTCCTACAGATGGAAGAAGCATGACCTCAGGCTAAATGAATAAGGGACACCTATCTACGGTTCTCTGGTTTTCAATCAAGCAGGCATAGATATTTATTTCCTTTAAAAAAAAAACAGCAAGCAAGCAAATAAACAAAAACACACATCTTGAAATGCCACCCTAGTCCTCAACACTCATCAACAGTTTGAATCCAGATGAGGTTCTTACTATTGCCACCAAATTTAGCTGATTAAAAGTATTTCCTAGTTCTCTGGTAACAAAGTATGATTTCTGATATGTAAGCTTGAGCTTTGATTTACCATTATATATATACATACATATATATATATATATATAACATTATATGTTATCATAATATCCCTTAACATTCTATAACCAGCATTTGAATTTTATTGAGGCTAAATACACATGCTTTTTCTTTTCTATTGAGAAATCATCTTGCTATGTAGCCCATGCCGGCTTCAAACTCATACTCATCCTGCCTTAGCCTCCAGAGTACTGGGATTAAAGGCATTTGATACTATGCCTGGGTATCAAGTAGATATTTATTACCAAGGCTACAAAATGTTGCTGTAGCATGATATGGTGTTTTGTTTCATGAGACAAGTTATAAAATACAAATAGTTTTGTCTTTATTATAGTGATATAACTTATATTATTTAAATGTTCCATCTTTGTTCTTGCCATATGGAAGATACTTATTTATAGATTATTCCTGGATCAGCTGAGCTATTAACTTAGAGGTAAAACCATCTCTACAATGTTAAACTCTTCATATTTTTAAATATGATAGTATGCATTAAAATTGGATTTCTTGATGTGATTTTTCTCCCAGCATGTCTTGAGGTCAGTAAGGTAAAATGTTCTCATTTCCTTATGGAGAGAAAGCGGGATTTCCTGACTAGCACCAAGCCAAAACATTTAGCTCAACTATAATTTTAATACAGTACTATTAACATTTTCCATGACAATCTCACCCCACCCTACTCTCTGGGAAAGTCGTATCTGCAAACTGTGTCTTGTATTATGATCTAGAGATTGGGAACAATCTGGAGCCTTCTCAAAGTTCATAGTCTGGTAATTTCTGTGTTTGATGTCAAATTATTTTTCTCTAAATTTCGAGCTGCTTTTGGAAATGGCAGCACCTTGGTTTAGTGTATGAAATACAATGCTTTCTTTACAAGATATGAAAAAGACCAGATCAAAGTTTTGCCTAACTTAAATAAAATTGCATTAGTAAATTTAATCTTTTTCTGCAATATAATATTCATGTAAAAATAACCAACCACCCAGGGACAAGACATCTGGTCCTTCATCAGGTGTATTCTTATTAAAGTGAGAGAAATCAATTCAGAGATGATGGGGGGGGAGCAGATTTTGTTTAAATTATAGCAGAAATAGAAAGATAAATTATTCTGAATAAGCTCCATAAGTTTTGTTTCATAATGTTTTGCAAGTTGGAGTTGGGAAAATCTTTTGAAAATTTCAAACTGCTAAAATCTTTGTATTTTTTAAAAAACCCAAAACTATATTGTCTATATTTTCATAGAAATTCATCTTCTTAATAAAGCCATTCCACTCTTTTTTGCATTTAAATATTTGTCTCTTGCGGGCCTCTATATTAGGAGACAAAAATACAAAGATCCTGGTGAGTGAGAACCCCAGCTTTTACTTTTGAAGAAAAGTAAAAGTTGTAACACACTATATTAAAATCTGTCAACTGTCTAGTATTTCTGAACTTGTAATCCTGGAAGAGCAGATTTTATTATTCTTTATGAGTTGAGACAATATCAGCTTAAAGACTATGAATTTTCTACTCTATTATTATACCAACAGCTTTGTACATTCTTTGTTACCCTACCTATATTCAAACTCTCCCTGCTTTCTTCATATCTTGGTCTTCCCTTTCCTACTTTCCCTACACCCCTCCTTCTCCTTTTCTTTCTTTCTTCCTTAATCACTTTCCCAAAAAGCTTTTGTTTAATGAAAATTATTTCTTTTGAGAAACTTAGTAACATCTGGGTAATCTAAGTAACGACAGGCATTTGTAGAGTATTTATAAATTTTTACTCATGAAAGAATAAAAACTTAGAAAAAGCAAAGGAAATCTTTGTGAACTCTAATTTTTATAGTCTCTAATTTGAAGTTTCTTGCTTCTAATCACATTGTATCTTGCCCTGGCTTTCTCTAGATAATGGTTTCTCAGATGACATTTTTTTTTTTCGAGACAGGGTTTCTCTGTGGCTTTGGAGCCTGTCCTGACTAGCTCTGTAGACCAGGCTGGTCTCGAACTCACAGAGATCCGCCTGCCTCTGCCTCCCGAGTGCTGGGATTAAAGGCGTGAGCCACCATCGCCCGGCATCAGATGACATTTTGTATCCAATTATGTCCAGAGATCTATTCGGGAGAAAGTTTAAGAAATGGATTAGTTTAAGAATACAATCTAGCATACCTGTGAAATTAAATAAAGCTCTGAGAGAAATTAAGTGTGCTTCCCAGTGGGCCTTCATGCTCGTAGCGCCACAAAAACCGTAAATCGGAATGAGAACTCCAATGCTGAACTATGCTGTGCCAGTACCAGATGTGGGTTGGTCCTCGGCATAGGTGCAAATAGTTTTAGTCTCCCTGGGCTTATGCACAAAACCACTGCTTAAAAATGTTTGAAGACCTATTAGATAGATAGAGTGGGCTGTTTAGAATAAGTGTAAAATCTTCATTAGAAAGTACAGAAAGGTAGTGATAAAGAGTGCCATATGCAGTTGTCTCTCCTCCATGAACTGGTATCATTGTCATACAATCTTTATTTTAATTGACTTTTATTGAGCTCTACATTTTTCTCTGCTCCTTTCCCTGCCTCCCCCCTACCCTTCATTCCTCTCCCAAGGTCCCCATGCTCCCAATTTACTCAGGAGAACTTGTCTTTTTCTACTTCCCATGTAGATTAGATCTACGTATGTCTCTCTTAGTGTCCTCCTTGTTATCTAGGTTCTCTAGGACTGTGATTTGTGGGTTGGTTTTCTTTGCTTTATATTTAAAAAACACTTATGAGTGAGTTCATGTGATAATTGTCTTTCTGGGTCTGGGTTACCTCCCTCAAAATGATGTTTTCTAGCTCTAAAAAGCAAGAAGGACTAAGACAAAATGTAAAATGATGCAAAAATAATAAACCTTGGTATAATTTAATATCAAGAATGGGACGGCACATGGTCCATAGCAATATCCAATAACTTATAACACTTTAATTTTAATGAATGAGCCTAGAGCCCAATATGGTAGATTTGGCAGTTTTAAAAATAACAAATGAAGCTTAGATGATGTCATGTGATTTAACTTTATAAACGTACAGTCATCATGGATTTTTCACAAGAAATTTTAATTTCATAGGGGACTGTTTTTGCCATAGAAGTGAAATATTACATTTACAATCTATCCTAAGTTTGAAAATGATCTTCACTCCTTAATTGGATGAATAATTTGATTCTCAATAAAGAAGAAGGTCTCATGTTTAACCTTTTCATTTTATTAGAGCTACCAAATCTGAGTAATTTCCTTTTTTTCTTTGTTATTTGGAGACATGTCCCCTTTTATGGTAAAATTCGTATGTAAATAGACAATCCAATTCTCTAGCCTCATTTCCAGTAGGAAATTAGGCTTCAGTCACTGATGTGGGAGTAGATAGTAAAGAACACAGGTGGCTGGGAACCTCTATGACAATGACTACAGGACCATGACAATGACTACAGGACCATGACAATGACTACAGTACCATGGCAATGACTACAGGACCATGACAATGACTACAGGACCATGGCAATGACTACAGGACCAACAGAGAAAATGTCAATCTGGCTCATTCCTGCGTACGACTTTTTTTGACTGTGTGTGTGTATGTGTGTGTGTGTTTGTGTGTGCGTGTTTGTGTGTGCTTCAAGTTTTTAAATATTAGTTCACTATATTTTTTTGGACAGGGTTTCTCTACATAGCCCTGGGCTGTCCGAAATCACCATGTAGACTAAGCTGATCTCTCAGATTCACAGAGATCTGCCTTCCTCTGCTTTCTGAATGTTTGGGTTAAAAGTGTGTGTCACCATGCCTGGCTTATTCCATGTCTTTGAAGGTGGCATCTCATTGACTTTGGCCATAGTAGTCTTTTCTTTACTTGCACTACTCTCTGATACTTTGCACTGTTTTATTTCTTTCATTTGTTTAGTTTTCCCTTCCCCAAACACTTAGTTTTTATGAAATTTGCCTTCTTTGTTGCTATCTATGTTTATAACCCATCTTTATTGTTTTCTCATCTCTTTTGTTCATCTTTCTCTCTAAGTCCTGGTTTGTATTTTTGTTGTCCATTCATAAACTTGTATGATTTCTTACAGAAGTCATTGTTCACTTTCACAAGTAAATCTTCAATTATTGAATCAGGATTTTATACATTTTAGTGTTTTTGAAATGAATTCAATATTTGAGAAACTATTATCTTCTGGAGGTGTTCTATTGCCTTGTTTCTTTTTCTGTGATTCTGAGTCACAATTTGCATACCTGTGGCTTGGGTGTCTCTTAAAATTTAATTTCAAGATATTTTTAGTGACAAGTATTCTTTGGGACATAATTCTCAGTACTATTCCAAGATGAAAACCCAGAATACTCTAACAGTAACAGACCAAACCAAGCAAGATATAGGAAAACACTTAGAACTGAGTAACGTCTACTAGACCACCACAAATTACCACAAGGCAAACTAGCTAAATATTATGGAGTATACAATTGTCTTAGTTACTTTTTTATTGTTATCAAGAGATGCTGTGATGAAATCAACTTATAAAATAAACCATTTAACTAGGGACTTGTTTACAGTTTCAGAAGTTGAGTCCCTGACCACTATGGTGGCATACACAGCTGCAGATAGGCAGGCATGGAGTTGGAGTAATGGATGAAAATTTACATATGATCCGCAAATAGAAGGCAGAGAGCTAACTGGGAATGGAAGGGCTTTGGTAACATCAAAGCCCAACCGCCTGACATATCTCTGACTCCTTAACAAAGAGTTCTACAAAGTGCCGAACAAGCATTCAAATATATTAGTCTATAGGCGCCATTCATATTCAGATAGCCACAACAATGAAGTATAAATTAATTTATGACATATGTAGAAATAGGAAATGAACAAAGTAAAGAAGGGGACTATTCTAGATGACCTTTTTTTTTTAAATCAGCTTTTGACACAAAGGTGAGTTATCTGAGTGAAGGAAGCCTCAATTTAGAAAATGCCTCTATATTATATATTATATAGAGTCTATAAGATCAGCATGTAGGCAAGCCTGTAGGGCATTTTTTTAATTACTGGTTAAGTGCCAGGAGACCTATCTCAACACACACTTAGAATTCCTTTGACAAAGAAGGAGAAACCACGCTCCAGTGTGTTTCAGATAGAATCTGATCATCATCTGTTCCCAAGTAGACCCTTCATAGCCAAGCAACTGAAACTGAAGTTCCAAAATACAGCAGGAGGACTCAGTCTTGCTGCCAGATCATCAGTAGCAGCCTTCAGCTGGATCTAATTGTATTAATAGTAACAGTCATTGTGCATAGGAGAAACACATACAGATCCAACTTCACAAAAACTGTGGCTGATGAGAATGATGCATTATTGACAGTAAAACTATGCAAAATACATCTAAGTCAGTGCAGTATGACAGCTCATAGTCACTGAGCTTGGGAATCCTGCTGAATATTGACAAGATCATAAATGCTCATAAACTGACACAAGGGAACCTCCCTCCATGGCTGATGTGCCATGGGAAGATGTTGAGTAACCAGATCGGTTTGTCTTTGAATAAAGTCATTCACTGCAATTTTGTTTCCTAGCTGTAACAAGTGGGATTTTCTAAGAGGAAACACTTAAAGACATGCGCATCTTGGTGGAAATAAAGGGAAGCTCAGTGCTTTCCTTTTTACTGGTTGCTACAGGTGACTTGAACGCCTAAGATTAGAGACACAGAGAAGTTCTCTGCCTGTCCAGGAATAATGAATACTGTCTGAAGATAAGATCAGACATTCAGGTGCCTTCAGAATTGAATATATATATATATATATATATATATATATATATATATATATGTAAACCATGTGAATTAGATCTCAATAGTTATTTTAAAATTAAAAACACCTTTTATTTTTCAAAATGTGTATCTAAATTAATTTTAGATACCATTTCATATTTTAACATGAGATGGATGTTTGTGGCATCTGGTAGAAAGCATACACTAAGAGAAATTTTTTTCACTAATGCTGAAGTCCTATGAAAACAATTGTGTGTATATATATATATATATATACACACTATATATACACACTATATATATACACACACACTATATCTCTCTCTCTCTCTCTATATATATATATATATATACACACACACACATCAGTTTGTTCATTTCCCTCTAAGCACAGACTATACTAAAAAAAGATACATGCAAGTTCTTGTTTAAGATTAAATTTGAGATATGGGAAGAAAAACATGTAGTTATCACTATTTCTGTTCAACTAGTTGTCACTAGGAAAGAGCTGATTTGTCATGCAAACAGAGTTAAAAGCACACTGGAAAAAATAAGTGAAGATTCTTGTGTTCTCTTTCCATTTTCCTCAAGTGTCTGAATAACTCAATTTTGCTCCTCAAATCTACTAGAACTGGTGAAAAACAATAACAAGAACCTAAATATTTAAGTCCCCCAAACCAGGATTAAAAGAGAGAATATATTAATTTTAAAACCTAATTCTCTTTAAGTTAAATATAGGTACCACAGAATTATATTGGCAATAGAGCTCCAACAGCTCTCTGGAGTTAGGGTGGGAAGTCTCCAGGGATGGAATCAGCTTCACTGAAGGTGTGAAGAGAATTGATACTCCAGTGGTCAGGAGTGCTGTCCCTTGAATCCCTTTTAATTGTGCGATCCTATAACTCACCAGAATCATATCTGTTAATTGTTAATGTTTAGAAAAGTCTGGAGTGTAGATGCCATTCCACTAAAGGGTCTTTCTGCCCAGTTAACATTAAGAATTTGTATTTTTTCTGCAGATGTAATCTATCAATTTCTGACATAATTAGTAGATGATCATTGTGTTTATAAATCACACAGGAAAAATTGTTTTAATGGGACGTTAACATTAGTGAAAAAAATTTCTCTTAGTGTATGCTTTCTACCACATTCCACAAACATCCATCTCATGTTAAAATATGAAATGGTATCTAAAATTAATTTAGATGCACATTTTGAGAAATAAAAGGTGTTTTTAATTTTAAAATAACTATTGATATCTAATTTACATGGTTTAATTTTTTCCATTTACAGTATATTTTTATTATGTTTTTAAAGTTGTACTAAAATACAGATAACCTGAAACTTACCCCTTTGAACACCTTTCACCACCAACATACATTATTTGATGCTGAAGATAAATTCAGGATTGGGGGCATAAATGTACTCTATACTGAGCACTAATTTTGACTTTTTTTTACAAAGTAAGATTTATTTTTAAATACGTATTTATACATTTGTGTGTGTGTTGTGTGTGTGTGTGCATGTGTATGTACGCTACTTCTGTTTTGTCAGTATCTGTTGAGGTTAGAAGACTAAGCAGATATCCTAGTACTGGATTTTCAGGCAATAGTGAACCCTCTGATGTAGGTGCTATGAACTGAATTATGATTGCCTGAAAGGTAAATAAGTTCTCTTAACTGCTAAACCCTGTTCCCAATCCTAACCATTTTAATGTATATAATTTAGTAGCATTAATTACATTCACAATCAGTGAAAGCATGGCTACTGACTATTTTCTAGATCTTTTCCACATCCATACAGAAGTTCTGTAGTCATTAAGCAAAAATTCTACTTTTCATCCACCTTCAGCATCTGATGATCTTGAATTTAACTGTCATGACTATAAAAGTTTCCTAAATATAATCATACAAGATTTATCCATGAATTGATCTCGTTTACTTCACTTAGCATGATATTTTTAAGCATTATCTGTATTTAACATGTCTCAAATCCTCATTGCTGTGCATGGCTTTGTTATATAAAATAAATGTCAAATCAATATAATTTCACATTATTATTTATCCATTCATCTGCTCATAGAGATTTGGGTGCACGGGATCTCTTCCAAGTATCTCCTTCAGTTCAGTGGTAATATAACATTTAGCCTTTTGAAGGTCACCAAGCTCCTCCACCACAGTTGAACCAAATGTTAAATTTATTCTAGCCTAATATGTAAAATATGGAAAAGTTTAGACTGAATGAGTATTGGTTTCAGTGCATACCAAGTATTTTTCCAAAAGAAAGGAAAGAAACAGAAAGCATATGTGTTATGTTTGAGAAGATATTTATGTGTAAAAAATCTATTTCTTAAAGTGAATTTTAAAACTTTAAGCCTTCTGGTTATATGTAATCCCAGTGTTGCTGTGATATTTCATAGAGCATGATCATTGGAATTGAATGTCATTTCAAATATAGCATTATTAATTCTTTAAGAAATACATACAGTGAATTTTGATCATATTCATTCCCACTCCTTCTCTAACTCTTCCCAGATCCAACCCACTTCCCAGTCCCCATCAATTTCATGAATTCTTTTTATTATTATTTTAAATAACCCACTAAGTCCAATTTGTATTACCCATGCACTCATGGATGTGAGCCATTCAATCTAGCAGGGGTCATACCCTTAACTTCAATAACCCCTCAGGAGTGGAGCTGTGCACCCTTTCCTCTTCCATGCTAGAATTTAGACCAGATTAATTTTGTGCAAGTCATATGCTATGAGTTCATGA
The DNA here is from genome assembly GCA_025134845.1 of Neodon shergylaensis. NCBI lineage: Eukaryota > Metazoa > Chordata > Mammalia > Rodentia > Cricetidae > Neodon > Neodon shergylaensis. The sequence goes on along the minus strand of JABTXL010012544.1, from coordinate 9,724,340 downwards.
GTACAGCCATTTCCTTGTGCCTAGAAGACATTGTTCCATTTCTGTTCCCTCTAACTCTGGCTCTGAAAATCTTTCTACCTCATCTTCTGTATTGGACTCTGAGTGGTGTGTGTATGTGCATGTGTGTATGTGTGTATATGCATGTATATATATATGTATGTGTGTGCATGCGTGTGTATGTGTGTGCGTGTGTGTATGTGTATGTTTATGTGCTTATGTGTATGCGTGTGT